>OU343219.1:112772619-112890314 GCA_910596185.1 Chrysanthemum makinoi
GATCAAAGCTTCCAAAAGCTTTTCATTAGTAGGGAACATGTGAGGACACAGAGCTCTCAACTCGTGGAATCTCTTGAAGTATGTCTTGAGATCATTACCTTTAGCAGCCAAATGGTAATACTCATCTTCAAGCTTCTTTATCTCAGTTCTCGGGCAGTATTGTTTCATCAACAGTTGTTTCAGATCTGACTATGAAATTCTACAAGCTTCTTCCATTCTGATTGGTTGAGCATGGGCTTTCCACCAAGATAACGCATCTTCTAGCAAAGTTCCAGTTGCAAACTTGACCTTGCAATCATCTGTTCAATCACTTAGTAGAAACACAGTCTCGGTTCTCTCAAACCAATGAAGTAGACCAATAGCACCTTCTGTGCCCTTGAAGAATGTTGGCTTGCAGTTCATGAACTCTTTGTAGCTACACTTACGAGCTACGGAAGACTCACTTTGATTTGTTAGAGTGTTGGTTTCATTTGAGTTTGCCATTTCAACAATTTGTGTTGTTGCTGCGACACGAGTTGCTTCAGCAAGACGAGCAGCCTCGGCTTCACGTCGCTTTGCAACACGCTCAATTTCACTTCTTGAGCGATCTCCACTTCTCGCAATCTCAACTTCTTTGCAATTTCACCTCTCTTGCAATCTCAGCTTCTCTTGCAATCTCGGCTTCTCCTGCAAGCAGCAACATCACTTCACGTGCCTCTTGGGCAATTCGTTCAAATTTTACAAAGAATGTTCCGGCTCTAGCATGTGCCGGCATCTTGAGCTATAGCAGCTTAACGCTTTCAACGACCATTTTTGAAGTGCTGGAGTGATAGTGGATGAGATAGCTTTCTTCTTGACCATTTTTCTAAAATTACCAAGAAATAAACACCAAGATTAAGAATCATCGACGATAATAAAAGTGATTACATATTATAAATATCATAATAGTCAAAATCATCACTTTAAATCAATGAGATGATATCGTTATGGACAGTAATAAGTGAATCATGATTTATCTCAACAAAATCATAACATATATAAGGACATAATGATCGGTTCGGCATATATAACCGATGAATAATATCACAACACAAGAATATAGAAATACAACCATAGATAGCATAAGATACATCAATACATAGTAATTGTTCACAACCATAGGTTACAACATCAACATTCTTGTTCCATAGTTACAAACTGTTGTTCCCCGTTCACTATTGTTAAAAATAGTTTAAGTTTATAAAACAAGTTAATAGTGAACTATGACTGAAATTAACATAAGGAAAACACACTAAGTAATTTTCAACATCATATTCTTATTAGAAATAAATCAACAAAGACTACGTTACCCAAGTACTTGCGGAGTAGTACTTGGGATTGAAATGACAAAGTTGGGTGACTCCTCTCTAAGCTCAGGCTAAGTCTGAGCACAACTCTTAGAGCTCACCGAGCTATCTCAGGAACTAAGTTGTATTTGGAGGAGTGAAAAGATGGCTTGCGTGTATGTGTGTTTTACAATTCACAAGCTTAATCTTTTCACTCCATCTCTTATGCTATTTATACATGTATGAGTTTTAACTCTTTCCTAAGTGACAAATCGGACATCATACAGAAGACAAAATACTGATGTATTTTGTCTCTGTTTACAAAGACTATTCTAAGTAAAGGACAAGGCTGCTTTCCATATTTCAGTGATGACACCGAGCTTGTAAGTTAGCCATTCAGGGAAAGTTGACTTATGTTGATAAGGACTTCTTTATCCGATTCAAACTTCTCCTCCTTGTCCCGCTCTTTCTTCACTTTTATCCTTCATTTCTTCTTCGATTTGTCTTCAGTAAGTAGTTGGAGATGAATCTTAGGGATTCAGTGAGTTATTGTCATCACTCACTGAATCCATCATCTTCTTCTTGACTCAGTCTTCACCCTTTAAGTTCCGCCTTAATGAGTGGAGAGACTTCTTCATTGCCTCGTACTGAGTATCCTAAAGATGACTCACTGAGTGGCTATGTACTCAGCGACCTGATTGTGTTTAACGGATGAGTACTTGGGCTATTTTCTATTCAAATCCTATATTAAGGGGTTTGGGTATTTTACGAACCCAAATCTCCCCTATTTGGATATATAAATAGCCTAAGTGTTTGATCAGTGTAAGTGAGCAAATGGCTTCTTCCTACACTGAATGTACTAATGAATACAATAAGGAACACTGAGTAAATGAATAAAACATACATCGTTTATTGATCGATTACATAGTTCCTATCACTAGTACAAAAGATAAAACAAAATGATGTCACCGGATGGATTCCCAATGTTTCAAGCTTGACCTTTTTGGTGATGAGTGTTTCTCTGTCAGGATGGTCTCTTATCTTGGCATTTAGGTCTTGGAACCGATATTTGCTGGGGATTGGATCTGAGAGGCCACTGGAATATAGCTGATCATTGCGCTACACCCGATCAATATCACTCCATCTTTGAAATGATGGGTTTCCATAGACATTAATGTGAAATAGCCCTCTTCGAGGCTCTTCAATCACTAGAAAATTCACAAATTTAACCCCTTCAGGTAGCTCCCTATTACACTCCAGTCCAGGCACTTTAATCTTAGGTTGGAACTCAACTCTCTTCCTTTTGCCAGTGGAAGTTTGTGGTTGAGATCCTTGAGGTGCAGCCAAGGCAGGCTGAATTCCTAGTTGGTGGTGCATCCCTCAGTCTTTCATATCTTTTGCTGAGCATCTTCATCAGCTCCTTGACCACCTTATTTTGCTTCTTACCAATGATCGGACCAAGTTCATCAAGTTCGGTGATCCCAAAGTCACTGAATTTTAAGGGATCATGAACCTCAAAGTGTCTTTTGTCATCCCTCTGTAAACATTCATAGCCAATGGTATGGTGTTGGGAATAATCTTGACATCGTGATTTTTCAGGAAGCCTTCGGCGCTCATTGTCGAGTTATATTCCTCAATTCCGCTTTTCGAGCTTCAGCTTTTCTTTCAAACTGCTTTCTCATTGCGCCATTTGAGCGACACAGGCATCCTTGAACTTTTGTACTGCCTGACCCTTTGGGAGCTTGCTTGCATCTAATCCCATATTCTCAGCTTCTTCAACGACTACTTTTGCCAGTGCTTCTCTGTTCTTTTCTCTTCTCGCTAGTTTCAATCTTCTTTCTTCTTTAGCAAGATGTTTACTCACCGTTGAGGTGTGGCAGGTATTCAAGTGTCGCCGATTTTATAGGGGATCTTCTCGGCTCAAGTCGTCATTATGCCTTTGCCTTTGTCCGGCCTCAAGAAGATGATGCAACCAAGGGTGGTGTTGTTGTGATAACTGCCAGTGTTATTGATGATGATGTTGGTGGGATGGATGAGATGGGAGTTGCTGTGGTGGTGGTGATGTTGATGTGGAGCTATAGAGACTGATGATGTTTGCTCCCCTCGCTGTGAAGAGGAGTTTCTTTAGCAATATTCTCCCCTCAAGCTGTTGCCGCGTCGGTGAGGCAAGAGTTAGTGTTGATCTTTGAGGGGACGGAGCTGCTGACCCTTGAAGGCTTGATAAATTTCTGTGATCATTGCCTTCATGTTTGAGGTGTCGTTTGAATACCGTGACTTTTGCTTCCAAATTAGCTTGTGAAATTTCAAGAGCGTCATTCTGGGCCCAAGATTCCGGCCGAGATGAGGATGCCGGAGCCAATGTAGCCACCTGCGTATTCAAAGAGTCCATTGTAGCTTGTAGAGACGGATGAGGATGGAAGACCCTGAACATTTGTAGACTTGAGCATATTGAAGCATTCAGTGAGGTTTGAGGATTGTTTTAGGTACACCTCAGTAGCTTCCAAGACTTTAGAGTTGGTTGCTTGGTCTTCTTTGACAAACTCCCTGATTTCATCTATCGTGGTACCTACACCCTGAAGATGCTTGAGGAATTTAGCCATGTTTTCATCCAGTCGGTGAATGTTGTCATACATCAGATCTCTGTGCTCATGAACATTTTCATCCCCTATACTTCGCCTTAAGATCGGTAGCTTGCAGCACCTCGGTATGTTGTTCCCACAATGTTTTAGTCACCCCGAGTATAGCTTCCTTGAAGCCCTGGTGATCCACTGAGCCAACTGCCTTTCAGTGAGGGAAGAACATTGTCAAACTCTTTGAATTCATCAGAGCTTGAGGATTCAGAAGTATGATCATGTTGGAATGGAGATTCAGTAAGCTCCTTTGGATCAGCCGAGGTTCTTGTTCAGCTTGAACCTCAGCGTCCATTTCTTCTCCAGATGATAAGATTTCATCATCAGTCTCAGAAGCTCATCTTCAGAGAATAATATCCCAGGTGACATCAGGCAATTGTGAGCAAGGGGTTGGTTATGGGTTCCATATCAACGGGTGGTTTATATCCCTCTGAGTCTTTGTCCCCCGTTGACCCCTCGGACGGTGGGCGCTTCCCAGTGCCTTCACTGGAGTCAAGATTGGTTGTGGGTTCCATATCGGCGGGTTGTTCCTTTCCCTCCGAGTCTTTGTCCACGGTGACCCTTGAGACACTGGCGGGCGTTTCCCAGTGCCTTTAGCAGAGTCAGTGATAGTTGTATCCCTATCAGGGGGTTGTTTGAGTCCCTCTGAGTCTTTGGGAGTGATCGGTGTGCCCTCGGACAAAGGCTTGGATTTGCTAATGTCATCACTGGGCGTTGTGGAAGGCGCCCCTACCAGGGTTGTATGTTTCCCTCTGGATCTTGGGGAGTAGTAGGTGTGACCAAGGGCACGACCGTGATGTATCGTGTCCTTCGTTGTCACCGGGTGATTGTTGCCTGTTGGGTGCCTTTTTGGTCACGGGCTTTTGTGCCTCTTAGGCTGTACTCAAGCCTCGGGGCCCCGAGACTTTGGTATGGTCTTAGTCCCGGTCTGAGACTTCCCCTTTTCTTTTTGGGAGCGAGGGTTTGGAGACACTGATCCACTTAGATTGTTTGCAGCAATCATGTGGGCCGTCAATTCAATGGGAGTGACGAGGGATGGGTTCTTTTGAAAATTTGAAGGGCTCGGGATGCCAGGTAAATTTCCAAATTTTTCATCCTGAGTATAATTTGAACCCAATAACGATTGCAGAGCACAAGAGACAAACCTAGGATACGAAAAGTATTTCGTCCTAGTTTTGCTCTGTAGCTTTATTCTGAGATCACTGTAAATGATCTCCCTATGTCAAAGTGACCCCATTCATCAAGCAGTATGCCATCATCAACCGAATAGAGTTAACTTGTTCAGTGGATGAGTGGTTCCCGCCGAGGACCTGAATCACAAAAGTGAAGAGGATCCTCCAAGCCACGGGAACGAGCTTTTAGTGACTGGGGTCTTGTCCAAAAAATTTGGATCTAAAACGATTTGTTTTAACCCATCCTTCACTGTGGAGGGTTCGGGATGCGCTACATAAACACCTTTGTTATAATCTAACCCTGTTGTAGTGCAAAATGTTTTGAAATCCAGGTGTATTGTTTCCCCATTAAGACTGAACCTCGATGAGATACTCCCGAGAGGTCTAAGGTTATGCTCATCAATAGAAGGTGTCGGGTCAAAGGCTCTAGCTGTAGCCCAAAACTCCCTGAGGTAGTTTGGGTACAACACCGAGGGACATTTTACAAAGGCCGTTTTGAGTGGGCAGTTGAATAAAAATTTTATAATGTCTTTATAGGTTGGGACATTTTCGGGATATTCAAAATTTCCTATGACATTATTTGTTTTAAATTCAACATTAGTAAGATCCCCTACCCACAAGAAGCAAACCGGAGATGGTGTTCTAGCCATTTCCATTAACAAAGATTTTAGGATTTAAAAGATGTTTTGACTAGAACAATCAAAGTATTTAGATCTCTTCAAGTTTGTGATGAAAAACTTTTGTAAATGTTTACAAGAAGGGTTTTTCCAAAAGAGGTTTTGAAGATTTGAGAACACAAATATTTCTGGATTTGAGAAAGAATTTTGACAGAGTTTAGTTGCAGAAAATAATTTGTGTGTTTTTGTGTGTGTTGGAAGAGGGTATTTATAGAGTGATAAGAGGGATGTTTTGTGCACAAATGGGAATATTAAGAGTCGGTTTTTTTGAAAGACGTTTGAATTTCCACATTTAATGCTACCACTCCATTACCCGCAGTAAAATCTCGTTTTTCAAGGGAACTATTGCAGTGCATAGTAAAAGTGCACTTTTTGCAGAGATAAAATATCAATTTGATATTTATGTGTGAGGCATTAAATGCCAAGTTGGATGACAGTAAGACAAAGAGACATATATTCCTTTATTAAATTGGCATAGTTACCAACCTAGGACATTAAAGTAACTGATACTTGGATCATTTAGTTACTTATTCAATGCTCTTTGTCAAGTGTCAGGGGCCCTGAATGAGTCTTACTCATTCAGTGAGAGGTTTATTTTGGGTGTCCAGGAGGATGAATCATTTGAGAACTTACTGAGATTGGTTTTGATACTTGACTTTCAATGTCAAGCATTCCCAATTCAGCTTCAGTTTCGAAGGTGGGTTCATCCAAGGGTTTGGTGAAGATATCGGCCATTGATATTCAAGTAGGGATGAAATGAAGCTCTATGTCTCCTTTCATTATGTGATCCCTGATGAAGTGATATCCGATATCAATGTGTTTGGTTCTTTGGTGGAGGACAGGGTTGTTGGAGATTGCAATAGCACTTGTGTTATCACGTAAGATGGGTACCATTTTGTAGTGGATGTCGTAGTCACTGAGTTGACTTTTCATCCATAGTACATTGGCACAACATCCTGCAGCAGCCTACATATTCACTTGTTGAGGACATAGCCACTGATTGTTGCTTCTTTGCACTCCAAATGCACCGTTTTCCTCCAAGAAATTAACAAGACCGAGGTACTTTTACGTCCATGTTGCGCCAGATAATCGAATCGAGTAACCCTTGAGATCAAACCCTAAGAATTTTGGATAATAGAGTCCAAGGCTTGGGGTTCCCTTCAGGTACCTGAGTATTCTCTTGGCTGCAGTGAGGTGAGATTCTTTGGGATTGGACTGATATCTTGCTATTAAGCAGACGAGAAAATTGTATGTCCGGTCTAGTAGTGGTTAGATACATCGCTGATCCAACAATCCCTCTGAAATGGGTTTGATTGACTGATTTGCCGGTGAGATCAGGTCCAAGGTTGTTAGGTGGGACCATTGGTGTCTTCACTGAGGCATAGTCAAATATCTCATATTTCTTCAAGAGATTTCGGGTGTATTTCTCTTGACTGATGGATATTCCTTTATCAATTTGCTCGATTTGTAGTCCAAGGAAGTATGTGAGTTCACCCATCATGCTCATTTCAAACTTCTTTGTCATTAGTTTTCAAATTGTTTGCAAAGTTTGTAGTTTGTTGAGCCAAAGATGATATCATCAACATACACTTGGACTAGTATCACATCTTGTTGGGTTCTATAGACAAACAATGGGTTGTCTATCTTTCCTCTAACAAACTTGTTTTGTATCAGAAGGTGAGAGAGTTTCATATCATGCCCTAGGAGCTTGTTTAAGTCCATAGAGGGCTTTGTCAAGCTTGCAGACATAGTCGTGAATTCACTACTCTCAAAACCCGGAGGTTGCTGAACATACACATCTTCCTTGAGATCACCATTTAAGAATGCACTTTTAACATCCATTTGGTAGACCATGAAGTTCATGTATGTTGCATATGCAAGGAAGATCCCGATGGCTTCCATTCTTGCAACAGGAGCAAATGTCTCATCATAGTCAATGCCTTCTTGTTGATCAGTAACCTTTGGCTACCAGTCTGGCTTTGTTTTTAATGATGTGCCATTTTCATCAGTTTTGTTTCTGAAAACCCACTTCATTCCTATGACTACTACATCCCGAGGACATTTGATCAAGGTCATGACCTTGTTTTTGTCAAACTGTTGCAGTTCTTCTTGCATAGCCTGAACCCAGCTTGGGTGTTTTAGAGCTTCATTGACACTTTTGGGTTCTATTTCTCGATAGATAATCGATATAGACATTCATTGGTGAAGGCAGTTAGACTAGCGACCATGCTTCTAGTGAGCATGCCCTCAATGGGTTCACCAATGATGTTTACAAGCTCAATATCCTGAGATCTTGTCCACTTACTTTGTGGTCTAGGATCTGAGTTTGATGAAGTCACCGGAGGTTCGTGAGTGAGACTGGTTATAGGAGCAACAGATTCATTTTGAGCATCTGTTATGATGTCCTGTTCTGGTTGGGTTTCATGAATCACGGGATCCTGAACAGTTGGTTCAGTGTTACCTATCCCTGCTGGGACTGATAGATTATCAATGAATTCACCGATTATTGGTTGGGGTAGGTTGTGAGCTAAGACATAATATGAGATATCAGATCACTTGATATGAGGAATTGAATTCGATGGTGAACTCATCGAGGATATCTTGATGAGTCATCAATTCCTATTTCCTCCATCGAGATGTTGGTGAACTGATGCTTTCGACTTTCATCAAAGGTGACATGAAAGGTTTCCTCAACTTGTTGTCTCCTTGTGTTAAAACCCTGAAGGCTTTGGAGATCAGTGAGTAGCCTAAGAAGTATCCATCATCAGCTTTGCATCAAACTTGCCTAGATGATCCTTGTGGTTATGAATGAACACAGGACATCCAAATACATGAAAATAGTTGATGTCGGGAAGTCTACCTTTGAAGATCTCATATGGGGTTTTGTTATGTCTTTTGACAATGATTGACCTATTTTGAGTGTAACAGGCAGTTTTGACTGCTTCAGTCCAAAAATGCTTTGAGAGAGCTGAGCCATTTAACATGGTTCTAGCAGCCTCAATGAGAGTTCTGTTTTTCCTTTCAAAGAACCCCATTTTGTTCAAGGGTATATGGGGATGAGAAATTTTGAGAAATTCCTTTTTCATCACAGAAACTCTCAAGCTCTTGATTTTTAAACTCAGTACCATTGTCAGTTCTGATTTGTTTAATGAATGTCATTCGGTTTTCAATCTTCCCGATGAATGACATTATTGTATCACCGATTCTTTTTGGAAATAAAGTATACCCAAGTGTATCTTGAGAACTCATCAACAATGACAAGTGTATACTTCTCATCTTTGGATTGATCTGGGATTGACAGTCCAAAGAGATCCATGTGCAAGAGATGAAGACAGCTTTTGATGGAGAAATTTTGTTTGGTTTTGAATGATGCTCTGTGGTGTTTACCCTTTTCACAGGCAGAGCATGGTTTGTCTTTTGCAAAACCAGTGATGGTAAGCCAAGGACCTTGTTTTGTTTTGCCAAGTTGTTGAGGTTTTGAAGTTTAAGTGTGAGAGTCTTTTATGCCACAGCCAATTGATAGTTTCAGTAGCTTTGGCAAAGAGACACGTTCCATCTTGGGAGAGTGTTGACATGTCTAGCACATAAACATCATCTCTCCTAGAAGCTATCAACACAACTTCCTTATTGGCATTGAAAATGGTACCTTGTTTATCATTGAATTGTACAATGTATTTAGCATCACATAGTTGACTGACACTGATGAGATTGTATTTGAGACCATTGACATAGGCTATTCTAGAGAAAAATATTCCATTACAGTTTACTGAACCATAACCTTCAATGGGACATGATGAATTATCACCAAATACTACCTTGGGCCCTGGTTCCTTTACATACATGTGCAGATATTCCTTCACACCAGTCATGCTTCTTGAGCATCCACTGTCTAGATGCCAAATAGGCTCCCTGGCATGTCTTTGCACAAGTAGTAAACTGAATTAGTTTCTCTTAGTGACCCACTTACTAGTGGGCTTGGGTCTCAAGGTCTCTCCAAATTTGCAATCGACTCATGGTCAGTGGTTGTGTGCACAAGTGCTACCACAGTGTTTTGCATTTAGAGGCCGAGGATAACTCGGTGACTCTAGGTTGTTTGGAATTTCTCCTTGCTTGAATGACACTGTCATGTTGGGATGTCTCATGAGCTAGATTACCGCATATATCACAACATGTATTCATGAGACAATCATCCTGATGATGATCATTAAACCCACAGTGAGGGCACAGAGGAAAAGGTTTTGCTCTATTCATTGGAGCAGCTTTGGAGGATGAAGCATACTTATGACCAACTTTGGTATAGTTTGCTTGACTAACATCTTGAAAATGATCTGCTGTCTGTGATCATCCTTTTTGGCATCATGCAGAAAAGGATTTTGTAGCGCTTGTCGATGGTATGGCTAGTGTAATGACACACTCACATTTTTGTTTGTTTTTGGAGGTTGACTTAGACTTTGAGGAACTGGAGGAAGCTGACTTTGTCTCCTTGACTTGTTCAGGGACCTTTTCAATGGATTCCATTTTTTCAGTAAGCTTCCTCACAAGTTCGGGCAGTTGCTTAATTTGGTCACCAAAGGTGGGGACAGAGGATGTTGAAGTCTCAGTAGGGGTAGACTCTTGTTGAGTTTGTTTTGCTTGTCTTTGTAGGATGGTTCTACCAAGTCCAGACCTTTCTTTTGGTGAATGAGGATTGAATTGTAGTGGAGTAAGCTCAGAGCTTGGAGCAAGACCTGAAGAGGTTTCAGGTGGTGGAAGCGGTGCTTGAGATTCGCTTCAGACTCACAGATGTGTTCACTACTGGGCACATCGGGAATCAAGCATGCTCTTTAGAGCTTGACTTTCGGGCTTTAGAATCCTTCCGTAATCAAAATTTGGAAGCTTACTCTCAGGATTAACCAGTTCAATCCAATCACTGGAATTGGGATCAGCTAACATATTTGTAATCATGCCACCAGACACAAAAGGCTTAGGAGACTGGTCTTTGTTGAGAGGGTCAGGGAGATGATCTTCACCTATGACTCTCTTCTTGCTACTTGGGGCACCCACAGATCAAAGACCGGGATTCTTAGCGTCCAACTATTAAGAATATCATTTGCCTTTTTAAGTTCATCTTGAAGATCCAGATTTCTTTTAACTAGTTCAGTGTTTTGAATTTGCAAAGTGTGACCTCAAGCTTTGCTTGTTTTAAAATAAGCAGTTCATCCCTACACTTATTCAATTCAAAACTTAACTTGTTGTACTTAGAAAAAAGATTCAGTCTTTGCTCTTCTACAAACTTAAGGTCTACATTTAGGTAATTCATGTAAGATCGCCAATCGAGTCATCATCCATAGAAAGTAAAATGTTTACCTTCTTCATTGTGATGTTGACCCATTCTCCATTCTTGGCATGATTCTTTCCAACAGCTAGCTTGTCCTCTTCAGAGAGGGCCATCAGCACTGACATGCACCATTTCATCATCTGATGACACGGCTCTTCATCCCGGTCGAAGGTCTCAGGCAACAAGGCCTTTGTTTTACCTGCCACACATTGAACACTTTTTGTTGTTTCGAGGATGGCCTCGAGCAATGTAAGCTTAGCTTTAGCTTTCTTATACTTGGCTTCATAATCAATGGTTTTGTTATTATCAGATTTATTTTGAAAAATTTGATGAGACTGATACATTTTTGGTTGAAATTTGCTGAAGCCTGAGGACTGATTTAACCTGATGGTTTATAAGAGGGTTCTGAAATTGTTTTAGAAAAACAGTCTTTTGCAAAATGACCCTTTTGTGACACTTATAGCATTCAGTGTCTTCAGTTGCTTTAGCAGTTGAAAAACCTTTGTTTCTTTTTATAAACCTTCGAGAGTTAGCAAGTGCCCTTTCCGAAATTCAGCATTCGTGTCATTTAGGTACTCCTCACTTGATCTCTCATCGGGCTCATCATCTGAGTTTTCTTGGAAATCTTGAACCACATTGTTGGAAAAGAAAGAAGTTGAAATTGGTGATGAGGTGGTGGTGGGGACTTCTTGACTTCCTGAAACTTCTTTAAGTCATGGTATCGTCTGTTGATGAGGTTTTCCTCATAGACAAATTTCCCATAAATTTCGGGAAGCTCAAGATTCTGGATATGATTAGCATTCCCGAGTCCCGAGAGAAATTTAACCACTTCTCGGGGAGACTGTTGACAAAACCAACATTGATTTCATGTTTGGACAACTTAACACCATCATTTGATAGTTCATTTAAAAGAGTTTTGTACCGGTGTAAGTTTGAGAGAGAGTTTCGAGTCCTTAGCCCCAAGGTGTTATACTCAAGTTTCATGTCCATTATCCTGTTTTCCTTGGTATCAGATGGTCCTTCATGACTATGAACTAGGTCATCCCAGTGTTTGCTTAGTTGTACTACGACTTATAACAGACTCCATAATATCGTCGGGAAGACAAGATATTATGATACTTTTGAGTCTTTGGTCCTGGTTGACCACTCTCCTTTCATCCTGGTCCACTGAGCTTGGTTTGGGCAACCCTTCAACAGTCTTTGGAACAAATGGACCTTCATTTATACACTTGATATAATAAGGTTCCATCCCAATCAAATAGCAAAGCATTCGCTTTTCCATTTGTTGAATTTGCCAACTTCAAGTCTAGGGGCAACAACTGAATAAGCTCCACCCTTTTTATCGACTAGTTGGGGTACATCAATTTCACCCATTTAGGATCCTAATTTAAAAACTTTTAGAGCGGCCTAAAAAGCGAGTTTTATAATTAGCCTTGCTCTGATACCACTTGTTGTTCCCCATTCACTATTGTTAAAAACAGTTTAAGTTTATAAAACAAGTTAATAGTGAACTATGACTGAAATTAACATAAGGAAAACACACTAAGTAATTTTCAACATCATATTCTTATTAGAAATAAATCAACAAAGAATACGTTACCCAAGTACTTGCGGTATAGTACTTGGGATTGAAATGACAAAGTTGGGTGACTCCTCTCTAAGCTCAAGGCTAAGTCCGAGCACAACTCTTAGAGCTCACTGAGCTATCTCAAGAACTTAGTTGTATTTGGAGGAGTGAAAAGATGGCTTGCGTGTATGTGTGTTTTTACAATTCACAAGCTTGATCTTTTCACTCCATCTCTTATGCTATTTATACATGTATGAGTTTTAACTCTTTCCTAAGTGACAAATCGACATCATTGAAGACAAAATCTGATGTATTTTGTCTCAGTTTACAAAGACTATTCTAAGTAAAGGACAAGGCTGCTTTCCATATTTCAGTGATGACACTGAGCATGTAAGTTAGCCATTCAGGGAAAGTTGACTTATGTTGATAAGGACTTCTTTATCCGATTCAAACTTCTCCCGCCTTGTCCCGCTCTTTCTTCAGTCTGTTTATCCTTCAGTCTTCTTCTTCATTTGTCTTCGCATGTAAGTAGTTGGAGTGGAGTCTTAGGGATTCAGTGAGTTATTGTCATCACTCACTGAATCCATCATCTTCTTCTTGACTCCGTCTTCACCCTTTAAGTTCCGCCTTACTGAGTGGAGAGACTTCTTCATTGCCTCGTCTGAGTATCCTAAAGATGACTCACTTTGGCGGCTATGCACTCAGCAACCTGATTATGTTTAACGGATGAGTACTTGGGCTATTTTCTATTCAAATCCTAGATTAAGGGGTTTGGGTATTTTCTGAACCCAACACAAACCAAAAGGATACAAGCCTTAATGCCTCATATGGCGGCTTTATGATGCATACTACAATAAAGATGACTATAATCTATGCATCTCCCGATGCGACATCATGACAACGGCGAATCTCCTCAACCATGGCTGTCAAATCTCGGATCTGCTGCTCACGTGCTCGATCTCTCTCCTCGAGGCCATCAATCCTCTGCTCTAGTATAGTAGTGTAAGCATAAGCGGATACAAGCTTGTGATGTAAGGCTCTCTCTCGGCCTAGGGCCATGTCTCTCAAAGTACTGGCATCTTGAACAGTAGTCTCAAGCCTCTGGGTCAATTTGGTCACGGCATCTCTCACCTCTACAATCTGGGCGCTCATCATGTCAAATACAATCTCAATGGAGTAGCGACCTATCACGAGGTTTTTGAACTCTTCCTCCAAGCTCTCTATCCTAACTAACGGAATCTCATCATAATGTGCCAGGAGCTCACTCAGCTGGTCCTCGTGTCTAACGAGTCTAGTCGCCAACAGAGGAATGGTGTGGTGTACGGGCTCACCAGTAACTAGCAGAACTGGAGCTGTTGCAGTAGTTGAGCTCTCTCCAAGCTCAAAAGAACTAGGTTCTCCCTCCTCTTCTCTTCAACGCCGAAGTAGTGGTATCAAGAATGACCATCGTCTAGTGCTGACCTTCTTCCTAGGTTCGGTCTCGAAGTCTACTTGAGTAAGCATGTAAGGATCAGATAGTGATGGTGGATAGCATTTAAGGCTAAGTGGCAAGGGTGGCTCACTGAAAGTGTCCAATGGTGTTGATGCTGTAGGCAGTGATAAAACAGGAACAGTGGTGGTCTGATGGTAGAATATAGTAGGTGGCGGTGGTGGTGAAGTAGCAGTAGGTGGAACAGTAGGTGAAACTGGTGATGACTGAGCAGGTGGTGATTGAGCTGATGGTGGCTGAGCTGATGGTGTCACTTGAGTCATAGTGATGGATCGCACACACTTCCTAGCCGTGTGTTTGAAGATGGTACCCTTAGGGTGTATTCTATAAGGTACTCCAAATGGATCAGGCTCATCGGGCTTCAGGATACGGATCCTACGTCGGCGACGACGGATCGGTAGGGAAGATGATACAGAAGAGTCTGATGAAGCAGAATCAGTGCTCTTGGATGACTTGGATGATCCATCATCCACTGCGACATCTGAAGTAGGTAGCCATTGCTGCGACTCATAATAATGATCTAGTGTCATAGGAGCAAAAGCATTATGCTCTTGAGAGCGAGCAATCATAGATGGAATGGTAGGAGTTCGGGCAACCTCGCCTTCCTCGAAAGGTTCGGTCTCGTCCGAAATAGTGGCTGGTATGACTGGACTGGGATGAACTGGCATATTGACAGTCGTAGAGGACATAGTATCTTCCATCTCCTGAGGATAGAACAACCAGGTGGGAAGCAGACATGGTACTGTAACAACCCATAAAATAATCATGTAAGTAAAATGCCAAATAGTATGATTAACAAGATTTTAGTTAGTTGCGCACATCTACCAAGCAAATCTCCATGCCTAACTAAAATGAATGCAATTTACTTATGATCTAGTGATGCATCAATCCTAATGGATAGAGCGGTCACGGAAGGGCATAGGGCAGTGGTGTGAAATAGTCCCGTTTTAAAAGTGCGGTTATAGTCCAAATGTTTTTGAAAAACTCTTTGGTTCTCTATAACCTTGGCACTGATACCAATCTGTAACACCCCCAAAATCTTAATGACAGCGGAAGACTAATCCGGGTGTTACTCGAATGGAGATCATAGTCAACAATTATAGAAAACGACTCGAAAGAGGCGTTTTATTAAAAGTAGTTATCATTCATCGAAAACTCATAGTTTTTACAAAACATTGTAAATTATTCAAGCGTTTTCCCAAAATAAAGGTCTTGAGTTTGAAAGAAATGACAACTTTATGTTTACACCACAAGAAAAGCCTTGACATGCCCAACTCCGTGCATTGGTCATAATCTTCACTGATTACCTGAGATAACATGCTTAAAAAGGTCAACAAAAATGTTGAGTGAAGTTCATAGGTTTAAATAACAGTTGAACACACGTATATGAGCATGATCATTGTAAACTAACAATATCATAAAGAAAATCACATATTATTATGCGCTAAGCTCATGCAACCAAGACTCAATTGCATACACCGAATTACTGGTGTACGTAAATTTTACCCCGAAGGAGCTAATAGCTAATTACCTAATGCAATTCAAATATGGTGCGCCCCGGTTATTTCTCTATAACCAATACGGGGTCGTTACTCCCTATAGAACTATTCACGATATCTGCGTTCACTCGCGGTGACTAATGGTTCATCATGCAGGGGACTTATGGCTAAATACTTAGGCGATACCAATAATCAAGAAGCGAACATTTACGAAAAACCTTGTGTTCTAGTTTAGAGCATGTATCTCCCTCGCGGGGTTTGCAAATGAAAGTAAAAGCGAGGCTATGAACTCACCTTGATGATAATGAACAAGAACAAACAGATCAAGCACAATATAGCGGAGGTTCCAAACCGACACCTAAAAATGATGAGATGGCGAGTCTCAGATATGATAAACATTTTGGTTCGCGACCAAAATAATAGAGTATTGAATATTCTTATTCAATAGATCATTGATTTGTCCAATTCAATAGTGTACGTGCGTGCTTAGCGTTTTAAGTTAATTTTCTTGCTACATTGCCTTAATTAATGATCTTCACTTACGCATAAGTGAAATGTTTTCCCCCGTTGTGATCACGTAAAATGATAGTGTTGTTGAGTATTTTAGTTTGTTTAGATCCCACGTGCGTTTTATCGGATTATATATATAATTATAATCTTATAAATATATATATATATATATATATATATATATATATATATATATATATATATATATATATATATATATATATATATATATATATATATATATATATACGTAATATATTTAACGTTATCCGATAATAAAGTACTTATATGATCAAAATACTCGTTTTTACGAAGTTACGTTAAGTTTATAAGTTTTTCTAAACTTTTCCTAAATTTTCACTTTTTAACCTCAAGTTACGAAAAGTACAAGTTTAGTCCCTCAAGTTTAAGCAATTTACACTTTTCACCTAAAATTTATTTTATATCAAAACTTTCGAGGTTTGACAGTTTCAACCCCTAAGTGAAACTGTTTTTCAAAAATACCCCCAATGTTACATTTATACGCCTTTTACCCTTAAGTTTCCACTTTTACACTTTCCACCCAAAACTTATATTTATAACTTGTTTCGACATATGGCATGTTTAGTCCTTGTAGTTTTCATTTGTGTACATGAAAACGTTAACTTATACCTTTTACTTTCAAATAGCGCATGTTTGGTCCTTCAACCTTTCATGCATGTTTTATACACGTTTAAATCAACCCTTAATCTTTTGAAATGTTACGGTTTTAACCCAAAGTTCGCAAAATTTGCAATTTAGGTCCGAAATGCATTTTTAGTACACAAAAACTTTACAAAATGTTTACAAGCTTATTCCAATCTTATTTTTAGTGCTTATTTACTTATTTTATGCTTATTGGGCCAGGTAAAGGATTGTTTGGACTTTGTTTGGGCTTATTGGGCTCGCGCATTGGGCTTTAGGCCCGATTGGTTTTGCGTTTGAAATTAATGTATACGAGAGGTTCTAAAGTTCTTGCAAGGGATTCGTAACTTGTTTTCGTTATGAATTACAAGTTTTAATCTAGTTAACATGCCAACATAGTAAGCAAGTAGGTGTCGTAGGTTCCTTATTTCGAGTTAACATGATATAACTTAGTGTAAAAGGTGTGTGTGATATCTATACGTGTGATGTGAAAGCGAATGAAATAATATAGCATGAGTTAGGGAAAGACTTACAACACTCATTTAGAGTGGTGATGAAACATGAGGTTAGAGCGTTTATGGACTTGTTCGAACCCTTGTTCTCCTTATAATACCACACGAACTAATATTTATCCAATGTCTTCTCTAAACCTTGCTTGGTCACGCCTTGCTTTTCTTCCCTTTTTCCTTCGATACCCACAGTGGACGACTTATATGCTTAGACTAGTGTGTGAGAGTGAAATTTTGAGAGTTGTTTGATGTTTCTAAGTGGTTTAAGGTTGTTTATAAAGGGAAGACAATGCATGGTTGGTCATTGTTTTATGTTTGTTTCACTTATTCCCAAGGAGAGGTAAGGATTATTTTTGTTTGGGTTTGGCATGCACGAATGGCAGCCAAGATTTTGGGGCATGCTATTGTGGTGTCAAGTCGGAAAGTGCATAGGGAGCACTTTAACCATTGGGTTACCAAGTCAAATGGGTGGTCAATGAGACTTAGGGTATTATAAATTAGGATTATGGTGGCTAAGGTTTGAAGTTTGTCTCCTCTTCTTCACATGATCACACAAGCTTAGGACCAAGAAGAAGTATTATTGTTTTGTGTTTTAATGTTTTGTGTCTACTTCTTGTGTCGACCGGTTAC
Source organism: Chrysanthemum makinoi (assembly GCA_910596185.1). Classification (NCBI taxonomy): domain Eukaryota; kingdom Viridiplantae; phylum Streptophyta; class Magnoliopsida; order Asterales; family Asteraceae; genus Chrysanthemum; species Chrysanthemum makinoi. The sequence goes on from OU343219.1 coordinate 112,790,587, forward strand.
AAAAATACAAAGAAAAGAGGAGTATCAAAATTTCATAAGTTATCACTTGGGTGTGTTGGGCTAGCAGCGAGGCCCAAAAAAAATTAAGGGGGTTGGGCTCGGTTCACATGGGTGTGGATCGGACTAAAGGAAAACAAAGGCCCAATGGTGAAAGTGGTATTGGGCTCGAATTAAAACTGGGTGTGGGTTGGGCTTAAATTTAACGCAAGGCCCAAAAGAAAAGTGGGTTGGATCGAGGCCCATTAGTGGTGAAATATTGTTGGGCTTGACGGGTATACGAGGCCCAATAAATGTTAGGTGGTGAGTCGGGTCCAAGTCGAGGCCCAATAAAGGTTCTAGGCCCAATCCGATCTTTATATATTTTTATTTTTATTTATTTCATATTTTTATAAATTTTTACATATACATTATGTATTTTAAGAATATCGGGATCGTGGGAAATTTCGTTCTGATCACAACGGTATATTTATAAACGTTCAAGCTGCGTTGATCATGCATATGCCAAATGATATGCAAATGTGATGTTTAGAAAATTTCATGATGATATAAATCGTGCTTAATTTATGATTAAGGTCTTACGTACAATGAAATTTTCCTGGAGCTTACAACATGTTTTCAGCCTTTAAAACAAATTGAATCAAAAGCTCAACAGCAATAAATTTTAAATGTGTTTGGAAGAATTTTCTTAAGTTGTTGAGTATAGTGTTTGTAAGTTGAAAAATGTAATAAATAGATTTTGAGGGGTTTCACTTGGTAAAAGTATTTTGTACTATCACAACAAATGGTTATCAGTTCACCATGTCTAACCTGCACAAGAACTGACTAATCCATGAGCAAACGGCTCTGGTAAAGATATCTCAAATCCATTTATGGTTGACAATTTGCCAAAAATTGTATGGTGCTCAACTCACCATATCTGTGTGGATGAAGAGTTTGCTAGCCCACAAGATCATGGCTTGTGGTAAAGGCAGTGAAAAACCATGACTAGTCCAAAAGGGTACAACTTTTGGTAAAAACTAATCAAATCTGTTGATAGCTGCTGGTTTGCTAAAAATCAGATGGTTATCAATGTACCATGGTCTTATATACCAAAACATTGGCTACTCCAATAGTAATGGATAATTGGTAAAGAGACATCAAATCCATTAAAATTTTCTATGATTCACCTCTCACAGGAGTTTACACACCTGGAAGTGATGAGAATAGTATGAAACTTTTATGTTTTGATGTACAAATAGTCACAGTTGCTGAAAAGATCATGGAGAGCTGATGAATTGGTGATACAATGCTGCACAAAACTCATAGGGAGGAAATCTCAAAAGATGCGGCTCAAGGATAATTCCAAGATCCTCAGGAAAGACAAAAGAACTTGAAGTTCACAAGTGAAGATCAAGTTAGGGGAGGATTGTTGGGAATTATATTTTGTAAAAACAGATTTAAGTATGTTTAAGTCTGTTTAGTGTTAATTCTGGTAGCTTTAGTAGTTAAGTCTAGTAGACCAGAATTAAGTCTGTTGGTAGTTAAGTCTGCAGTACTAATGGAGTTAAGTCTGGCAGAACTTATAGTCGATAGTTAAGTCTGTTTATGATAAAAACAGAATAGTTTGTTAGAGTTATATTAGGAATAGATATGTACGTGTAGAGATATCTTAGGATGAGATATCTTTACCCTTCTATAAGTTAAGTAGTCAATTAAGGTTTCCTTGGTGTATAAAAGGATCCTTAAGGTGTTTGGTTAATGTACGAGTGGTAAGCATTAGCCTTTGAGCAAATTAATAGTAATTACGAAGTTAGTTTATTCTTGTGTTCTTCATACTTTGTGTATTAAGATTCCGCATTAACACATTAAGCTTTTGTAAAGAGTTCTTCATATAGTAAATTGGATTTATTCAAGTTTACTATTAGTCATTCAAGGCTACTTGGATCCATAAACTTTTGGACCTACAAGTTATGTAAAAATATTATTAACCATGTAACCAAAATATCACTATAACTATTTGCTGCTAGAAAATCCCCGTTGCTATGCGCGGGTACTCGTCTATAAAAAAGAATGGTCAAAGTAAGAAAGTGAAAAGTTTTCAAAGTGGAAAAACTTAAAATGTAAACAAACTTAAATCTAAAAAAATCATGGAAACTATTGTAATTGTAATGCAAATAAACCAAAAAACTTGAAAGCGAGGAAAATATGAAATGGGAAATTCGGTAAGTCTGACTTCCTCTCATCTAGGACTTGAAAGTGAGGAAAGTCTGAAATGGTTTTACCGTGCATTAATGAAATCGGGGTCTATATGGGGTAACGTTGTAAGGGCACTAAACAAAGAAACTGAACATTAATATGCTCATCTTAATATAGGAAAACAAGTTTCAAAATTCATTACAAGTATATGACAATATAACTACAAATCATTTCACAATATACATTTAAGCGTTTTAAACTGGGTAATATTTATATAATGCTTTTAATTGGGTCAACTTTCTGAAATCATACCACTAAACAAATCAATGTCAGTTGTGCCAATTCAAAACTTTCGTTGCAATCCAATCGTTTTGTTTGACATGAATTGAATAACAATCTTCTATTATAACTAAAGCAATAATGTGTATTCTAATAAAGGTTCTTGTCATACAAGCAACCACTTAACATGTTCACTATTTAGCATTATGGTCTTTATTCGTCTTTAACATCAATTGAGATGAGATTACAAGCGACAATTTTTTTTCTTCGTTTAAACATTTTAAACATTACACGAAACACTTATCACAATATCGCATATCGTTAATTGTCTGTCACGAGGAACCGTTGCCGCTAGGCGCAGGTACTCGCCTTGTATTACATAATTGTTTAAAACTTATAAACTTAAAAAGTAAGTAATATTGTTAGACTAAAACAGTCTTACTTATAAAATGCAATTCAATCTACTAAATATCTATTTACAATTTATTCCACTCCATTTATTCATAATACATACATAAGAAATTGCACACATAAATTAACTCTACTATACAACGCTGTCATTATACGCGAGTAATCGTCTAGTTTGAATAATTGGCAGATAAATAGCTAACTTATAAATTATACTAGGCGTACAATACCGGTTAAATAAATATGTTACTTGATAATCGTTATAGTCACTACAAAAGGGTCGCACAAATTTTTATATGAAAACTATGTTTGTAATTCTAGTGTTATCAATTTTAATTGAGATTAAATGAATTATAAAAGTTAAGCTCAATACAAGTTTGGGAGGTGTAGAGTGCACTCGTGATAACTGGCTTGATGCCACCAAATCCAACCCACATGACTTTTCTTGCCGTTTTATGAACTATCACAATGTTTGGTATATAACCGAAAATAACCAAATTTTGGTTGGTGGTTAATAACCACATTGTGGTCTCATTTTCAAACCATAATATCAAATGCTATTAATGTTTTTATTGATTTCTCATGCCTAAGATTTCAATTGACGAATTTTTTTATCCGATTAAAGATTTTTTGTACCTAAGGCATTTATAATCTAAATACTTTAATTTAAACTTGATTATTGAAACGGCCGTACTAAAATAGATTTTTTTTAACATGACATGATCCGAAGTAATATTGCGTTACTTTTCAATACACTTTTAAAATTCTACTAAGATTCATACTCTGGAACTAATTTTAAATTAAAGTAGACTCTGAAAGCTTTCCGATATATGCATGTGAAACGACTTTTAACGAGCCACAATTGATTTTATACAAAATAAACAAGACAATAAAACTGACAAAAACCTTCTGAGGCATTTGATCGGCGGCCGTTTGCCATCCCCGCGGCCAAACCATATGGCCTGCGCCCTAATGGGTCTGATGGCCATTTTTGCATTTCTTTCATTTTTGACCATTTTCTTTCGGAAAACACACTTGTACTTATTTTTATGACATGAAATTGCACAATCCGGAGTTTTACAAACTTTGAACATGAGCGGAAGCGTGTTTTAAGGGTTGTGTCAAACACCTCTTTAAAACTACTAAACAAGACTATGGCACAAAGTTCAACACATGAACCAAAATAACTTTTTTCTAAACTGAATACACATGCTTAGGGCGTTTACAAGCTAAATATCAAAGTGAAAATAAGAGACACGTGTCACGTGTCTGTTCTCACAAAATGCCATCTTCTAAGCTTCTAATTCGATTTTTGCATTAAGTACCTACATGAGACATTAAAACTGAAAACGGTAAGTCAAAGAGACTTAGTGAGTAAACGGAACTAAGCTAGGCTACTATTAGCCCAAGTGTGCATCATCTACATGCTAACCATCCATTGTCTAAATGGGTCGAATTAAGCAATATTCATAAACTACTAATGTAGTCTAACATAACCTCAAATCCAATTGCTAATGGGTTTCCAACATGATAATAACATATAATCACTTCAAGGAACTCTGCTACTACTTCGTGACCCATTCAATATCTAAATGGGTCAATTTATGTAATTCTCGAATTGCTACTTGCAAATTCTAATAAAAACATAAAATCACAACATGGCGTGTATGGTACGACATGTTGTCGTCTTGTTACTTGTACATAGAGCTGGCATAACAGGTCCGACACGACACGACACGACACGAACACGATAAGACACGGAGCTGTTAAGACCTAACACGAACACGACACGATAAGCTAATCGTGTCAGATCTTAAAACACGAACACGAACACGAAAATTAACAGGTTACACGAACACGAACACGATAAGACACGATAAGAGGTCTTAACAGCTCTTGACATGCTAAAACACGAAATCTTAACAGGTCTTAACAGGTATGAACGGGTCTTAACAGGTCTTAACAGGTCTTATCGTGTCTTAACAGTTCTTAACAGGTCTTGACACGAACACGACACGTTATCTTATCGTGTCATCTTACACGAACACGACACGAAACACGATAAGCCCAAACACGAAACCTGTTAACTTCGTGTCGTGTCGTGTCGTGTTTTCGTGTTTCGTGTCGAAATTGCCAGCTCTACTTGTACATGATTCTAATTCTAAATTCATATTCATAGCATGATTTCTAATTCATGGCATAATTTATGGTTCATGACATAATTTCTAATTCGTGGCATAATTTATGCGCACATGCTTCTAAACTAGACGACTGCTTATTCGTCCTACTAACATCGAGAACATCCTTAACCGACGAGTACTCTTCTTGGGGTTCTAGCTTGTCATCGTGCTTATCTATACTCGGGTCATCCTCAAAGGACGTTTAAACACGTAACTTGATATACTAATTCTAGACATGGGTCATCCAAAAAGGATGTAAATACTATGTTAAGCACGGGTCATCCACAAAGGATGCTACTAATGGAGTTCTACATCCTGCACTTCTTAGGCACACTACATGGCATGTGGTGCATTACTTGGGCACCCATGACATGATTAATGATGCTTCTTGTGAGCACCCTTAACATGGCTTGTATTCTGCTATATATCCGAATCATAAGCTAAACGTACTAAAATCATGCTTAACTACAAAACATGAAACTAAATCCGTTACTCACCTTATTCATGGCCTAGGCCCTCCGCTTGCATCCCGCGAGCACCTAAACATATAATCATAACATAACTCTTTAATACTTTCTACAAATCAAATAACTAATGAACTAATTACTTGGCTATATGGGGTTTCTATGGCCTTGTGCCAAACACCCATAATTCTAACATAACTAGTTCTAATAATAAGCTTAACATAATCTTTTTACTAATCATGAAGTCTTGATTTTAACAAAATACTTAACCATAATTCTTTCTTAACTTGATTTCTATTATCATAATTAATCTTAACATCAATTCTAAGGTTCATAAACTTTAATCTAACATAACCTCAAATCAACATAATCATAAGCTTAACTAAAACATCGCATACCTTGATGGGGAAATATTTCTAACACTTAAGTTTGTAAAAACACATCATAACATCATCAAGCACCCTTGAATCACTCCTGGAAATTAGTTCTAAGCATAAAGTGATAATATGTAATTTTCCCTCCTACTTCTCTTATCATGGCCACGTCCCCAACACAATACAAGTGTGTGTTATATGAAAATTCTGAACTTTTTATGATAACAGCATCAAGATAAAATAGTAGCTTTCTGTACTTAACGATTGTTAATCTTTGGCGTTAAATCCTTTGCACCGTTAGTCATTTTTCGTTAACTATTTGAATTCTAAGTCCTTATCTATACAAAATACTAACATAAAGTATTTTCTAATTTTCTAATATCAATATAAAATTCGTTTTCTAAAACTTATGAAATATCGGGTGTTACAATTATACAATCAGTTTGATTTCTAGATTATGGTAAGAGCTTGTTCTCTAGGGACCAAGTACTTTGAGGTATAGGATTCGAATCCTAGGGAGAAAATTAGTCCTCTTGTGGCTATGGAAGTTAACCTTCGCTGATTTCGGGCTATCCAAAAATGTAATTGCTCAGAGATTAGTCGAATCTAATGTATAGTCGGATACTCGAATAAAATAAAAATTAAAAAGAATACAAACTAGTATCTTATTATATATTTAGCATATTAGATAATTATTAATTCTTTAGAATCACACTAATCATTATTGCATAAGCCGATTTCAACTATTGTAATTTAAAGTTTACTTAAATCCATTTGCATCTACAAATAATAAAACTAAATATTGTTAGGATCTTACACCCACGACAATGGATCACATAAAGATAGCCAAACAACAAACTAAACGAAAAGCAATAAACACACTTTTTTTATGTGAAAAACCTCTCAAAAAGAAGTAAAAAAACACTGGATCGTATGCCACTTAACATCCACTATATGAAAGATATTACAAAATTGGAGACGCTCAACTCTCGACACTTTTAAATATCCCCACCACTCTCAATGGTTGATTACAATAACGGAATTCGCCTCGCCGTTATTAAATCGCCGAGGCTACCACACGAGACGAAACGAGACTCTCATAAAACCTCTCCTTTTTTCTCACCTCCTCACCCAAACTCCAAAACTAATCTTCCCTATAAATAAGGAAAACAATAGCTTAAATCTCCAAGCAAATCCTATTAAAATAGGCAACACATAGCTTTCACTAATTTAGATAATCATCAAATTAATTAACAATACTATTTTGCGAATGTGAGTTTACCATAAAAAACATGGGGTCGTAACAAAAAGCAAGTCAAAGTATTAGGGATCTTATAAAACGTAACATGAATGCGCGGGAAGAAATATCCGAACCCGGGTCTAGAAAAGGGGTGAAAGGTAAACTGAACTCACCAGCAATATTTCTCCAATTTGATTTTATTTGCAAAAAATTTGATCTATTGTTATCTCTGTAACGTATAATTATGTGTGCTCTATTACATTATTATATTACTGTAATTCATTTAGATTGATGATAATTATTTGCGATGCATTATCAACCTAGGGGATCAATGCTAGCTAAAGTTCTTGAAATCTAATTCGTAAGACATATTATTGATGCTTGATGTTTCAAAATGAGATATCTGTTTGATCAAATTCATGATTACTGATGTTTATTACGATCAGAAAGCCGATAAATACTTACCCGGGGCACATTATCTTTGAAGTATGGAAATGTTATACTTTAGGATTTATGTTTGGCACGAGCTAATCGTAGCTACAATTTCTCGTTTTATATATTCATAGCTAGGTTTGCTCGGAGGGTAGTTTGTACGGGTTGCAGGAAATAGCTGAGCATTGCGTGAGGTTCAGTCCTTGGGGAAGGGACGCATCATGTTCAAAATGGATGCTGGGTTAGGATTGTACGTGAAACCACCCTTCATGTCCATCATGTCGAAACGGAACTTGAACAATTTTATTGAGTGAGCAGATTTTAGAAATTTTTAAAAGGCCAACTTTGAATTACTTTGTATTATAATATGATTTTATTCTCGTTTTAGCCCGACCCTGCCCGACCCGCCTATTTTGCTACCTTTAAACATAACAAATGAACTTGAAGTCAACCCTCTGCAGTACTATATATGTTGAACTCTTGAACATAGGTTAATAACGTTGTGATCGGAAACACCATTATTTTGACAAAATGTTTTATACAAAACAAGGAAAATAAAGAATGCGTTCAAATTAAAATTTTCCCATCAAATTCTCTACAAAATAGAAAATATGCATTTCCTAATTAAACAAAGGAAACTACAAAACACTTTTTTTCCTTTGTTTCCCTTGCATTACCACATCTTTTCTACAAAACAGAAAACAATGTCATATTAATGCATTTTCTATGTTTTGTGGAAAATTGATCGCTTCCTTTTTTTACAAAACTGAAAATGAAAAGTTAAGGGTGCGTTTAGTTAGAGTTTTTTTTTTTAATCTTCTATTTTTAGATTTGTAAAAAAAGGAACCTAGGGAATGCATTTTCTATAGCATATGAAAACAATGTCATATGAATGCATTTTCAACCCTCTGCAGTACTATGTTGAGCTCTTGAACATATGAATGCATTTTCTATAGCATATGACATTGTTTTCTATTCTCAAAAAAACAAGGGGGTTACAAGGGAAACAATGAAAACAATGAAAACAAAAAAATTGTTTTGTAGTTTCCATTATTAAAGTAGAAAGTGCAAATTTTCTATTTTGTAGAGAATTCGATGTGAAATAATGATTTGAACGTAATCTCTATTTCTCCTTGTTTTGTACAAAACATTTTGTGGAAACAAGGATGTTTCCTTTCAACTAAACGCACAAGATTTTTTTTCTCCAACTAAACACGCCCCAAGTATATCCGGGACATTTTTTTTCTGGCAATCTAATTGTCCAAGATTACGGGGGTCTAGTTTTTTCTCATGTTAGAATAGAGATCGATATATTGATGACGTACCTAGTGAGATAATTTCACTCAGAAACTGGAATTAGCCAGTGTTTCATGGGTTTGAAAGTTTATCGATATCTGTGTAAGTTGTTTCTCTATGATTTTGCTAGAGTTTCATTGTACTATCTATCGAGTGAGACCTTAAAAAACAAATTTAGCACAAAGTAACTGAACCAATCATATGTATAGAACTCTTTCCTTCCGTGTTTAACATGCTAAATCTTTTTAGGGTATAGGATTTCGTGGCAGGCATGATTAAGTATAATACTTGAATGATATTAAAAGTTATCGTGCTTTTCTGCCTTTTACCAAAAGAGATTTTGGTAGAGACCACATTTTCAAGTGCTATGGTCGCATCGATGTAGCTTTCTAGCTTTTTGTTTGTGGCGATGTGTCGATGTCTTGTGGCTGAGCTATATTGAATGCTTTTCTTCCGGATCTTTCTCCACTCTTCACTTATAGAAGGATCATTGATGCCCTTAAGTTGACTCTTCCTTTAATTTTGTGTCATAACCTAGGCATATTTTTTGCATGTAAATATAAATAGCAACTCAGTTTACCTTTAGATCAGATCCTAGACAACCCTTTGAGGCTGCTTAGTATAAGAGCTTGTTCTGATTTTTGGTTGTATTACAAAAGTTATGGAGAATCTGGGGAAACGATGCATTGTATGCTAATTATAGGAAGATTAAAGCATCTTTTCCCATCATTAACTTGTTTTACGATACTGATAAAAAGTACTACCATAGTAATATCAAATATCACAGCTTGAAACACAGTATGATAGATATGAAAATCAAGTTTATGTGTCTGTGAACACTGAGCAGGGAGAGCGGTTTTACCTCACTTGATCTTGATGTAGTACCGGCCTTTACAAGAAGGCCGTAATGCTTCTTTTGTTGTACTTGTATATATTCTAGTCTGTAGCACATACACTTAAATCTGACTGATCACTGACACATAATTAAGATAAGCGAGGAGGCTTACTGATGAGGTTTCTGAACTGATACGATGGAAAAACCACGTAAAGTAGCACGAGAACATCATTATCATAGACAGTGACATGTCATTTTTTTACATGGCTTCAGAACATAAATTCTATGCCATCGTGTTTTACCATATCATGGAGGTGTACATTACTGTCAGTTATCTAGCTTTACCTTGATTCTTGATCTGACAATCTTTCCCCGTTATTCCACTCAAAAAGCCGTGGATTTAGAAAGAGCAAAAGAATTAGAAATTACAAAGGTAGAAACAATAGTTGAGTAATTAAATCACACATGAACAAAGCAGAACACAACTATAGGAATGTAAAACTGGAATTGAAAACAAAAATCAATACATTGCCTCACAAGTGACTCAATATTATTATCTCTTGAATTATGTAAGGTTTACAGTTACATTAGGGATATATTTGTATGTAACGAAACCTTCTGACTCCCACTTGGTAGCCGGTGTCTACCAGCCAACAACAACATAACAAATAGGTAGTATTACCGATGGGCCTTTAGCCCAGCGTACGTGTGAGATTGTGAAATGACTGAAATCCCCCCAAGGCCCCAGCCAAGTGGTTGTTGGCTCAAGTCCTGGCAGGGATAAGTTTGAGATATATATAGTTTAGTGTGTGCAAGTTTGCCTTTCCAAAATAGAAAAGAACAGCATAAGAAATATATACTCCATAAGATTTGCCTCTGTTAGCCGCTAAGTTTTTTCCTTTGTAGGTTTAGACCCTAGGCTACTGGAAGCTAAAGTACCAAGATACTACTTACGCATATGTCAATGACGAGTTTGAACCAGGGGCGGAACTACATGGAGGTTAGGGGGGGGGCGGTGCCCTCCATGGTTCGCCAAAAAGTATCAATTTTTAGTGTAAAACATTTTTTTTTAGGACCATTTTATTAAAGTGCACCCCATTACAAAATCAAATTGCCCCCCACCTTAAGATCAAACAATGTAAAAACCTTATATCTCTATTTTAATCTAAAAAAAATATCAATTTTTAGTGTAAAAAAAAATTATAACCTTTTTATTAAAGTTCATCACAAATTTTATCAAAAAAAATTTTTTTTGCCCCCCGCCCTTTAAAATCCTGGGTCCGCCACTGGTTTGAACTCATAACCACTTAACTAAACAGAACCATTGGGCCAAAAACACCAGTTTAATTGTAGTATTCATACTTTGTACACTTTGATGCTATCTTAAGAGCCAAGGATTAGCCAAACCAGATCAAGGTGTTTCTTGTGAAAAAGTTGGAAAGGTGCATGAAATTTAGGATTTGGGTGGACTTTTTCACATGTTTTTCTTTTTAGCAGCATTTTTTCTCCGCCACCTTACTCTAGCTTATCCTGTCCGCCTCTCTCACCTATACAGAGACGGCTACTGTCTTGTGATTAACCTCAAAAGTACTTGCCTTTACTTCTCACTATGATGTACTGAACTTTACCTATGTCAACTCATCTCCAGTGATTCGTATTTAAACTTTTTACTTGTTTTGCACACCTTTTTATACGTGCAGAAAAGTTCTGATGGAGTGGGCATGTGACGGTTAGTTTCAAGACATTTTGTGAGCTTTTTATATATGTTACTAAAATTTGTCTGGTAAGTAAACCTGGTGCAGTGATAAATATGTATTTGAAACAGACCGATAAATGATATATATTTATTTACCGTGTGATATCACAGCTTGCGGTAGATGTTATTTTGTTACTTCCTCTTGGAACTCTTAGAATACATAGTAATTGACCTAGACACCATGAATAAAGAAAATAGACGTGTGTCACTCATTCTAGAAAAAGTCTGAGGAGCTTGAGATGGAAGGGTTTGATGATTCGATTCCAAGGTAAGCAGTGTGGCTATGAATATCATCTGGGTCTCTTAAGTCAGGGTAGGTGTCATTAAGCTGCAACTCAGAGACCATCTGGCGAAGTTCTGAGACTTCCTGTTTAAGCTGAGCATTCTTTTGTAGAACCTGATCATGTGTCCCTGAGAACTTATTAAGTTTGTCAACAAGTTGGTGATTTTCATTACGGAGCCAAACAACTTGTGACCAAAGTTCGTCTAGGTGCTTCTGTTTGCGCATGCGAGATCTGCGTGCTGACTCTCTATTAGATATCATTCTCCTCTGCTTCCTCTCATTGATGACACTTAGCTGTTGCTCATCTGCTTCATCAGAAGTTGAGTTGCTCCTGAAATACATGGATTGCATATTCATTTCTTGATATTGAGGGTGCATGTGAATATTGTAGAATGGGTTCAAGGGCTCATTAGCATTAAACTGCATAACCGGATTTGGATTTCCAGGAATAAGGTAGTGTGAATCAGTAAGCTCACTGGCTTGCATGGTTATAATCTTTATGTAATGTTTGGCTAGAATTAGGTAGGGGATAGTATTATAAATTGGAATCAGGTTGAAGTTGTTATTACTTATTGGAAGGCGAAGGAGAACATGATGTAAGGACTTTTTATAGTAATCGAAAAGGTTGAAAGGGTCCCATCATTATCATCTCAGAGTAGAAGCATAAGACTCATTGTGGACGAGTAGGGTACCATGTCTTCAGTACTGTTACATATATGAGGTGCGGTTACTGTTTTTTTCTAATTCACACATCATTGTCTACTCGGGACTTGAACATGCGGCTCCATGGTTGGCGAGCCACCCTTGATAACACATTACGGTTAGGGAAAGGCCTGATGTTACGTACGGTTACTGTTATATACTTTATATACATGTCCTACATCTGATTCATATCCTTTTGATATTAACGAGGCATGTGCCCCTTTTTGGTCATGGAATGGTCAACTGAATACATGATTGTCCCGATATATTTTTTTTAGCTAATGCTGAGCATACTATTTCTATTGTGGATAGAATTTCATATCTTGAAATATGCTGTCATCACTCAGCGAGGGTGGTGGGGATGGGAGAGGGTGCAGTGGAAGTATAATTAATCAATGGGAACTTTAAGGTGAAATTAAAGCAATTTAATTAAAGGTGCTATTTGCTAAACAGAGCCGGTATGAAATGGTTTCTAGTCTTTGGCCAACGATAGCTTTGACCTAGCAAGAAATTTTAGAAGGCAGCCCCTTTTCTTTAAGTGGATATATTATTAACATGACAACTCATTCACAAGGATATTAGTAAACTAATTATTTTTCATTTTTATACTGGATTGCTAGGAATCACGGCTTCATGTAGCGCAGTTAGGAACCAATCAGTGGGACATTATGGTTAAATTTGGTGTTTCTTAGTCATTATTTCATTAACTTAACCCACAATGGCAAATGATTAGTTTTCAGGGCCATTTTTGAAGAAAAAAAAGGCAGCACCTTTAGCTGTGATTGGTAAGTGGTCAAGCTAGTTGAATTGTGATTGCCACATAATATCACCTCTGAATGTTTTCAAAACCATGTAAACTACTGTTTCTCATGGATCCTACTAATATAATATTTGTCGATTCAAAAGTATTAAAATAGTTAAGTGGTTATGTTTGGGATATAAATGATGTGACTAATTACGGTATGACGAAGTAAATAGTAATTATTATTCTAATAGTTGTTTAACATTGATTTTGCCCTTGTGAATAATCACTAGTGAATAACTATATTGATGCACTTGGAAGTTTAGTTGAACTGAGGAAATGCTTTTTTTGCGAAACCGTATCGAGTAGACTAAATGGTCAATAAAAGTTATATCATTAGACAGATATAGACTGCTCTTTCTTGTCCTGTCCTTGAATAAATCTTTCGATGTTCCATTTTTTTCTCTTGTTGCTCCACATATGGCATATTGGAGTATCATTTCGTCTGTACGAATCTGTGTCTGTTAGAGTGGAAGATTAGAATTTATAGCATAATGCGGATGTTGATACACAAAGACACAGCTCATGTGGGGTCTGTACACCATGATCATGCAAGAATTTTCGAAGGGAGAAAATATCTTTCCTGAGTGGTCAGATAATTTCGCAGTGGATACAGCTTAAAAGCTACTCGAGATTGAATTTCTAGCTGGATGAGATTAAAATTACTATTTACCATGACCATACAATGTGTGGCTTGTAAAGGGTCTGAAATAAATGATTGAGAGTATAAAAGAAAATCTCCCCTGACTCCCCACCTTACTATAAAAATTTTGTTGTTTTCTGTAATATGCTTTTACATTCTTGAGGTGCCCATTATACCCTTGGATGCCAATAAGGCCAGTCACAATGCTGAAGAGAAAGCCAAGGAGACTATGAGAAAGTAATATTGACAGGATTAGGACAGCGCCCTTAACATACGGACTGCGTATCACACGGAGGGTGCCTGATTTAACACGAGCCCCGATTCTTTAGGTAGCACACTCATTCTAAACACCACCCCCCTATAAAGTAATAGTAGTGCTAGACTAGTAATTATAAAGCAGAAAATGATAATTCTTTGCTGAAATTGCCATTAGTGTCAGGTGGCGTTATTTGTAAAAAAAATTTGCAACTGTTTCCCATAAAGTTAATATGTAGCATTCTACTTAGTTCTTTGTCATTTAAATTGAACATTGCTCATACTATCTTGATTAAAATATAACCTTTTAACATGTTAATCATGTGTGTTTACAGTCTTGCATTATCCTCATATAGGAGTATATCGAGTAGAGTGACTGCTAGGCTTCTGGTACATGATACATTCTCCTTTAATGGGGTCTACTAACGAGCGTGCATGGGTGAAGTGAGCACCAACACTTTTCTCTCTTCCCCGACCTGTCAATCCAACAGTAAAGTTTACAGAAAGCCTTTTTATTAGTCGCAGGTGCTCATATTACTATGATAGAAGGCTACTTCAGTATCTTGTGGATATCATCACTTTTAACCCCATTTGTGCACCACTCAAGTGACCTCATATTATTCTTCAATAAGAATGAGAGGGCACACGATTTCCATATGCCCATCATGTGTTCTGTATCAACTTCTTATCCTTTGTCTAGTGCCTGCGTCACACCAACTTTCTGTTTCTTTATTTCACTCATACACAGAAAAAGCGGCATTCAGCTGATCCCGTAGTGCTTGGACCTTTCATATATAAAGTTAGAGACATTTTAAATGCGGATCGCTTATAGTATCTGTGCAAATAATGACACCTATATACAAATCCTAGGTGTTTTTAGGATCATTCATCTTTCGGTGTTTTAGAACACCAAATATTGTTTTACCTGTCCGTTTACATCATAGGACTAACCGATAGATCTAAGCATGTGTTTTTAGTGCATAGGAAGTGTTAATAAAGGTTTATGTTTTAGTGTGTAGTATGTGTTTAATTAGTCTGTTCTATATGTGCTAGCTTACGAAACTGCATCCCTAGTTTTTTTTGGTACCCCACCCATAACTTCATATGGTAAAAAGTATTGTTTGCTTTCTTAGCAGTGATCTTGTTCTCAATTAGCTAAAGATATTGTTTATGTTGATGTCTCTTCCAAAATGATTAACATTATGACTGAGCTTGTGGACAAAGTACAATGCATATACTGTGTTTTATGGATTCCAAAACCTGTAAATCCCACCAGACAAAATAAGTTGTATTACCTCATCCTCTCTTTTTCTCCCCATAAATGTGTAGGGTTAATTCAGAACCCGCGCATAGTATGTTATGTATCCACCAATTCAAAATTAATTTGCCTGTTATTTGACAAAACCGAACAATCCTATCTGATAATTAAGCTTCCTGTTGTGCGAATTTAGACTATAAGAGATCCGCATTTGCATGGATACTATGAGAGATCTGGAACCCGCGCATAGTATGTTATGTATCCACCATCTTAGTTACAGCTTGTACTTATAAACAATGATTAAGTGTATATATGTATAGTTAAATGCAAGGTAGTCGTAATATGTTGTGTGATTGGTGGAAGGAGGATAAGCTTCAGATCACCACCTGAAACTGCTTTTGATTAGTTGTAAAAGTATGCAAATTATTTGCTACTTGTTTATATTAATAATATGGAAAATGATAAATGGACCTAACTAAAGAGACTTAAAAAAAATTCATTTATGCATTAGGTCTCCTTTTAGGCCTCTTTAGTTAGGCCCATGTATCAAAGCTCTAATAATATAAGGAAAATGATAAATGGACCTAACTAAAGAGGCCTAAAAAGAGACCTAATGCATAAATGACTTGTACATTAACAGTACTGTACAAGTTATTTATGTATTAGGTCTCTTTTTAAGGCTCTTTAGTTAGGCCCCTATATCAAAGCTCATAATATAAAGTGATATTTGGAGATGTGTTTTTTGTAAAGACGCATTGCTTCAAATATGCTTACGTACCGTACTTACAATAAAGTCTTGATCCACTATGATCATGGATAATAAAGCTGTTTTGTTTGTTTTGAGCAAATTGTTTATTTTATTATGAAAAAAAAAAACCAAAAATGACTACTAATTTCTGAAATGACATATTTATCAATGTTATTGTAATTGTGGCAAGTATCTTAAATATTAGTCGTGTTTCCTGTTTTGGGTGTTATTACATTTTTCCGATGCAACTATATATACAAAATTCGTCAACATGCATCTCGTCCTAGCCAACTACCTATTTTAGCTACTTATCGCAAAAATGTCCTAACATCACAACCCTGCGATATTGGGATTACATTCTTCTCCTTAAACTTAACGTTCTCCATGTAAACTGGCAGGAATGATCTAATGTTAGTGAAGTATGTTAGAATTTAATTGGGGTATGTGTGTACGTTGAGGGGTAATAATCAGATAATCCTGATTCTCTGAATCATGTAGAAATCACTTTCTTATTGAAGTATTTCGACCCTATATGCCTGGGTTATCACGAAATCCTCAATTAGATAATTCAAAGAATCACACTTTGTTTCTAAGGCACGAGAGAACAAAGCAATACACAAAAAGTTGTTATGTATGTCATATAAAATATACCCGAAAGTTGGTTAAAATGTCCTCGTTAGACTTGGCTCAATGTCTCTTTGACGTTTCTGTTTTTTCGTTTTTTGCATGAATTAACGTTCTCATCGTCATTATATTGTTGCTTGTCGTGTTTGTGATTATCCCAACATGAACTTGGTTTGATGATTTTTTTTCGATATATGGGGTAAAACGTTCTCTTATATAAACTGCATACCTAACCACACTCACGGATGAAGCACAATTAGATTATCTGTAAGTAGGATCAATCTAGCTAGCTAGCTCGACTTAAATCTTCTTAATTTCCCACTATGCATCACCATATATACCTCTTAGTTATAGTAGCGGTTGATCCAATGAACCCTAAATGAAAAGATTTTGCCCCTCACAATGATCATGTAGTTGACTACCTGCCTACATTGTTTGACTGTATAATAGTTGCAATCATTACTCAAATGGACTAAATATAGGGTGAAAGCCACGGTGAGTAAGGCTTAATCAAGTTAAAATCAACTGTGTTAATAACTCAGTGATAATGAGTAGTACTTTTGTCATGTTTTGAAGTTCCATATGCTAATTCTTATTTGATCAACTTGATACTTGATTTGTGACATTTTACCCATGCTTTGTACCCACACTAGAACCGAGAAGAATAACGAGGACTCTAATCTGATTGACTACTCTCAAATCAATAGAGATATGCACCCTCAACTATGAACCTTGATAATCTTTTAAGGGTTTTTCTAACTTGTGCCATAGGGCTAAGTTAAGCACACAATAAGTATAGAGGGGCCCACGTAAAAGTACACATGGATTCCCGTAAAAGTACAGACAAGTGTACTTTTATGTGGATCCCTGTGTACTTTTTGTGTACTTATTGTGTGCTTAACTTGTGCCCCTATGGCACAAGTTAGAAAAACCCATCTTTTAAAGATACTTACTATACTCCTTTTGTCTTGTGTCACAACAAAAGTACAAATGTCGACTTGATACTTTGCCTGTATAATCAAACTGTTTTGGTGACAAGAGATACGACTGTCAGTTATATGCATAAAAAATTATTTGGTGACATCACATATCTATATATAAGCAGTCCCTTTACCTTCGGGTAGTGAATGTCTACGTCCTACTTCCCCTCTGGCGGGATTGGATATTGTTGTTGTACATATCTAGCTTGTCACTACTGAAAGTTTTCAAGGCTGGTGGATTAGGCAGTGGTTATTCAAATCCGCGGTTTCAGGTTGTTGTGGGAGTTTTTGTGCGTTTTGGTAAGATCGTGATGCAAGTGATGTTTGTTTTCAGGGAAGTTTAAGGTTAGGTCGTGAGTGTGAGTTTGTTTTTGGTCAAAATGGTCAAGCGAAGAAGGGTCAATAGGTACAGTCAGAGAGGCATTAGTTATCGACTTGTGGGTCATACAGTCACAGGAAGAAATACGTTCGTCAACCGTTCTTGTATGTCAGAATGCCACCACTCGATATACTAGTGTGACCGAAACAGTTTGTTTGACGTTTCAGTGGGTTTTGTCTCATTTGAACGTGTCATGGTTTGGTCTTTTCACCCGTTTTCATGCTAATTATTGGGCGATTGCCCTTAGTTATGTGCTATGTTGGGTTTGGATGACACGAGTTTCCTCCTTCTACCGTGGAGTAGTTTTAGAGTCATTGTTGTTGTTGGATGGTGTCGTTGGAAGTCGTTGTAGCTTGTTAATTAGGTTGGTCTTTGTATTTTTAGGGTCGTGTTGTTGGTATTATCTAATAATGTTGTAATTCTAGCTTCTTGCAAGTGTATATCTAATTTAAGGGGAAATCATGCATGCTTTTTCAAGCAGACAATTACCTTCTTTTCCTTTGTAAAGAAAGAAAAAAATTACAAAATTTTATAATTAAGCTCATGCATTATATCACATATACATGTTTCCCCAGCTCTTTTTCCAAAGGAAATCAGGCAATTACGTTCTTTTGTATTTTGTAATTGTTACACCATGTCTTTTGTACTTGTTGTATGAAAAATTGCTCTTTTGCAAGGTTGTAATTGAATCATGCACCTTTCGTAAAAAGTTCGTTTATATTTGTTTATTTATTAAATGAATGAATATAATCAATATTTTACATTCGTTTAGCTAAATAAAGTAATAAACGAATATAACAAAAGTATTATATCCCTTCATTTATGTTTTTGAACGTCCGATTATGTGTTCGTTAACGTTCGGTTATTTTCATTTATTTGTTTATATTCGTATACCATATCTGTTTATCATATAGTTTTAAAATTGATTTACCTAAACAAAACAACACTTATAAAACACACTATTATCTATATTTTATTTTTAATAAATTTTATATTTATTTTTCTACATTCATTTATGTTCGTTTAGTGTCTTAAAAAACAACATAAACGAACTTGAAAACCCTTATTTCGTAATAAAAGAATATGAACAAGAAAAATTCGTTCATTTATTAGTCTGGTTAAAATTACATGAATGAAGATGAAAAAAGCTTCGTTCATATTCATATGATTCATTTAAAGCCATATAGTTAGGGGACCTCCAATGTTATCATCAAACATTACACTAAATTTGGTGTAAATGGAGCATCTTTTTAAAGTATGTTTGAACTAAATTTGGTGTAACTCCAATATATACACCAAAACTCTACACTAAATCCTATCACTAACTTGTTTTCATATTATCTTGAATTTTATTTCATTAGTTAAAAATAGTATTACATGTATAAGTTATTAGAAATACCATCATCTCAATTACAGGTAAATTTTTTATAAAAATCTATATAAATTTAGCAAGAAAAATAAAATAAAAAAGAATATCAATATTAGGCTCATTTTAAAGATATTGATGAGAGCTTTCCAAAAATGTATTTTATAAAAAATAACTCAAACTTTCATTTGATTATTTCAAAAACAGGAGCAAAACTAGAAAATAAAAAAATTTGGTGCAAGTATTTGGTGCAACATCAAATTTGGTGTGAAATTGCATTCCATAGTGTATCACACCAAAACTTGCAACAAATATCATGTCTTGGTTGGAGTGAATTTGTCTAACAAGACACCAAATTTGGTGGGATGGTGCATACATCGAAGAAGTTCTTAGAACTATGTCAATCGATGCAGGTTTAATGGAGTAGAGAAATATTGTACAACTTATCTGGTCCTTATCTTTAGGAGTCTATATGATCCATTTATTTGCAATCAAAACACCATTATAACATCAGCATGAGGAGGCTCCTGCACCAAACCATGTTTCCTAAATAATAATTACACACATCAAATAAAAGCTACAGTTTGTGATGACATAAAATCTTGAGTGTGTAGTGGGGCTGCCGTGTTTTTGGATTTATATGTTATGGATGAAAACCAATAACATCATGGTTAACCACTTGTACAGAAGTTTTCACTGCTGCATTATTGTCACTAGTACTCTACAAGTACCAGATGTACTCTACAAGTACTAGGTGTACTTAGCAAAGTAGCAAACTATTCTCAAAGATTAGACAATATTAATCATAGAAAGAATTACACGTTTGGTCCTTGTGGTTTGCTCAGATTTCATACTTAGTTCCTAAGTAGTTTTAATTACACCAAAGATACCTATTTTTAAAACATTTCACTCATTTAGTCCTTATTTTGGATGGGCCGTTAGTTTATCCGTTAAGTGTTTGCACTGTTAGTCTCTCCGTTAAATTTTTTTGCACCGTTAGTCCTCATTTTTTTAAATGAATTAAAAACTCGTTTTTATTCGTTTTCGTCCATCTTTTTTATCTTTTCATTCATTTTTTATTACGTTTTCATCCGTTTATTTACGTGTTAGTCCATTTTTTTACGTTTTTGTCCTTTTTTTTACGTTCTCGTTTTTTTAACGTTTTTATCCTCTTTTTTTTACGTTTTTGTCCGTTTTTAAACGTTTTCATATGTTTTTTTTTTTTTTTTTCGTTTTTTATATGTTTTTATCCGTTTTTTACGTTTTTTCCATTTTTTTTACGTTTTCGGCTATTTTTTACGTTTCTGTCATTTTTTTACGTTTTCACCCGTTTTTAACCGTTTTCATCTGTTTTTTTTTACGTTTTCGGTTTTTATACGTCTTTGTCCATTTTTACGTTTTCATCCGTTTTTTACGTTTTCGTCCATTTTTTACGTTTTCGTCCGTTTTTTACGTTTTGTCCGTTTTTAAACGTTTTCAGCTATTTTTTACGTTTTCATTTGTTTTTAAACGTTTTAGTCCGTTTTTTACGTGTTCGTCCATTTTTTTACGTTTTCGTCCCTTTTTTTAGGTCTTCGCTCGTACTTTTACATTTTTGTCCTTTTTTATGTTTTTGTCCGTTTTAAACGTTTTCGTTTGTTTTTATACGTTATAGTCCCTTTTTTACGTGTTCTTCCATTTTTTAACGCTTTCATTCGTTTTTTTACGTTTTCATCATTTTCTTACGTTTATGTCATTTTTTTACTTTTTTTTCCGTTTTTTTTACGTTTTCGTCCTTTTTTACGTTTTCGTTTGTTTTTATATGTTTTGTCCATTTTTACATTTTTGTCCGTTTAAAAATGGACGAACCTTAAAAAAACTAACCAAAACATAAAAAACAGACGAAAACAGATAAAAATTGACGAAAACATTAAAAATAATAGACAAAAACGTAAAAAAAAATAGACAAAACGTTAAAAACATACGAAAATGTAAAAAAAATGAAAACGTTTATAAACAGACGAAAACGTAAAAAATGACTAAAATGGAAAAAAAAACGTAAAAAAATGGACCAAAACGTAGAAAACAGACAAAAACGAATAAAAATGGACGAAAACATAAAAAAACAGACTAGAACGTATAAAAACAAACGAAAACGTCAAAAAATATATGAAAACGTAAAAAATAATAAAAAAAATAAATAAATGAAAAAGAAAAAAAGATGAAAACGTAAAAAAAATGGACGAAAACGTAAAAAAATGACGAAACATTAAAAAAACAAGCGAGCGTTAAAACGGACGAAAAAGCGGACAAAAACGTAAAAAAAATGACGAAAACGTATAAAAATGAACAAAAATGTAAAAAAAAGACGGAAATGTAAAAATGGACGAAAAAGTAAAATGGACGAAAACGTAAAAATAGACGAAAACGTAAAAAACGGACGAAAACGTAAAAAAGGGACAAAACCGTATAAAAACAAACGAAACGTAAAAAAGCAGATGAAAACTTAAAAAAACGGAAGAAAACGTAAAAAAAAGGACAAAAACGTTAAAAAAAAATAGATGACAACGTTTAAAAACGGACGAAAATATAAAAAAATCTACGGACGAAACGTAAAAATATGGACGAAAACGTTAAAAAACCTACGAAAACATAAAAAAGGATGAAAACGTAAAATAAGATGGACGGAAACGAATAAAAAAGAGTTTTTAATTCATCTTAAAAAATGAGGACTAACGGTGCAAAAAATCTTAACGGAGGGACTAACGGTGCTAATTCTTAACGGATAAACTAACGGTCCATCCAAAATAGGGACTAAATGGGTGTAAGGTCTCAAAAATAGGTATCTCTGGTGTAATTAGAACGACTTAAGGACTAAACATGAAATCTGAGCAAACCACATGGACCAAACGTGTAATTTTTTCTTAATCATAAAATGTACTCTATTATTGTTCCAAATTTTTGAAAGGGTGCTATGCACACCATTAAAAGTGATGTGCACATCACCAATCATGCATAGTGGTGTTGTACTGTGTTCATTATTGGTGTACTTTAGTGGTGAAAAAATCAAAAAATTTTGTGTGCATATCAACACTTATTTTTGAAGGGTAATTCTATACACACACCGGTTTGCTTGTAATTTATAAAGGTGCAAGAGGTTGTGTGTATACAAGATAGTGCATTATAGGAGTGTTGCTATAGCTGTGACAGTGATGGAACCAGAAAAATAGTTTGTGGAGGGCAATTTTTTTTTTTTTTTACAATAGCAACAAAACGCGGAAGAAAAAACTAGGATCGAGTTAGAGATGAATGATTTATAAGGTTTTAAAGTGTTGAATGTTGGTTTTACTATATGGGTGGGGGCAATTTAAGTTTTGAGTTGAGGGCACTTTCGGAAAAGGTCAAAATTAAGAATTAAAAAAAAAAAAAATCTCAACTTTTTTGGCAAGTCATGGTAGCATCGACCCTCGATAGTTATACCATGGATCCGTTCCTGACTATAACAATATCTATTTTTTAGCTACATTTTCAACTATAATATTCATTCTTTGTGTACTAAAAAGATACCAGGAAATTTGCATTTTTATGTAACAATATGACACTTATTTCTAATTTGACTCATTTTTTTGTCATATTGCTATAAATATGATTTTTTTTCCCTAAATGTTAAGATTACCTTTAACATTGTGTGCTTTAATATATTAAATACATATGTTTTGTCTGTTGAATGTCTGACGGCTAACTGCAGTTACGTTTGTAGCTTTTGCAGCTACCCATAAGTTACTAAATCTATCTTTTTCATCTATCAGATTATTTTGAAGTGCAACGACAAGTGCGATCAACTCCGATTTTATTGCGAACCTAATGCGAATTCAATTTCTAGAAGCTACTGCTTCCTCAATATGTCTCTTGAGGTGATAACAATCATTCGTGTTATAGCCCCGATCTCCATGGTAGTCACAAAAATTATTCATGTTTCGTTTCTATAGAGGCCCCGTCATCAAAGGAGGAGGAGGAGGGAAACTCACATTATCCATAGCTAATATCTCTTTCAGGGTCTTGATCAAGGGGGTGAAAATATCTCTTTTGGCGTAAGGAGCACACATTCACATATTTCTTTCGTACCCTCTCCGGTTGTTTCTTTTTCTCGACCCATTCTCCTTATTGGAGTATGATGTCTTCTCCGTTCCCTTGTCACCGTATGGAATCTTAACAGCGTTTGTCGTACTTGTTGTCGTCTCACCTTTGATGAATGCTCTCACCATTCCCCACATTTCATCCTCAGTCTTGGGGATCTTATCATTGAGCTTTTTAGCCGGCTCTGGGTGTCCATGTCCCATGCATGAAAGCGGATATTCTCAATATCGGAGGTTCCCCTTTATTTTTTACACTTTCGTCCTTGAAACGATCCATAAATGCTTGGATCCCCTATTCGGATTCCGTTGGATCTCATGGATTTTGGTCGGATCTTTTGCGTACTTTTTCTGCTGCGCGAACTCCTCTAAGAACTTTTTACTCAATTCTTCAAACCCATCTACACTTTTTTGGTCCAAGTCATTGGACCCATTCCTTGTTGACCCTCCCAGAGTTTGATGAAACATTTTGCACCATATTGGCATGGGTCATTCTTCATGTTCAGCCGCGGCAGAAAAGATGTTGATATGATCTTCCGGATCTTTGTTTTCTTCGTACACACGAATGTTCCAGGGGAGCTTTGCCCTCTGATGGTATCTGAAGCGCTTGATCCTATAAGTGAAGGGTGTGGGCTTGGGGGCGCCTGTAATTTGTGCTCAAGTCCTCCGAACTATCTTTGAACATGATGTCGTGCTCTGACTCCGAGTTGTGCTTCCTTCTTGGAGACCTTTCAGAGCGAGACCGGGACCTTTTCGTGCTTCTGGTTTTGGACCTGCTCAGACCTTCTAATTTGATCGATCGATGAGACATGGATTTAGACTTTTGCTTTGAAGCACTCTTCCGGTACTTTCGAGCAGACTTGCTTCGACCTTTACTCCGGGCAGACTTGGAAGACCCACCGAAGGAATTTCCCTAGTACTTCTCAACTGAGGAACTTCTCCAAGAGTTCTATGATTCCCCAATTTCTTAATCTCCGTAAGAGAGCCTCCGAGGTGCTGCCTTTTCTTTACCACGGTTATCAAGCTCCTTGATCATAGTCCGCAATAGATCTATTTTTTCTTTCACATGGGCCGGAGAAGGCCCTTCCTAAACAGGTCTGGTGGGAGCGGAGGGTCCTCCCTGAGGAGTTTCCTCTTTCCCTTGTTCCCCGTTGTTCAGGTGAGCACCTTCTTCCACAGCCCGTTTCATAAAAAGGAGTTCAGTCCGGTCCACCACAAACCAAAAAAAACGGGTATATAAAAGATGTAGTGATAACCCTAATCCCCATTATTCACTCATCTTAACCCTAATAAAAATCAGACGCCTACCATCTTAATCTCTCCAAACCCTAATCAGGCTTAAAAATCAAACGCCACCCATATCATATCAAACGCAGCATCAAAATATTCTCAGCCTAATTCATGTATCAAACCGATCAATTCAATACCTTTCCTTCTCAGATTCATCAATTATCCAAGGTCAAACGACAAAAATAAACCATCCCCCTATCGGATTTCTTTACACGAATCTGTTTGTAATATGTGAAGTTTTATGCACGGCTTCAAGATCTTGTAATGAAGGTCACGGGTAGGTGATAATTTTTTTTTGTTGTTGTTTAAATTTAACGAGCAAATGAATAGATTATAACAATCTTGTTATAACTCCTTTCATTCTCTTCGGATAAAAACAATTAATCTTTTACAGATCTATGAGGATCTTTTATTTCGTGTGTAGATCTTTTCAAGGTCATAATATATTAGTTAAACCACGAAAAAAAAAAAGAGCTGAGATCTTGTTTGGATTTGTTTTATTTTTCACGGTTTGGGATCAATGATGAATTTCTCTTTGCTTTATATGACCCTCGAGGTCTGTTTATATTATGGTAACCGCAAAAGAGAAATCTGAGGTCGTTTGTTCATTAAGATAAATGTTAATTTGTCATGAACTGAGGGTTTTGGTTATGCCTGAGATTAGGATTGGATATGGTAGATTGTTTGTTGTTGATCTGTTCTTGCCTCGTCATTGTTTGAATTTTCAAGACCAATGAAGATGAATCGGATCTGAGGTCAAGATGTTATTTGGTATATTGGTTGGTCAAAAGTGTCGGTCTTTTCTTCATCTCATTCTCTGGTCTTACGCGTAGAATAAAGAAACGGTTTAGGCGTAACAGGTCTTACGCGTAAGACCTTATGCGTAAACATCCCTTACGCGTAAACATGGTCTTATGCGTAAACTTGGTCTTACGCATAAAGCTTATATGTAAGCATAGGCTTATGCGTAAGAACCTTACGCGTAACTGTTCTTACGCATAACTTCACAGTTATGCGTAAATATCTCTGAAGATGGCTCCTTAGGCGTGAAAATAGGGTTTTGACCCACTTTGACTTTTTTTCCGGCGACTTTTTCCGACCATAATTCGTTCATCTTCAATAGACACCCAGAAAGAAAAAGCATAAAAGACTTCTATTTTGACCCGTTTGACCAAGAGAAACATGTTGACTTTTAGCCTCATTTTGGACTGATTACATGAACTGTTGATGACCACGTTTTTCACCATTGTTTCAGATATGCATAAAACAATACCACAAGAAAATATAGATGAAAGATTAAGCCTCGTGGTAAAAATTTAATACGGAGTAATAAACTTTTAGACCCAAGTTGTGAAAAGCAATCACGAAACTGGTATGACACATCCAAACATGAACCAAACTTACAAAAAAAATTACAAGTTTTTGACAATAAACAAAATCACACAAATCAACCGAAAAAACCGACATGGCTCTGATACCAATGTTAGGACCGTATGTATGGATGATTTGGTGAATCGGGAGGTCTTGGAAGATGGAAGAAAGCCATCTTCAAGTTAGTGAGAGAAACTAGAGAGAGAAGGGAGAAACTAGTGTGTTTTATTTATGAAAGATGAAAGCTTACACTAATGAGACTCACCCTCCTAGGAAAGTCTAGGAGGGTATTTATAGCTAAACACTTACAACTATGGCTATATGACATAACAAGCCCACGTGTTTTAGCTAACAAAGATAGAAAATGTAATCCCGTCAATGTCGTTCCATTTACGAGTTAGGAGCGATTCCAACAGAGATTAATGTTAACTCCTTCGTCTTTGAGCTGAAATAAGAAAGAACACAACTAGCTCGCCCCGGGGTTTTAACCCGTAACCAAGCTCCCGCGTGAGAATAAGTATATGCTTGGTATGAAATGAGAATCGATACATACACCACATCTTTTGATGCACACATCATAATTTGTGCATTACAGTTTGTACCGTACAATACTGTAATGCACAAATTGTGGTGCATGCATAAAAAAATGTGGTGTGAGTATCACCCCCCGTATGAAATAAGTGATAATATAGGGAGAGGAAGAAATAGTCTATATGGTAGTATGAGAGTGTGTGTCTTTTAACTGAGTGAACGACCCTATTTATATTACCTGGCCTTGACTCCAAGACACGGGTATTGTGGAGGTTGGATTGTCGCTAGGCTCATTGAGTAAATCATTGTTGATTGTTAGGCGCTGCCTTCGGATGTTATTTTGTCACGATGTCGCGGGTGACCATTGTGGACCACTTTGTTCCATTCGTACGCTGTCATATAGCAGCTGTAACCTAGTACGTCCTAAGTTCTGAAGTAGTCTTAGCTCTCTATAAGTCTATATCATTACCTCCGGACCTGAAGTGACCTTTGTCGCCTCAGCTACTCCATAGAACTGTTCTAACATGAACTGTTACTTATTCATACTCAAGTGTGACTATCTCCTCCTAACCTTTCGGACGAGACTATACCTCATCACTAGCCGAAAGGACACAAACAACTCCTTTCGACATCATCCGAAAAAAATTTAATCCTAGCTCCAAAATTTGTTCATTACAAAGTTGTGTAATTGGCTCTTTGGGTGCAATAAGAGGCAGAGATGACGAACACTGCTGTGATTGATGATTTTAATAAGGTTTAGTTAAGATAAAGAAAAGAATCTTATGGCGCATTTATGTTTTTTAACCTCGCTTCTCCCTTTTGCCCCGCATATCATTTTTTTTTATCTATCTTTGACTATTAGTACGTAATCAGACTAATCATCTAGATTGCATTATTTGACATGGTTTTTGTGTTTTATATGCTAGTTATAATACTCGTGTACGCGTGAGTTTTTATATATTGTGTTTTTTTAAGAATCGATTACTAATTTATTTCTTTACATTAGATATAAATATTTTTAAAATCACTACCGCTTTTTACTAAATTTTTTTCTTTATACATTTGACACTTAAACTTTTATGTTTATTTTTTACACAAATATTTTTAAATTCACTTCCGCTTTTTATTAAGTTTTTTTCTTTATACTTTTAACACTTAAACTTTTGAGGAGAGTTATTTTACATATCAAACTTTTCTCACATACCAAGGAACTCATCTCCACCATCCATTTAAAAAGAAATCAATGGGTGAGATTAAAAACATTTTATTATTTCAGCTATTTTTTATAATTTAAAGAGTTAATTGCATTTTTTGTCCCTGTGGTATGGCCAAATTGCAGATTTGGTCCCTAAAACTTTAAAAGTGCACCAGAGGTCCCTATTTTTAAGTTTTCGTTGCATGTTTAGTCCCTGATCAACATCAAATGTCTAAAATGCCCTTGTCTTCTTATTTCCTATTTTCTTTTCAGTCCATCTCTTTAGTTTCTTACATAAATGGTCCTTGTTTCTTGCCAAGTTTTACAAATTTAGTCTAATTTTTTTTAATTATTTATTTAACTATTAATATTTATATAACTATTAATATTACATAAATGGATCAACAGTGTAATTTTCAAAAAAATCGAAAATTTAAAAAAAAAAAAAATTTTAAAGTTTGAAAAATTTATTCGAAAAAAACTATTCGAAAAAATTTCGAAAAAATTTCTAAAAAATTTTTTGAAAAATTTATTCAAAAAAAATTCGAAAAACAAATTTTTTGAAATTTTTTTTTCCAAATTTTTTTCGAAAAAATTTTTCAGAAAAGTTTTTTCGAATAAAATTTCAAAAAAAAAATTTCGAAAAAAAAATTATTCGAAATTTTTTTTTTGAAAATAATTTTCAGAAAAGTTTTTTCGAAAAAAATTTCAAAAAAAAAATTTTTGAAAATTTTTTTTTGAAAAAATTATTTAATTTTTTTTTTTTGAAAAATTTATTAGAAAAAATTTCGAAAAAAATATTTTAAAAAATTTTTTTTTCGAATTTTTTTTAAAAAAAAATTAGAAAAATTGGTTAACTTATATTAGCCATTAGATCAAAACCAGATGAAAACATATAAAAACAGACAAAAACGCATAAAAACGTTATTAAAACGGATGGAAACGCATAAAAACGTTATTAAAACGCATAAAAACGTTTTACGTTTTTATCCGTTTTTGTTTGTTTTTATATGTTTTCATCCGGTTTTGATCTAATGGCTAATATAAGTTAACCAATTTTTCTAAAAAAAATTTTCGAAAATTTTTTTTAGAAATTTTTTCGAATAGATTTTTTCGAAAGAAAAAATATTCAAAATTTTTTTCGAATAAATTTTTCAAAATTTTTTTTCGAAATTTTTCAAAATTTTTTTCTAATGGCTAAAAATTTCTAAAAAAAAATTTCGAATAAATTTTTTTGAAATTTTATTCGAAAAAACTTTTCTGAAATTTTTTTTTGAAAAAAAATTCGGAAAAAAAATTTCAAAAAATTTTTTAGAAATTTTTTCGAATAGATTTTTTCGAAAAAAAATATTTAAAATTTTTTTTGAATAAATTTTTCAAATTTTTTTTTTTAAATTTTTTATTTGTTTTGAAAATTACACCGTTGATCAATTTATGTAATATTAATAGTTAAATAAATATTAATAGTTAAATAAATAATTAAAAAAAAGTTAGACTAAATTTGTAAAACTTGGCGAGACACAAGGACCATTTATGTAAGAAACTAAAGAGATGGACTGAAAAGAAAATAGGAAAGAAGAAGACAAGGGCATTTTAGACATTTGATGTTGATCAGGGACTAAACATGCAACGAAAACTTGAAAATAGGGACCTCTGGTGCACTTTTAAAGTTTTAGGAACCAAATCTGCAATTTGGCCATACCACAGGGACCAAAAATGCAATTAACTCTAATTTAAATATCTCTTAAACCGTTAATCGTTAAGCGGAAATATTTACACCGTTGCGACGAGCATTTAATTATCTTTCTATAGACGGGCACTTTGATATACTTTCGAAAAAAGAAAAAAATTGGTTTTTTTCACGTTTTTTCGTATTTTTTTTGTTTTTTTTACGTTACTGAAATTTGCATGAAAAAAATCATATATGATAAAACACTAAGTTGAATATCACATGTGATATTAGTGTTAAATCATATATGATATGTAATATCATATGTGATATTACACTAATATCACATGTGATATTACATATCATATATGATATTACACTAATATCACATGTGATATTCAAATTAGTATTTTATCATATATGATTTTTAATGCAAATTTCAGTAACGTAAAAAAACGAAAAAACTTAAAAAAAAACGTGAAAAATACGAAGAAAAAAAAATTTTGTCGAAAGTATATCAAAGTGCCTATCTATAGAAAGATAATTAAATGCTCGTCGCAATGATATATATTTTTTTTTTGTTTAACGATTAACGGTTTGAAAGATATTAATATTTGAAAAAAAATGATGAAAGTGGGTTTTTTAAATTGTTGGGATTAATCTCATCCATTAGATCAAATAAAAATGGATGGTGGAGAATGATCCCTTAGTATGTAAAGAATCTTTTGTCCTCAAATGATCTTAAATCTAAACTTTTACGTTTATTTTTTTTTTCTTGACTATATAATTTTTTTTTTAACTATTGTCAAATTCGGAATATTTGAGTTTTTTTAGTAAATATTTTAAAATTAAAATAATACTACCTCCGTCCTATAATAATTGTCCACTTTTACTTTTTTAAGTCTTTTTTATTCAACTTTGACCATAAATATTTTTATTTGTGTAATATAACACTTGATAAAAATATATGAATAGATTGGGTTTTAAATGTATTTTCATTTGGTATAACTTTCATCAAGTATTATATAAAACAAATAAAAATATTAATGGTCAAAGTTGAACAAGAAAGACTAAAAAAAGTCAAAGTCGACAATTATTGTGGGACGGAAGGAGTAATAAATAAATAAAATATTATCAAATAAAATAAGGTATAAATTGATATTTTTGAAATGAAAAATTCCCGCAAAACTATAAAAGATAATCAACTTGCTTATTGTGAAACGTAATATCGGCATGTGTGGACTATATTTTGAGCGACACGACTAAGATCAGATTAGCTATATGCCTATGTTGCTTAGTGTCTACCAGGTTATCAATCATCTTAAACATACAATATTCATATAAAACACTGTCCAAACCCATTTCATTACAATTATTATTAGGATCATGATTTCATCACTTGATTGTTTCCAAAAATGCACACTCAAACACCAATTCAAGATATCTCAAACTCATAAGTCCAAATTCACATGGTAGTGTAGGGGTATTCACATTCGGTTTTTAACCACAGGATCCACAAAGTTTGATCCACTTTGAATTCGGTTCTGTCCAATTTCGGATCTGCCATAAAGGTTTCAGTCTAAACAACCCGAACCGAATAACCCAAGAAACCCGAAACCTGAACTGATAAACACCCGCAGGTAGGGAACCAGTGATGTTCCATGAAACAAAACACTCTGAAACCACAAGCCCATTAACCTATATCATGGCCCAGAACTACCATGGACCACTCCCAATATAAGAGATTAGGAGACAACTGTAGTCGAAATAAAGTGTTTCCTGTAGAAGGTACCCAGGTATTTTGATAACACTCTGGGTAAGACAAAACTCATGTTCATCTTACAGTTAACGGAAGCTACTAAACATGTATCGAGGTCGTGACTATATGGACAGTACTTCGTGTTGATCACACCTGGTGACTTGTATAGTTAAAAAAGCATTGCAGCCTGATAATAACGTTTGATAAGGATAAGATAATAATTTCACCATTAACATTCATTCAAAGAATTATAAAGTGAATGCAACCAGGTTTAATATCTCAGAACTTAGTTTTAGCTAGCATAAAAAATTTAACATCAAATTAAGACTCTTTTCAGTTTCCACTATAACACTTGAAAAGTCAAATACAAAATTTAACATCAAATTATAATATTTGTGGTTGTGGTTTCTTCTCATCCTTCTCATCTTAATTTTATTTCTCATTTGATCCTACCTCTATAATCCTAACCATATAACTGTTACTGGCTGTTTCATGGTCTCGTTTATAGACCAAATAGACTTCATATTCAACAGTCTGGAACTCTGTATCTTAGAAACTCTAAGCTAATTTCTGGAATATTTACAAGAATATTAGGATCAAAATACTTTCTTGTGATCCACAAGGTAAGATTAATATTCCAGTTAACTATTCACAAACCTTTTTCAGTTTCGGAATTCTACACACCATAGACTGTTTCCTGAACAATCTTTCAACTTCTGTTACCTCTTTTTATCTAATTTAAACAATCAACAAGTGAATAGCCCTACTTGATAAAAGCCTCATAATCTACCTCATGATTAATTTAAAACAACTCCAAGTGTTTTTCTTAAATGTCCTAAGAACGGCCACAGATTGAAGACTTATGGTAGATATCTGCATATTGTCTACATATCTGATGATAAAGCTAGTATTTTAAAAACTTGTTTTCTTCAATCCAGCAATGTAGGAATGGGGATTTTACCCAATGCCTATTAAAGTACTATCACCTAGGGATCAGCCATATACCAAGCATTAGACCTAACATATCAACGACATCGATGAAAAAAATATAAACTATACGGAACAAAAAGAAACTAAACACCAAAAAAGCATAACCCGTGATTTGCTTTCTTCACCCAAAGCACTGAAAATGACGATAAGAATAACCAACCCAAGAAAGAGTATTTGAAAAACGTGAAAGCGCATACCTTTTTTATAGCCGTTCTCCACCGCTTCAAGCCTGGATATCTAGAAAACCCTAAATGTGGAATTAAACAGAAACCCATATTGAAATGGCAGGAATATATGTCATATATCATGTTTAGAATAGTCGTCTTCTACAGCTTACAAGGAGGTGGTGAAAGGCGTGAAGAGTGGAGAAGTCGTGAAAAGGAGAATAGTGATCTACTGTACATGCTGATTTCTCAATATCTAACGTCTGCTACTCTTAGATGGGACATAGGTACATAGATAGATATCTAATATACCCTTGGAAGTTAGACCAACTTACCACAATAAGACAATAGTTGTTGTTAAAGGCATAGCTCCATGGCAGTTGTACACTTGTATGCTAATCATACACAATTATAATGCTAATAACAAAATGAAAATCATGATAAATAAACACGATAAATCTAGACTGCTGAATCTTCAATCAGCAAGCAGATCAACCTTATATATGTAACCTACTGACCTGTTACTGAACATATATTTTCTTGAATCTACCAAGGGTAACTGTGGATCTTAAGTTGTGAGTTTACAAGTATCCAACACCTAAGAATGGGCCAAATCATTTTCAAGATAAGCAATTTAAGGTGGATATCTCACTAGGTAAATTAACCATGAACTCGTTTATTTCTCCTTAACAATATAAACATATAAAACAAGTATTGTTGAAAAGGGACAATCAACGTTCCACACCAGAAAGAATGCAATCTTTTGCATTACAACATAACTAACATTACACTATTTACACATATCATAAATATAGTACCATAACATCAAGTGAAAAGTTCAAAACCCATCTCGTCCTCATTCACCCTGTTCTTACTTCTCTCATAATCAACATCATCTGTGGGCAACTCAAACCGACAAACAGGACACGTATTACGAATACTCAACCACGGCACAATACACTCACCATGATAAAGATGTCGACAAGGAAGCTCCATCACTTTCTCCTCCACCAAAATCTCATCTTTACAAACAGCACATATCACCTGATCATCTTCATTCCCATCCCCCTTCATCACCACTAACGGCAAATTATCCACAATCGACTTAGCAGCAGGAGGACTACCTCTTAACGCTCTAACAGTCTCAACAAACTGCCCAATCAACGTATCAAACTCCGGCGTGTACACAAACCCTTCCCCTCCTCCGTCAGTCTCAATCTCGATATCCCTTTCCAAATTATTAACCGCTAACAAAATCTCCCACTCCAATGCCCCAACAGTCGCATCTCCTTCCGACGTCATTTCTGACGAGACCGATATCTCCTCAATCCGCTCAATCACCGAACTCAATCCTTCTTCCCTCTCCCTCTCCTCAGTATCAAAAGACGGACAATCCCAGAAATGCTCCAAACTAATTAACTCAGTCCTTTCATCATTGTTACGCTCATCAACATGACCTAATTCTTCCGTATCGGAATCGGACTCAATTCCAACAACTCGTAAACCACTTAACCCTAACCCTAGCTCATCCATACCACTAGACACTAAATCATCATCATTTTCATTATCCTCATTACCATCATTAATCTCATTCTCATTCTCAGTATTGTTATCGTTTACGGAATATCGGTCGCGGCGAGTATCGAACAAATCGGTAATAAAATCCATTTGATCATATTGAGCATCATTATAATCATTATTATGAAAAGAATGGGGAAAAACAAGAGATGAATCTGGACATAAATCAGTATCAGATTCAGATGAAAAAGAGGAGCATGAATTAACCTGATTGTTATGAAATGAGCATGATGAAGATGAAGGTATGAAGAATAATGGGTTGATATCGAAGGTGTATGGGGTGTGTTCGGTTTCTATGTTGACCATATCGTTATCATCTTCAATGGGAATATCTTGTTGTTGTTGTGGAGATATGGATTGGATTATTGTGAAATTTTCTGCCATTAGTGAGGGAGGGATAGAAACCCTAATTAATTAACAGGGATTTGGGGATGATGATCAACAAGACTTGTTACTTCTTTGCACACGCTTTTTGACATATGTTGTTACTTGTCTTTTACTCTATTTTTTATTTAATTTTTTGTTTTTTTTTTAAATCTATTTGCAAGAAACTATGATATCCCTAAGACCCTAACCCACTTATTTGTGACTATGACTATAAAAGGTATGAAAAGTTCAATTCTTGCTACATGCAAACAATCTTAAGTAGTTACGCTAATCTCTTAAAAAGGAAGGGTTGTACCTGATTTAAGTATGTGTGACGGTGAGGTTCAAATAAATCGTTCGTCTCTAAAATTGTATGAAAAAAATAAAAAATAGTCGTCTTAAATTCAAAATAATACATTCATCGTCCTACTATTATTTTTTGCATCTTTCATAGTTCTTTTGACTAAACACCACAAGTCAACATTTGTTAAGCCCTCACATACATTTCACGAGAGGGCAAAATAGTCGTTTCATGCTTTGTCATTTTAATTTAGATTAAATTGCAAAAATCGTCCTCATAGTTTTGCTAAATTACCCTTTGACTTCTTCACTTGAATTTCCATATAAATTTTGCTTTCTCTGAAACATGATTTACTATTTTCAACTTCTTTTCCTATATATTAAATACCCAAATACAAATTCATTATCTTTCATAAATCCCAAAAATCCAGCTTTTTCTTACCACACACAAATTTGGGTTAAAGGATTCGTGTTTGTATTGTGCCTATGGCTTACATATGGGTTTAAATTTTCATAATGAATTTATCTATATGTGCTTGTGTATGTTGGTTTTGGTGGTCCTTAAACATAACCACAATCACATGAAAACACAAAACATAACCACAGTCACCTCGATTCATAAACAAAAATTTATATAATTTTCAAAAACATAATTCTTCATTGATAACACCACCATAAAAACGCAAAAGGTCAAGATAGTCGTATGTGCTCCTTAGTCCAAGCCCACGAAACCAAAACCCAAGCCCAAACCCATTAGTGGGGCGTATGATGTATTTAACTACACAAATGCTTTCATTTGTGTGGTATGTGTGACAAGTGAGAAAGTGTATGTTTTATGAAATATATATTTTTACTACCTCTCTCTCTTTAGAACATCACCATCTCTCTCTCTCTAAAACCCTAACGCCTTTTCTCTCTTGCTTACTAAGATTCTAGCCATGTTGAAGTGTGATATAGGTTAGTTTTTAGGTACCTACAATTGGCATTAGATTCATATGATAGTTATTGGTTAGTTTGTTAGGTTTGTTTCGGGTTTAGATAGTTTTTTCGAAGTTAGTACAAAACCGGGTAGTATTTCAAGAACTTTCATAAGGTCAACCTTAGATTTCACGGGTAAAATAGATAAAGGTTTTATTTTTATGTTAGTTTTAGTTGTTACCTTGTCATCCATCTAAGAAAAACCAACAAACAATCACAAAATTAGTGCTTTTTAAGTGTTTTCGAGAAGAAACATTGGCAAGTTTTTTCTTGAAAAATAGGCATCTTCAAAAGTATTCGAAACTTTTGAAATTTCTCGAAACTGGAGTGGCAATCTTGATAGTTGAGATTCCACTACCTAGCTGACGTGGCATTTCGAGAACGTTAGAACTCGAGAAAAACTTTCGAGTAATCCTACGTGGCAATTCCGAGAACTTTATTTTAGTTGAGATTCCACTAACTTGGTGACGTTGTATTTCCAGAACTTTAGCATTTTGAGTAATTTTGGGAATTTTGGACTTTTTTAGGCAAATACCTTTTCATCTAGAAAAAGTCAATTTCGAGAACTTTTTAGAACTTTGACCAATTTCGAGAATCTTAACCTTTTGAGTAATTTGAACAATTCAAGTGATTTGGAATTTCGAGAAGCTGTAAACCATTTCGAGAAACTTAGAATTTCGAGTAATTATCGCACTTTTGTGGAAAAGAAACCTAACAACCTAAAAGTAAAATTTTCGAGAAACTTCAAACATTCAAGAACTTTAATTTTCAAGTAATTTAAAGATTTCGAGAACTTCATATATCAAGAAACTTTAACAAGAACTTTCTCAAACCTATAACACATCATTGATCCAGTATCACAAACCTACATTTCAACAATGGCGACTAAACAAGATGTTTATGCAGTTGGTGTTGAAAACCGTTCTCCCATGTTATCCAAAGGTGGTTATGTCCAGTGGTCAAGTTGATGATACGTTATCTTAATAGAAACCTAAACGAAAAGCTTCTCTTGAAATCCATTTTGGATGGACCCTTTCAACTACGACAAATCAAAGACCCTCGTGATCCAAATGCAACACCCCAGTAGCTCCTTTCTACAGAAAAATATATAAGAAGAATTGACTGAAGATGACAAGAACAAGATTGAGATTGATGATCTTGCAATGCACTTGGTTCTACTTGGATTACCACCAGAGATCTTTGCATCTATGGATAGTTATGAAAATGCACATGCAGTCTGGGAAAGAGTGAAAAGATTGATGCATGGAACAAATGATGCTTTTATTTCTAGATCACATTTTAAATTTATAAAGTCTCGTTTACCTATGATCGACATGTGCACTAACGGGCAGTGTCCCGGTCGTGAGTAGTCTAAAAATTGGTAAAACTGAGGTCGTCCCAAGAGCTATACGCGGAGTCTAATTTAAGTTATATTGTCACAAAAATGATCTTGATTTATTAGATTAATTCTACTAATAAATGGAAATGAAATATAGAAACAATCAATGGAAGAAGAATGTCTTTGAATGTGCTAGCCTAGTTACTATTTTATCTTGCAATGATCTAGTTCTTATATGCAATGTTTATTCTCGCCTTATGTAGTGGTTCTAAGTCATTAGGCCCAAATGGTCATTATGACTTAACCTATAGTTGCTAAACCTAACCCCTATGTTAATACAAATAAACCGTAAAAACGTTTGTTTATATTTAGCGATCTCGTGAAGTTTTGTTGATAACAAATATAAAGTTATCATAAGTATAATTCTAAGAATACATGTTGTTTTGCAAAATATATACATTTGATTATTTACATATATGTTGTAATGTGTTGTAATAAAACATGTAATAGGTTGGGTAAAAACCATGACCCATGACCCATTGCATGAAATCATGTTGGGTATTATCCATGATCCATGACCCAAAGTCCATGACCCATGACCCATTGACTAGGTACAATGTATCTTGTGAGGTATCCATGATCCAAAGTCCATGACCCATGGTCCATAACCCATAACCCATAACCGGGTTTAGTATCCAAATCCAGACTTAACTGACCCAAAGGCCGGATCCCTCGGCTTACACTGGCCGGATCCCTCGGCTTACACCGGCCGGATCCCTTGGGTAAGGGATTCGTCGGATCCAGGAGAACAATAGACAGAATGTCTATAAATAGCGAGCCATTTCTCCATTGTTTCCCACCTTTCTTCTTACAACTCTATTTTACATTATCTCACTCTTCTAGCCTCAGTTCACTTGATGATTCTTATAGTTCTTCTCTCTTTGTTGTAATTCTCTTTTAGGTCCTTCACGAAGGCAAGATCACGATACTCATACAAGTCATCCAAGCAAAGGGTCCTTGATTGATTTGTCCATTCACAAGATTTCAGTAGCTTATCTTGTATTTCTTATTTCACATATTTGTTGTGTAATAGTTGTGTAAAGGTTTGGTTCTACTTCGTAGAAGAACCCGGTATTTAGCTTTGTACGGGAAAAAGTGTAAGCGACGTTGTGAGGCTTCTTCGCCGATTTGAAGGAGCTTGTTGACATAGTGCTTGAACTCTAAGAGTGGGGTACTCGGGGAGTGGAGTAGGGCAAGGAAGGTGTCCTTGTAGCCGAACCACTATAAATCACTTGTGTCGCTACTTTCTATCTCTTACTTTACTTGCATTCTTTATTTACTTTATTTATTGTTCGGTACTATCTATTCATCCACAAGATTTCACATAAGTTTGAATCTAAACTTTTGAAATCTAAATTTAAATCGGTAAAACTATTCAACCCCCCTTCTAGTTTTCCACACCCTAGTCTAACACATAAAGTGTTTAGCCTCTCATATTAATAAGTGCAGCAAATACAATGTTTGAGATCAAATAAATATAAGACATCGGATTCAATATAAATACTTGATACGATGCTAAAACTATGAACGAAATGGTATGGATTCTCCCTTGGAATGCCTTCACGAACTGCTGGAATTCATCCTTGATTGAGCGCTAATTTGTCACTTGTGGTGTAGTGGTTAGAATGATATTGAAAATGCTGAATTAGGGCTTGTATTTATAGCCTCGACTAACTTACGGCGTAACCTTAAGTAAAAGGTTACGCCATAAGTCCTTTTATAACTAGACGTACTTCAGTCTTGATAGTAGTTGCGGTGTAACCTCCATGGTGGAGTTACGTCGCAGAACTCTCGTAGTCATTTTTTGCTCATATCTACGTCGTAACCTAGTTGTGATGGTTACGACCCAACTTTCTTGGTCATTGAATTTGGCTAAGTCTTTGGATGTCTACGGCGTAACCTAGTCGATGGAGTTACGCCGTAACTATGATAATGAACTCTTTTGATAAAAAAAATTTCAACCACAAGATACCTCTATGTCTAGAAAGATTTCTACATAAATTTCATGGTCAACAGAGTTTGTTTGGTATTTCAAAATAAATGCGCGAAACATGTGTCAAACAACTCTAGCTGTTTACACCCGTGTCATGGGTAACAGACTTTTGGAGGTCTTAAACTTGTAATACATGAGTGTAATTATAGTGGTTAGAAAGGTAAGACATAGACCTAAGTCTGAGAATATGTTTCGTTAAAATTAGTTAAGAAACAAAGAATTTATGGCCTCACGACGTTGGGTAATTTTCCTAGCCGAAAATGTTTTCTTAGAACCATGTCTTGTGGAGACCTTTTTGTAAATAGAAATAAGCCGTAAAAACGTTTATTTATATTTTTTAATCTTTCTATGTTTTGTCGATAACAATCATAAAATTATATCAAGTAGAAATCAAATATCACAAGTTTTTAAACTAGTCATCACAATTATTTTGTTACTAGACTATACATTATTTACCAAGTTATTTATACACTTGTTTTTAGTAAATAGAATACTTAAGTAAATATATTATTTGCCTCATGCATGACATCACATATCATATCTTTTCAAGATACTTTGAATATTTGCAAGATCACACAAGATTCTTTGGAGATTTGTGATCAGAAATATAGACTTTGTGATCCAGATAGCCAGATCCCTCGAATTGTACTGGCCGGATCCCTTCTGAAAGAGATCCTCCAGATCCGCTGGTTCAGACACATTTTGCCTATAAATAGAAGGCCATTTCTTCATTTCTCCTCACCCATCTCTCGCATAATCTTCCTTACATTCTTATATCATCTCTCTAACCTGGATCACATATCATTCTTGTATTTTACTTTGTTTTTAGTGATTCTCTTTAAGCTCTTCATAAAAGATGAGATCACGATTTTTCATACAAGACTTGCAAGCTTCAAGAGAAGTGTTGTTAGCCTTCATTATCATTACAAGATTACTGATTTTAATTTTTTTTATTTTATTCATTACATCGTACCATAAACGTGTAGTGTTAGTTTGTATTGTTGGGTTGATTCTTCCATTGTAAATAACCTGGTATTTAGCTTTGTACCAGATAAAGTGTAAGCGATTGTAACACCCCCAATTTCGTGATACGCAGCGGAATTCAAACTAGGTGTTACTTCATGGCACAACAGTCATAACAATAGAAAACAAACTCTAATGGAGTCGTTTTAAAAGATTTATCATTCGATTTATATAAATATCAGAGTTTACAAAAATGAGGTCCCAGTTGGTTCCATTGTTTACAAAATACATTAAATGAGTTTTCGAATGATAATAAAATTTATAGCCTTCTTGAGTATCCGTGCTCCTCGTGCCAGCCTCGTACAATATGGACCTGAAATACATGCTTAAAACTGTCAACACAAAGGTTGAGTGAAATTCATAGAGTTTGTTTGATGGTTGAACACATTATGTTGGTAGTGTGAGCTATAGACTCACACCAATTGTTTGAAAACAAAACAGTTATTATTAGACTAAGCATCATGCAATCAAGGCGTTAACGTGTTCCAAATTTAATTGGATAAACTGTTGATACGTTCCCTTAACAGGTAAAATTGCCATTTTTACCTAATGTACTCAAATATAGTGCGTTTGTTTACCGGACCTGGTCAAACAAACGGGATTCGTCAATCCCAATAGATCTATTCACAATATTCGCTCCCACCTTCACTCAGTGATTAATGATTCATGATTTAGGGACTTAAGATTGGCAAATGCGGTAACTTAGTGCTAATAAAACAATCAGATAAGCATACATTTTGAAAGCAATGTGTTCGGTTTAAAATAAAGCATGTATCTCCCCCAAGGGTTTGTAAAACAATTAAGTAATAGAAAGTGGGGCTATGAACTCACCGTAGTGTAAATGATATCAAATGTATAATGAGAATGATGGATATGCCGTGAGAACTTCTACGAGCAACCTAAAATAGAATGTTGCGACTTAGGTTTGGAATAATGTTTAGGAAAACATAAACCATCCTATATACGTCTCTATGTTGATCATGATGTAGTACATGGCAGTTGTGTATGTCTTTTATAGAAATGGTCTAGTTGTGAAAACGTGTTTAGTTTATACATATCGTACTACCGTTCGGGCCATCACAATTCAGAGGTCATGTAGTAAACGTTCGAGGAGCTAGGACACTTTAAATCGTAAATCCAGCAACTCGTCGATACGTTTTACTCAAATGAAACCCCTCACATGAAGCTCCCTAGTTTGTAGCACTTAGTAGATACAACATATGATTTGAGTGAAGATTGTTATATCATAAAGTTTATCATGTTTTTAGTAAATATCTAGTTTTTACAAGTTCTCTTTGTTTACTAGTGATTATAACTTTTTAACATGTTCAAGAATGAAGTTTTGGTAAAATCGTCGGAAAAGGTAAAATGGTCATTTTTCCGTTACTTGTGAAAACACTATTTCAAAGATTAAATGAAGTTTTGTTAAGTTAATATGTAACTAGCTATGAAAATAACTTGGTTTTTCTTTTAGTTGTGACAAAAGTATAGTCTTGAAACTACATATAAGGCAGTTTCAGTTTTTGAAAGAATATGGCATGTTTAAGCGTTTTCAAGGTCCGAGCTTCTTTAAAACTGAAGGAAAACGGCGTTCCGGACAACTTTCGTGCTTTAACTTTTTGATGATTCGGACCAGAAGTACCACTTTTAACACGGACAGACCCTAAACCGCTTGTGTTTAGGCAGTTTCGGCGTTTTGGTTTCGCTAACTTCTTTTGGCCGTATCTTTTGACTCGTTTGTCCGTTTCGGGTGATTCAAGTTGATATGTTTACCTTTTTATCTTGTCTACCATAGTATGTAAGTTAGAAAGTCCATATGTGATTGGTTTTAATGGTCTCAAATGTGTAGAATATGACTAGTTTACTAGTTTGTTACTTTTACGACAATATGTGAATTAAAACATGTGATTGAGTATATGTACATCATGAATCAACATAGTAACTATATATATAGCATGAAATTGTTAAGATTATGAATAATAAAGATGAGATGATGGTGGTGATTAGTTTCTTACAACTTTTGGCTTTCAATTAATAAAGGAGTAACTAGTAAGGATCGGACTTTGATTGACCACTTAAGACTTCGGATTGAGCTAGCTTTCTACACCTTGGCACCCTTGCAATCTTGAAGAGTTGGTGATGAAGTACTAAGTGACTTGAGTGGATCTAAACTCAAGAAGATCACTTAAACTTGCTAGAGATTTGATGTAGTAACTTACTACTTGAAACTGCTTTGCATAAACTTGGAGTTTATAGATCAAATGATGGAAGATATGATGGTTTGATGATATGAACGACCCAATTCAGTGTTTTAGGGTTTTTAGGATGTATTTCACTTGCTATTTATAGGAGGGTAAGTTTGGTTAACCATATATTGGGTTAAATATTAACCATGGTTAAGTTAGGACACATGTAAAGATCTAAATGAACCATGGTTAGGATTATGCCACCAAAATGATGACTCCTCCCCCCCTTAGGTCGGCCATAACAATATAAGATGACTTAGGTGGATAGTTTGGGTATTATCTTGGTTACGGAGTGAGTTTTGGTCCCGTTAAATGTCAACCGTAAGTTGTTAAGCCATAAAACGTAAAATCGGGTATCGTAAAAATAAGAAACTTGTAGGAATGATGAAACTCATCATTATACCCCATCTAAAAATATAAAATGGGTGATAAGTCTCATTGGGTGCAAAAACGCTGCTTAAAGCTGGAAACACGGGTCAAAAACGCGTAATTCGTAATTTATCAGAAAAGAACGAAATTTCAGGGAACTGACCGTGAATTTATTTAAAGTAGACTAAAATTAGTCTATAAGTGATATGAGATATCAAAATGTGGTTTTCGTGATACGTGGGATAACTTAACAGTTATACGTGAAGTCTAAAAGTTACGCGATTTAAGCAAAACTAGAGAACGTACAAGGTTAATTTCTTTACGGTCAATGGAGGAGGGAAATATGTTTGACTTTTCCAAAAATGTAAAAGTGT
Source organism: Chrysanthemum makinoi (assembly GCA_910596185.1). Taxonomy (NCBI): domain Eukaryota; kingdom Viridiplantae; phylum Streptophyta; class Magnoliopsida; order Asterales; family Asteraceae; genus Chrysanthemum; species Chrysanthemum makinoi. Next base: position 112,833,773 of record OU343219.1, read on the forward strand.
CTAAACATCTTAGAAAACACAGTGCAAGAATGGTTAAGTCTGGGTCTAAGTAGATTTGTTTAAAACCTAAGTTTAGTCTCGCACTCGGGGTTTATTTGGTAACATTTAAAAGAAATCTTTAAAATTCTCTAATTAATTATGAGTGATCTAAAAATTAATCTAATGTGGGGAAAATTGTCCGAGTTGATTTTCGTTATGCGCGGGATGTTTAAATGGTGCTCCGACCAAAACGAAACTTTAAGACGATGTTTTCTTAATAACTTTTTCGAAAATGATCTAACGATTGTCGAACTCTCAGGTCATTCCTAAAATAATTTATCTTACGAGAATATGAAATAAAAATTTTACGGGATGAATAGTAAAAGTAAATAGTTGTTAGCCTCGCTAAAGTGAAGTCATTACGGGAATTGCATTAGTTTCTTCTTTTACTCATTCACAAGGACTAGTTTAGTCAATAGTGCTAAGTTAGGCTTGTTGAAGTATAAATACACCTCCTAGTCCCAACTAGGAGGGTAGGAAGTTCACTTTCTAAAATTAAGGTGTGTGTGGTTTCTTCTTCTTCTCTCTAGAAACACACACATCTTCCCTTTACATCAATCTAAACAATACCATGTCTTATTCATTCTTTGAGCTTCCCCGACCCCCGAATCACATAAATCATTGTTTTTATCGATCCTACAATTGGTATAACGAGCGAGGTTGTGTATTTTTATCGATTTGTGTGGTTCGAATCTTGTTTTTAAACTGTTTTGTGCGTTATTTGTGGGTCGGAAAAAAAATTTTCCGTATTTTTTGTGGTAAACAGTTTTTATTCAAGATCTAGTATCCTTATTTTGGTCTAAAACACAAAAAGTCATAGTCTTTCTTAATGAATATCAGTCTTGGTCACATCTTGTCCAAACAGCACTTTATATGACTTTTGTACCAATATTTCTGTGAAAGTCAAAGTGGTCAAACTGTCATCTTCATGGTCAAACTGGTAAAACAGAAGCAGTTTTATGCTTTTCTGGGTATTTTATGAAGATGGTCGGATTTTTGTTCGGAAATCTCGTCGGAAAAAGTGGTCAAAGGGTCAAAACCCTAAACTTACGCGTAAGAGGAATCTACAGTTGAGATCTGGCGTAGCTGTGAAGTTACGCGTAGGAAAAAGCTACGCGTATGCGTTTACGCTTAAGCCTTGGCTTACGCCTATGGCCTACGCATAAGCATGACGTTACGCGTAAGGCTACGCTTAAGAAAAAGAGTTTACGCATAAGGTTTTGAAGAAGAGTCTACGCATATGAAAGAAAGATACGCGTAAACAGATAACTGACCTCGACCATATACCATATACCAAACAAACTCTTGTGACTTCAGTTTACAACATCACAAGTCGAAATCAATTGCAAAATTAACAAGATGACTGTAATTGACAATGAATACCACAGCCTCTGCCTCAATCGAACACAACCAAATCCATGTCCAACCTAAACTCTTATCCCCTTAATACTTCATCAGCACTTACCACAATTATACTCGACACTTAACTAAAAAGTAAATCAAAAGTTTCTCAGATCTTACTCGTGTGTATTAATTGAAACATCAAAACCATTGAAGGGTCACACGAAATAAACCATCATCATCGATCCAGACTTAGAATCTTAAAACAAAAAAATCAGATTATCTCAGATTTGATTTCGTGACACTCACATCAGACCTCTAAAGGTCACATCTACGAAATCAATCATCATAGATTTCTTGTTGAAGTATATACCTCATGTTTATTGTACGACATTAAAGAAAAGAAATAAACAATTATGTTTTTTCTTTTTTCTTTCATTCGATTCAGAAAACACAAGAAACCACAAAACAATAACAACACATCAAACCTCAACCTACCCGAGACCCGTTTTGGATCTTGAAGCCTCTTTATTTTCTTGATTCAAACCGTTGAGCATAAGAAGACATCATAAAGGTGTGGCTGACATCTTGTTCGTGTTGGTGTTTTGATTCGGATTGTGTTTTCGTGGTGTGATATGAGATTGAGATGAGATGAGTTTGATGATTTTTTTTGGATCAGTTGTTATGATGAGATAAGATCTGTTGAGATCTACTTTTTGGAGAGAGAGTAAAGGTGAGAGGCGGAGATGAAATGTTTAGTGTGTTTAGGTTAATGATGTGTGAGATTAGGGTTACTATCTATTAGTATATCCCAGTTTATATCATCACTTTTGGATCGGGGCATTGTGATTCGGATATTGGGCTTAATCGGGCTGAACGAGTTATCTACAAACATGGGCTTGCAATTCATGATGTTGGACTGATGGGATACATAAGCAAAATGAAAACTTCGATTGCATATTGTAAATGTTTTTACAATTTAGCCGAATTTTTTGTTTTAACTAAATGGTATTTTGGTTACAAAAATTTTCACGGAGGATACTACGTTCACGGCTAAAGTTTTCGATGAATTTTAATGTGACCACGGAGATGACTATTTATTATTTATTTGGGTGTGAAGTGACGTTTGACGGGCGAGTGTACTTATTTCATCTTCTTTCTTTCTTCCCTTCCGCGAAGATGACTTGTCTGGGCAAATATGTTGAGTGTGATGAAGACTTGCTATCTAGTTACTTTTGTGATTCTTTCTCTCTAAACCCACAAAGTAGCTATCACTTGATGTCTCACGTAGTTGAGGATACGCCAAGAGGTTTTGTACATTGGGTACACCGTTCTTTTCCACAAGGATAGTACAAGCTTAAGTATTGATCAGGAGATTTGACTTCATTCTCAAGTTCGTCATATTGGGTTATCCTCACATGTGGTTACTACATGACCCGTTGAATTTTGATACAGAGGGTTGAGATGAGTTAGACAATTTCAAATGGTATTGTTTATCGACATCTTCTCACGGGCTGATTTGATTTATGATAGAATGCTTCCAGTTAATGCTTCATGTACACAAGTGTATCTTTGCTTCCGATAAATCGTAACCTTCAGGGGAGAGAAATGTGTACATTATGGGCTGATTTGATATATAAAGATAAGCGGAATGCATTTGGTGAGATGAAGATGTTGATATCTTATTCCCCGAATGGACAATCTTGAAGAAGGTCGAGTCGGCAGTCTTTCTACATTTTCATTGCGTGTTAGAAGACTAAAGACGGTTCTAATTTAATTATCAAAAGACTTCTTAGAATTCAGGAAATTCATCGGAAAGGTTGTCAGTTTGGGGGAGAGCACTAATTAGGGGAGAGCAACAAGGTCAGATTTAATCCCTAATTAGATTTGCTCATATTGTTCTTCTGCAAGTAAAGAGATGGCGGTGAGAAGATTCATGAAGTTTGAAGACTATGAAGACACTCTTAGAATTTGTTGTGCTTATGTTTTGTATTTTATTTTGCTTGTAGGGAACATTGTAAGCAACTCCCGTATGACATCACTTGGGAGAGATTGTTAGCCTCGCTAAAGTGAAGTCATTACGGGAATTGCATTAGTTTCTTCTTTTACTCATTCACAAGGACTAGTTTAGTCAATAGTGTTAAGTTAGGCTTGTTGAAGTATAAATACACCTCCTAGTCCCAACTAGGAGGGTAGGAAGTTCACTTTGTAAAATTAAGGTGTGTGTGGTTTCTTCTTCTTCTCTCTAAAAACACACACATCTTCCCTTTACATCAATCTAAACAATACCATGTCTTATTCATTCTTTGAGCTTCCCCGACCCCCCGAATCACATAAATCATTGTTTTTATCGATCCTACAATAGTAACTTTTCAAAAATATGAAAAGTAACCCGAAAAATCTTGGCGTTGTTACAGTCTCACCCCCTTAATGGGAATTCCGTCTCGGAATTCAGTGTGTGTTATCCGATGTTGAATTGTCTAGGAAGATGTGGGTGTATGCGCCGAATTCTAATTTTTGCGTTCTTAAGTTTCTGGTCATAGAATGTGTTATGTATTTAGTTTTTGGTCGTGGCTTAAGTTGATAATCTAAAGGGTTTTGTTAAAATCTTATAGAGTCCGATATACCTCAAGTTTGGCTTTTCCCGTTTCTGAAAATGAATAATATCTTATTGTATTGAGGTTTTCAATAAAACCTTAATTTCTAACATGGAGTTTTTGTTAAATTTTAACGCCTTATATCTATGTAATTTTTGTTTCTGGCGATAGTGTGTGGTATGTAGCCAAATTTGTATTTGTATGGTTTCCTTAGTTGTTTCGTGGGTGATCTCTGAACACCTTTGTCCAGCAAATGGTTGACTGACACTTTCGTCTATATAGTGCCTCAAATGGGATAGTTTTGATGTTGTTTAGGGTAATTGTTGTTAATCAAAGCTGCAAGGTATTGTTGATGTGAAATGGTTTATAATGATGTGATAATTGTTGTAGGAAAGTCTTGCTAGTGGCAAGTGGTTATCCAAATCATTTCCAAAGTTGATCATGTCTTAGGTGGTTTCGGGATGAAGGCTATATCGTATAGTTTTTATGTCTACTAGTGTTTGAAAGAAACGTGATACTGTGAAGTTTTATATATTGACTTACAATGGGGTTGGATAATGAACTGATATGTTGATGATTAGAAGAGTGTAGTGTATGTTTACCATTATTCTTAGGTAGAGATGTCAAGTTTGCTTTAAAATCATAAGTGAATTTTAAAGGATTATGGCGGAATGATATCCTTGAAACCTAATCAGGCTAGTACTTCTAAGAAATGACGAGAATATTTGATGACTATCCCATGATAGTATTTCGGATTGTCTCATGTATGAAAATTTCAAGAATGAAATTAGGTAGTATAAATAAGATGTTAAGATTTTGCTGAGTGGTAAGACACTATCGTGTCTTTAGATCCTTTTAATGAATTATGGTGGTTTATCGAGTTTAAGTAGGAAATCAACCTGAATATAACACTTGTATAACTATCCTCAGTGTTTGAAAAATTTAAGTCGAACATAGTTAGTCAGACTATGTTCCACTATCCCTATGTTAAATATAGGTGACTAGACTATATTTAGCCGAGGTTCGATAAATTTTTCAAATACCTAAATTAGGTATACTTGTGATATGTCCATAGCTTTTGAGAAATTGTCCACTAAGCAAAGGCGATATCAAACCATCTAGTTGCAAGTCCTGGCCATAAAAGACTTGTAACATATGTTTTCACATTCCATTACATAGAAGATAGCATGGGTAGATACGTGTGGATAGGAAATCTTAAGTAATTCTAAAATAATCTATACTTGGCTAGAATCACAAACCTTTAACAATGAAGGTTTCAGAAGAGAATTCTGATGAATGTAGAGAAAGTTGCTGAACTTCAGCTTTTGTAGATGATGAGTCAGTTTATCTTTTAGAAATCACATTTCTTGTATTTCCATTAGGGAAATTGATAGACTGTGACGGGTTTCATGTAAAACAATATCATATAATGTTTATAAGATAATTTTTAGAGACTTTGTATAACTTACAATGTCTGTAAAGTAGTTGAGACCATTGTGCAACTCACAATGTCTGAGAAATAGTTGATACCATTGTGTAACCTACAATGTCTTGATAAATGATAGAGATGTCATTGTGTAACCCACAATGTCTTGAGAAATGATGGACAGATCATTGTGTAACTCACAATGTCTTAGAAATATTTGAGACCATTGTGCAACTCACAATGTCTGAGAAATAGTTGAAACCATTGTGTAACCCACAATGTCTTGAGAAGTAGGAAAGAACATTGTGTAACTTACAATGTCTTAGGAATAAATGAGACCACTGTAGGATTTCATGCGAGAATGTAATGGAGACCCTTTGTAGGATTTACAGTGTCTAAGAATGTAATGGAGACCACTGTATCTCACAGTGTCTTGAAAAATGAATGAGACCATTGTATCTCACAATGTCTAGGAAGTAAGAAAGACCATTGTAATCAGTTACAATGTCTTGGATAAAGTTTTGCAATCCTAAAATGCACGAGTAGATACATGATTGGGAAAATATGATTGTGCCGTAATGCCTTAGAATAGGCACACGCAGATATGTTTAGTCTATCATTTAGCTAAAATGATTAAAAATATGTCAAGTGTATATATCAATATACTAGTATGTTTGTATAGCTTAAAATGCCTAAAAGTCACATAATCGTCTCGAGGATGGAAGGTACGGAAAACGGAAGGCTATAAAATGTTTTTGTTTGTAAAAGTAGTTATAGTTTAAGTCTCAATTAGACCCGTTTCTCTATAAATGTGGCTCTGATACCAATCTGTAACACCCCAATTTCGTGATATCGCGGAATTCAAACTGGGTGTTACTTCATGCCACAATCATAACAATAGAAAACAAACTCTAATGGAGTCTTTTTAAAAGATTTATCATTCGATTTATATAAATATCAGAGTTTACAAAAATGAGGTCCCAGTTGGTTCCATTGTTTACAAAATACATTAAATGAGTTTTCGAATGATAATAAAATTTATAGCCTTCTTTAGTATCCGTGCTCCTCAGTGCCAGCCTCGTACAATATGGACCTGAAATACATGCTTAAAACTGTCAACACAGGGGTTGAGTGAAATTCATAGAGTTTTTTTTATGGTTGAACACATTATGTTGGTAGTGTGAGCTATAGACTCACACCAATTGTTTGAAAACAAAACAGTTATTATTAGACTAAGCATCGTGCAATCAAGGTGTTAACGTGTTCCAAATTTAATTGGAGAAACTGTTGATACGTGCCCTTAACAGTTAAAATTGTCATTTTTACCTAATGTACTCAAATATAGTGCGTTTGTTTCTGGACTGGTCAAACAAACGGGGATTCGTCAATCCCAATAGATCTATTCACAATATTCGCGCCCACCTTCACTCAGTGATTAATGATTCATGATTTAGGGACTTAAGATTGGCAAATGCGGTAACTTAGTGCTAATAAAACAATCAGATAAGCATACATTTTGAAAGAAATGTGTTCGGTTTAAAATAAAGCATGTATCTCCCCCAATGGTTTGTAAAACAATTAAGTAATAGAAAGTGGGGCTATGAACTCACCTTAGTGTAAATGATATCAAATGTATAATGAGAATGATGGATATGCCGTGAGAACTTCTACGAGCAACCTAAAATAGAATGTTGCGACTTAGGTTTGGAATAATGTTTAGGAAAACATAAACCATCCTATATACGTCTCTATGTTGATCATGATGTAGTACATGGCAGTTGTGTATGTCTTTTATTGAAATGGTCTAGTTGTGAAAACGTGTTTAGTTTATACATATCGTACTACCGTTCGGGCCATCACAATTCAGAGGTCATGTAGTAAACGTTCGAGGAGCTAGGACACTTTAAATCGTAAATCCAGCAACTCGTCGATACGTTTTACTCAAATAAAACCCCTCACATGAAGCTCCCTAGTTTTGTAGCACTTAGTAGATACAACATATGATTTGAGTGAAGATTGTTATATCATAAAGTTTATCATGTTTTTAGTAAATATCTAGTTTTTACAAGTTCTCTTTGTTTACTAGTGATTATAACTTTTTAACATGTTCAAGAATGAAGTTTTGGTAAAAATCGTCGGAAAAGGTAAAATGGTCATTTTTCCGTTACTTGTGAAAACACTATTTCAAAGATTAAATGAAGTTTTTTTAAGTTAATATGTAACTAGATACAAAAATAACTTGGTTTTTCTTTTAGTTATGACAAAAGTATAGTCTTGAAACTACATATAAGGCAGTTTCAGTTTTTGAAATAATATGGCATGTTTAAGCGTTTTCAAGGTCCGAGCTTCTTTAACACTGAAGGAAAACGGCGTTCCGTACAACTTTCATGTTTTAACTTTTTGATGATTCGGACCAGAAGTACCACTTTTAACACGGACAGACCCTAAACCGCTTGTGTTTAGGCAGTTTCGGCGTTTTGGTTTCGCTAACTTCTTTTGGCCGTATCTTTTGACTCGTTTGTCCGTTTCGGGTGATTCAAGTTGATATTTTTACCTTTTTATCTTGTCTACCATAGTATGTAAGTTATAAAGTCCATATGTGATTGGTTTTAATGGTCTCAAATGTGTAGAATATGACTAGTTTACTAGTTTGTTACTTTTACGACAATATGTGAATTAAAACATGTGATTGAGTATATGTACATCATGAATCAACATAGTAACTATATATATAGCATGAAATTGTTAAGATTATGAATAATAAAGATGAGATGATGGTGGTGATTAGTTGCTTACAACTTTTGGCTTTCAATTAATAAAGGAGTAACTAGTAAGGATCGGAATTTGATTGACCACTTAGGACTTCGGCTTGAGCTAGCTTTCTACACCTTGGCACCCTTGAAATCTTGAAGAGTTGGTGATGAAGTACTAAGTGACTTGAGTGGATCTAAACTCAAGAAGATCACTTAAACTTGCTAGAGATTTGATGTAGTAACTTACTACTTGAAACTTCTTTGCATAAACTTGGAGTTTATAGATCAAATGATGGAAGATATGATGGTTTGATGATATGAACGACCCAATTCAGTGTTTTAGGGTTTTTAGGATGTATTTCACTTGCTATTTATAGGAGGGTAAGTTTGGTTAACCATATATTGGGTTAAATATTAACCATGGTTAAGTTAGGACACATGTAAAGATCTAAATGAACCATGGTTAGGATTATGCCACCAAAATGATGACTCCCCCCCCCTAGGTCGTCCATAACAACATAAGATGACTTAGGTGGATAGTTTGGGTATTATCTTGGTTACGGAGTGAGTTTTGGTCCCGTTAAATGCCAACCGTAAGTTGTTAAGCCATAAAACGTAAAACCGGGTATCGTAAAAATACGAAACTTGTAGGAATGATGAAACTCATCATTATACCCCATCTAAAAATATAAAATGGGTGATAAGTCTGATTGGGTGCAAAAACGCTGCTTAAAGCTGGAAACACGGGTCAAAAACGCGTAATTCGCAATTTACCAGAAAAGAACGAAATTTCAGGGAAATGACCGTGAATTTATTTAAAGTAGACTAAAATTAGTCTATAAGTGATATGAGATGTCAAAATATGGTTTTCGTGATACGTGGGATAACTTAACAGTTATACGTGAAGTCTAAAAGTTACGCGATTTAAGCAAAACTAGAGAACGTACAAGGTTAATTTCTTTACGGTCAATGGAGGAGGGAAATATGTTTGACTTTTCCAAAAATGTAAAAGTGTCTAAACATCTTAGAAAACACAGTGCAGGAATGGTTAAGTCTGGGTCTAAGTATATTTGTTTAAAACCTAAGTTTAGTCTCGTACGGCTAAGGGTTTATTTGGTAACATTTAAAAGAAATCTTAAAAATTCTCTAATTAATTATGAGTGATCTAAAAATTAATCTAATGTGGGGAAAATTGTCCGAGTTGATTTTCGTTATGCGCGGGATGTTTAAATGGTGCTCCGACCAAAATGAAACTTTAAGACGATGTTTTCTTAATAACTTTTGCGAAAATGATCTAACGATTGTCGAACTCTTAGGTCATTCCTAAAATAATTTATCTTACGAGAATATGAAATAAAATTTTAAGGGATGAATAGTAAAAGTGAATATTAACTTTTCAAAAATATGAAAAGTACCCCGAAAAATGCGCGTTGTTACAGTGATGTTGTAAGGCTTCTCCGCTGGATAAGGAGCTTATTGACATAGTGTTTACGAACTCTCGAGTTGGTTACTCGGGAAGTGGTGTATGGTAAGGAAGGTGTTCTTGTAACCAAACTACTATAAATACTTGTGTTACGATTCTATCTCTTTTTTACTTTACTTGGCATATTATTGTTGAATTGGTAAAACTATTCAAAACCCCGCATAGTTTTTCACAATTGGCATCAAGAGCAGGTTACTAAATTTTTTAAAGTATATTATATTTTAAAATTTTAAAATCGATCTAATGGAATTCGAAAACTTCAAAGAAGGGCAGTCTATATGAATACCACCACTATTTGAAGCTAATGGTTTTAAATATTGGAAAAATAGATTTGAAACATATGTGAAATCTAAAGATATTGATCTTTGGCATATTATTGTTAATGGTGATTATAAACCTATCGTTAGAAATACTTCTATCGGTAGAGATGAAAGTGTTCCTTACGAACGTCAAAAGATGATCAAAAGAAAATGCTTTCGAAACATAATGAGGCAAAAATGCTTTTATATAACGCCTTACCTAAAAAGGAATATAAAAGAGTTTTTATGCATAAAACGGCTAAAGATATTTGAAACTCCTTAGTAATTACTCATCAAGGAAATAAGCAATTTGAAAATAATAAAATATATTTATTTGTTCAACAATATAAATAATTTTCAATATCGGATGATTATAGTATTGAAAATTCATTTTCTAGATTTAAAACTATCACTACTTCATTGCAAGCACTTGATGAAATATCTCCTCAAGTTCAAATAGTTAATGCTAAAATAAAATATTCTGAAGAAGCAATTTTGAAAGAAACAGTCGACTTGTGTGAGAGACTACAAATCTCTTGAAGAGGAGGCTGATGAATCTCTAGAAAAAATAAATATTTTGGAAAACACAACAGATCATCTCTTGGAAGTAGTTTTGATAACTGATATTGTTACGCCCCTTTCCCAATTTGACCAAAATTTTAAACTTTTACGCGGAAAAGACTTGATTATAACGGACCTTCTATTCCCACTTTATAAACTAATAAAATTACATAACAAACCAATCCTTCCAAATATTTTAAAATAAAACTAGACTCAATTACTTTCGAAATGGCGGGTGGCACGACCCGTGACGACTTACGATTTAATAGATATGATTTTTCGAAAATCGAAAAATCCTGAAAACGTCCCCCAACCGCCAACTGAGTTTCACAGTCACCCGGTTATGGCTTCCTGCTTAAACAAACCACCTCCCAACCGCTAGTTGGGATTTCCAGCCGCCCGGTTGGGGGCCTGCTGGTCCAAAACCTGCGTTTTGACAAATTTTTATGACATACCGATACCACTTATACCACTTCCGTATTACATCAAAACTTCCAGAAATCATATAAATAACAAAAATATCATTTTTAATCATAAACTTAGTCGTAACGACTCTCGGAAACATACTTTACAATATGACGGGTGTTTTGTCAAACACCCGTTTTGAACCATTTTCAAACACAAACCTTACACAACTTACATAAGCATTTTTTTTGATATACAAAACTTGGACTTGACACTTCAATTAACATTTATAAATAGTTTATAACTCTCGGGGGTACAACCTTGAACTTGAGCTCGGTATTCTAAACTAAGCTCCTATGCACATTAAGTACCTTTATAAACCGTGCTTCCAATCTCATACCATAATCAAGGCATAACACTTCCAAAGAACCTACAAAACATCATAACACTATAAGGTAAGCTTTCGCTCAAAAAGTGACTAGATTGTAACATGGGAAATACTTCAATTCACATATAAGCATCATGACCACATTAAACTATTCAAACTCATAAAACAATCCATTCTCATATCCAAACAATATAGCTATACCAATAACTATAGCACAATAACCTTAAATACATAACAATCATAAGACATACCTTAATTATTCCATAAACATGAACTCACATGTATAATCTCACTAGGCAAGCCTCCTATTACACCAAACTCACTGATCCAAGACTTAATCTTACAAACTCATTCATAATCACATAACATGAGAATATTCATATCAATCATATAATAATCGTACTTATTTACCTTGATTCCAAGCTTAGTCTAACAGGAACATCATCATCATCATCATTCTTGATTCTTACTCAAACATTGTACAAACACTTATTACTTCATCAAAATAGTATTATCCAACAAGGGTTTACAAAGCCCATCATCATCTTATGAACCCTAACTTTTAATCATCATTACTCAAGATTAGAGTTACTTACTTGTGAGGGAGACTTGCTAGATCTTAACCCTAAAAGCAAAAAACTAATTCTTTCTTCACTAGGATTATCAAGCATAGTTCCCTCTCTTCCTTCTCTTCTCAAATCGACATTCTCACGCACTTACACAAATGAAGAAGTGTTTAGAAAATATGGAATTTCTTAATACTTATCTAGGAGATAGGGAAGCTTGGCGTGTTGACTCTTTAAGCCCCTCAAGCCTTTTTTCTTCTACTTTGGCCACATTAACTTTATAACTTATTTATCATTTCTCAACTTTAGTACTTTAAGTCTATGCATTATATTTTCTATAACCACATTAGTCTTAGTCAATTTCATCTAGGGCCATACCCGTTAAAAAACGAGTTTCGGGTCTAACAATTTTATCCCCCTTATTTAGATTTCATCCCTGAACACTCTCTCGTCTATTACTAATCAAAACTTAGTCTCATCCGTTCCCATTCCATCTTAGCACTTTGATTCTCGAAGTAGGTTTAGGGGTATGTGTGTATGGATAAAACCACAATATCGATATCAAAAATAAACACAAGGAATGATTTAAAATCCCTTTAGGAAAAAGGATAGTGAATCAAATCCCGTGAGTGATAGTGATACGGATTAGGAAATCCGAGTCGTTTCCCAACGAGGTGTGAATGGGCAACGTCGTTATTGGTTTGTTATTAAAATGCTCGATGTTTTGGATTTTTTGATTTTTAATTACGTTCTAGATTCAAATTAAATAACGGAAAGGAAATTAAAGCACGTAAATAACACTTAAATCAAACTAAGCATGTAAACTAAGGAAAGCTACCTAAATATATCCTAAATGCAATTTTATTCTAAAAGCGTAACTACGGAATTTAAAAGCGATCTAAAACCAAATTTTGCAAATTTAACTTTAGGAATGCAAATTTATTTTCCTACACTCTAAATGATAAAAGATAATTTTAGAAAAAGGCGGAATATATAATCTTTTTTTTTTTTTTTTTTTTAAACTAATTTAACTAATTAAAGTTTAAACTAAAATTTAAATGACAAACTACAACTAGTGACAATGACTATTAAGCTAAGAGAATGATACTAAAAAGACTTAACAAGCATAATAAAAATAATTAAACGTAACGTTAAACTAAGATTCTAAGCTAAAAATGATAAAAAGTTAAGAGAATAAAACCCGGTGATGAGACGAGAGGAATAAAACCACCCGATCTTATAAGCACAAATTAATACAAAAGTTTACAACTTTATTAATCTTATCCACTAATTAGTAAGTAAAGTTTAAAACTTTATTCACCAACAAGCTTAAAAATTACTAAAGCTTCAAACTTTATGTATTAAACATGCTTAAAGACCCTTAAGCTCCACGCCTTATGAGGTAGAATCGGATTACACAAACAAAATCAAAACTTTAAGGGTTAGCACAAATATATAAATAGAAGATTTTTATAATAAAAAGCTAAAATAATAGATAAACTAATCTTAATAAATCAAATCTTAACCACCAAACTCTCTCAAGGAGATATGTTTCCACAAAAACTAATTTGGGTATTAAGGTCAAAGATTTAAAATATAAGATTTTTTTAAGCAAGAAAAGAGCAGAAAATATTAAATAACTAAATAAATAGGAAATTTAAAATTAAATAGTGAACTAAAAAAAAACTTAACTTTTTTTTTCAAAAAAACTAACTAAAAAGAAAAAATAAATTCGGATTTTTTTTTTTAATAAAGGAAAGGAAATAAATCAAGGAAAAATATCAAATTAACTCCGAAAATTCCAAATATTTTTTAGCAACGTAATAAAAGTGATAGAAACTCACAGAAAAAGTTTTAGAATTTTCGGAATTAAATAAGTATTTTTGTCGATTTTAATGTTTAAAATAGAAAATAAATCAAAATAAATAGTAAACTAGTTCAAAAAAATATGAAAAATTCACACTATCTTAAGAAAACTATGCAAAGCTACCAGAAAATATAAAAATATTTTTTTGACTTTTTTTTCTATTTTTTAAAAAAGAAATTCGAAACAGTTTTTTAAGAGAAAAATAACAGAAACAGTTTTTGATTTTTTAAAAATACTTAAACAACTCAGAAAATTACGATAATTGTATGACGAAAATAAAATATATTTTTGGATTTTTTGTGAAAAGGACAAGATTTTTAGAGACTTTTTACTATTTTTAAGCTAAATAAAACAATAAAAACGTGAACTTTAATAAAAATAAGCAATAAAAAACAAAACTTTTATAAAAATATAAATATGATATGTTGAGCGTGTGCACGGAGCGTATAAAATACACTCACACAATCTTACTATAACTCAACTCTTCATGGCATATTTTTATAAAAAGTTTTATAAAAAAAAATAAAAGAAAAATAAAATTAAGAGATGAGAATAATAAAGATGCAAAGATAATAAATAGATGAACTAACTTGCAAGAATTAAATAAAACTTTTATAAAACTAAATAAGCATAAAAATTACAAGAGTTTGGGTATAAAAATAAAAAAATTCGATAAAATGAGGTGAGGAGGTGGGTTTATATAGACCCACAAGTTACACTTTGGCCCTTAATAATATTTCATAAAGACCCTTAAACTATTTAACTTGGTACAAAAAAAATACTCTTCACAAAACTTGCTCCCCAAGTTTATTTTACAAAGCGGTCAGTTTTGTGATTGCTTGGACTTCATTGGGCACGAGGAGCGTGGACAGCAATGGGCTTCGTGGGCTGCTAGGCTTGAGATGTGCCGGATCGCTATTGGGCCTGGGTTGGACTTGGGCTCGAAATCAACTGCAGCTGGGGCTTGGCAATAGTTGTGTAAAAATTTAATTATGCCATGGATGGGATTAGAACCCTTGACCTCTTGCTTGACAAACATGTCCCCAACCACTAGACCAAGAGTCTTTTTGTGTTAATGTTGCATTTAATTTCCATGTAAGCTCCTTTTTACGCAAATTCATTTTCCTTTCTTTTTAAGCATCTTAATTAATTGCAATCTTCGTTCGGGCTTCGTGTAGTCTTTAAATTTTTCTTTTCTTGCCTCGATGCTTCAAATAAAATTATCATTGGTCCCGTAACTTCGTGCTCCTTCCATTCTCGTGCTCGTTTGTGTCCATTTTGTCTTCTTTTTGTCCATTTTATAATATTCGTTACCTGCACATACATAAACACAAAAACACAAATATTTATGGCTTTAGGGGTTAGTTTTTGGTCTTTTTGGTCTGGTTTTGATAAAGAAAAATGTATATGTTTTCACATATACCAAAATACCCCAGACGAGAAGATTGCCGTGTCCTCACGCAATGTAGTCAACTCACGCTTTTAAAAACAAAGATTTCAATCTCTTTCTACTAAACCTATGAAAAGTAGCAAAGATTCCTCAAAAGAGTTTAAGAAACCCTTATTTCTAAAAACGCCCCGTTTACCTTTTAATTCACATAAAGATATTACGTTTAAGCACATTCCAATTATGAGTGACGGTTTGTTGAACTTTCATGTCGATCAATAACTCCAACATTTTTCAAACGACACGTTAGGATCACGGAGTAAGAAACACAACACAGCGTGAAGTGACCATACGGATAGAATACATCGTCCCTGATTTTTCACAAGTCCCCAAACTAAGCGTAAAATCGAAATCATTGTTAAATATGACTTTAGATGCTAACACTACCCATGGAAGTTACTTGTGTAATTACCTTTTGCTCCCATTTTCCTATTTTCCTCTAGATTTTTTATTTTTGTGAGAAATGAATTTCTTCAAATTTCTCGTTTCGATAACTTTTATCCGATAAAGATATGAAGCTAAGTCGATAATTAGTTATCCATCTTCCCTCGAAAACCATTGCACACAAGAATGAGGTCCACATCAAGGTCCTAATTTCACACGATTTAGGGAGAATATCCTTTTTATGGCGACCGAGACAACTCATCTACGAGTCCAGAGACAGAGGCTTTATTTAGACATCTCCCGGATTCAAAGTTTGGCTTAACACTTATTTCAGCACATTTGCATTTTTTTCAATTCAGGCCCTTGGTCTTTTCAACCACTAACTCAACGGGATTACCGTTTTATCAGAAGTCTTATTATGACTTTGGATTTTCCTCTGCCTTTATAGAAGTCTAAGACAACTTTTATAGCTTTGGATTTTTCAATTTTAAAATATTTGGGCTTTATTTCATGTTAATTTTTGTGCCAAACTCCAAACCCTACGGCTTTTATAACAATAGAAACAATAGCAGCAAACTATCGGGAATCAGTTGTCTATTACACCGTAACACTGACAGTACCTCGATGTGTACCCAACTCTCATGGGCAAAGATTCTCTAAAGAAAACAAAGAACTAACTATCGCCAAAAACTCAACATCTCTAATTATTAATAACAAATATGGGGTGAAACAATTTTGTGGGAACAAAAAGCCATAAGTACCTTCGATGGGCTCTAAAGAGAACCAACTACTCCACGCTTAGCATCTAAACTCATAAGTAACTCTATCATTCCTCGATCTCCGCAAATTTAAAATCCCAAATAATGAGATCCGCGGATGCTTAGCCGATAATTAGATTATCTATGGTTAAGGGAACAAGCTAGGGCTCAACACGCCCGGTCAAGTCAGAATTCTATTCCTACCCTCACCAGCGGAAAGTCAACAAGGTGTCAAAACATATACATTAATTTAGCAAATGCTTCGTCTAATGAAATTAAGTCATGCATATTTAAAGTCACTCAGGGAAACTTGCAAATTCTTGGCCTTGTGAGCTAGAATTCACATTTTATAGCTTCTTGTCTAAGAGACTAGCAAACTTTTCAATCAAAAAGACTTAACAAAAGCTTTAAAAATTTTAAATTTTTCACCATTTTTGTACAATTTTTTAACTTTTTAAGGAAAAACGGGGTTGCAAGAGTACACGGCAAAGTGCTAGGCAAAAATCTAATCGAAAGATTACCCACCCCAGACTAAAACGAAACATTGTCCTCAATGTTTAAAGGTACGGGTTCTCAACGTAAATCTAAAGCCATTGGTTAGTTATGCTAATAGATAAACGATAATCGATAAAGATTTTGGATATCGGATTTCCATAAGAGCGTCGAAACATGAAACTCGAGTGGAGAAAAGACAAAACTTCGAGCACGAGAATCTTCATATATCGAGGAAAATCCTGGACATAAACAACAACAACACGAAACACGAGAAATGGAAGAGGCAAACCTCCTCCGCGTCACTTATTAGAAAACATAAATAAGATAAAAAGATAAGCATGGGGTGCCTCCCACGAAGCGCTACTGTTTTTGGTCACCGAGTTGCTAGCTTGACTCGATCCCCGAATTCAGTTGTCCTTAGGGAAAGTTTGGAGATCCGGGACAACCATAGATGGGATGTCCCCTCCAAAATAATGTTTCACACGGTGACCATTCACCTTGAAATTTGGGCCATCGGGCTGAAAAAGCTCTACCGTTCCATACGGAAAACCGAGCAACGGTGAATGGTTCGGACCAACGGGTTTTGAGTTTGCCCGAGAATATCTTCAAGCGAGAGTTAAAGAGGAGAACTTGATCACCAACGTTGAAAATGCGGTTTTTTATTTTAGCATCATGAATCCTCTTAGTCTTCTCTTTGAAAATCAAAGAATTCTCGTAAGCCTGATCCCTAAGCTCATTTAATTCATTCAATTGAACTTTCCGGTGATCACCCGCGGTCTTAAGATCAAAGTTTACATGTTTCAAGGCCCAGAATGCCTTATGCTCGAGCTCGATGGGTAAGTGACAAGCTTTTCCATACACCAACTTAAATGGGGTGCACCCGATGGGTGTCTTGTATGCGGTGCGGAAAGCCCATAATGCATCATCTAATTTATCTGCCCATGAAGCTCGATTTTCTCCTACCGTCCTTTCTAAAATCCTTTTCAAACCACGATTCGAGACCTCAACTTGTCCGCTCGTTTGCGGGTGATACGCGGTATAAAGACGATGAGTAACTCCATATTTAGCCATAACTTTAGCAAATTGTTCATTACAGAAATGGGTACCGCGATCACTGATGATAGCACGAGGTGCACCGAATCGGGAAAACAAATTCTTCATAAATTTAACAACTACTCAGGCATCATTGGTGGGGAGCGCCTTCGCTTCAACCCATTTAGACAAGTAGTCGACGGCCACGAGGATATACTTATTACCCTTAGAAGATGGAAATGGCCCTATAAAATCGATGCCCCAGACGTCAAAAATCTCGCAGACTTGAATAGCATTTTGCGGCATCTCATCTTTTTGCGAAATCTTCCCTTGACGTTGGCATGAGTCACATGACTTAACCAAATCATGGGCGTCTCGATATATGGTAGACCAATAAAACCCAGAATCAAAAACCTTCTTAGCGGTGTAGCTTGCACCATGATGGCCACCAGTGGGTCCGTTATGGCAAGCATTAAGAATATCAAGGGCCTCTTGGCCATGAACACACCTTCGGATTACTTGATCCGCACAAATCCTAAACAAGTAAGGGTCGTCCCAGAAATAATGCTTAACATCTTTGAAAAACCTTTTCTTTTGTTGGGACGACATCCCTTTCACGATGAAATTGCCCGCATGGTAATTTGCAAAGTCGGCAAACCATGGGGTGTTCGGGTCTTTCTTAGCAATCATCCCAAGTGTCTCAAGAGGAAATGTTTCCGTGATCTCCTTTTTCTCGAGCACACTTTGATGGGGATTCTCAAGTCTAGAAAGGTGATCGGCAGCAAGGTTCTCTGCTCCTTTTTTGTCAAGAATAGTAACATCAAATTCCTGAAGGAGGAGAACCTCCCGAAGTAATCGGGGCTTAGCATCTTGCTTTGCCAAAAGATACTTAAGGGCAGAATGGTCTGTATACACTATGGTCTTCGATAAGACAAGGTAAGGTCGGAATTTCTCGAAAGCATAAACAACGGCCAATAATTCCTTTTCAGTAGTCGTATAATTGTGTTGGGCCTCGGACAATGTCTTACTCGCATAGTGTATGGGTTGAAAATGTTTCGATTTACGTTGCCCCAAGACTGCCCCAATTGCGTAATCACTTGCATCACACATAAGCTCAAAGGGCAAATCCCATTCGGGGGCAACTAAGATCGGAGCTTCAGTTAATTTCTTTTTAAGAAAATTAAATGCTTCAACGCATTCATTTGTGAAGATAAACGGAGCATCCTTTTCAAGGAGATGGGTCAGAGGGCGGGCTATCTTAGAGAAATCTTGAATGAAACGGCGATAGAAACCGGCGTGACCTAAAAAACTCCGAATACCTTTGACGGTAGTGGGATGAGGGAGTTTAGCTATAACGTCGACTTTAGCTCGGTCGACCTCAATCCCAGATTTTGAAATCTTATGGCCGAGGACAATGCCCTCTCGAACCATGAAATGGCACTTCTCCCAATTCAAGACCAAATTGGTGTCTTCACACCGTTTAAGCATGTGGTCTAGATGAGAGAGGCAAGAAGTGAAAGAATCTCCATAAACCGAGAAATCATCCATAAAACCTTCCATAGACTTCTCGATCATGTCATGAAAAATAGCCATCATGCACCTTTGGAACGTCGGGGCATTGCATAAGCCAAATGGCATTCGTCGGTAAGCAAACGTTCCATAAGGGCAAGTAAAAGTCGTTTTCTCTTGATCATGCGGATCAATCGAAATTTGAAAATAACCAGAAAAACCATCGAGGAAGCAATAGAATTCATTCCCGCTAAACGTTCGAGCATCTGATCCATAAAAGGTAGCGGGAAATGGTCTTTACGTGTAGCATCATTCAACTTTCGGTAGTCAATACACACCCTCCATCCGGTGATGAGGCGTGTGGAAATCAATTCATTATCTTCATTAGCAACGACGGTCATCCCTCCCTTCTTCGGGACACAATGGACAGGGCTAACCCATGAGCTATCGGAGATTGGATAAATGATTCCGGCATCGAGGAGTTTAAGAACTTCCTTTTTGATAACTTCATGAATTTTTGGATTAACCCTACGTTGTTGTTGAATAACGGGTTTGCAATCGTCTTCCATTAAGATCTTGTGAGTGCAAAAACGAGGATTTATGCCTTTGATATCGGAAATTTGCCAAGCGATGGCACTCTTATGTTTACGAAGAATATCCAAAAGTGCGGTTTTCTCCTCATCTTTCAAGTTTTTAGCAATGATGATGGGAAACTTGTTCGGTTCTTCAAGAAAAGCGTATTCAAGATGAGGGGGTAAATCCTTGAGCTCGGGCTCCGGAGGTTTTTCATTAGACGTTTGTACGGATTTGATTTCTTCAAACGTAATCTCTTTCGGAGGGAGTGACGGTGACGGATCTTCATTCAACAATTGTTCAAGATAAAGAATATCTCCCTCCGAATCATAAAAACCATTATCAATTCCCAGTGGAATCGATTCGTCATTAGCAAGAAACTCATCGATCTCTTCCAAAAGGAAGTCACCTCCCTCGAATGGAGTGAGAGAGGGGGAAGAGTCGGCAATAATTGGTTCAGAAAGTGGTTCAGAAGGTGAATCAGAAGAAGTAGAATTGTTAGCAAAACCGAGAACTTCTTGAGCGTACTCCTCACAAGAAACATCAATAACGTCGATTCGATTGATGGAAGCATCGTCGAAATTTGAGGAGTATCTCGTCGTTTGATTAATGTTGAATGTGACGGCTTCTTGATTAACTCTCAACGTAATCTCTCCTTCGAACACATCAATTAAGGCACGACCGGTCCTTAAGAAACATCTTCCAAGAATAATGGGTACTCGAGGGTCGGCATCGAAATCTACCACAACAAAATCCGCGGGAAAATAGAACTCCCCCACTTTGACAAAGACATCCTCGGCTATACCCTTTGGACGGGTCGTAGAACGATCGGCTAGCTCGAGGGTCATACACGTTGGGGTAAGTGGGGGTAACGAAAGCTTCTCGTAGATTGAATTTGGCATTAAATTGATACTCGCGCCAAGATCAGCCAAGGCGGAGCATTGAACAATTCCTTGAAAATCACATGGAATGAGGAACTTGCCGGGGTCACCTAACTTTTCGGGAAGTTTCTTGAGGATAACCGCCGAACAATTCTCATTCAGAGATGTCGTAGCAAGCTCATATAGTTTCTCCTTGTTTGTAAGCAATCCCTTAATCGTAGAAGCAAGTTTAGGCATCAAGAGAAGGGCATCCGCAAAACTGATCTCCACATTCAAGTCTTTGAAGATTTGGAAAACCGTTTCCATTTGATGATTAGACTTTTCTCGAAGCGTTTGATCTTTAAGACGAGACGGATATGGGATAGACGGTTTCGGATTAGCTTTCTTCACATTCACGGAAGCATCTTCGGGCTCAGAATCTTGGACAACCGTGGGTTGGACATTCACAGTACTCCCCTTATCAGTAGGAAGTACCGGGTCCTTTGTCACCCCGGTCTCACGGTCTACCACATGAGAGGAAGAAGAAGTGTTAGTGGTAGGAACCGTGGGTCCATCGTAAGCTACACCACTTCGGGTAGTGATTGCTTTCATGTCACCCCTCGGGTTTGGAATCGTATTGCTTGGAAGAGAACCGGAACCCGAGGGTTGAGAATAAGACGTAGACGGCTGATTGGCTTGAAAGAAACTAGCCATCATATTCCTTATTTCAGTCATCTGTTTGTTGCTTGTAGCTTCCATCTCCTTTTTGAAGTCCGTCCTCATGCCGTTAATTTGATTTTGCAAACTTTTAATGGTGTAATCGGAGTTCTTCATGTAAGTTAGAAAATCGTTGTTTGGGGCGACTTGAGGAGGTGGTTGATATTGATGTTGAGGAGGAGGTGGTTGTTGGTAAACTTGAGGTGGAGGAGCTTGGTAGTGTTGATTACCATGATTAACATTAGCTCCTCGGTTCTGATTAACATTATGGTTACCATTGAAACGGTTTTGATTTTGGTTTTGTTGTTGAGGTTGGTTGAAACCGGGAGGTCCGAGATAATTATTTGAACGGTAGCTAAGAAGATTTTGATCTCCTTGCGGTTGATTGTAGTTTCCCGTAGCAGCATAAACATTCTCATGTGCGTAGCCACCGATGGTTGGGCACTCGGAATAAGAATGTGGACCTCCACAAGTCTCACAAGTCGGTTGCACCGCTTTTACTTGTTGATTCTGATTCTGATTATTCATCTGAGTAATCCGTAAGATATCGTCGATCTTTTGTTCATAGCGGCTATTTCGAGAGAAGAAGACGTATTTGATCGAGATGATGCACCCCTTTAGGCGGTAGAATCCCAATAATTGTAATGAGCGGTCATGTTCTCAATAAGATCGTAGCATTCTCGGGGCGTCTTTTCATGAAAGTTCCACCGACAGCAGCATTGATTGTTTCACGGTGTCTCAACGTCAAACCATTATAAAACGTATCAATTTGAGTGACAAGCAACATGTTATGATTCGGACATCGATCAATCGCAAGCTTATATCGTTCCCAAGCTTCAAACAAAGATTCATCGGGATATTGCCGAAATTACGATATCGTTCTCAACTTCGTCACCATCGACGGTGGAAAGTATTTTGCCAGAAACTTCGAAACCATTTCCTCGAAGGTATGAATCAATTCTTCTGAGTCGATCAAACCAAGAAATGGCATGATGAGTCAAAGAGTATGGGAAAAGATATAGACGAAGGGCGTCATCGGAGACCCCATTTTGTTTCATACTCTGAGTGACGGTCAAAAATTTATCAAGATGCTTGTTTGCATCGTCATCGGGTAAACCATGAAATTGACAACTGTTTTTTACTTGTTCTATCATATGATGTTTCAAGCTAAAATCGGTAGCTTGAAAATTAGTCGGTGCAATGGGTCCTCCCCTCCCGTACATTGTAGGTTGACATAACTCCTCCATCGTTCGGAGATCGGGAGCTACATTTTGATTAACGGGAGGAGGATTAGGACCGGGGTTGGGTGGTACGTTGGGAGCAGCCATATTACGTAACTCGGCGTTGATTCTGCTTCTGAAGTCATCTAGATCGAGAGCGAGTGCGCATGCACTTAAAAACCAAGGCAATTAAAATGATACGGTATTCGAAAACACAATGAACTTAACCAATAATCCCAAGTGAATAAATCACTTCTACAAGACAAACGCACAAGCGAGCGGAGAAGCTTTTTAGGTCAGCGCGAAGCTTATTAAAAACCCGCTTCTTTTCAGCCGCAATTTAATGTCAGGCCGTCCTTATACCCACCACACAGTTTGTTTATCAAATAGAAATAAATCGACTCACAAGCGACACAAAGGAAAGTTTTTGATCTTTGGTTCGGGAACTTACTAATGATAACACCTCAGTTGAGAATGTTATATAATTGATGTATTCTATTTAGCTCAAAAACAAAAGAGAAAATCTTTTTGTATTTTTAATATGATATATATATATAAAAGAAAAAGGAAAATATTTTTTTACTTTTTTGATTTTTATAAAAACAATAACTTCACAAAGAAGGATCTCGAGTCACTAATCGTCAAACCGTTAACGATATTGTCGCGACACAACCTCCCCGGCAGCGGCGCCAAAATTTGATTCTCGAAGTAGGTTTAGGGGTATGTGTGTATGGATAAAACCACAATATCGATATCAAAAATAAACACAAGGAATGATTTAAAATCCCTTTAGGAAAAAGGACAGTGAATCAAATCCCGTGAGTGATAGTGATACGGATTAGGAAATCCGAGTCGTTTCCCAACGAGGTGTGAATGGGCAACGTCGTTATTGGTTTGTTATTAAAATGCTCGATGTTTTGGATTTTTTGATTTTTAATTACGTTCTAGATTCAAATTAAATAACGGAAAGGAAATTAAAGCACGTAAATAACACTTAAATCAAACTAAGCATGTAAACTAAGGAAAGCTACCTAAATATATCCTAAATGCAATTTTATTCTAAAAACGTAACTACGGGAATTTAAAAACGCGATCTAAAACCAAATTTTGCAAATTTAACTTTAGGAATGCAAATTTATTTTTCCTACACTCTAAATGATAAAAGATAATTTTAGAAAAAGGCGGAATATATAATCTTTTTTTTTTTTTTTTTTTTTTTATAAACTGATTTAACTAATTAAAGTTTAAACTAAAATTTAAATGACAAACTACAACTAGTGACAATGACTATTAAGCTAAGAGAATGATACTAAAAAGACTTAACAAGCATAATAAAAATAATTAAACGTAACGTTAAACTAAGATTCTAAGCTAAAAATGATAAAAAGTTAAGAGAATAAAACCCGGTGATGAGACGAGAGGAATAAAACCACCCGATCTTATAAGCACAAATTAATACAAAAGTTTACAACTTTATTAATCTTATCCACTAATTAGTAAGTAAAGTTTAAAACTTTATTCACCAACAAGCTTAAAGATTACTAAAGCTTCAAACTTTATGTATTAAACATGCTTAAAGACCCTTAAGCTCCACGCCTTATGAGGTAGAATCGGATTACACAAACAAAATCAAAACTTTAAGGGTTAGCACAAATATATAAATAGAAGATTTTTATAATAAAAAGCTAAAATAATAGATAAACTAATCTTAATAAATCAAATCTTAACCACCAAACTCTCTCAAGGAGATATGTTTCCACAAAAACTAATTTGGGTATTAAGGTCAAAGATTTAAAATATAAGATTTTTTTTTTTTAAGCAAGAAAAGAGAAGAAAATATTAAATAACTAAATAAATAGGAAATTTAAAATTAAATAGTGAACTAAAAAAAAACTTAACTTTTTTTTTTCAAAAAAAAAAAAAAAACTAATTAAAAACAGAAGAAATAATTTCGGATTTTTTTTTTTTTTTTTTTTTTAATAAAGGAAAGGAAATAAATCAAGGAAAAATATCAAATGAACTTCGAAAATTCCAAAATTTTTTTAGCAACGTAATAAAAGTGATAGAAACTCACAGAAAAAGTTTTAGAATTTTCGGAATTAAATAAGTATTTTTGTCGATTTTAATGTTTAAAATAGAAAATAAATCAAAATAAATAGTAAACTAGTTCAAAAAAATATGCAAAATTCACACTATCTTAAGAAAACTATGCAAAGCTACCAGAAAATATAAAAATATTTTTTTGACTTTTTTTCTATTTTTTAAAAAAGAAATTCGAAACAGTTTTTTAAGAGAAAAATAACAGAACAGTTTTGATTTTTAAAAATACTTAAACAACTCAGAAAATTACGAAAATTGTATGACGAAAATAAAATATATTTTTGGATTTTTTGTGAAAAGGACAAGATTTTTAGAGACTTTTTACTATTTTTAAGCTAAATAAAACAATAAAAACGTGAACTTTAATAAAAATAAGCAATAAAAAACAAAACTTTTATAAAAATATAAATATGATATGTTGAGCGTGTGCACGGAGTGTATAAAATACACTCACACAATCTTACTATAACTCAACTCTTCATGACATATTTTTATAAAAAGTTTTATAAAATAAAATAAAAGAAAAAAAAATTAAGAGATGAGAATAATAAAGATGCAAAGATAATAAATAGATGAACTAACTTGCAAGAATTAAATAAAACTTTTATAAAACTAAATAAGCATAAAAATTACAAGAGTTTGGGTATAAAAATAAAAAAATTCGATAAAATGAGGTGAGGAGGTGGGTTTATATAGACCCACAAGTTACACTTTGGCCCCTAATAATATTTCATAAAGACCCTTAAACTATTTAACTTGGTACAAAAAATACTCTTCACAAAACTTGCTCCCCAAGTTGCTTGGACTTCATTGGGCCTGAGGAGCGTGGACAGCAATGGGCTTCGTGGACAGCAGCTAGGCTTGAGATGTGCCGGATCGCTATTGGGCCTGAGCTGGGTTGGACTTGGGCTCGAAATCAACTGCAGCTGGGGCTTGGCAATAGTTGTGTAAAAAATTTAATTATGCCATGGATGGGATTAGAACCCTTGACCTCTTGCTTGACAAACATGTCCCCAACCACTAGACCAAGAGTCTTTTTGTGTTAATGTTGCATTTAATTTCCATGTAAGCTCCTTTTTTCTGCAAATTCATTTTCCCTTCTTTTTAAGCATCTTAATTAATTGCAATCTTCGTTCGGGCTTCGTGTAGTCTTTAAATTTTTCTTTTCTTGCCTCGATGCTTCAAATAAAATTATCATTGGTCCCGTAACTTCGTGCTCCTTCCATTCTCGTGCTCGTTTGTGTCCATTTTGTCTTCTTTTTGTCCATTTTACAATATCCGTTACCTGCACATACATAAACACAAAAACACAAATATTTATGGCTTTAGGGGTTAGTTTTTGGTCTTTTTGGTCCGGTTTTGATAACGAAAAATGTATATGTTTTCACATATACCACACTTTAAGCATTAAACCACTTCGTTGCAGCGATCTAAGTAATGTTGCAACACAAGGCACACTATAATACAATCCAAACTCTTAATCCATTCTATTACTCGCTTAATTTTTATAACCACACGGCTCTTATTAAGTGATTATGTCATCCAAGACATACTTACTATACTAATATATCATTTAATCAACTTTATTACTATTACACAACATTTTTACTCACTTTATTCTAATTTTTCAATCAATGACTATATGTCACTTGAGAAATCATACCATTGCAATTTTACATAAGTCAACATTGAATAATACTTTCACATTCTACCGTAGCCACTTAACCATTCTATTAACGTTCTCACTATAACACTTCCTTTCCTTTACATCTTTCTTTAAATTTCTCGTCATAGACTATAAGTCTCATAGGAAAATTCAATACCTTGACTTCATAAAGTCAAACTTTAACTTATGCCATCACATAACACATATGGATGCTAATAGTAATTAGCATCTATTACCATCCTTACTCACATTTTGTACCACGCCACAAGGTATATTATAACATCATTGCAAATTCTTAATCTTTTAACTTATACTTTAGACACCTAAACAGTAGGTTTCACATAACATCTCAATTTTAAATTGTAAGCTAACTCTTATTCCGCTTATCTTAGTTTCTAAGACGTCTAATCAGATTCTTGTTTCCATTTTGTACTCCCTAATCCTACTCATGGCATGTCGGGAACATATAGGTCCACTCATTTATACTTCTTTATTTACATGAAGAGGCATCTCAATCAATGTAAATAAGAAAATATAAAATTATGGTTTGACGATTCACAATTCCTTATTTAAATGAAGAGACGTCCCAATCCATTTAAATAAGGAAATTATAAATCATCCTACTTATACCCTTCCGACATAACACTAGTACTACTATTACACGCTTTACCCTTCTACCTTTCTTTATTTCTTGATTCACATACATCGTTCAGAAATCAAACACTTTACCTTTAACTTTCTCATTCTCACCATTCTCATTTACAGCCTTGGATCCATTTACCATAACATTCGTTTAGGTGATTATTACATATGCCAAAAAAGTAGGCAACCCCCACGGTGAAGGAAATTCATTTTACCCTCAAGTATCTCTATAACATTTATTTGCTCACTCGTGCTATAACACGTCATGTAGGATAACTATAATATATCTTGTAGGATTTACTATAACGTATCCCTCCGAAGGGTTTCTGTAATAACCACTGTAACACTTTCTCGAGTTATATGTAACCACATATTGGATCCAAGCTATTAACACACACATATCAATTTGTCCATTTTTTTGACTTTAGACATATCGGTAAGATACTGCCTAATTTATTATTCACATATTTACTATGTGTTTACCGATCTCACTATAACTTTCATCCGTCAACCCTTGTTGACCATTTCACTATCTTTACTATTACTACTTTAGTCTACTTGAATTTTTCTCATATAACATTACATAGGTCATCAACTATAACACACTAATTAGCATCCATTTATTCTTCAAACACATTCTATAATATTAACATGATCTTGTCATGTGTAACTTCGTAACATATCGTCACTTTCTTATTCACATACTTAACTCACCGCTTTAATTATTAACAGTTAAGCTATACCATTCTATCTCATCATTACCTACCAACATCCTTTAATCCTCATTCTATAACTTTCACTAAATTCATCACATCATGCTATAACACACTCATTATCTTTACACATTCGTGCTTATACATCAATTAATTTAACTTACTATTAACCCGTCTCTAATAAAATACTCTCTGTCAATCACTAGACATAAAATACTAATAAGATCATATGTTGGTCATCAATATTACACAAATCATACACATTTATTACTAATCAAGTTTTCTATAAACCATTATGTAACTTATCGCGTCTAATCACACTTCGCTATTTCTACTATGACACTCATTCACATATAACGATCGTCGACACTATCCAAAGTGCACGGTGATCCTATCACTTAATACATCTAGTCCGCCATGGACTTATATCATATACACTTCAATACTATAAAATATATTTTGAACACTTTCTATCTATAGATCATATAATGTATCACAGAATCCATCTAAAAACTTAAACAATTACCTTTCAGCGTTACTTAAACTTATGTCCAACGCATCTACGAGTGGTTTAAGTTTAGGCAACCTATAGGGGAAACCTAATTCACCTAAACTGAAGCTATGATACCAAGTTGTTACACCCCTTTCCCGATTTGACCAAAATTTTAAAGTCTTTTCAGGGTAAAAGTTTAAAATTTGGTCAAATCGAGAAAGGGGTGTAACAGATATTATGTCTTTAATTGTTCAAACATATTTTGTGGAAGATTATGAAAGACTCCGGTCTGAGCACTCCATGATAGTCACAAAAATATGAAAACGCTCTTATAAAGCTTGAAAAAGAAAACATGTCTTATGTCAAACAACTTGATCGAAAAAGGAAGAATACAAGTATAAAAAATTGTCATATGAGCGTGCTCATAAGAAAATGAAAGAGCAAAATGATTTTTGAGAGCTCAGCTGGAAAGTCAAAAAGGGAAGGGTATGGAAACTAAGTTTGCAAAACCATTGGCTACGGAGAAACCAAATGTTTTAATCCGGTTGTAAAACCAAAAATGTCTATTACTCGGTTTACTCCAAAAGTCGATGAGAAAAAGGATTAGACAACACCAGTCACTCCACATTCCTTGTACAAACAAAATAAAAGACACAAGGAAGTTGAAACAACGGTAGTCGAGAAACCAAAAGTAATTGCACCTGGACTGTATAGGATTAGTATAGACACTGCATCTGCCTCCACATCTAAAATATATGGAACAAACGACATGAGCTTAAAATACAATCCTGATGGGTCTATGAAGACTGCAAATCTTTTTAATGACAAAAATGTGAATCTTAATGTGTGTAAATTGCCTTCTACAAGACTAGAAAGCACCTCTAAGAGCAGAATACCAAAGCCTAGGAGTAATACAAGGAACAATAATGTCTCGTTTGTTTCTAAGAGTATATGTATGAATAACAAAGAGGAAGTACAAGAACACCATAGGAGCTTTCTAATAAAGAACATGTTTCATCTAGATGCAATGAATCTATCAAATCTACTACTTTTGATTATTGTAATGAATCTATTTACTTGGCATGCAAGAAATATTTTTTTGATAATCTGCACGATGAATGTGTTTCAAAATTTTTGACTGCTAAGACTAAACAGAAGAGTGTTCCAAAGGGAACCAATACTAAAAGAAAAGGAAGTCTAGTTGCACAATTTAGGTCATCCCGTGGTGATAAGATGACTAGTATTTGCATTAAGTGGGAACTAATTGGTAGACTCTTTACACTTTTGTCACATAGAGGAAAAGAATTGCCATTAGTATTGAACTTGTGAAAACTTTCTATGAGTGTGATGATATACTTACCTCTAACCATCAAGAACTAAATTCTAAATGGTTTACGAGTTGCTCCAAATAAGTGGGCGTTGTGTTGCATAACCTGGATGTTTTGCGGTTCCTTTCCCTGACACCCCTCTAGCGCCCTCTACGGCTCCCTGAAATTTTGAATGCTTGAAATGTTCGTGGTTGTAGGGATATCCTGAGACCTAGATGTTTCTCATGAGATCACATAGGTTCTTTTTGGGAAAGTGACATGTGCAGGTTGACATGGTCGACTGCTGGATGCATCTCCCTTAAAGGTTTCTTTGTGTGGTTTCTAAATGACGGGTGATAAGGATTTAAAAGGTACCTGTTTGAGGGGTCATTTAAGCCCTTAATTGATCACTTTTGTATCAGTTATTACTTAATTTCGTTCCTTTTCACTTTTTAGGTCTCTTGAAGGCAAATTGCTGGAATGACACTTATTCGGACGAAAAGGCGCGAATATACGAAGAAAATGGCCAAAGTCAAGAATCGAGACACTCAAGCTGCTGGAACTGAAGGGGACGGTGTCAGGTTCTAATTGTGATGCCGTCGGAACACATCTTGTGACGACTCAGAGAGCAAATTGACATTTTTCAAGTGACGGCATCAGGTTTTAAAAGAGTAGGGCATCGCAGCGCAGACGGCCTAGATTTGATCTAGACGATATCAGAGACTGAAGGCGACGGTGTCACAGGCATAAGGTGACGCCGTCACAATGATAACGTGGCCAAGACGAAAACCTAATAACAGCGACCCGACGGCGTCACAATTAAAGAGTGACGCCGTCGTAGTTTGTAACACTATATATAGAATCTGAATTTTTCAGTTTTTAGAGAGGTAGTTTTGTGGAGTAAAAACCTAAACCGAACCAAGGCTGTCTTGTACAGTATTTTAAGGTTCCATACCCTATCTTACATCAATATAAGTGTTTTACTTCATTAATTCAATTATGTCTTCAATTGATTGTGTGTATGCTTGCATGTTCTCCATGTCCGGCTAATTTACTTGTGTGTTTGCTTAGGTAATATGAAACCTAGTTATTGAATATTGATTGGTTGTCTCTTATCTTATTTGTGATTGACCTAGTATTGTGATAGGTCATTCGTTGTGTTATTAATGCTTGATTAATCTTTGTTGAACCTTAGTTTATAATCACCTAGAGTTATTGTAGGCTAAACATCCAAATAATACCTTAGTGTTAAGTTTATGAATCCTAGAGATTTTATAGTCATTAACCTTTGGTAGCTTCAAAGATTTAGGGATAAACGCATACCCTACGACCTTAGAGACACAACGCGTTAAGAATAAGGACGTGACAATTCAACCATCAATAGGAGATAACTAGGGAGTAATAAAACCTAAGTAAATACATTTTTAATCATCATACGAGCACACAACAACAGACATAGACTACCCCTAGCTTAGTTAATTAGATAAGTAGAGTAATCGGTAGAAATACCAACCCCCAAATCCAAACCCCGAGATTCGTACCTTTCCATTTCCTAAAAAATATAAAAAATAATCTTCCTCAACCCCAACCTTAGCGTAGTGACTTCTTACTAGCATTCCTATTCTCCTAGAGAACGATATCAATACCCATGGCTTACGCTAATACTACACTACAACGATTAGGTTCATTGCCTAGGGTGTTGAAAAACTTTCTCGACGAAAAGGAAGTTCCTTTGACCCCGAACGCGTTGTGTAAGCGTATCAAGTTTTTGGCGCCGCTGCCGGGGAATAGAATAGCTAGTTAGGAGTCCACCTCGTCTAGGTTTCCTTGCTTGATTCCTATCAAGTAAGCTTTTTTCCCCATTTTTAGCTTTGATTCGGTCCGAACCGTCAAGTCTAACAGACTTAAAACAGCTCAGACACAAATGCAAATGAAGATCAGAGAATACAGAGGATTCCCGGGTCGTTAAGTCCCACGGAGACTCAATGGTGTGTACAACACTAGATCAGACGATAGAATGATCACTAATGATAGTGATCAGAAAAGATTAGGATTGAATATTACACTACTGAAAAAGGTTATAAATCAAAGCGACTTAAATACAAATTAAGAAAATTAAAAAGATAAAAGATATTAAATAAACGCTATCACTATATTTAAAGTGATGAACGTTTAAAACTAAAACTTACGTTTAAATAAAAATAACGTAAACGTACAAATAAAAACGTGAGACCTAAGGAATAAAAGTCCTAAAAATATGAAAATGACATTTTTACAATCCTAATGATAAAAGAAAATTTATAGAAAAAGAAAATTATTTTTAAAACTATTTAATTAATTATTATTAATTAAAAACTAATTTAACTATTTAATTAATACTCTAAAATAGAAGAAAATATGAAATAAGACTAGAAAAATAAAATTAAGACTTAGAAAAATCTAAAATATGATAAAACTTATTTTAAAACTGAAAATATATTTTTTAGACTTTTTATGTATTTATTATTAATTTAAAACTATTTAAAACTAATTAAAATGCTAAAAAATACTTTTTAAACTAAGAAAATTATGGAAAAATACTTTTTATGACTTTTACATTTATCTTAACCTAGGAAAATAGAAAACATATTTTTTTAAGCTTTTTCTGATTTTTTAGTATTTAAAGCTAATTAAAAAGGCTTAAGAACTAATTTAAATTAAGAAAAATAGCAAATGAACTTGGAAAAATCTGAAAATTGCAGGAAAAGTCTAAAATGGTATTAGGAAGCTGGGAAAAATAGAAAAACCAGGGCTTGTATGCAAGATACTGAAACTGATGTGTCAAGTGCTTGAAAATAAGCACTTGAATAAGCTAGATGAGGACCAATCAAGCACCAACTGAAAACAGGGACTATAATAAGCTAAAAGAACTAGATTGCAACAAATCTCAACAAGCCTAAACCACAGAAACAACAAGCTCAACAGATTTGATGTTGTGAGCTTTTTGATAAAACAGGATTGGGGGGCAACTTGCACCCACCAAATAAGCAACCAAATAAGCTAGTTAGCAAAAACTAATTATGGAGATCTAAAGTAGACCTAGGTAAGACCTTGCAATCCAAAAATTAGACCTAGAGGTGCTCTGATGAGCCTTGTGGAAAACTTGCAAGAACTGCAAAACCCCTGTGCAGGTTTGATGCCCTGCACAGGGCAACTGACCTCATTTAGAACAGCTGATTTGGGGCTTAAATAAATTCAACAAAATTTGACAAAATTGATATTCATAAAATAGACCAGTAGAAGTTCTAAATACAATAAGTTACACTGAAATTGGCCAAGATATAAGCTCATGAAAATTCCTACTAGATGGGCTCAAAACAGATTTTGTGCATTTTGACTTTTTGAGCAAACATGAAAAGTTGACTTAAATAAAATTTAAACTAATCCTAAGCACTAATTATGTTATGTTAAGGTGATAAAAGACTGATTTGATCAAAAGTAACAACTTGTAAACACAACAACAAGATCTGCTATCCTGAAATTCCAACAGTAAACATCTAAGACATGTTTAACTGAAAATTTGACTTTTTGCTAATAAAGACTTGATTTTATGACTGAACTTGGTTATTTAGACCTATTTAGACATATTTCCAACAAAGCCTATGATCAGAGAACCTTTGAATACACAAAACCAAACACCCCTATTGTTAACTGTTTAGAACTTAAAATGAGAATTCCACTGAACTAGCCAATTCAAATGATCAAACTGAGTTAATATGATCTAGTTACACCTATATAAACAAGTCTACATTAGTAATGACCACAATTACTCAAACAAGCATAGAATGCAACATTTGATTGAAAATGTAAAATTTAGACAAAACTCACAAGAGGTCCAGTTGGTATTTGCAGGCTAGAAACAAAACCCAAGACTACACTATATTAAGCTATTCCAACCCACATCCAACTCTGCAACACCCAAATTCCATTTCCAAAGCAGCTTAACCAAATTTTCAACAAAGGTTGACTTTTATTGACCAACATCCAAATTTGCTTAAACTGATTCCAAAGACATACCAAAGGCTCTAATGAGCTTAAATGAGCTTATTTGGCTACAACATGAGCTTATGAGAAGATTGAACATAAAGATTTGAAACTGCAAATTAGACAGTAAACCATAAACTGGAATTTTATAAGAAAACTTAGATTAATACTCAAAAGCTTAATACAATGGTTCTTTAACTTAAATGTGATACAAGAAAACTGAAATTATAACTTTTGGATTAAACTACAACATTTATTTAAGAAAACGACATTTAAGAAAAAAAACTAAAAACTAGCTACTCTCTCAAACTGCTTCTATCTTCTCCTTTTATAGCTTCAAAAGACTCTCTCCCATCTTCTGAGTGGATCCCACTTGGTTTTGAGCCATTGGATCTTCAAAATTGCCATATGTCGTTTTTGGCGCCAAAATGGACTTTTGCAGTTTTTGGTTGAGTGAAATGGGGAGGGGTGCAATAAATGGTTTTTGTAGTTGTGTTGAGGTGGGGGGACAAGTATGTGGAAAAAGTGAGGAGGGGGGATGGATTGCTTGGGTGAGCAGTGTATGCAGAAGCAGTTGGAGGTGGAGACTATTGGCGCCAAGTGGGTGGGTTTGACCATTTGGGTTGACTGGACCAAGGTTTAGTAATAAGGGAAGGGTCCAAAATTCTAAGTGACAGGGGGCCAGAATTGGAAAGGGTCCAAAATGGGTTTGTTGGCTTAATAATTGACAAGGACTAATTATGCAATTTTCTGAAAATCAAGGACCAATCCTGTCAACATCTCAAAGCTGCTCCAAGGACTGAAACTGACAAGTGTTAATATTATAAGGACCAAAGTTGTCATTTTCCAATTTCCCAGGGGCCAATTTTGCCAATTTTCAAACTTGGAGGACCTAACTTGCAATTTTCTCAAACTTTTAACATTTTTCACCAAAGGACTAAATTTGACAAGTTATGATTTTAAAAGGACCTTTGATGACTTTTCTTTTGAAATTTTGACTCAGGGACTATTTTTGACAATTTTTGAAAGTTGGGGGACTAAAACTGCAATTTTTGCAAATTTGATATGTTTTTCATCTGATTTTGATATTTTTGCATTTAAAACACATAAAACACTGATTTGTGATATTTTGATCATTTTGATGTGTTTTTGAGTGTTTTCAGATGATTTTGCAGTTTAGATGGTACAAAAATGATGAGTATTTGGACACTCATCAATCCCCCACACTGAGATATTGCTAGTCCCTAGCAATGATTTGAGAAAACATAATGGATTTTATTCTCTTTACCAAAAGCCATTACTTCTGGAGTAGCCAAATGTTTCAGTTCAAGTAAGAACCATGGTACACCGATAACCATGTGATTTTGAGCAAACCACCAGCTTTCAACGGATTTGATTTTGTCTTTACCGATAAGCCGTACCCTTCTGGACTAGCCAACTCTTAGATAAATTATCTTTGGTGAGCTGATTACCAATTTATGGTTTTTCCACTGCCTTTACCACAAGCCATAACCTTGCGGGCTAGCCAACTCTTCACTTTTTAGGATATGGTGAGCTGAATACCATACAATTTTGGGCAAATTGCAAGCCATATAAACGGATTTGAGAAATCTTTACCAAGAGCCGTTTGCTCCTGGATTAGCCAATCCTTTTGTCTTACAGACATGGCGGACTGATAACCAAGCTGAGTAAGTGTAAAACACTTACTCCAAAAAAAAAATTTTGGCCAAAAACGGGGGAATTGGTATAATTATATGATAAAATTCGTGAGAATTCCCCCCACACTTAGAAATGAATATTGCCCTCAATATTCAAAGTACCGGCGGTTATGCCGAAACAAAGAACGTAAAAGGGAAATACTACGGCCATTATTTAGAAAGAAGTTTTTTTTTTTTTTTTAAACATGTGGGCAACCCCCCCACACTAGGGTGGTAGAAAATAGAAAGAAGTCAGAAATATGGGTGAAAACCCATATTGTGTGTGCTACTGTTTTTGATTACCGAGTCGCTAGCTTGACTCGACCCCGAATTAATTTGTTCATGGGGAAGTAAGTGGAATAGACAATCTCCATCGGACTTTCATTCAAGATGTTTGGATAAACATTGAAGTACGTGA
This sequence comes from Chrysanthemum makinoi, assembly GCA_910596185.1. Classification (NCBI taxonomy): domain Eukaryota; kingdom Viridiplantae; phylum Streptophyta; class Magnoliopsida; order Asterales; family Asteraceae; genus Chrysanthemum; species Chrysanthemum makinoi. Next base: position 112,869,552 of record OU343219.1, read on the forward strand.
AAGTTCCACACCGATGAGATATATACAGACAGACCCGGCTCACAAATGGTACATGGAAATGCCTGGGTCAAAGATAGTGTCCTCACTCCCGAACGAGTGAAGAAGAGAGGAAGTCACCAGGTAGGTGAAGAAAAGAAAGAAAATCATGATAACAATCATGACTAGATCTTCTTCCTCGGGATTAAGTGCAGTTGCACTTGTTTGGATTTTATCGGTAGAGCTCTTATGGTTGGAAGGCATCTCGGTAGGGAGGGTGGGAAGATTTGTCATAACTATGCAAATTGAGATTCTCTCCCCCCGATCATGATCTTTGCCATCCAAGCAATCATATTCCAACGGAGATATGATATGAGTGAGTTCACCGGCGAACTCCTCATGAAGAGAATACGGAGGTGGGACATGTGCGGTACTTCGTGGGCTATAAATATGCACCTCGTCCATTATAGTCTCCGTGTCGGACTCATCACTATCAAAGATTGGATTAACTGAATTTAGAGTAAATTCAGAATCGAATTCGAATAAGGGATTAGTGATAGTCGTATGAAATGTTGTGGAAACAACATGGTCAACATCCTCGTCTAAGTTGACGATCTCAGAATGTAGAAGTGATGCATCAATAAACTCTATGTCTATAGAATATAAAGAATCGGCATCACTATAATCACTGTCAAAATCTGAGAAAGTCTCAACAAAATCATTTGTAAGAGGAGAAAACACATCACACTCTTTGTCAAGAATTCCCTCAGACTCACTTGGGATCGGGATAAGGTTCTCAACATTCGATGATTCCGTTTCCGGAATAGTGCTGAGATGCTCATCCCCCATGTTTAGAGAGTCTTTGGGATCAAAAAATTTCAAAGAAATAGGATCATCGACCTCTTCCAAAAAGAATTCACTTCTCTCAACCGGCGTGAGTGAAGGGGAAGAGTCGGAAATGAAAGGCTCAGAAACGGGAGTGGGATTGCCACTCGGAGTCGTAGATTCCTCATCAAAATCATCGTCGTTGTCGTCGTCATAATTGTACACACGAAGGTTTCCAATATTGGGAGCTAACTCTAGCTGCTTGTTCTTCAAAGATACGTTTTCTGACGAGAATCTTCTTTAAGCAATTCTTTTAAATCTTTGAGTGTATCGAGACAATTTTGGAGAAGTTCTTGAGGAATTTGCAGAGGTGGTGTTTGAATCGTTTGGTACTGTGGAGGTTGGTCATGATAAGAGTAGTCATAATTGTTACAAGGATTATGCTCATAGACAAGCATGTTCCCCGTTTGACACTCAAAACTCGGGTGAGGACCTCCACAATACTCACAGTAGTTAGAAAAGTCGGGCTGTGGTGGGTAGTTGGAAAAGTTTGAGGAGTCGTTAAATGAGTTCGGATTAGGATCATAATCAAATGAATTCCTCGAACCACAAAACAAACAACTCCCGTTTTGAATATCATTACCACACTGTACACACGTACACCAGCGACAGGGTGAACCATAAAGAGGCTCACCACAACCGACACAAGGAATAAACGATTCCATGAGAATAGGAGAAGGTAGAATCAAATGGATAGAGGGTAAAGGAATAAAGAATCAAAAAGGGTAAGAGGGTAAAGAGGAATATTTTTGGTATTTTTGAAAAACATGATATAAAAACAAAGAAGGAAAATATTTTTGGATTTTCTGATAACTTTACAAAAAAACTTTTTACAAAAGGTGGGGTATGTGCAAGAATGGGTCTGAAAATGGCTAAACACACGCTAAAGCCTCCCCGGCAGCGGCGCCAAAATTTGATTCGGTCCGAACCGTCAAGTCTAATGACTTAAAACCTCAGACACAAATGCAAATGAAGATCAGAGAATACAGAGGATTCCCGGGTCGTTAAGTCCCACGGAGACTCAATGGTGTGTACAACACTAGATCAGACGATAGAATGATCACTAATGATAGTGATCAGAAAAGATTAGGATTGAATATTACACTACTGAAAAAGGTTATAAATCAAAGCGACTTAAATACAAATTAAGAAAATTAAAAAGATAAAAGATATTAAATAAACGCTATCACTATATTTAAAGTGATGAACGTTTAAAACTAAAACTTACGTTTAAATAAAAAGAACGTAAACGTACAAATAAAAACGTGAGACCTAAGGAATAAAAGTCCTAAAAATATGAAAATGACATTTTTACAATCCTATTAATAAAAGAAAATTATTAGAAAAAAGAAAATTATTTTTAACACTATTTAATTAATTATTATTAATTAAAACTATTTTAACTATTTAATTAATACTCTAAAATAGAAGAAAATATGAAATAAGACTAGAAAAATAAAATTAAGACTTAGAAAAATCTAAAATATGATAAAACTTATTTTAAAACTGAAAATATATTTTTAGACTTTTTATGTATTTATTATTAATTTAAAACTATTTAAAACTAATTAAAATGCTAAAAATACTTTTTAAACTAAGAAAATTATGGAAAAATACTTTTATGACTTTTACATTTATCTTAACCTAGGAAAATAGAAAACATATTTTTTTAAGCTTTTTCTGATTTTTTAGTATTTAAAGCTAATTAAAAAGGCTTAAGAACTAATTTAAATTAAGAAAAATAGCAAATGAACTTGGAAAAATCTGAAAATTGCAGGAAAAGTCTAAAATGGTATTAGGAAGCTGGGAAAAATAGAAAAACCAGGGCTTGTATGCAAGATACTGAAACTGATGTGTCAAGTGCTTGAAAATAAGCACTTGAATAAGCTAGATGAGGACCAATCAAGCACCAACTGAAAACAGGGACTATAATAAGCTAAAAGAACTAGATTGCAACAAATCTCAACAAGCCTAAACCACAGAAACAACAAGCTCAACAGATTTGATGTTGTGAGCTTTTTGATAAAACAGGATTGGGGGGCAACTTGCACCCACCAAATAAGCAACCAAATAAGCTAGTTAGCAAAAACTAATTATGGAGATCTAAAGTAGACCTAGGTAAGACCTTGCAATCCAAAAATTAGACCTAGAGGTGCTCTGATGAGCCTTGTGGAAAACTTGCAAGAACTGCAAAACCCCTGTGCAGGTTTGATGCCCTGCACAGGGCAACTGACCTCATTTAGAACAGCTGATTTGGGGCTTAAATAAATTCAACAAAATTTGACAAAATTGATATTCATAAAATAGACCAGTAGAAGTTCTAAATACAATAAGTTACACTGAAATTGGCCAAGATATAAGCTCATGAAAATTCCTACTAGATGGGCTCAAAACAGATTTTGTGCATTTTGACTTTTTGAGCAAACATGAAAAGTTGACTTAAATAAAATTTAAACTAATCCTAAGCACTAATTATGTTATGTTAAGGTGATAAAAGACTGATTTGATCAAAAGTAACAACTTGTAAACACAACAACAAGATCTGCTATCCTGAAATTCCAACAGTAAACATCTAAGACATGTTTAACTGAAAATTTGACTTTTTGCTAATAAAGACTTGATTTTATGACTGAACTTGGTTATTTAGACCTATTTAGACATATTTCCAACAAAGCCTATGATCAGAGAACCTTTGAATACACAAAACCAAACACCCCTATTGTTAACTGTTTAGAACTTAAAATGAGAATTCCACTGAACTAGCCAATTCAAATGATCAAACTGAGTTAATATGATCTAGTTACACCTATATAAACAAGTCTACATTAGTAATGACCACAATTACTCAAACAAGCATAGAATGCAACATTTGATTGAAAATGTAAAATTTAGACAAAACTCACAAGAGGTCCAGTTGGTATTTGCAGGCTAGAAACAAAACCCAAGACTACACTATATTAAGCTATTCCAACCCACATCCAACTCTGCAACACCCAAATTCCATTTCCAAAGCAAATTAACCAAATTTTCAACAAAGGTTGACTTTTATTGACCAACATCCAAATTTGCTTAAACTGATTCCAAAGACATACCAAAGGCTCTAATGAGCTTAAATGAGCTTATTTGGCTACAACATGAGCTTATGAGAAGATTGAACATAAAGATTTGAAACTGCAAATTAGACAGTAAACCATAAACTGGAATTTTATAAGAAAACTTAGATTAATACTCAAAAGCTTAATACAATGGTTCTTTAACTTAAATGTGATACAAGAAAACTGAAATTATAACTTTTGGATTAAACTACAACATTTATTTAAGAAAACGACATTTAAGAAAAAAAACTAAAAACTAGCTACTCTCTCAAACTGCTTCTATCTTCTCCTTTTATAGCTTCAAAAGACTCTCTCCCATCTTCTGAGTGGATCCCACTTGGTTTTGAGCCATTGGATCTTCAAAATTGCCATATGTCGTTTTTGGCGCCAAAATGGACTTTTGCAGTTTTTGGTTGAGTGAAATGGGGAGGGGTGCAATAAATGGTTTTTGTAGTTGTGTTGAGGTGGGGGGACAAGTATGTGGAAAAAGTGAGGAGGGGGGATGGATTGCTTGGGTGAGCAGTGTATGCAAGCTTGGAGGTGGAGACTATTGGCGCCAAGTGGGTGGGTTTGACCATTTGGGTTGACTGGACCAAGGTTTAGTAATAAGGGAAGGGTCCAAAATTCTAAGTGACAGGGGGCCAGAATTGGAAAGGGTCCAAAATGGGTTTGTTGGCTTAATAATTGACAAGGACTAATTATGCAATTTTCTGAAAATCAAGGACCAATCCTGTCAACATCTCAAAGCTGCTCCAAGGACTGAAACTGACAAGTGTTAATATTATAAGGACCAAAGTTGTCATTTTCCAATTTCCCAGGGGCCAATTTTGCCAATTTTCAAACTTGGAGGACCTAACTTGCAATTTTCTCAAACTTTTAACATTTTTCACCAAAGGACTAAATTTGACAAGTTATGATTTTAAAAGGACCTTTGATGACTTTTCTTTTGAAATTTTGACTCAGGGACTATTTTTGACAATTTTTGAAAGTTGGGGGACTAAAACTGCAATTTTTGCAAATTTGATATGTTTTTCATCTGATTTTGATATTTTTGCATTTAAAACACATAAAACACTGATTTGTGATATTTTGATCATTTTGATGTGTTTTTGAGTGTTTTCAGATGATTTTGCAGTTTAGATGGTACAAAAATGATGAGTATTTGGACACTCATCAAGCTTCCTCGTAGTCGATCCCCCTTTTTCGTGACCTTTTTTTAGTAACCCCATCACTTTTCATCATGGAAGGTGATAACCAACCACCACTCATCAACCCACCACCAAATGACCCACCAAGAGGCCGTACTCTTGGTGAATACTCGAGACCAAGCCACCTAGGCTATAGGAACACCATTGAGCTTCCCGACCAAGCCCAAACTACGGCCCTGCGATCCGACACCATCCGGTTGGTGCAAAACGGATGTGCATTCCATGGACTTCGTTCCGAAGATCCTAATCAGAATCTTAAGGATTTCCTTAAAATTGTCGATTCCATCGACCTCGATGCTACTACTCAGGAGACCACGCGTCTGCGTCTCTTCAAATTCTCTACAGACCAAGCTAGTAATTGGCTTGAGCGACTTCCCTCCATCTCAAGTTGGGATGATCTCACCTCTCGTTTCCTTGCTCAATTTTTCCCACCGGGGAGAACTACTAAGCTTAGGAATGAAATCTTGATGTTCCAACAACGTCAAGGTGAATCTCTCTACGAAGCATGGACTCAATTCAAGGACTTACTCCATAGAGTCCCTCATCACGGCATTGATCTTTGGCTTTAAGTCCAACTCTTCTACGATCATGTCAACTTCCCCACTAAGCGATCCATTGACCAAGCGGCCGGTGGAAAACTTAGTGATCTCACCGCGGAAGAATCATAGGGTATAATAGAGGACCTTGCTCTCTATGACAACGAAAGTTGGAATAACCCACGTGAGTTACCCAAAACCGTAAAGGCAATCTCCTTGCCTCCCATTGACTCACAATCTTCCGACCGTAGGATGCTCGAGCTTGAAGATCAAGTTAAATTCCTAATGAGCTCCTACGACAATCCTAAGTCTTCACGCCAAGTGAACAAAGTTTCTTCCTTGTGGGAGTCATGTAGTGGTCCTCATAACACTCGCGCTTGCACAAGACTCCCCGAACAAGCTTCCGTTGACTACGCATCCTCGCGTACTAATGGAACGGGAGGAAGATTCCCTACAACACCCGGACCTAGGACTTTTAATGATGCCCGAGAAGCATGGAAGGGCAAGCCTGACTTTTATTGGGGACAAACCAAAGAATTCACATCTAATGATTTCTCATGGACCCCATCTCACGGCCCTAACCAACAAAACATATAAGGGATGTTGCAACACCTAGTCGCATCCCAAGAAGCTCAAATAGCTAAGCTCTCGGACCGTTTCAACCAACAACAAGCTGAGATGGATAGGAAGATAGATAACCTTTTAAAAGCCATGACCAATATTGATAGGAAGGTTAATGCTATCTCAACTCCTGAAACTTCCGGTGTAGAGATTGAAAGGTTTATGGATAATTATTAATATTAGTATGACCGGATTCGAACTCGAGACTTCGGGATTGCACACATTACGTATGAGAATCAATGTATAAATAATTAATATATAAAATGTTATATTTAATTATTTGATCACGAAATAAATACTTAATGATATTTAATATTTGACGAGTTTTGATTATCGGTCATTAAATGTCAACGGGATATGAAGAAAAGTTAACAAGTCAAGAGAAGGTTTTAGGAATCCTCTTTTGGGCTTGTGTTTGGCCGAAAACTATAGAATCCCACATCGGATACTATAGCAATCTTGACATCTACCATAAGGCTATAAATACATCCCCATGTATTCATCCTTAGGTACACTAGATTTCAATAGAAGGCCAAGCTTCTTCTTTCTTCCCTCTTGTTCTTAGGTCGATGAAGCAAAACCCCATGTAAGGGATTTGCGAGTGACCTTGAGCATAACAAAGGTGTTTGGTTAATCTATTGTGATCAAGAAGCTAGCTTTTCTCATTGATTCGCTACTAATACGTGTGTACAAGAATGAAGAGCAAATACACTTGTGTTTGCATATCTTGGTTATTCGACTTTTGATTTGGTCGAATTATATAAACCCTAATTTATTAGGGTTTAGGGTTTCTTGGTTGTTGATCTTTATTGGGGGTTTTCATAAACCCTAATCGCATTGATTCGCAAAAGGTACGCATATACTTTTAATTCGATTAATTAATTTACAAGTATTATTCCTATTACTTCCGATACATGCTTTGATGATGTTTACTTGTTTTTATAATTGTTATGATTAGTAAAACCCAACAGTGGCATCACGAGCCAGGTTAATATGTTGTAATTAATTACCGAAACACATAAAAATTGAATCTTTATGATTATTACATGCTTTTTTGGTTTCTAGGGTTTTGAAAATTGGAACCCTAATTTTTTAATATTGGGTCGAATACCCTTTTATTTTTAATTAGGTTTTATTTTTTTGTAAAACTTGTAGAAACCCTAGGATTGCATATATATTTTATGTGGTTTTAATGAATAATTGTTATGTGCCATGTTTTATGCGTATCTTGGGTGATAATTGTTATGCGGAATCCATGGTGGAACATGCATGTTTTGCCATGGAGTATTGATTATATGATTAAATTGTTAAGTATATATTTATCGTTAATTGTTAAGTTTATTCACATGTATTTCGTTTTGATAAATATTGAATTGGGGAAAACCTCAATATATCTAATGAATCAATTATGTGCTATGTGGTATGTGTTTTAGCTAAGACTTACACAATCGATTCATCGATGTATGTGGCTCACGTTGTACTTGGTGAAAACACGTGGAAGCCTTGGTTAAACATATGCATTATTAAACCTAGAATTGATTATCAGGGTTTTATCGAACAAATTATGCATATGGCTAATTGTTTTTACATATGTTAATTGTTAAGTTATATGTATATTATTTGAGTTTGTTTAATTTTTATTAAAATGCCTTTTGTTTATATTGTATGACACGTTAGTAAGCAAAAAGGGTTTTTTGAGAATAGAAAATTAAATGGACTAAATAATGGCGAAATTTGATTTGTTTTCTAAGTATTAAATCTTGAACTTTTAATCGACTGATGTGACTGTACTAAATGGTTAGAACGGCTCACCCACTAGAAGAAACTAGAAAGGGGTTTAAAGAAGTGCGCACAGTCACACTGAAAGGATGTCTAAGGTTATGCTTATGCGCTTACCTGGTCCTCTGCCTCCCTGTGAGTTCGATTGGAGCTACCTAGTATAACCATTCTATGTACGAAGCATCTTAGTGCAAAGTTGTAAGTTTCTCAGCGCATCGATTAAAACTTTGTAGAATTTAATCTTAGAAATTTAAAACTATGAGTAAGGTTTTGAAATTTTTTGTTATGAAGATGTATGCATGCTTCTTCATACATAAGTTTTGATTACACATCAAAAAATTGTACCCTTTAAAATTTAAGTTTATGCTATCTAATGATATGAAACACTTGAAGTTGTAATTTAGTTATGTGAGACCTTGAGCTAGATTACAATAACAAGGTGAATCTTTATGTTGTGTGAGACCTCAGCTTAATAATTTGCAGTTTCTAAATTAGACAACTTAATTAAGTTAGTTAGTGAGACCTATAACTTAAGGCATAAGATGGGATAAAACATGCTTATGTTTTGCATAATTGTTTGGCAAAATTGTAAATCCCCTATTTTCTAGGAATTGAAAACATGTTTGTCAATTATTGTTCTTCGACAATTACCTATTCTATACTTTCATCACTAGCAGATCAACTGATGTGGTGAAACTATGATAATGAGGGTCCTAGATTCAAGGAAAATTCTATGGTTAATATGAATATTGACCTAAGGGTATTTTATTTTCTTGAAAGATTTAATTATCGAAAATACTAAAATTGAATTTTGTTAATTCTTTTGATTGTACTAATGCAACATTAAACTGTAAACATGGTTTGGGCTTTGGTAAATTGATCTAGTTCTGTTTTCAAACAAATGTTTGATCAAGAAAAATTTACTAAAAGACAAACATAAACTCTTTTCCATGGAAGAAGAGTGAGACTCAATCCTATTCCTTTTCATGATTGAGAAAGGTATGTTAGGAACATTAGAATTGTCTAAATTCTAATATAACTCATAGCAACTTTAATAGTTAAGAAAATTGCACACCATGTTTTCCTTAAGAGATTTCATTACCCTCTGTTGGTGATTGAATTCTTATATGACATTTTGGTCAACTAGAAAACATGTTTGACATTTTATGAGTTATTAAATTAGAATCTAGAATAATTACCTCAAAATTGGTAAAAGACAAACTAGTATATTTTATCTGGTTGTTTTGTTTTGACTAATTGAAGGTGCTATACATCATTATGGCGATGGTAGACCCATTAAGGAAGAAATTGCATGCTCAATTTTTCAAGTTAATAGCATGATGGATGATTCATCATCTACAAAGTAGAATACACTCTTTTACTACCTAAGTAATTGTTACGAATGGTCGTACAAAGGGGTAGCAACATAATAACACGCTATTTTCACTGGTTAATGAAACACTTACAATGTTGTCAAATCCAGTGGGAGTATGGTGTATTACTGAATATGACATTATTGTAACGTTGTCTAATTTAGTGGGAGTTACAAGATTTGTCATCTTGGTAGTAACTCAGATTATTTCTAGATTTTCTTGAAATAATACATTACGTTCAAAAATGTAGGCATTCATATTCTCAAGGATAGTCGTGAACGTTTCCTTGATAATTAAGTGCTCCTACATCTACTTGTAATGCTTATATATCTATGACACTATCATATTGTTCACATAAACAAAATGCAAGTCGTGTTGTTTGTGTGCTATATGGTGTTGTTCTATGCACAAGTGGGAGAAGCATTTATTGTGTGCAAAGGAACAACACATACAAATATGATTAATGGATTCTCTTGATCGTAAGGTAAGAGATTAACGTTCTAATAAGATTAACTTGCTTAAAGAACATGTGTCATGATTATAGCATAAACTACTTTTATGTCTTATGTCATTCAAAATATAGAAACACTTGAAATTACATTTTAGTTTAAGTGAGATCTTGGCTAGATTGTAATCTCAAGGTAAATCTCCACTTGCCGTGGGATCGGGCGTGGATGTTATTACAGTTTCTTAAGTTGGACACTTCATGGAATGACATAAATAAATAAAGTAATTTAATACTATCGTGAATATTTATGTATTTTTAGAATGACATAAATAGATGGAGTAGTATATTAACTTGAAAATTAATTAATTGAAACCACTGCGTGGTGTTCATGATAACTTTAAATTATACATGGTTATGTGTTTCTTTGTAAAATCACAAACATGAAGTCTTTTCATTATTACAAAGACTTATAATACAAAGTAAGATATTATAACTGTTATGTCTTTTGACTTGGTCAAAGAATACTCATGTTATAAAGCATGCAATTGGCTTAAATATTCTATTATATCATTAAGTTGTCTTAGTTGGTAAAATAGGTAAGCCAAAAAGAATATGTTTATCTTATATATAGTTAGATTGTCTTACAATATTAATTCTAATGAAATACTGTATGTATATGAAATGTTCAGTTAGAAGAATCAAACATTTGTTATATTGTTTGATTCAAGATAACTATATCTTCTTTTCTTCTAAAAGTTATCAAGGTTAGAAAATTGAGTATTGATTGGATATACTTAATAAAACTCAAATCTAGAAGATTATTAAGACACCATTTTAGTATGGAATGTGATGAATCACATTGAGTCTTATATTAAAGTTCTAATTTGTTAAAACTACTTATGGAGTAGGTTATTAATGAACAAGATTTATGAACTGTTAATGTGATTTGTAATATCCCAAAAGAAAACAATTTGGTGTTGTTCTGATTGCTAAAAGTATTTATAGATAGTCTATAAATTACAAAAGCAAGTGGGAGTTTTGTTTAGATCTTGAAGAGATTAAATTACAATTACAAAACACATAATCTTCTAAAATACACTAGTAAATATCATGATGAGGTCAAATATGATAGACCTCAAGATGGTGGAATTCTCATTCATAGATCCGCAAGGATATCTCAGATATTTGATATGATGAGAAATATGAATTACAGGATTATGGTAAACCTGTTAATCATGATGATGCAATTACCTAATATTGAATTGTGGAAAATTATTCATACTATGAAAGATAAGATGCTGTCTAAAAAGATAATCAACTTTGGCAACTTGGTTTATCTTAATAAAGATGAGTTTCTTCAAAAAGAAAGAAAACCCTAGTGGTTTAAATCTTTGTGTAGAAATCATATGGACAAAATTGTACATGTGTTTTATGCATGACTTGTGACAAGATTATTAATCACACTTGAGCAATTAACTGTGATTGAATATTCTTTCCTTGGCACATTAAATATATAATGATTATAATTGTCATACTTATTTTCATTAATATGAAAAATGACAATTGAATATTAAAACTCTTTCTTGTGTGATTGCTTTTGCGAGGACGATAAGTAATGCAAATGAGTTTTATGAATTCATATAATCTTTGAAAATGTACAAACTGCAAGAATCCATGAATGGATATATGCATGCATCTAGGAGATGATTCTTATGTTTAACTATTAAATCCAAGTTTTGGTTTTAAATTAAAATAAGATAATTTCTAAGTATTCCTGAAAGCTAGTGGGAGTATTATGTTTATTTTCTTTAAATCTTATATGTTGTGGGTAGTAACATTCCATCTAAGATAAATGTTATTTTAATTTGGAATGGAACTTCACATGAAAGATTTTGACAATAAGACATACAACCTTGGAATATATGTTTATTATTACTCCCTCCGTCCCATTTTTATTGTCCCGTTTGACTTTGACTAGTCTTTCTTGTTTAACTTTGACCATTAATATATTTATTTGTGTTATATAATACTTGATGAAAATTATACTAATGAAAAATACATTTAAAGCCCAATACATTCATATATTTTTTTATCAAGTATTATATAACAAAAACAAAAATAATTATTGTCAAAGTTGAAGAAGAAAGACTAAAAAAGTCAATAGTGGACAATAGTTTTGGGACGGAGGGAGTAATAAACATGTGCGGTAAATAAATGAGTCTGATATAGAACGTGATATATCATTTGGAAAATGTATATGTAGAACATGAATGAAATCTTAGTTTGGCACAAGGATTTTTTATGTACATCATGTTATTGTTGTATCATGCTTGAATGCAAGATGATTTGACAACATTGATATCTAATGAAGTTATTGGATAACTAGTGTAATGAATATTCTAATGGAATATGTTTGTATCTAGAATTACATTCCTCAGCCTGGATTTGCTCTCAAAATTCTATGGATGAGCAATACAACAATTGTTGTGAAATTGTCATAGCTGACAAACTTGAAAGTTTGAAGGCATCAAACATTACACTGTAGATATTGAAGTTTACAAAAAAATTTAAAGAGCATATTGTTGTTTGTATACAATGATGCTGGTTTAATTGAGATGACCCTCAATACTAGTCATGGGAGGATTTCATCCTTGTTGATGGCTATGCGAACTAGTTGTGCTCAACTAAGAGCATAGTTGCATTATACAATAAAGAATAAGAAAACTTTAAACTTTAAAATGTTTGAAAGTTTGATTGTCATAAATTAGTGGTTGAGGATGTCACACACTTTATGAAATATTATGTGGCAATATCAAGATATTTTGAATGCACACATACAAGAACTTCGCTAGTTGAATTCTTGAAATAAGTATTCTCAAAATTCCAATAGATCAAAGTTAGTTGAAATTATGCCTTGTCAACAAGTATGATTGTCATTACTTGAGGCATAATTCATTAACAAGTATTATCATGCATTGATCTATTTAGTATTTGGATATGGGATGTTTTGAACAAATATTATTTAAATGAAATAAAATATTGGTTATGTTTATTTTCATTTTCTTAATATTATATCCTATATTTGCATGTTTAATCCGTGAATAACTTATGTTATTCTAAAAGTCCGTTGTCGATCAATGATGTGGGAATGTGATTGAATTAAGACAAATCTGAGTTTTGGTAGAATATACTTTAAGTATATTGATGCGTAGGACATGCCAAATTCACATGATATTCAATGAATTGAATATAGGACAGATCCCAACTTTACATGATGATACTTTATGGATCTTTGTCATTAAGTATATCATGAAGTGTTTATCCTCAGACTTGAGATACCAGATAACTCATATGAATGTAGTGCATTTGTGTAAGATAGTCTAACGCTATCCGTAACTGGTAGTTATAAGGGCTATTTTCGAAAGTGTTACAAAGTTCATGAGTTATGTTTGTAGTCAAGAGAATTTGTTCCTTTGAATTTGTTTCAAAGCATAATACTATATTTGGGACTCTCGTAGGATTGGCAAGATGTTTGTAAGGCCTTACCCAAGATCTATCTGGAATACGTTCAGATGATTTGGTAATCTTGTTCAATAAAATACAACGAGAAACAGAATATTAACTTATGAAATGACTTGATCCATATTCATAGTTAATGTAGTATTAGTAACAAAAGGATAAGTAAAAATGATGAATCATTAAATGGTTTTTTCCAGAGACCATGCTCGATTCGATCTGGGGCATTGGCGTGTTAAAGCTAGACTAACCAATGTCATTACTATATTAAGTAATATCCAAGTGGGAGCTGAAGGTTTATGGATAATTATTAATATTAGTATGACCGGATTCGAACTCGAGACTTCGGAATTGCACACATTACGTATGAGAATCAATGTATAAATAATTAATATATAAAATGTTATATTTAATTATTTGATCACGAAATAAATACTTAATGATATTTAACATTTGACGAGTTTTGATTATCGGTCATTAAATGTCAACGGGATATGAAGAAAAGTTAACAAGTCAAGAGAAGATTTTAGGAATCCTCTTTTGGGCTTGTGTTTGGCCGAAAACTATAGAATCCCACATCGGATACTATAGCAATCTTGACATCTACCATAAGGCTATAAATACATCCCCATGTATTCATCCTTAGGTACACTAGATTTCAATAAGGCCAAGCTTCTTCTTTCTTCCCTCTTGTTCTTAGGTCGATGAAGCAAAACCCCATGTAAGGGATTTGCGAGTGACCTTGAGCATAACAAAGGTGTTTGGTTAATCTATTGTGATCAAGAACCTAGCTTTTCTCATTGATTCGCTACTAGTACGTGTGTACAAGAACGAAGAGCAAATACACTTGTGTTTGCATATCTTGGTTATTCGACTTTTGATTTGGTCGAATTATATAAACCCTAATTTATTAGGGTTTAGGGTTTCTTGGTTGTTGATCTTTATTGGGGGTTTTCATAAACCCTAATCGCATTGATTCGCAAAAGGTACGCATATACTTTTAATTCGGTTAATTAATTTACAAGTATTATTCCTATTACTTCTGCTGCATGCTTTGATGATGTTTACTTGTTTTTATAATTGTTATGATTAGTAAAACCCAACAGAGATTAAGGACCCAAGTAAGTTAGCTAAGCACGTTCAATTCGTCAATACCATCACTTTAGTGAAACCTAATAGAACAAATGACGAAGCGAACCATGAAACGATACTTGAGGTTAGTGAAACACCTAGGAATAAAACAACCGAGGAAGTAGGTGAAGCAGGCAATGACTATTTCAATAAGTTTCCTACGGAAGAAGAACTATCTCGCCACCCAAACTTAGTACGTGACCTTCGTCACATGTATGTTATGAGAAGCCCTAGGATCAAGTTTGGGAACCCTTGGAATCTTAACATACCATGTTGCATAGGACACCTTTTCGTGGCAAAGGCCTACATTGATCGCACGTCCCCGATAAATATCATGACTAGCACCTACTATAATTGGGTAATGAAGAAGCCTATCCCAACTAGGCAAGATCCCAATAATCCTAGGGTTAGTTGCAATTTTCTTAGTAGAGTTAAGGGATTGCCCGTTTATGTAGGTAGTTTCACATTTCTTACTGTTGGAATCACTCCTAAACCTAAATCAAGTGTTAGTGATTCATATGTAATAGTTAGCTTAATACGGCATTTATGTTAGTAATTAGCCTTAGGCTTATGTAGAAGGCCCATAAGCCTAGGCCTAGTCCAATAAGGAAAAGGATGGGAACTAGGAGTGTTGCCCTAGCTTCCCTCCTATAAATACATTGTAATAACCCTCACTTGAGGGTTGGTTGTTCAATTTATTTCTTTCACTCATACTCTACGCATAACCGGCCAAGTCTAACGTGTATGTGTGTTTGGTTTATTGTTCATCCAATCTCTTCTCCTCTCTACTCTTTCTATTGATGCTTGTGTTGTAAAACTAGTGACCTAACAGTGGTATCAATCGCCAAATAGTTGGGTGAACGTATTGTTCTTGAAGTGGGTTTTGGTCCTACGCGTAGAACATACGGTTCGTGGTTTGAACTTTGATTCGCTTAAAAACTCATTTTTTAGACTTTTTAATCCAAGATTCTTGTACTTTCAACGTTTTAAGGTGTTAAAATAACTGTTTTTAGCAAAAAGTTTCAAACTTTACGCGTGGATCGGTGTTTTCTAACTTGGTTTTAAACGAGGGTTTCTTTCTACGCATAACTGTTTTTTAAGCCTTGGATCATCAAGTTTCACACTTTTGTGTTATTTTGGTGATATTGAAGCTAATTCATCACGAAAACCTGGTTTGGAAACATCATTCGACAGAAATCACTTTTGGCTAAATCCTACGCGTAAGTGAAACCCTAAACTTACGCGTAACTTGTTCCTTGGTTTGATCTTCAGTTTCGTGGTTTACTCCGTGGTTTCTTGCTTGGATAAGCCTGAAAACACGTCGACTTTGGATATCTTTTGCAATGTGATAGTGTAAAAGATCATTTGGGAAAAAACCCTAAACTTATGCATAAGCATAAACTTACGCGTAGACTCTTTACGCATAAGATTCATCTTACGCCTAAGCCCTGTCTTACGCATAAGTTAATCCTACGCCTAAGTTTTCTACGCCTAACTTCTTGTTTACGCATAACTTTAGTGCTTTCTCATTACTTACGCGTAAGCTAATCCTACGCGTAACTATTGCTGTTACGCGTATCTTTGGTGTTTTTACGCATAAGTGCTACTTGGTTTATTGTGATTTCTACGCCTAAGGATACTTCATCAACAAAGGTTCATTCGACTACAAAGATTCATTTTATAACACAAGTTTTCAACATGTCACAACCACCATACTCTAACTATTTTCCTTACACTTATAATCAACAACAACAACAACAAGTAAGTCCACAACATCAACAATGGAATCAACAACAAGCAGTTTATCAACAACATACTCCACTACTTGCAGCAATTCCACAACCGCAAATGGCACAACCACCACCTAGTCTTCAAGTACAACCTTACACAAACTTCTACAATCAACATCCATCCAGGAATACTATGAAGGAACCGCCATGGTTTGGCAAGATGTGTGAAGCCTTGAGTAGCCAACAATCAATTCATGAAGCTGGCTCACTTGATAGACCTCCAATGCTCACTCCCGGTAATTATGATCAATGGGTGATTCGGTTCTTTAGGTTTTGTGATCTAAAGAAGCCACATGGAAATTTTTTAAAGAAGGTCATTATGGAAGGTCCATTTCAGATGCCTACTGTCGTTACACCCGAAGATCCTAATGCTGTTCCACCAAGAGATGATGTCACCAACATTGCAACTGTTGCAGAACTCACGGGTGATCAACTTCTACACTTTGAAGCCAATGAACTTGCAATGCAATACATCCTTTTAGGATTACCCAATCCAATCCTTCGAAGTGTTGATGCTCAAAAGACTGCAAAAGCAATGTGGGAACAGATTCATCTTCTTATACAAGGCACAACACTCAATCAGGAAGACATGGAATCCAAAATCTACTTGGCTTATGAACACTTCATGATTGAACCAAGAGAGTCATTAGAATCTTATCATCATCGCTTTTCAGACATCATTAATGATTTGGACAAACACAATATCATCATGCTACCTACGGATTGTTATACGACTATCTGAAGCCTTACCAAAAAGAAGTTGATAAGGAAAGGATTCTCCGTGGTCAAACTGTTTCACCATCACTTCCGGACAATCAACAACTTGCTTTGTGGGCTCAATAAAATATTCCTCCTCAACAAGCTCCTCAACCAGCTCCTCAAACAACTGCAACCATCAAACCTTCTGATCCGTCACAGCAACAACCTCAACATAATCAATTGGTTCCATACAACAACAACACTACTCAAGCTCTTTACAGTGAAGCTGATGAGGACTCCGATGCCTTCGATGAACTGCAACAAGGATTTGTTATGATTGCTAAAGCATTTGGCCGTTATACAAACAAATCCAAAAATCGCATTCGTTCTTCATCTAATACAAGGAATCAGGCTGTTGTGAACAATGGACGCGTTGAAGTTCAAAATCGTGGTTATGGTTGTCAGATGGGAGGTGGTCAAGGGTTCAATGCTATGGGAAGGAATAATATGGGTGCTCTGCAGCAGCAAAGGGCCCAAGTGGTTGAACAGGGAATGCTCGAATGGGGTTAATGGTATTCGATGCTATAACTGTAATGAGAAGGGTCATCTGGCTAATGCATGTCCTAAACCGAGGACAAGAGGCAGGCTTATTTCAAAGAGGCATTGCTCTTGGCTCTTAAGGATGAAGCTGGTGGAACTCTTACCAACAAGGAACAGAGCTTTATGGCGGATGCAGATTCTGATGATGATATGGAGGACTGCATGGCTAATGCAGCAGTGATGTTGATGGCACAAATGCAAGCACTACACATTGAGTGATACAGGCCCAGTGTATGACACTGACGGCTTGTCTCAGGTACCTGAACAAACAATTATCATCAATGATCTGATATCTTCGCCACTTTCTCTATCTGACAAGGATCAGAGTGTTCAACATGAGTCTTCCACATCTCATTCCGATGATTATCAAATAGATCCCGTAGTTATATTTGATGATCAAGATGACCTTATGGTTAATATTGATAATCAAGTTGACTCCGTGGTTATATTTAAGGATCTAAATAATGATCATGTTGAGACTTACGTTGAACAAGATGAGCTTTTTTCTGACAGAGAAACTGAGCTCCTGACCTTAATTAAAGACCAACAATCCCGAGTGGAACGTTATCATGAGGATAATATAAAATTAAAAGCAAAAAATGCACTGTTGACCAAGGATAACGAGTGCTTAATTCGCCAACTCAACGTTTTCAAAATTCAAGAAAAACGGGAAACAGGTTTTGAAGTCGCTTTTGCTAAATCTCACCAAAATGAAAAATCTTTAGAACGAGAGATACGTGCTCTAGCCGCATCGAAGAATGATTTGTTGTCTCAAATAGAACAACTGAAACATGAACATAAACAACAACTTAACGCTCTTACTTTGGAAACTCAAAAAGCCAAGGCTGAGTTGTTAACTTGTCAACAAAAGTTCTCCGAGTACAAAAAGCATTCCACGAAACGAATAGATAACTATCTTGAAGAAATTGTCGACTTACAACACAAAATCAAAGAGTTTCGAAATGTTGTTTATAAACATGGTGAGTCAATCACAACCATTCAAAAGTTTACTTTTAAACCAAATCCAAATGGATATGGTCCGATTCTTGCTGATTACAAACCTAAGTTTTCAAACAGAGCATTCAAACCAAATCCTAAAGTTTACAGTGCAGAACATAGAATTGATGATTCAATTATGACTGTTGTGGAATATAATCGCATGGAGGAATTAGATGCAGATGACGAGAGTCGGTCAAAAATGGAAAATGTTGTTTATAATAAACCATTTAACTATTCGAAAGCCGTAAATTTTGTCACACAACAAGATACTTCAACCACACCTTTGATCGTCACACCAGTTTCTGAAGTTAGTCCCCAACACAATGTTGCACAAGTTAATGGTCCTTTACCTTCACTTAGTGAAGTAAAAACTAAAGCCGAAAGTTGTCGTGTTATCAAATATTTCGACACTTTCTTATCTGACATCAAACTTTTGAACGTGCATTGAATTTCATTCAAATAAAAGTTGAACATTTTTCCTCGCCATGGGCACGAGAACAACGAGATATTTTTCAGAAAAGAATTTTACCCCATGTAAAAAATTTGAAAAACTGTGCACTATATTGGGAAAGGGATTTTCACAAGGAACTTGGTCTCATGAAAACAGTTTTCGAGAAAACAGAAACATCGATTTCTAATACTAAACGCAAAAAGAAATTATTGAGAAAAGATGTTGATCGACTCTTGAAAGATGTTATCTGTGCTGATATCTATAATGCTGTGTTATTGCATTCTTTACCATATGCATCTGCTTCTATATCTGTTGATTCTGTTGAAAATACGGATAATGTGCTTCAGTTCGAGTCTTTAAAAATTGAAAATGAACGATTGTCAAACGAGCTTTCAACTGAAATACGTCGTCTTAATTGGTGTCAAAAAGATATTCACAATCAACAATTTGTTTTTCAAAACAAAATCGCCCAGTTGCGTGCAAAATCTTCTGATCCAAAAATTGAGCAACTGGATGATCAAAATGTGTCTTTCAAGTGCCAAATCTCAAAATATGAACAAGAACTTGCAAAAGTTAAAAAGGAATATGGTGTCATATTTGATTTACTCAAACAGACTCGTGATGAAGCATCCAAAGAACTTGATCATTATCTTGCATACACTAAAGAAGTCATGAATTTTGCTGGAAATATTCGTTATGAAAATCAAGAGCTGGTGCACACTATTTTTAAGTTAAGGGAAATGTTAGGAAAGTATGAACAAGTTCAGCCTAACATCATTAAGAGAGTTGCACATGTAACACTTAGCAATCATGTCCCCAGAATACCTACTGACAAAACACAAGTTACTAATGTGCTTCCCTCAACTGAAACAGGACTAGTTGCCTCTTTTCCAAACGTCCGCACTTCACAGCCTAGGAGCAATAAAAGGAAGAATAGGAAGTTGCGACCTAAGAAAAGACAAATAAAGAATGTTGAAGTAGACGAACACCGTAGGACTTTGAATAAGACTCCAGTTGCACCCACTTTAGATATTGCGTCTGGCAAATGTAATGGAAAAAGTGTTGTAACTAATGCTGAACCTTTAAGTACTTTTGATATTCACCCGATGCATCTTGTGTTAATTGTCGTAAAAGTATGCGTTCTGATTGTCATGATAAATGTGTTGCTAAGGCTATCTTGTCACGTTTACGGAACCCTAAGATTCGGAATACCTCTAGGCCCACTAATGCTTCTAAGTCTGTGCTTGGTAAACCGCCTTCTTTAGATTCTAAGAAACGCATTGATGTCCCTGTAGTTCCAGTATCACCTCCAAGGATTGTTGTACCACCTAGCACATTCACTAAGACTAAAGCTAAGACTAGTTGGAGATGGAAGAAATGGTTACATAATACACTAGGATTTAAATGGATGCCTAAAATCATTGATGTGTGTATTTCAACTATAACTGCTGAGGAACCCTCTAACAATTCGGGTTCCACATCTACTTCTATTCCATCTGTGTCGTCTGTGTCTAATGCAGGTGATACAGATCATCCTCTGGATTGTTGATAGCGGATGTTCCCGACACATGATAAGCAACCTTAAACTGTTATAAAACTTTGTTTCAAAGTTCATTGGCACTGTCAGATTCGGGAATGATCACTTCGCAGCTATCA
>OU343219.1:112890414-112919213 GCA_910596185.1 Chrysanthemum makinoi
TGGGATACGGAGATTACATTAATGGCAACATTGAAATTAGCAGGGTTTATTATGTGGAAGGCCTCGGTCACAATCTATTCTCAGTTGGTCAATTTTGTGATGGAGACTTGGAAGTCGCTTTCAGGGAGAAAACTTGTTACATTCATGATCTACAAGGAAATGATCTTATGTCTGGCCAACGCTCATCCAGTCTCTACACTATCTCCATGCAAGACATGATTGCTTCATCTCCCATTTTTTACTCTCAAAGGCTACATCTACAAAATCTTGGCTATGACACCGTCGTCTATCACATCTAAACTTTCAAACCATAACCAACCTTGCTCGACACAAACTTGTTGAAGGTCTCCCACGATTCAGGTATTCTAAAGATCACCTATGCTCAGCTTGTGAACAAGGGAAAAGCACTCGTGCTCATTTTCCTTCAAAGGTGGAACACAGCTCTCAGCATGTGCTTCATCTTCTTCACATGGATTTGTGTGGCCCGATGCGCGTCCAGACGATAAATGGCAAACACTACATCTTGGTAATTGTTGATGACTACTCAAGATGGACTTGGGTTTATTTTCTTCGAAGTAAAGATCAAGCTCCACAGATGATCATCACCTTTCTCACGAAAATTCAAATTCAGCTCCGGAACACCGTTATACAAATTCAAACAAACAAAGGAACTGAATTTGTGAATCAAACTCTTCGGGAATATTATGAGAAAGTGGGAATTGAGCATCAAACATCTATTGCCCGCACACCAGAACAAAACGGAGTTGTTGAAAGACGAAACCGCACGTTAGTGGAAGCTGCCAGAACGATGTTAATCAATGCTAAACTTCCAGATTACTTGTGGGCTGAAGCGTCTCAACCGCATGCTACACTCAAAACCATTCAATGATCACAAAACGCCACAACAAAACACCATTTGAGCTTCTCCACAACCGTAAACCGAATCTTAAACACTTTCATGTATTTGGATCCCTTTGCTATCCGAATAATGATCGTGATGACTTTGAAAAGCTCAAATCCAAAGCTGACATTGGAGTATTTATTGGATACTGTGAGAACTCAAAAGGTTACTGGATCTGGAATCGTCGTACAAAGCAGGTTATGGAAACAATTCATGCTAATTTTGATGAACTTACTGAAATGGCTTCTGAGTATAACAGCTTGGAACCCGGTCACAACCGCTTAAACTTCCCCCAAACCCCATCATCACCGATACAAGCCCTCGCTTTACTCGTCAACAAATGGAAAGGCTATTTGCTCCTCTCGTTCATGACGATATTGATGAACGTGCGTCAGTGTATCCCGCTTTCCGCTGCTCAACTGATACTACTCTTATACCGATACACTGCTACAACAACCACTGTTGAAGAAGCACCACCACTTGACTCCAACACAACAGTTGAACAAACCGCTTCCAACAATGATGAACCGGCTGATGATGTTCTTAATGAAGTACCCCCACCAGCGGATTTTGATCCAAATGCGTTCTTAAACCCGTTTGCCAATGATACTGCTGCACCTGATGTCGCGGAATCATCTACAAGCCATTTGAATCCTCAGAATCTGCACAATGTATACCAACATCAACCCTCCACACATCGATGGACAAAAGACCATCCTCTGGAAAATATTATTGGCAACCCGAATCAACCAGTCGTCACGAGACAACGTCTTCACACAGACGATGAACACTGCATTTATGCACTCACAGCCTGCCAAACTGAACCCAAAAACATTAAGGATGCAATGACAAAAGATAACTGGATTGAATCCATGCAAGAAGAACTCAACCAATTCAAACGTCTTGAAGTATGGGAACTGGTTGAAAGACCAATAGAAGTCTACGTCATTGGTCTTAAATGGATTTGGAAGAACAAATTGGATGTCAAGGAACGTAATCGAAACAAGTCACGCTCGGTGGCTAAGGGTTATCGACGGAGAAGAGGGTATTGACTTTGAAGAATCATTTGCTCTGTTGCTCGTCTTGAGGTCCGTTAGGATATTTCTAGCGTTCGCGGCTCATATGAATATAACGGTTTATCAAATGGACGTCAAAACTGCTTCGAATGGTCAACCTGAAAGAAAGCGGTTTATGTCACCAACCGAAGGATTCATTGATCCCGCGTTCCGAACCATGTCTACAAACCTAACAGAGCTCAGATGGTCTCAAACAAGTTCCTCGGGCATGGTATGATAAGCTATCATCTTTCCTCATTGCCAATAATTTTACCAAAGGTTCTGTCGACCCAACTCTTTTCATACAATATCACGGGAACATATTTTAATTGTTCAAATTTATGTGGATGACATCATTTTTGGGTCAACACATAAAAAGTACTCAATCGCTTTTGCAAAACTAATGAAGAAACATTTTGAAATGTCCATGATGGGTGAACTTACGTTCTTTCTAGGACTACAAGTTCATCAATCACCCCGTGGTATTTTCTTGAGTCAGTCCAAATATGCCCTTGAAATTCTGAACAAATTCGGAATGAATACTTTTGATACTTATGCCACACCAATGTCACATACCAAGAAGATGGACGCTGATTTGCATGGGAAATTGGTTGACCCTACCAAATACCATAGTATTATTGGGTCTCTCATGTATCTAATGTACAGACGAGACGATATTGTCTTTTCCGCTTATCTCTGCTCCCGTTATCGCCGCGACCAACTGAAATCCACCTCTCAGAGGCTAAAAGAATCCTCCGATACATCAAGGGAACCATTAATTTGGGGATCGGTATCCAAGGATTCGGTTTTGAACTAATAGCTTTTTCAGACGCCGATCACGCAGCCGCTTAGACTCTAAAAAGTACTTCAGGAGCACTATAATTTCTTGGTGACAAATTGGTATCTTGGAAATCGAAGAAGCAGGATTGTACATCGCTGTCATCAACCGGCGAATATGTAGCCATGACCGCGTGTTGTGCTCAAGTCATTTGGATGAGAACACAACTCAAAGACTATGGTTACGTATTTGACAAAATCCCGATGTACTGTGACAATCGGAGTGCTATTGCGATCTCGTGCAACTCAGTTCAACACTCAAAGTCAAAGTACATTGATCTTCGATATCACTTCATCAAGGACCACGCGGGAACGTGGTACCGTTGAATTATACTTTGTGGGTACAGAATACCAATTGGCAGATCTACTCACCAAAGCCTTAGCTCTTGCTAGGTTTAATGAGTTGGTCCACCGGATTGGTATGCGGTGTTTGACTCAAGAGGAACGGGATGAACTCTTAAAACATTCTTAAAAACCAGTCAAACACCAAAACCTCTTTTGTAAATAATTTTTCAAAAACAAAATACAAAAATATAAAATCGATAATACAACAAAAATATTCTTCTATCTATTTTTCTTTTAACATTGCAAGTACAAATCTTCCGTCAACACTCTACTCTTTTAAAAATTCAGTATTTTTCCGATCAAGTGTTGAGGGGGAGAAAGCAAATATTTTCAGTTTCATAAAACCTTCTACTTGCATGTTATCTTATCCCGGTTGTTTCTTTAAATAATGGTGGTCACATTTCTGGTTTAGCCGACACTCTCTACTAAAATTTATAACCATTCATTATTTCTTAAGTCGAGGGGGAGTGTCGTCAAAGTTATTTCCAAATATTCTTCGTTTGGTAACAAAAAAAAAGGAAGTTAAAAGGCTTTGGATGAAATTGGAAAAGGTGGAGGGACTAAAACTGCCAAATGCTTAAAGCTATCTTAATAAAACTACTCCACCTAACCCTAACTCATCACATTTAATATTTTCCACCTAACTAATCCTACGCTTAAGAATCGTTCTTCAAATCCAGCACCGATCTTCAATTTGTAAGTGATTTTGTGTTCTTAACAAGTTTTTAAACAATTGTTTTGAATTTCATGCAAATCCAACGGTTAAAACTTAAGATTTAACGATTTTGTGTTTTCGTGTAAGTGTTAGAACACATAATCTTGTTTATGTGTTTGAGGTTAAAAGGATTGTGTCAAACGCGTTTCTCTTACATCACTAATACCATTCTTACACTCAAAACACACCCAGAATCACGTATTAATTGAATTTGAAAAACTAGGGTTTATGCGTGGTTTTGGGTATTTTCAAATGTGAATGTTTTTGGTCAAAAAGATTGTTGTGTGATGTTGTTATCATGGTGAATTGATGATATCCAGGCTTTAAAACAACCCAGAAACACTAATTGATTGTAAATTAGAAATTAGGGTTTAATGTTCTTCGCATTTGGGTACTTTTGATTCATTGAGAGTTTGATGTTAAAACTTGGTTATTACACTCACATGACATTTTAAAACCACCAGAAAAACTTTGGTGTAATTCATGTGGCTAAAAATCTTACGCGTAATCTTTGAACTATTAGGGGTTTACGATAAGGTTCTTTACACGTAACTGTTTGAATGAGTGTTTGTGAGTAAATCTGTTATACATTGAATGTGGGTGTTAATATTGATGTTATGATGATTTTATTTCGGACCCGCTACACGTAAAATTCGAATCAAGGTCATTAGCAATCATATAAGGATCACCTTACGCGTAGAAGGTTATGCGTAAGAATAATCTTACGCGTAGTTGTTACGCGTAAGGTTCTACAAGGGACTACGCTGCGTATCCCGTGAAGGATATCGCGCGATGATCTCACGATAAGGTCAACTCTTACGGTAAGCCTTACGCGTAGGTTTTATATCGCCTACGCGCAGCTTTACGCATAAGGTCCCCTTTTTCCTACGCCAATATTTCTTAGCGCGTAAGTAAGGATCTTACGCATAAGCTTGCGTCTCACGCTTATACTCTTCGTTCGCATAAGCTACCATTACTACGCCTAAGCCTTGATCAAACCTTCATTATGAATTGTTACGCGTGCAAACTTGTAAATAAATAAATCATAACGTCACGAATCCAACAATGTCACTAATAAGTTTAAATGTGTAATGTGTTGTGGAAAATAAGTGATAACATAAACTTTAAAACTTAAAGTTAACTAACTCACAAAACTTATCACGACGTCATTGGACTTTTGAACAAACAAGTGACTGTGGACTCGTAACAATCATTGACATATCTCATTCAATAAGTAGACAATAAAACCTTCTGTTGACTAACATTATGTCTTTCGATATGTTGGTTCTTGGGCTAAATGTGTTTTGAATCACGACATGGAAGCTTAAATGAATGTGGATGCACCAAATGTTCTCACCATTGCCGATATCTTCCCTCATGGCTATCCAATGAAGATTGGAAAGAACAATCTCAGAGTTGACTTTGAAACTCTCACCGCTTCGAATCTTCTTGTCTCATTGCAAGGTGGATATTCCGAAGAATCATCCCTATCGAACATGCTCACCAACTCATCGTTCGGAGATCTACATTCAGCAATTTCGAATACTATGTTAATGATCAAAGGAAGAATGTTGTGATCTGTGACTCTCAACCATAAACAACTCACCATCACACCGGCAGACTTAAGGGTTGTTCTCCTCATTCCTGACATCATACCAACTGAATTCTCTCGGCTGCACCTATGAAGAGGACGCTCGCAATTCTTGATTGATATTTGGTACGATGAAGCTTCGAGAGTAATCATAAGCATTCACACGTAGATCTAAAGAACATTCCTCAGCCTTGGAGAACCCTTTATATCATCATCACAAAATCTGTTCGGTCGCGTGATAAATGCAATGCTATGAGCATCCCAAGCTCAGAACGCAAATCTTCTCGGGCTCTAATCAACATGAAGCACATCGAAGTTGAAGCTCTGATATGGGATGACATGATGACATTCCTCAAAAGGCTTGGCTCAAAGATTCCTTATATCGTATATACAAAACTGTTGATTCAAAGAGCACTGGGTATAACCCGGATATCCCCAAAAGAATCAATGACCCCGACAATCTCGACATATTGTCTGAACCCACCCTAACTGTCAGATTCAAGGAGTCAACTACCAAGAAACAAGGTGTTGTGTTGCGGATCACCTCTCTCTGATGAACTCAAACGGCTCTACTCTTATAAAAGATATTTGGTTGTTGTGGAAGAGAACAAAGTTGGATTTCTTGATGAAAAATCTTCCTCGCACCACAAGGAAAACCGAGGGCGAGGAAGTGTGCAGTTACTCGAGAGTCAAAGGAAGTTCCCAAGAGGAAACACCGAAGCAAAAGGAGAGTTCCTTCTAAGGAAGTTATCCCTATTCCCAATCCCAATCTGAACCGAACAAAACCAACGGATGAGGACTTGGAGGGTACCGCATCGATGAAGAGATTTACTACTCGAAGCCGCTAAAGATGACACTACAACGGTACCTAAACCTCTCGGTCCACCAACCAACACCAAGAAAGGGAAGACTCCATCATTGAGCAACAAGAAGAAGAAGAATCAGATGAAGAGCCTCTGGACGCTAAGTACAGAAGGAAGTTCAAATTCATTAGACTCCAACACGTTGCAAAAGAATTTGCTAAAGATCAAATGGGTGGCCCGGATCGAGTGGTGGAGTTCAACCTTCACCAGATCCCGATGCGGTTAATCAACCCGATAAGGGATCTGGTGCCACCACTTTGGAGCAACAACAAAAGCGCGTGAAAGATTCTATTGATTATAACATTGAAGAACCGTAAACTGAAAAGTCCAAGAAAGATAAAGTCGATGAAAAAGCTAACTGGAATGAAGAAGATGTTGAGTGTGATAAGTTTCTTCTAGATAGTCTCCGCGTTCAAAGGAGGAAACTTCTGAGCCACCAAAGGACCTGGAGTCTCCTCATATCTCATCATCATCGGATTCATCTTCTCACTCTTCACCACCACCATCAAAAGAACAAATGCATCCACATCCCGATCAAGGAAGAAGCCAACCGTGATCTTGGATCTCTCTACAAAGACCGTAATCGTTAAAGCTATCAAGCGTGTCGAGAGAAAGATATTACTAAGAAAAGTTAGATTTTCTTGTCACCGGATACAATATCTTCATGATGAGAGAAAGATGCAAGTTGAAAGGGAGTATGTCCAGAAGCTCATGAAAGATGATCTTCAAGGAGAATGGACGAGATGATCAAAGGATACACTCACAAGTTCCTTCTTGAAGTCGTTCTAACCGACAAAGGAGATGTATACGAGACAACTTTATCCGAATCTCTTACATCCGCCAAACAAACCATGAAATCAACTCCAATGAATGTAAACATCAATCGGTTGAACCCACAACCTTCTCGGATGATGAATTGGTGAACCGGTAGCTCAAATGTCGAAACACTCGCAACGTTTGCCTCCTACTGAAGTAAATTGTTTGAAGCATTGCGGAATACCAACTCGATCGTCATACATAAGAAGCCGAAGGCCTAAACGCCCGAGACGCATCAAGACAAAGATAAGGATAAGGATAACGAGCCCAAATGCCCAAGAAGTTCGGTGAATCATCCTCACCAACATACCTCCACCCCAAAGGACTCCAACCAACAAAGATCCCTCCTCGCCAAATAAAAACTCGGGATTCTCGAGACACCACCCTAGACTCTAAAACCGGTGATCACTTTGATTATATGGGTGGTGACGATGAGAATCCCCCCGAGCCCCAACAATAACCCATCTCCCTAATAACGCCAAGAAACCATAATCCTCCTCTAGGCCAAAGAAAAGAAGAAGAAGGCCTATGATGACGCCTTATCATGGTCGGACGAGGATAACGAATTCGACCGGTTCTCGAAGCTTGTTGATTCCACACCCTACCCACCTAAAGGTCAAGATGCTAGAAGGTCGCATATTGAGCACGCTAAGTTCTTGCAAGAAAAATTCGTGTGAAAAGATGACGAAATCCGAGGAAGCGAATCAAGAATGAAGCATTTCAACCGCAGCAGACCGGAAAGTGCTATTGATGTTGAGTATCACCTTGATAATATAGCACGAGCCATGTCTAACAACATGGATTGGCTCAACCCGAATAAAATCGACTTCACTCAATGGGACAATCCTCCATATTACACCGACTGGTCTAAACCTCTACCAACAATTGGCCAACCAAATCTCTAGGATTCCATTCCGATATTTCTTCAACAAAGATTTGGAAATCCTTCTACAAGGTGGCGATGATTCAAGGAAATACGCTACATCTCGACTTCCATTCCGGCGTACCATATACTCTAACTATATAGCCATCGAGGAAAGAGCTAACCACATGTTCTCCAACAAAGTGGAAGAGTATGACCATGATGATGTATGGATTCACCATTGGCGGAACGCCGAAGAATCTACTACGTAGTCGCCAGTTCTAAGTCTCAACATGAAGTGTTCAAGACTAAGAATATCGTTGCTATCAAACATGTTGATCTTTCGTCTGAATGGGACTACACCTTTCTCAAGAATATCGTGGTCAAAAGACTAGACGAAAGAGATTATGCATTCTCTCAGCTTTTTTGAGAATTTGTCTATCAACCATTGAAGACATGTACCTTGCCAAAGTACAGGTCGCATGAGACAATTCTCGACCAAGTGCAACGCGGAATTCATCAAGTCCTTGCTTATCTTCATCACACGCATAATCATCAAAGAACGTGTAGAAGATCTCCGGCTTGCGTTGAATCATATCGCACCGCGTCAACTTCACTCCACCTCTAGATCTTCCCGACATCAACCACCATAATACACTCTCATCACCAACCATTCTGGAGTAGTTTACCTTAGTGAACTACAACGCAACGTTGATGGTGTAGAGATCTTCACAAGTTTGGGGATCACACAAGAAGGTTTACGGTGGGTTTTATAGGTTGAAGGACATACATGAAGGAATTGGGTCACAAAAGCGATGGAATTCTAAGAACGACGGATGTGAAGAGGATCATCACCATGATTGATGAAAGGTTGTATCGACGGACCGGCCAACACCGGAGAGCAGGCCGACCCGTGATTGCTCTCACGGCTATCAACCGCCGTGCATTCCCTGCAAGATTGATGGAATTTCTGGTACCTTGAACGCTTCTATTTCATAATATTTTGGATGTGTAATTATATATGACGATGTGCACATAACAAGCAGTACAACCCGCATTTGTCAAGAAAGGACCCCTGCGGGTACGCCGCCACAATCCTTACAAAAGGAGCGAAAGTTTACTTTGAGTAAAACCTATAAAACCTTTCACTTTTCAAGGTTTTGCTCAAAAGAACAAGTACTTCCCTTATGATTTTCAAAACCTCAACCGTTTATATCACTAGTTAAGGGGGAGTATTTGAATTTAAAACTTTGTTCACAAATTGTTCACAGTGGTCATCTTCCCATAAAACTCAAAATGGTCATATTTATTCTCAAACATTTCGTCAAAAATAACATTTATATGCCATTTTTGAGGGGGAGAAAATTTATGTGATAAGAAATATGTTGTGTAACTGCAAATGAATCTTTGTGCTATAGACTTAACCAACGAATTGACGAGATCTTAACTGATAGTAACTCGAAAAGACTTGTCCGGACTCGGGTAATAATTTCAAGCTAGTTCGCTAGTAATGTAAAGCGTGTCGCAAAGGACTTGTCCGAGTAGAATTTACCATTCGAGAAACTCTTGGTAGACATGACCTTTGACGGGTTTGACAACCTTTCGAGGCTTGTCCACACCTTCAAGATAGTTATTAGAGCTAGTTGTCACCTAAAAGGTGACAATGTAACTCTTTAACTATTCGCAACCGGTCTCGTGGGGGATTGTCTATCTTGAGTCGATCAATTCGTGCGCGCTTTCTCACCGTGCGATTGCCTTAACACTTAAGCACGTGTGGAGGGGAGTATTTGCTAAAGAAACTCTCACAAGTGGTACAAAATGTTTCTCATTCACAAACACTACGAGAGATTTTCTTGAAAATGGTTTTATGGAAATGGAGTTATAAGAAGATTAAGGTTAGGAATAATCGTCCTATGATCCTATCGAGTTTGAGGGATCTACCCAAGGAAACTACCAATAGTTAGAATTAGAAGTCCTTAGGTTTGATCATAAAAAGGAAAAAATGAGATCTGGAGAAAGGAGTTGAA
This sequence comes from Chrysanthemum makinoi, assembly GCA_910596185.1. NCBI lineage: Eukaryota > Viridiplantae > Streptophyta > Magnoliopsida > Asterales > Asteraceae > Chrysanthemum > Chrysanthemum makinoi. The sequence continues at coordinate 112,900,427 of OU343219.1, forward strand.
GAATCAAAAAGAAATGCAAAGAAAAGGGTGAAAAGAAATAGCCCTCCGGATTATTCAACTTAGCGTATAATCGTTCATTCATATGCTATTGTCACTTGATGACACCAAGATAGATTAAAAGTCGTCATGGACCAAGTGGACGCATGCACTAAACCTTCTTAGCCACTCAAGTTTTCAACGAAGCTTGTTTCATTCTCACAGGGAACCCTACGTAAATCTATCTGGGCTTAGAGATTGCGGTATTGAAGAAGGAGACCCTCTCCCTAGTCTCCGCCGGAAACCAAACGCACTATTGAGTCTAGAGCCACAGATTCATCAAAAGATCTCTTAGGTACACTTGACATTTCATCACTTGGTGTTCAACAATAAGAACATCAATGGTACGTTATCGAGTCCTTCATAGATCTTAGCAATCTGTCGAGAACATTTATGAGAGGTTCACAATTGTGATCCTCGGTGATTGAATGGAAACTCTGCCGTGGTCAACATTAAACAAAGACCGACAAGAGGTCACTTCGTAACTCCCGTGGATTACTTAGTGGTCTCAAACGGTCTACGCCGTGAGGTGATGCTTTGTACCTCAGCGACTCATTCTGAATCGTAGGTATACCGGTACATCGTGTTATCTCACTTGTGGGACTCCGGTTCGGGAACGGCCTTTGTGAGAATTAGAGTTGTGTTTTCACACTATGTCGTTAACACTCGGTTCAAACTTGTTGCCGAATCCGCTTATTACTAACCTTTCTTATGTTTTCTTCTTATGGAAGCTATGGCGACTGATCGTGCGATTCTTCACATGCTAATGCCAACATCATCACTAATGGAAGTTCTCTCAAAAAGCAACACAAAAGTCGAATGATTACGTCAAATCAAAGAATCTACAAAGTTTAAAGACTTAAAGAACTTCATCACCGAAATCCAACGCCAATCGTAGAGCATGTTGAAGAATGACGTGGAGACACCGGAGAAAAGGGGTTTGACCGAGGCGATTTGATGCACAACAACAACATACTATCACCTTCATCACAAAAGAACAATGATCAAAGAACAAAGATTAAGATGACGCCAAAGCGTAACTCGTTAAAGAAAACAATTTCTCTACACCTGGGAGATTGTTCAAATCAAGGAAATTTTCACAAGAAAGAAGAATGTCAAGACGCCAAAAGCTACTATTACATCGCTATTAACCGTTCATATTCATTCATCACCAACACTTAGGGGAGATTGTTGGAATCACTCCTAAACCTAAATCAAGTGTTAGTGATTCATATTTAATAGTTAGCTTTATATGGCCTTTATGTTAGTAATTAGCCTTAGGCTTATGTGAAGGCCTAAGCAAGCCTAGGCCTAGCCCAATAAGGAAAAGGATGGGAACTAGGAGTGTTGCCCTAGCTTCCCTATAAATACCTTGTTATAACCCTCACTTGAGGGTTGGTTGTTCAATTTATTTCTTTCACTCATACTCTACGAATAACCGGCCAAGTCTAACGTGTATGTGTGTTTGGTTTATTGTTCATCCGATCTCTTCTCCTCTCTACTCTTTCTATTGATGCTTGTGTTGTAAAACTAGTGACCTAACACTTACGGATTTCATAATAGTGGATGATACTAGTACGACCATAGATCCTAGCTTATCCCACGTTATTCTAGGAAAGCCTTTCATAGAAAACACCGGGATGACTTATGATCCGTCATTAGGAATAGTGAGATTCAAGGATGAGACCGATGATGTAGGTTACCAAATGCCGTTTAAGATTGAGAAGTTTTCATCACTGTCCAATGATGAAAAGGAACTTAAACTATCGGTCTACTATATGAATGAGGAGGATAATGAGAAGGGAGTAGATTATGTTATGGCTAATATTTTCGGTTTCTATAAGGATTGCTTGAACTTAGGACCGAATATAGAACCGAAAGGGAGAGGACGACTTTTTAGAAAGGTGCATCATAGGGCACTTCTACAACATGGAATCAATAGACCAATAGAGGCAGAAGGTGACGGTAATGAAGTCAATGCGGCACGACTTCGGAGTCTAGCTACAAGACTCATAAATAAATAAAAGCGCTTCGTGGAAGGCAACTCATGCTTAATTGTTTGCTTGTTTCGTGTATCTTTTATTGATTGTTTATTCTCATGTTTAAATTTGTAAAAATGCTTTATTTTGTCTTTAACCTCGTCTTAATTACATATAAAGGTATTTTACATAAGGGATAAATGTAGGGAGGATTACACACGTTTTCATAAGAAACGTAAACATGAGAATTACAATTAATTAAAAAGATATACATGTGTGTTTGTTCGAGTCAAATGCTTGTATCGAGTCATAATAGATGTTTTGCAGGAAATTTTTCCAGATTTTAAAGATAAAAATGTTCAAGAATTTTTCCCAAAAATCGCAGATTCACTGTCGAGGATAACTGACGGGTCGAGGAGCAAACGCCTTATTACTTCTTTTTCTCTTTCCGAGCTACTTACAAATTTTGGAATTTTCCGTGTCTTAATTTTTCGAAAATCAGAAACATCCATTCCACAAGAATTATATCCTAGTTTAGTAGAGTCATATATATATTGTTACCGATTTTACGCCGGTTGTTTGTTTTCTTCAAGTGTGCAGGTTTAATTTATCAAGAAGATACATAAAGATGGAAGCTTTTCACGCGAACGTTCTTCTTGAAGAAAGATTTAACCACTACTTCACACACGGATCCTACCGAGCTAATCGGGAGTACTAGTTTTCTCATTTTTAATTACCTTATATTATCATAACTTTGATACTTTCGAGGAACATTGGGGACAATGTTCAGTTTAAGTGTAGGGAGGGAAAATAAAACGGGAACTTTGAAACTATGCTTATCCTTGACTATTTGCTTTGTCCAATTTCATTTGTGTAATAAACTATGAGAAATATCGGTTAGGGTAATTTTGGCACCAAATTTAAATTTTTTCATGACATATAGGAGTGAGCCATTAGTCTTAATAAAGCGTCTCATGGATAAGAAGTTATATGACTAGCACAAAAACCCTTTACCACTTAAATTCCACCCAAAAATGTGAGGATCGCCCTTAGATTTGTAGGACTTAAAGCATTCCACTTTAATGCTTAGAGTGTGAACCGGTAGTATAATAGATTCTAGAACTTGTTTTGTGATGCATTCCGAGATCGCTAGTAAGACTACACTGTTGTAGTTAGGAATAACTAAATGATAAGAGGCATTAGGATAACCCTTGTTTGATACCCGTAATATAATTACTTCTTCCACATCGGTTGAGTAATTCCCCACACCCTTGCGTTGTACTCATCTTTAGTACACGATACCCTAGTTAACCTCTCAGAGCCTATCCTTTTCGCGGTTCTCGTGATGTTTTTTTCAAATATCAATGAAGAACATTGTTTACAATCCACCCCCAAATGTATACCCAAATCGCCTTAGCCTACCTTGTATGTACTCACTTTTAGTGCATTATTGTTATCACACTAAACCCTTAGTTTAATTATCTAGTTGCTTGCATAAGTTGCTAAGTCGAGTCATATCCTTTGTACACAGTTTTGGGACGATTGGGACTCATGAGAAAAGTTAAATTTTATGGAATGACGGGAAGGGAACGTTAAATTCAAATTCCCTTTATTTGCGTAATAATGTACTCCAAGTGTTTTGATCTTTTCAATTCGGGGTCAAATTAGTGTTAGAATAATAAAAACTCAAGTGTAGGGATGTGCATATAAATCCCTATCATTTTGATGTTATCGTAGAGGATGGTAGAGTAAAAGTTTATGTAAAAAAAAAAAACAACATACGGGCTACCATCCTACATGTTGGAATTAGATATCAAGACATTCAAATAAATAATCACCAAAACATCAAAGTAATATTGTGGAAGCGTATAGGATGTATTAACGAATAATTAATTAACATAAAGAATATGCGTACCTTTGTTGATTCTAGCCGAACAAGAATCAAATCCACAAACTAGCAACGGATGAACCCTAATTTGATTTAGTTAGAATTATGTGAATTACCCCTTACGCTTTGTAATTCAATCCAAGACAATAACAAAAGTATGTTATTACTAAGTTCTTTGTACACGTACTAAACCGAATTAAAGTACCGCTAGTTTTTATCAAACCAAATAACTTGATGTTTGAAAAAAGTGGATCGACACCTATGAAGGGTGTTCGACCGGTTTTAGCAAAACACACACAAAACAATTTTAGGTTTAGCTAATGAGCACAAGAGATGGAAAAACAAGACCCCTAGCCTTGTATATATACCCAAGCTAACTTGGTGAACAAGTTGTGGATTGTTTCCATGTTTCTTGGTCATCGGTATTAGGAGTCCCAAAGGGATTCCGGAACCTTCCCAACTATTGCAATTTGATCCTTTTCCAAATACCTTTAACGACCGTTAGTCCATTACATTAATTACTTAACGTCCGTTAGTTATTTCGTTTAATAAATAAATAAATATAACGTTTATATTTAATTATTAACTTTAAATTCTCATAAGTAAAGTGTGCAATCCCATAGTCTCGAGTTCGATCCTAACTCACGTCTACTAATTTATATCCATAAAACCAACAGCCCCACTTGATATATCTTAATAGAGTGATCACATCTGTTAGCGTCTAGCAACACTTCGATGCCTCTAGTACAACTCGAGCAAGGCTCCCGGAAAACCTTTTAATGATTTCTCATTATTATTATCCTTTTGTTTCTAATACCACGCAATAAAGATATGAAATTAAGTCATTCTTTATATAACTATTCGTTCGCTTGTAAGTGATTGACCAAGATTAGAATCATCTAAACATATTTAGGGGAGATTTGGTGCGGCCGCACAAACATCTTTGTCAACCCTACGAGGCCCAAGAGTTGAACTCCAAATAAATTTGAAGGAACAAATTCTATCTTGACTACAAGAATAACCCACAAACTTTGTAACATTTATGAAAACAACCCTTATGACTACCGCCACGTTATAGCGTTAAGTTGTTCAACGTAAGCACTACATTCATGACACTTATCCGTATCTCAAGTCCGAGGATAACTATTCATAATTTACTTATAACAATATCCACAAAGTAAATTATGTAGTTGGGATAAGTCCTATTCAATTCATTGAATATCATTCGAATTGGTATGCATTCTCATCAATATACTTTCAAGTATATTCTACCACATCTCTCGGATTTGTCTTAGTTTAATGATACTCCCATATCATTAATCGACAATGGACATTTAAAATAACTTAGTTATTTACGGATTAAACATGCAAATATAGGACAACAATATTATAAATGAAAATAAACATAATCCAAACTTTATTTCATTTGAAAATAATAAATGTTTTACAATATCCTTTATCCAAATACTAATCACACTTATGCATGAAACTTTTAGCTAAACTAAGTCCAATTCCATTGGCAAGTCCTACAAGCTTGTCTTTAGCTAAAGCCTTAGTGAACAGGTCACTAAGTTATCATCTGTGTGAACTTTCAAGAGATTTATTTCACCTTCTCGACTTGTTCCCGAACATAGTGATACTTCTCAGAGAAAATGTCGGTGCCCTTCATGACTCGTGTTCATTGGCAAATATGATTGCGGCAGAATTGTCACAATACATATCAATAGGCGATTCAATTGAAGGCATAACACCAAGCCCCGAAATGAATTTCCTAATCCAAACGACCTCCATTGCTTCTTCCAAGGCAGCTATGTATTCTTCTGTTGCGCATATCGCAATTACGCCTGCTTGCTCTTCCAATAACCTCCTCCATTTATGACAAAGACATAACCCGTCGAGACTTGTATCATCTTTATCACATTGCCGGGACGCATCACAAGAACTAACACCAAGCTCAGGTCCGATTTCCACCATACACTAAAAAACATATCTTTAGTATTTCTGAGATACTTCAAAATATGCTTAACAAACAATCCGGTGAAGATTACCCGGATTTCGTTGATATCGACCGGTCATGTTTTGTTTAACGCCATCGGCCTTGTACATCTCACAGATACATAATAGATCCTACCAAGCATAAGGAACTTTTCGCATGATGCCACCTCAGAAGTGTTGAAGCACACATATTGCTACATAAGCCATGCTTTACTTCCATAGGCAAATATCCTTTCTTGGAATTTTGCATACTGAATCTCTTCAATATTTTATCAATGTAAGCTTTGACTTAAACCATTAACCGCTTTGACCTATCTCTCAGATCTTAATTCCCCGTGTATGCGGCTTCTCCTAAATCCTTCATGGAAAAACACTTCCCAAGATATGCCTTAACATTTTGCATACTTGGAATGTCTTTTCCCATAATTAATATGTCATCGACATAAAGAATTAGGAAAATTACATCACTCCCACTAACTTTGTGATATACACATGGCTCATCAAGATTTTGAATAAATCCATACCTTTTGATTTCTTCATCAAATCTTTTATTCCATTGCCTTGATGCTTGCTTCAATCCATAAATGGACCTTTGAAGTTTGCATACACGATTTGGAAATTGTGGATTCACGAACCCCTCAGGTTGCTTCATATAGATGTCTTCATCTAGGCGACCATTTAAGAAGGCGGTTTTGACATCCATTTGCCATATCTCATAGTCATAGTATGCCGCTATAGCTATGAGAATTCTAATAGCTCTAATGTCCGCCACAGGAGAAAAGGTCTCCTCGTAATCAATGCCATAAGTTTGAGTAAAACCTTGCGAACTAGACAGCTTTATAGACGTGTATTGCCATCCATGTCGTCTTAATCTTATAGAGCCACTTACTCCCAACCACCGAGGCGCTGGAGGTAAGTCAACCTCTACCCGCACTTTCATTTTCTCATGGATTGCATTTCCCCATTCATTGCAACCGCCATTTAGCCTTGTCGACTTGCCATGGCGCTTTATAACTAGTAGGCTCTCCAAGATCTCCTAACATAGTTTCCTCAACCTCACGCACATAGACGTTCAGTGCACGATATTCCTTACGGATCTACGAACGGGAATCACTTCAACTTCGGTGGAGGACCCGACTATCATCGGTTCTACCCAGGAACGTTAGTGTTTTCGTAGGTAATGCATCTTCTTGATCATCTTCCGGATCATAAACTCTCCCATCGAATTTTGAGATACGAGATCTCTTTCAAGAAAATCTCCATACCTAGCAACAATTACTTTATTTTCGGTTGGATAGTAAAAGTAGTAACCCATAGTTTCCTTAGGGTATCCTATGAAGATACACTTTACAGATCTTTGTTGGAGTTTATCTGCCGAGTCACGCTTAACATACCGCAACCCCGGACCTTTAAATAAGACAATGTTAGAGCTTTACCATGCCATATTTCATATGATGTTTTATCAACCTTCTTTGTGGGAACCATATTTAGAATAATAATATGATTCTAAAGCATAATACCAAAAGGATAAAGGTAGAGTGGTAAGATTAAACATAGATCGTATCATGTCCAACAATGTAAGATTTCTTCTCTCAGATACACCATTTTGTTGTGGAGTATATGGAGAAGTGAGATTCTCGACAATTCCATTCTCGGCTAGGTAATCTTTAAACTCTTGGCTTAGATACGCCTCCCTATCGGATCAAGAGCTTTAATCTTCTTTCCCAATTGCGTTCTATCAGACTTTAAAACCTTAAATGTTTCAAACACTTCATGTTTATGCTTAAGTAAATAAACATAACCATAACGGTGAAATCATCAAGTAAAGGTTAAGAAGTAGCTAGCACTTCTTTGACACATGTCTAAGTGGTCCACATACATCAGTATGAATAAGACCAAGTAGATCAGAAGCCCTCTCCATATTGCTATGCAAAGGTTTCTTAGTCATCTTCCCGGATATGCATGACTCACATTTATCAAATGATTCATCATTGATATTTTGCAAAAGCCTTCTTGTTGCAAAATTTATGCATGCCTTGCCTATATGAGTAAGTCTACAATGCCAAAGATAAGAAGAATTCACGTCTGACTTTATCTTCTTGTTAATGCTAAACATCGAATTATTATTATTGTTAGATTCATTTCCAATCATATCAATTTCAAACACACCATTCACAGTAATTGCTTTAAAATAAAATACACCATTTAAAGAAACATCAATTCCATTACTTGAAATAGTATGAGTAAAACCATCATCCAACAAACTTGAAAAGGAAACAACACCTCTAATTATAGAAGGTGCGTAATGACAATTGTTTAATAAAGATTAAGCCGAAGGCAATACTAAACTAAACGTCCTACGGCTTCAACAAATGCAGATGTGCCATTTCCCACGTGCGATATATTGCTCCCCATAGGCAAGCTTCCTTTTCACTCTAAACCTCACAGCATATTACAAATGTGAATACCACGCCCGTATCATATACCCGTGAATTATTATGATTTAGAGTAAATAATTCAATGACAAATAAATTAACCGGTACTACCGCACTTCATACTTCATCTTATTTGCCCAGCATTCATCAAGATAGAGAGTACGCTTCCAATGCCCAACGCTTTTACAGTGATGGCATGCTTGATCCTTTTAGGATTTTCCTTCCTAGAGTAGGGTTCTTGGGTTGAGGTTGATAGGCCATCACCGTTTGCTTTGTCAACCTTTCCCTTACCCTTCCTTTGTTGTTCGCACAGCCGCGGTTTTGGCTTATTAATCCTTCCACCCCGAATAGCAAGTACGGGCTAGGAACCTTTTGAGGCAACCCCTCTCATAGTCAATTAGCAATGCGCGAGGTCAAGAATCGTCTTCCCCACGCAGCATATTTGAAATTTCGACAAAACCATTAAAATCCTTGTTAGGGATCGATTAATCGATTCACGACCATGTCATCATCATAAGTTTTGCCAAGTGCTTGGAAAGGTCCATGTAACCTTTCATTTCAGCATACGAGCACTCACGGTTTTACCTCTCCTCGCCACAAATGTAACGCGTCGGTCAAGTCATAAATCTCGGCGCATCGGTTTCTCAAACATAGTCCGGTTCATTGAGCATATTATATGGGAAATAATGTTCAAACCGTGAAGAGCGATTCCATTGTTCCCACCATAAGACAAGCCACATCATTATGACGCTTATACTCAAGTTGCCAAGCATCAATTTGAGCTTGAGTAGACGACCAGTTGGTTGTTCAGCAAGGTTCATAAAGATATTTCAACCGGTCAAAGAACTCTACGACAATTCTCAAAGAGCGGTGCCAATCATTGAAATTCTTAGAGCTGCCAACTTTTCTCGATCAAAAAAACTTTTGAACGCAGAATTTAGAGCAGTGTTAGTGTTATCGGTGTTTTGAGCCATTTCTAAAAAGTTCAAGTATTAGTATTTTCGATAATACACTTTTCAAGAAAATAAATATACCCTACGGTAATATAAACATATAACCATATAATTTTCTCGAAAACTAGGATCCAAATTATCATAGGTTCATCACATCGTTGATCCGCTAGCAACTAAGCATATAATAAGGTAAACTGTCGAACATTAATTGGCAAACAATTTCCAACTCCTAGATCATTATGGGATTTATATTTTCCAACGCTATTGCAAATATAAACATGTTTTATCCCATCTTATGCCATTGAGTCCAAGATCTCACTTCCTACTCAACTTAAGTGTCTAACTTAAAGAACCTAAATATGTCCATGCAATGTCTCACTTTACATAGAGATTTACCTCTCCATCACAATCTAGCCAAGTACTCTCATGACTAAATTGCAACTTCAAGTGTTCCTTTTAATTAGATGGCATATTCTTAATTTTAAAAGGGTACTAGTTTTGATTTTATGTGGTCAAATCAAATATGTACAAAGATGTCATGCATTCATCTTGTAGCATAATTTTAATAAAAACTTTTAATTACCAATTCATAAAGATCAAATTATCAAAGTTTTGATTGAGGTATTGGGTTCACCAATCAAGGAATTTAGTGTCAATTATCATCCATTATACCGTATTTTTGCATACCAGTAATCGGCGGCTTAGGAATTAACACTAACGCCCCTTGCTATGAGCTTGCACATTTATATGGCTTACTAAGTAGCTCCACCGAACTTACAGCGGGCGAGACTGTGCACGCCGCAAGCACAACCTAAGACATCCATTCAGTGACTATGCACTTCTTTAAACCCCTTTATTAGTTCATTCTCATGGGTGAGCTGCTCGAGACCATTTGTACCAAACTCACCAATCAATTAAACTATTGAAAACTTAACTCTTCTAAAACAAATCAAATTTCGCTATTGTTTAGTCCTATATATTTTCTATTCAAAATTACCCCTTGCTAAAACCGTCTAACATAATAAACAAACAAGTAACAAATAAAAAATAAACTACTAAAAACAATGCACACATAATAAACAATTTATACGTGTAAACAAGTAGCCACATGCAACTTATTTGATAAAATCCTATTAATAATCAATATCTAGGTTAAATTAATGTATATATTAATTAGGGCTTTACTCCAACATGAAAGTGAGCCACATACATCGACGAATCGATTGCGTAAACCCATAATTAATAGTATACCAAATAGCACATAATTGATTAATTAATATATATATAATTGGAGTCTTCCCCAATTCAAGATTTATCATAAATAAATATGTCTCAACAATTAAACAATATATCAAAGCAACTTATCCATGACTAACATGCATGTATAGCCATGGACATCATAACAATTTATACAAGTAAGTCACAAGATCGCATATAAAATTCCATGACACATAACAAATTATTCATGAATTAATCACGTAATCAATATTAATTCTAGGTTTTAATAAGGTTAGCAAACAATTTTTAAAACCCTAAAAATTTTATGTATATGTCGATTTTTAAAATGGTAATGCCAATTTAAAAAATTGACCAAAACATAAAAAAGAAACATAAACCCTAGATTAACATAGCAAACAACATACAAGTATTTGTTTTATTACGCGCTTATGTAATTATTACTATTAAAACCAATGACCGCGGATGCCATTTGTTGGAATTAGATATCAAGACATTCAAATAAATAATCACCAAAACATCAAAGTAATATTATAAGAGGATGTATTAACGAATAATTAATTAACATAAAGAATATGCGTACCTTTGTTGATTCTATCCGAACAAGAATCAAATCCACAAACTAGCAACGGATGAACCCTAATTTGATTTAGTTAGGATTATGTGAATTACCCTTACCGTTTTGTAATTCAATCCAAGATAATAACAAAAGTATGTTATTACTAAGTTCTTGTACACACGCATTACAAAACCGAATTAAAGTACGCTAGTTTTATCAAACCAAATAACTTGATGTTTGGAAAGAGTGGATCGACACACCATGAAGGGTGTTCACCGTTTAGCAAAACACACACACACAAAACAATTTTAGGTTTAGCTAATGAGCACAAGAGATGAAAAAACAAGACCCCTAGCCTTGTATATATACCCAAGCTAACTTGGTGAACAAGTTGTGGATTGTTTCCATGTTTCGCTTCATCGGTATTAGGAGTCCCAAAGGGATTCTAACTTCCCAACTTTTGCAATTTGATTTTTCCAAATACCTTAAGCGACCGTTAGTCCATTAAATTAATTACTTAACGTCCGTTAGTTATTTCGTTTAATAAATAAATAAATATAACGCTTATATTTAATTATTAACTTTAAATTCTCATACGTAAAGTGTGCAATCCCATAGTCTCGAGTTCGATCCTAACTCACGTCTACTAATTTATATCCATAAAACCAACACTACATCTATCTTTAAATTTATGTTTGTTTATTTCAGTTATCTAGAGTTTAGAGTGTCGAGTCTTGGCTTAGCAACGCCATTCTTCGCATGCTTGCAACATAAAGATTTTTGACTTGCCACCACTAAATCGCCTATCCCACCAAACCCTTTGTTTCCCTACCGTAAGCCTAACGTTACAACCCTTTAAAGACCTCTTGGATAGTCTTTCCTAGGTGCTACAAAGTGATGGAGGTTTGATCTAGTCTCAAGCCTATGGTAATCTATGTACTAGGACCTTTTAATGAGTGTTTATCTTCCATTTCCAACTTGTTATATTTCATATACACCGAGAGATGTGAGTATCCAAACACCCCATGTGAGGTGCTAGTATGTAATTTTCGTGCTTGTTATGACACTTTTGGGGCTTATATGTGTTTTGAATTGTTCAAAACTAATGCTTCATGACCCCTAACTTATAAATTAATTGGCCAAAAGCACATTTGCTTGAGGACAAACAAATACCAAGTGTAGGATATTTGATAAGAATTTAAAGGTACTGTTTGAGGGTCATTTAAGCCCTTAATTGATCACTTTCAGATCGCTATTACTTATTGACTTTTCACTTTTAGGTCTCTTGAAGGCAAATTTTGGAATGACACTTATTCGGACGAAAAAGGCGAATATAACAAGAAAAAGGCCAAAGTCAAGAATCGAGACACTGCCGTCCGGAATTGAAGGGGACGGCCGTTCTATTTGTGACTGGCCGAACACATCTTGTGACGACCGTAGCAAATTGACATTTTTCAAGCAATCGGCGACGTTTAAAGAGTAGGGCGTCAGCGTACCGGCGACCTAGATTTGATCCGGACGGCCGAGATCGGCGTGCGGCGTCACGTGCATAAGGTGACGCCACAATGATAACGCCAAGACGAAAACTCAATATCGACGACCGACGCCGTCAATTAAAGAGTGACGCCGTAGTTTGTAACACTATATATAGAATCCGAATTTTTCTTTTAGTTTTGGTAGTTTTGTGGAGTAAAACCTAAACCGAACCAAAGCCGCTCTTATACAAGATTTTAGGTTCCATACCCTATCTTACATCAAGATAAGTGTTTTACTTCATTAATTCAATTATGTCTTCAATTGATTGTGTGTATGCTTGCATGTTCTCCATGCCCCATTAATTACTTGTGTGTTTGCTTAGGTAATATGAAACCTAGTTAGTGAATATTGATTGGTTGTCTCTTATCTTAATTGTGATTGACCTAGTATTGCGATAGGTCATTCTTTGTGTTATTAATGCTTGATTAGTCTTTGTTGAACCTTAGTTTATAATCACCGAGAGTTATTGTAGGCTAAATATCCAAAGAATACCTTAGTGTTAAGTTTATGAATCCTAGAGATTTTGTAGTCATTAATCTTTGGTAGCTTCAAAGAGTTAGGGATAAACGATAATTTACGACCTGGGAGACACGAATGCTGTTAAGAATAAGGACATGACAATTCAACCATCAATAGGAGATAACTAGGAGTAATAAAACCTAAGTAAATACATTTTTAATCATCATAAATGAGCACAACAATAGACATAGATTACCCCTAGCTTAGTTAATTAGATAATTAGATAAGTAGAGTAATCGGTAGAAATACTAACCCCAAATCAAACCCGAAATTCATACCTTTCATTTCCTTAAAAAATATAAAAAGATAAAAAAATAATCTTCCTCAACCCCAACCTTAGCGTAGTGACTTTTACTTAGCATTCCTATTCCCATGAGAACGTATCAATACCCCGCTTGCCACCCAATACTCACACCAACGATTAGGTTCACCGCCAGGGTGTTGAAAAACTTACTCGACGAAGGAAGTTCCTTTGACCAACGCCGCTGTATGATCAACGGTGAGTCTCTTTTTCGGTGTTTGTTGACTCTTCTCGTGAAGAGATTCATCCACCTCGAGTAGGCCCGGAGTGGTGGTAGATATGTCCTAAACTTAAAGGGTTTGTTTACTAGGCATCTTGGTTAAGAGCTTGTGCGAAAAGGAAAAATCATGATTTTGAGTGAGAAATGATGGAAAATAGGTGAAAGTTTTGAGAAATTTATGATTGTTCGTATCATGTCCCCACGGATGGAGCTATGTTTACGTATGATATGTAAATCGGTTTAAAGTGAAGGGATGTTAATGGTTTTGTTGTTTGGTTTTCCCGTGAGCAGAAAAGCCCAATTGATCGGGAATAATAAGAAGAGGGTAACACTAAACAAAGACCATACTTTATTGCGATGAAGCATTATTTGCCCATTTGTGTGAAACTTGAAGTCAGATGTGTTACCTTATATTTATAGATAATAAAGTAGGGTTTAGAGATAAACCTCGGAGATGATCAACAAATATAAGGAGCGTGTTGATCATCTGTGAGAGTATACAATGAGGACATGTGACCTCTCCTTGGCTCGCATGTTGCTTGTCATACGTGCCCCATGCACAATATGGCCTAATGAGTTTTATCGCTTCACGCCACCGGATTTAAGTCCGGCACATGATTAGAAGGCCGGGCCACTAATATTTAGACGCTATCGCCTTGTGTTTGGGATCTCGTCAACGACTTGTCTTTTTTTTTTCTTTCACCTTAATTAATAACTTGAAGTTGAATTACATAAATTAGTTACTAGGTTACCGAAGATATTGAGTAAAGAAAAAACATAAAACACGATGGTGGTTGAACTTTTTTTTTTGGTTACAAACACAGAAATAAAATTTTTAATAAAAAGATAAAAAAATGACTATCTTACCTCACGTGCATTTCACATTCTGAATTTAACGGTAAAATTAATGAAAGTTAAGTCAAAAGACTATGAGTGTGATTTTTTGCAAAGTTAAAGACGGTAGATGCAATAAAAAACTAGACGATAGATGCAAGTTTGGACAAACCACAAGGACGATCCTTGTAATTTACTCCTTTTGAAACAGTAGCATGTTACCAAAATTCGATCCGGTATCCGCAATTGCCACGCTCTACCGAAAACAATTCATTAACATAAGCCAATCCTCGCTCATCACCACCGTCTAAACCTGCCTGAATCACTTACAATGACAACCGACATGGGCCCGCCACCACCCCGCAACCCTACCACCTCCGATCAACCCCCTTCAACAGAAACCCTAACAGATGACACATTTAAGTCCCCCATGGGCCCACCTCCTTCCATAAACCCTACCACCGAACCACAACAACAACCTAACGAAAACAAACCACACCTTGCTGACGTCACCACCGTCGTTGATACTACCACCAGTGAAGAAGCTAGTGTACGGAGAAAAGTTAAAGAGCAGAAACCTTCTAGCAATGTTCCGTACACTATTCCGGATTGGAGTGAGCCACCGTGTCATAATTATTTCCTTGAAGTGCTTAAGGATGGTTCCATTATTGATCAATTTGATGTGTATGTTCCCTAATAATTAGCCGTAGCTGTTTGTTTTATAAAAGCGTTAAACGCAACCTTTGTGTTGTATTTTGATGGATTGTATGTTGTTGTTCAGGTATGACAAGGGAGCTTACATGTTTGGAAGAGTTGATCTTTGTGATTTCGTCCTCGAGCATCCTACCATTTCGCGCTTTCATGCTGGTAACCATCGTTTTTTTTCTTTTCTTGTAATGTACATGTTTAGTAGCCAACGGATAACGGGATAAGTATAGTCACCATTAAGCATTTTAGTAGGCATGTCAACTGAAAATATTCAAGTATTTTATCCAATCGCCCTTGGTATGTATACAAATAAAATGCTGGCCGACCAAGATAGGTTAGGCTGTTGAATGAGGATATAAATATTGCTGACTATCATCACTAAAAATGTGAGAGGTCTCAAGTTTAATTCCTGCCAGGTGCAATTGTGCAAACGACCCTATACTGGCCAACCTCCTGAAAAGGGAGGGTATACCCGGTATGAGTTTTTGTGCCGGTAGGTTCAAAATCCGTGATTAGTCGGCCAAAAAAGGCCGGAAACTATATAGTAAAAAAAAAAAACAGTGGTATGGCAGCTCTATAGTGCTTAAAGGCAATGGATAGACGTCTAAACAACACATGCTCTAAGTTCTGCAAAACGAGCTTATACATTTTATCTGTCCATCTATGTGGTGCCTCCTCAGTAGTTCAGCCAGCTTATTATCGTGCATAGTAATCATAAGGTGTTGTTTTGTTTGTGGATAGAAATATCTCACGGGATCAGAGTATCCATTTTCCTTGTATGTTTCATGCAATCTGTAACATCTTTTTTGTACTCTTTACGGCTCGTTACTGAGAAGTTAATATGGTTTTGTTGTTTGCTTTTCGTATTGGGATTTCAACTTAGTCATGTAACTTTTTTATGCCAGTTCTCCAGTTCAACAAGTCTGGTGGTGCTTTTCTATATGATCTGAGTAGCATAACACGGGACCTCTCAAATAAGAACCAGGTATGTTCATCTCAACTTCACTTCAGTACACGTACTAAACTGTTATATAGTGGTCATTCTATCCTTCCACAATAAGCTCACACATGACACACTGCCCTGTCTTTCTTTCTTATACATGGCTAATACCACTGAGAGTAGTATCTTAGTGC
The DNA here is from genome assembly GCA_910596185.1 of Chrysanthemum makinoi. Classification (NCBI taxonomy): domain Eukaryota; kingdom Viridiplantae; phylum Streptophyta; class Magnoliopsida; order Asterales; family Asteraceae; genus Chrysanthemum; species Chrysanthemum makinoi. The sequence continues at coordinate 112,916,760 of OU343219.1, forward strand.
ACTATGCTGTTTATTTTAACGAGTATAGTCTAATTATGCACTTGTGAGTATGTTGGTTAAAGTGAAATACCAAAATTTATGTTAATTGTTCTCGACATTCAGGTTAAGAAAAAGGTGTATGTGGAACTGCATGTTGGCGATGTCCTTCGATTTGGCCAGTAAGTTATTGCCCTTGTTTCTAAATTTTTAGATTGATATTCATATGCCCCACTTGCGTCATCCTTGCAAATAGTTTATTATTTTTGTTTATATCGAATTCTGATACAAGTTTTTTGCTTTTGCTTTCTTTGTCTACAGTTCACCGGCTGTACATATTTCAAGGACCACCTGACTTGATGCCTCCAGTAAGTCCCTTGAACTTCTTACCCTATTATCTCCATGTCCAACAGTGTTTGATGTTTTAAAAATCACTAAGCTGGTCTAAGCATAAAGGGTTCATTTAAGTATGCGTATACATTACAACTGTTTTCTGTGATATACTGAAGTTTTGGTGCTATATTATTTTGACAATTTATTAACATTGGCTTAGTTACCTATAAAAGATAGTAAAGATTCTCTTAAAGTGCATCTAACTCAATAATTACTTAAACATCCAATCTCACAGCATTTGGTTCATTGCCTCCTTTTAAAAGAAGTTAATCTGATTTTTCTTGTTTGTTGTATAAGGAAAAAGAGGTAAAGAGTATAAGGAGTGTTAGGATGAGAGAAGAGAGAAGTGACATGGAAGCTTCACTTTTAAGAGCGAAAAGGGAAGCAGCACTTGCAGATGGTATCTCATGGGGCATGGATGAAGATGCTGTTGAAGAAAATGAGGTATGCAAAGGACTATGCACTTTTTCGTCGATGAGTTGATTTTTATTTAATATTATTTATTTATTTATGTATTTTGGGGTGGGTGTGTGTGTGTGTGTGAATTTGTGTTTGAAGCTTCGTAACTAATCTCGAATTTTGTGTTAGGATGACCTTGATGAAATAACATGGCAAAATTTCAAGGGACAGCTTACAGAGAAGCAGGAGAAAACCCGTGAGAAAGTCTTGAAGAGGCTTGAAAAGGCAAGCACACTATTATATCAAGTGAATTTAGATATTACTTTAGTATTCAAGTGGTAAAAGTATCTGTTTTTTGCTTGTTACTTATTTTGTTTCATGAACAAAGTTTCTTGGTTCATGGCTCACTATTACTATTAATGCATTTAATAATTGCATATTAAACTTAATTATTGGACTCCAGATTTCTAATATGAAGAAAGAAATAGATGCTATTCGCGCAAAGGACATTTCCCAAGGTGGTTTAACACAAGGGCAACAGACTCAGATCGTCAGAATGAACAGAGAATGGCCCAGGTATATTTTTCAGATTTTTAATTTTTGTTGGTCATAATTCTTCTGTTATTTCTTTCAAATAAATTTACAATATTATTTACTGAAACATTTTGGATTAAATTAATTAGGTTGCAGAAGAGCTTGAAAACTTAGAGGAAACTCTAAATGAAAGCATCCGTGAAAGTTTGGGTGCGCGTGTTGGTAGGGTGCGTGGTAAGAAGAAAGGAGCAAACGAAGATGATGAAGATGAGTATATGAGGTATTTCATTAAATTAAAAAAAACCCCAATATATTGTTCCTTTTTTGACAGCTCGATATATAGTTCCTTGTACACCATAATTTTGTGAATCGTTGATTGAATTACTCTATATTGCCAGTGATGAAGATGATTTCTATGACCGAACTAAGAAGAAACCATCTAAACAAAAGGCGAGATGGCCAGTCAGTTGAAACAGCTGATTCTCTTTTGGACAAGAAAGATGCCATTAATAAACAGATTGAAGAGAAAAAGAAATTGCTTGCTGATGAGAAAAACAGAGTGATTCCTGAACAGGATGATGTGGCTGACACTGGGGATGAGCTGGATGATTCATGTCTGGACCTCGTCCCAACTAGGTTTGTAGCATGTCCAAAATAACCTTCTGCAGTTATATATTAACCTAACCAAAGAAATTATTGCAGTGCAGGACAAGGCAAACTCAATCCAGAAAGAATTGGACGGACTGCAGTCAGAGCTGAACGAAAGTACTATACTTGTTGAAAATAAGCTGATCCTGGTGGAGAAGCTTCTAGAAGAAGAGAATCTATTGCAAGTGAGGGAAAACACAATATTCCCGAACCCCCGGTTGTGAAAAAGCCATCTGTGGAAGAGCATAACATTAAAAAACAAGTTACTGATGATGTCACTACAAAATCAAGCAAGAAAGAGGAATCAACTTCTGAGGCTGTAGTAACAAGTGCTACAGAATCAAAACCTGCTACTGTATATAGCCTTAGTAAGCCCCAATGGCTCGGGTTGTAGATAAAAGAAACCAAAAGCCCCAAGAAGCTGCAGAAGGAGGAAGAAGCAGATGAGTTTGTAGACTATAACAAAGGATAGAAAAGGAGGCATTGGTGAAAAAAAAGAGAGCA
>OU343219.1:112919313-113031788 GCA_910596185.1 Chrysanthemum makinoi
GGATAAGGAGAAGGGAGTAGATTATGTTATGGCTAAGATTTTCGGTTTCTATAAGGATTGCTTGAACTTAGGACCGGAATATAGAACCGAGTGGGGAGAGGATGACTTTTTAGAAAGGTGCATCATAGGGCACTTCTACAACATGGAATCCCCCAATAGAGACGGTCATGAGGCAGAAGGTGACGGTAATGAAGTCACGTAGGGGCACGACTTCGAGTCTAGCTACAAGACTCATAAATAAAGAAAAGCGCTTCGTGGGAGGCAACTCATGCTTAATTGTTTGCTTGTTTGTGTGTCGTGTATTTTTTATTGATTGTTTATTCTCATGTTTAAATTTGTAAAAATGCTTTATTTTGTCTTTAACCTCGTCTTAATTACATATAAAGGTATTTTACATAAGGGATAAATGTAGGGAGGATTACACACGTTTTCATAAGAAACGTAAACATGAGAATTACAATTAATTAAAAAGATATACATGTGTGTTTGTTCGAGTCAAATGCTTGTATCGAGTCATAATAGATGTTTTGCGTGAAATTTGATTTTAAAGATAAAAATGTTCAAATTTTTCCCGAGAAAATCTCAGACCAGTTTGTCGAGGATAACTTTACGGCGTCGGGAGGGCAAAACGACATTACTTTTCTCCGTTTGAGCTACTTATAAATTTTGGAATTTTCCAGGTCTTAATTTTCCAGAAAATTGTAAACATCCATTCCACAAGCATTATATCCTAGTTTAGTAGAGTCATATATATATTGTTACCGCCGATTTTACGCGAAGGTTTCGTTTGTTTTCTTCAAGTGTGCAGGTTTAATTTATCAAGAAGAAGATACATAAGATGAGAAGGAGCTTTTCACGCGAACATTCTTCTTGAAGAAAGATTTAACCACTACTTCACACACGGATCCTACCGAGCTAATCAGGAGAGTACTAGTTTCTTTCATTTTTAATTACCTTCCATTATCATAACTTTGATACTTTCGGGGAACATTGGGGACAATGTTCAGTTTAAGTGTAGGGAGGGAAAATAAAACGGGAACTTTGAAACTATGCTTATCCTTGACTATTTGCTTTGTCCAATTTCATTTGTGTAATAAACCATGAGAAATATCGGTTAGGGTAATTTTGGCACCAAATTTAAATTTTTTCATGACATATAGGAGTGGGCCATTAGTCTTAATAAAACGTCTCATGGATAAGAAGTTATATGACTAGCACAAAAACCCTTTACCACTTAAATTCCACCCAAAATGTGAGGATCGCCCTTAGATTTGTAGGAATTAAAGCATTCCACTTTAATGCTTAGAGTGTGAACCGGTAGTATAATAGATTCTAGAACTTGTTTTGTGATGCATTCCGAGATCGCTAGTAAGACTACACTTGTGTAGTTAGGAATAACTAAATGATAAGAGGCATTAGGATAACCCTTGTTTGATACCCGTAATATAATTACTTCTTCCACATCGGTTGAGTAATTCCCCCACACCTTTGCGTTGTACTCATCTTTAGTACACGATACCCTAGTTAACCCCTCAGAGCCTATCCTTTTCGCGGTTCTCGTGATGTTTCGGTTTTCGGAATATCAATGAAGAGCATTGTTTACAACCCACCCCCAAATGTACACCCAAATCGCCTTATCCTACCTTGTATGTACTCACTTTTAGTGCATTATTGTTATCACACTAAACCCTTAGTTTAATTATCTAGTTGCTTGCATAAGTTGCTAAGTCGAGTCATATCCTTTGTACAGAGTTTTGGGACGATTGGGACTCATGAGAAAAGTTAAATTTTATGGAATGACGGGAAGGGAACGTTAAATTCAAATTCCCTTTATTTGCGTAATAATGTACTCCAAGTGTTTTGATCTTTTCAATTCGGGGTCGAATTAGTGTTAGAATAATAAAAACTCAAGTGTAAGGATGTGACTATAAATCCCTATCATTTTGATGTTATCGTAGAGGATGGTAGAGTAAAAGTTTATGAAAAAAAAAACAACAACATACGGGCTACCATCCTACATCTATCTTTAAATTTATGTTTGTTTATTTCAGTTATCTAGAGTTTAGAGTGTCGAGTCTTGGCTTAGCAACGCCATTCTTCGCATGCTTGCAACATAAAGATTTTTGACTTGCCACCACTAAATCGCCTATCCCACCAAACCCTTTGTTTCCCTACCGTAAGCCTAACGTTACAACCCTTTAAAGACCTCTTGGATAGTCTTTCCTAGGTGCTTACGCCAAAGCGATGGAGGTTTGATCTAGTCTCAAGCCTATGGTAATCTATGTACTAGGACCGGCTAATGAGTGTTTATCTTCCATTTCCAACTTGTTATATTTCATATACACCCGAGAGATGTGAGTATCCAAACACCCCATGTGAGGTGTTAGTATGTAATTTCCGTGCTTGTTATGACTTTTGCGGGGCTTTTATGTGTTGTGTATCGTTCTAAACTAATGCTTCATGACCTCTAACTTATAAATTAATTGGCTAAAAGCACATTTGCTTGAGGACAAACAAATACCAAGTGTAGGGATATTTGATAAGAATTTAAAAGGTACCTGTTTGAGGGGTCATTTAAGCCCTTAATTGATCACTTTTGTATCCGTTATTACTTAATTTCGTACTTTTCACTTTTTAGGTCTCTTGAAGGCAAATTGCTGGAATGACACTTATTCGGACGAAAAGGCGCGAATATACGAAGAAAAAGGCCAAAGTCAAGAATCGAGACACTCAAGCTGCTGGAATTGAAGGGGACGGCGTCAGGTTCTATTTGTGACTCCGTCGGAACACATCTTGTGACGACTCAGAGAGCAAATTGACATTTTTCAAGTAACGACATCAGGTTTTAAAAGAGTAGGGCGTCGCAGCTCAGACGGCCTAGATTTTATCCGCGGCGTCGAGAGGCGAAGGCGGCGGTGTCCGCAGGCATAAGGTGACGCCTTCACAATGATAACGTGGACAAGACGAAAACCTAATACGACGACCCGGCGGCGTCACAATTAAAGAGTGACGCCGTCGCAGCTTGTAACACTATATATAGAATCCGAATTTTTCAGTTTTTAGAGAGGTAGTTTTGTGGAGTAAAACCTAAACCGAACCAAGGGCTGTCTGTACAGATATTTAAGGTTCCATACCCTATCTTACATCAAGATAAGTGTTTTACTTCATTAATTCAATTATGTCTTCAATTGATTGTGTGTATGCTTGCATGTTCTCCATGTCCGGCTAATTTACTTGTGTGTTTGCTTAGGTAATATGAAACTTAGTTATTGAATATTGATTGGTTGTCTCTTATCTTAATTGTGATTGACCTAGTATTGCGATAGGTCATTCGTTGTGTTATTAATGCTTGATTAGTCTTTGTTGAACCTTAGTTTATAATCACCTAGAGTTATTGTAGGCTAAACATCCAAAGAATACCTTAGTGTTAAGTTTATGAATCCTAGAGATTTTATAGTCATTAACCTTTGGTAGCTTCAAAGAGTTAGGGATAAACGCATACCCTACGACCTTAGAACACGACGCGTTAAGAATAAGGACGTGACAATTCAACCATCAATAGGAGATAACTAGGGAGTAATAAAACCTAAGTAAATACATTTTAATCATCATACGAGCACACAACAATAGACATAGACTACCCTAGCTTAGTTAATTAGATAATTAGATAAGTAGAGTAATCGGTAGAAATACCAACCCCCAAATCCAAACCCCGAAATTCATACCTTTCCATTTCCTAAAAAATATAAAAAAGATAAAAAATAATCTTCCTCAACCCCAACCTTAGCGTAGTGACTTCTTACTAGCATTCCTATTCCCATAGAGAACGATATCAATACCCGTGGCTTACCCTAATACTACACTACAACGATTAGGTTCACTGCCTAGGGTGTTGAAAAACTTACTCGACGAAAAGGAAGTTCCTTTGACCCCTAACGCGCTGTGTAGGCGTATGAGCGGGTGAGTCTCTTTTTCGGGTGTTTGTTGACTCTTCTCTGTGTGAAGAGATTCATCCACTCAGATAGGCCTGAGTGGTGGTTAGATATGTCCGAAACTTAAGGGGTTTGTTTACTAGGCATCTTTGGTTAAGAGCTTGTGCGAAAAGGAAAAAAATCATGATTTTTGAGTGAGAAATGAGTGAAAAATAGGTGAAAGTTTTTGAGAAATTTGCGACTAGTTCGTATCATGTCCCCACGGATGGAGCTATGTTTACGTATGATATGTAAATCGGTTTAAAGTGAAGGGATGTTAATGGTTTTGTTGTTTGGTTTTCCGTGTTGAACGGTAAAGACCCGATGAGATTGATGAATATCAAGAAGCTCGGGTAACACTTAAACAAAGACCATACTTTATTGCAGTGAAGCATTATTTGCCCATTTGTGTGAAACTTGTGAAGCTGTATGTGTTACCTTATATTTATAGATAGACAAGTAGGGTTTAGAGATAAACCCTTGGGAGATGATCAACAGCTGTGAGGGAGCAAGGTGTTGATCATCTAGAGAGTATACAATGAGGACATGTGACCTCTCCTTGGCTCGTACAAAGTGTTGCTTGTCATGCGTTCCCACTGTACAATATGGCCTAATGAGTTTTATCAAGCCTTACGCGGCCTGGGATTTAAGTCGGGCCGCTATGTATTTAGTGGGCTTGGGCCACTAATATTTATACGCTATCAGCTTGTGTTTGGGATCTCGTCAACGACTTGTCTTTTTTTTTTCTTTCACCTTAATTAATAACTTGAAGTTGAATTACATAAATTAGTTACTAGGTTACCGAAGATATTGAGTAAAGAAAAAACATAAAACACGATGGTGGTTGAACTTTTTTTTTTGGTTACAAACACAGAAATAAAATTTTTAATAAAAAAGATAAAAAAAAATGACTATCTTACTCTCACGTGCATTTCACATTCGGAATTTAACGGTCAAAATTAATGAAAGTTAAGTCAAAAGACTATGAGTGTGATTTTTTGCAAAGTTAAAGACGGTAGATGCAATAAAAAACTAGACGATAGATGCAAGTTTGGACAAACCACAAGGACGATCCTTGTAATTTACTCCTTTTGAAACAGTAGCATGTTACCAAAATTCGATCCGGTATCCGCAATTGCCACGCTCTACCGAAAACAATTCATTAACATAAGCCAATCCTCGCTCATCACCACCGTCTAAACCTGCCTGAATCACTTACAATGACAACCGACATGGGCCCGCCACCACCCCGCAACCCTACCACCTCCGATCAACCCCCTTCAACAGAAACCCTAACAGATGACACATTTAAGTCCCCCATGGGCCCACCTCCTTCCATAAACCCTACCACCGAACCACAACAACAACCTAACGAAAACAAACCACACCTTGCTGACGTCACCACCGTCGTTGATACTACCACCAGTGAAGAAGCTAGTGTACCGGAGATTAAAGTTAAAGAGCAGAAACCTTCTAGCAATGTTCCGTACACTATTCCGGATTGGAGTGAGCCACCGTGTCATAATTATTTCCTTGAAGTGCTTAAGGATGGTTCCATTATTGATCAATTTGATGTGTATGTTCCCTAATAATTAGCCGTAGCTGTTTGTTTTATAAAAGCGTTAAACGCAACCTTTGTGTTGTATTTTGATGGATTGTATGTTGTTGTTCAGGTATGACAAGGGAGCTTACATGTTTGGAAGAGTTGATCTTTGTGATTTCGTCCTCGAGCATCCTACCATTTCGCGCTTTCATGCTGGTAACCATCGTTTTTTGTTTTTCTTCTAATGTATATGTTTAGTAGCCAACGGATAAGTATAGTAACCATTAAGCATTTTAGTAGGCATGTCTTTTGAAAATATACAAGTATTTTATCCAATCGCCCTTGGTATGTATACAAATAAAATGCTGGCCGACGAAGATAGGTTAGGCTGTTGAATGAGGATATAAATATTGCGACTATCATCACTAAAAATGTGAGAGGTCTCAAGTTCAATTCCTGCTAGGTGCAATTGTGAAAACGACCCTGAAGTGGCCACGCCAACCTCCTGAAAAGGGAGGGTATACCCGGTATGAGTTTGTGTGGCGGTAGGTTCAAAATCCGTGATTATTCGGCCAAAAAGGTCGGAAACTATGGTTACCAAAAAAAAAAAAAACAGTGATATGGCAGCTCTATAGTGCTTAAAGGCAATGGATAGACGTCTAAACAACACATGCTCTAAGTTCTGCAAAACGAGCTTATACATTTTATTGTCCATCTATGTGGTGCCTCCTCAGTAGTTCAGCCAGCTTATTATCGTGCATAGTAATCATAAGGTGTTGTTTTGTTTGTGGATAGAAATATCTCACGGGATCAGAGTATCCATTTTCCTTGTATGTTTATTTTTCATGCAATCTGTAACATCTTTTTTGTACTCTTTACGGCTCGTTACTGAGAAGTTAATATGGTTTTGTTGTTTGCTTTTCGTATTGGGATTTCAACTTAGTCATGTAACTTTTTTATGCCAGTTCTCCAGTTCAACAAGTCTGGTGGTGCTTTTCTATATGATCTGAGTAGCACACACGGGACCTTCGTAAATAAGAACCAGGTATGTTCATCTCAACTTCACTTCAGTACACGTACTAAACTGTTATATAGTGGTCATTCTATCCTTCCACAATAAGCTCACACATGACACACTGCCCTGTCTTTCTTTCTTATACATGGCTAATACCACTGAGAGTAGTATCTTAGTGCACTATGCTGTTTATTTTAACGAGTATAGTCTAATTATGCACTTGTGAGTATGTTGGTTAAAGTGAAATACCAAAATTTATGTTAATTGTTCTCGACATTCAGGTTAAGAAAAAGGTGTATGTGGAACTGCATGTTGGCGATGTCCTTCGATTTGGCCAGTAAGTTATTGCCCTTGTTTCTAAATTTTTAGATTGATATTCATATGCCCCACTTGCGTCATCCTTGCAAATAGTTTATTATTTTTGTTTATATCGAATTCTGATACAAGTTTTTTGCTTTTGCTTTCTTTGTCTACAGTTCAACTCGGCTGTACATATTTCAAGGACCACCTGACTTGATGCCTCCAGTAAGTCCCTTGAACTTCTTACCCTATTATCTCCATGTCCAACAGTGTTTGATGTTTTAAAAATCACTAAGCTGGTCTAAGCATAAAGGGTTCATTTAAGTATGCGTATACATTACAACTGTTTTCTGTGATATACTGAAGTTTTGGTGCTATATTATTTTGACAATTTATTACCATCTGAAAATCCTTTTTTTGGACATTGGCTTAGTTACCTATAAAAGATAGTAAAGATTCTCTTAAAGTGCATCTAACTCAAGAATTACTTAAACATCCAATTTCACAGCATTTGGTTCATTGCCTCCTTTTAAAAGAAGTTAATATTTTTTTTTTTTTTTTTTTTTTTTTTTTTTTATTTTATTTTATTATTATTATTTTTTTGTTGTATAAGGAAAAAGAGGTAAAGAGTATAAGGAGTGTTAGGATGAGAGAAGAGAGAAGTGACATGGAAGCTTCACTTTTAAGAGCGAAAAGGGAAGCAGCACTTGCAGATGGTATCTCATGGGGCATGGATGAAGATGCTGTTGAAGAAAATGAGGTATGCAAAGGACTAGGCACTTTTTTGTCGATGAGTTGATTTTTATTTAGTATTATTTATTTATCTATCTGTATTTTGGGGTGTGTGTGTGTGTATGAATTTGTGTTTGAAGCTTCGTAACTAATCTCAAATTTTGTGTTAGGATGACCTTGATGAGATAACATGGCAAAATTTCAAGGGACAGCTTACAGAGAAGCAGGAGAAAACCCGTGAGAAAGTCTTGAAGAGGCTTGAAAAGGCAAGCACACTATTATATCAAGTGAATTTAGATATTACTTTAGTATTCAAGTAGTAAAAGTATCTGTTTTTTGGTTGTTACTTATTTTGTTTCATGAACAAAGTTTCTTAGTTCATGGCTCACTATTACTGCATTTAATAATTGCATATTAAACTTAATTATTGGACTCCAGATTTCTAATATGAAGAAAGAAATAGATGCTATTCGCGCAAAGGACATTTCCCAAGGTGGTTTAACACAAGGGCAACAGACTCAGATCGCTCGTAATGAACAGAGAATGGCCCAGGTATATTTTTCAGATTTTTTAATTTTTTGTTGGTCATAATTCTTCTGTTATTTCTTTCAAATAATTTTACAATATTATTTACTGAAACATTTTGGATTAAATTAATTAGGTTGCAGAAGAGCTTGAAAACTTAGAGGAAACTCTAAATGAAAGCATCCGTGAAAGTTTGGGTGCACGTGTTGGTAGGGTGCGTGGTAAGAAGAAAGGAGCAAACGAAGATGATGAAGATGAGTATATGAGGTATTTCATTAAATTAAAAAAAACCCCAATATATTGTTCCTTTTTTGACAGCTCGATATATAGTTCCTTGTACACCATAATTTTGTGAATCGTTGATTGAATTACTCTATATTGCCAGTGATGAAGATGATTTCTATGACCGAACTAAGAAGAAACCATCTAAACAAAAGGGCGCAGATGGTCAGTCAGTTGAAACAGCTGATTCTCTTCTGGACAAGAAAGATGCCATTAATAAGCAGATTGAAGAGAAAAAGAAATTGCTTGCTGATGAGAAAAACAGAGTGATTCCTGAACAGGATGATGTGGCTGACACTGGGGATGAGCTGGATGCATTCATGTCTGGACTCTCATCCCAACTAGGTTTGTAGCATGTCCACAAATACCCTTCTGCAGTTATAATTGGGGCATATTAGTAACTAACCAAAGAAATTATTGCAGTGCAGGACAAGGCAAACTCAATCCAGAAAGAATTGGACGGACTGCAGTCAGAGCTTGAACGAGTACTATACTTGCTGAAAATAGCTGATCCTGGTGGAGAAGCTTCTAGAAGAAGAGAATCTATTGCAAGTGAAGGAAAACAAAATATTCCCGAACCCCTGGTGGTGAAAAAGCCGTCTGTGGAAAAGCATAACATTAAAAAACAAGTTACTGATGATGTCACTACAAAATCAAGCAAGAAAGAGGAATCAACTTCTGAGGCTGTAGTAACAAGTGCTACAGAATCAAAACCTGCTACTGTATATACTCTTAGTAAGCCCCAATGGCTCGGGGCTGTAGATAAAAAAGAAACGAAAAAGCCCCAAGAAGCGCCTGTAGTTGAGGAAGAAGCAGATGAGTTTGTAGACTATAAAGATAGAAAGGAGGCATTGGTGAAAAAAGAGAGCACAGAGATGGATGTGGGCTTAGGACTCGAAAATGCAGCACCGGGTCTGATTATAAGAAAGAGAAAGCAGGTTGAGGAGACAGATAAGGTTAAACCTGGAAATTCAGATTCAGTTGAGTCATCTTCTGCAGGAATTGACATTGCTGCAGAAGATGCTGTAGCATTGTTGTTGAGACACTCTAGAGGAGTTCAAGCAATGGATGATGAAGTGATGCACGACGGTGAGGGTGACAAGCAAGCTGATAAAGGGAAGAAAGGAAAGAAAAAGGCGAAAAAGGTGCTTGGCCCCGAGAGACCTTCATTTTTGGATGGCGAAACTGATTACGAGTCTTGGGTGCCTCCTCAAGGTAAAATTCATATCAGCTAATCATATTTTTATAGCTGTTTACTATGTGAATTAGAGGTGATCATATTGGGAAGTCTGGTGGGATGGGTAACGTGAATGGTTATGTTCTTGTATGGGTCGAAATGGGTAGGGTAGTTTTCTGTCCACAATCATTTAATTTTTTCTTCCTTCATAATATTAGCGTGTCAAGCATGGTTATAAAAATCATATCATTCTCGTGAAAATCAAACTTTCTGAATAACAGAGGTTATTATGCATTTATGCATAGTAAATACGCCGTTCGACTTGTCCAACCCACTTGACTCGTCCTTCAAGCTACGCGTTTTAGTTTTACTTGTTTGACACTCTTCAGAAAGTAAAACTTACCCAAAATCAACTCATTCATAAGTTAATATGGTGGTTTATGTTACTTGCTTTTATGTAACATCTGTTCATGGTTATAAGTTAATTGCTACTGTATTAATATGCTATGTCTATTGTATCAGGCCAATCAGGTGATGGCAGAACCTCGCTGAATGATCGTTTAGGATACTAAATTCAGATGTTTCAACTGATTCCATCCCTGCTGCTGCCATAATGATTTCGAATGAGTGATTCATCAGGCTAATCATTCCCGCTAAAAGAACATCAGATAGAACCTCCCATACAACCATCAAAATCGTTCACAGCTAGTAGCGTCTGTGTATACTGATGATCAAGATGAAACCATTTACGCTTGACACCACATGAAACAACCAAAACCTTTTCTGGTGGATGTGGGTTTCTCTTAAGAAAATCTAATGTGCTAATCTTTGCTTTTTTGTGAAGAGGTGGGTTTTGTGACTCAAACCTATAGCAAGTTCTGTATAAGGCTAACCAAGGAACATATTAATTTTGCATGTAGTACTTGATCATTGTTTTAATTATTTTTTTCTTTCTACAAAGATTAGATCACTTTCTTTACTTGCACAAATTACAAAGTTAAGATATGTGTTCATCATTGTGATCATGCTAGTCATAGTACAATTTATAACAAAAAGCTGGATATAAATAAATACCCGCGTCAAACCAGAGCTGATTCATAAGTAACAAGAAATGAACTAGCAAAACATAATCCAACCGATCTATCCGGTTTCTTGCTCTCTCAGGTTGGTCACTGAGTTGGTTGAAATCCCAGCATATTTCCCCAGTCTTCTTTGGCTTTTCTTTTTCGTGTAGCCATGGTTTCCAACCTTTTGGCGTGCTAATCCATGGAGACCTGAGTCAACGCTAGATCTTGAATTATCTCTACAATCTGTACCATTTCAGTTTTTATCGCCCTCAACTGTGAGGAACCGGATAAGGTTACGACCTAAGAGCGGGAAAACTGAGATGACAAGAGAGATGAAGGTCGTCTGTGGTTCTTACTCCTTATTACACCCGGTCTAATATATTTATTTAAAAAAAAAAATTATTTAATTATAAATTGGCGAAATTTAAACAAACACAGCCAAGTTGACTCTTAGAGTTAACAAAACACTCAAATGTTGAAAAGAACATTTTCCCACATATACCAACAATGTTCGCATCAAAAAACCATAAACCATGGCAAACAAGCACATGCCCACATGATTACATCTGGGTTTACACCCACTGTCTTTGTCACCAACTGTTTAATCCAAATGTACATCAAATGTTCCAACATTAACTATGCACACAAAGTGTTTGATAAAATGCCTCACAGAGATACAGTTTCGTATAACGCTTTGGTTTTCGGGTACGCTGGTATTGGCAACATGGGTATGGCTCAAAATATTTTTGATTCTATTTCTGTGAGAGATGTCGTGTCGTGGAATTCGTTGGTTTCGGGGTATTTGCAGAATGGGAGTTGTTGGAAATGTGTTGAGGTTTTTATGTGGATTAGGAGAGAGGGTGTGAAGATTGATGCTACGACGTTTGCTGTCGTTTTGAAGGCGTGTTTGGGTTTGGAGGATTATGGTTTAGGTGTTCAGGTTCATGGACTTATTGTGAGGACGGGGTTTCTGAATGATGTGGTCGCAGGGAGTGCGACTGTGGATATGTATGCGAAATGTAGGAAGTTGGAGGAATCTGTGAGGTTTTTTGATGAGATGCCTGTGAAGAATTGGGTTTCGTGGAGTGCGTTGATTGCTGGTTGTGTTCAAAATGATGAGTATTTGGGTGGTTTGAGATTGTTTAAGGATATGCAGAAAGAGGAAGGGTTAGGAGTTAGCCAGTCGTTGTATGCTAGTGTATTTAGGTCGTGTGCAGGCTTATCTGCGTTAAGATTTGGTTCTCAGTTACATGGTCATTCATTAAAGATGAATTTTTGCTGTGATACGATTGTAGGAACTGCAACTTTAGATATGTATGCAAAATGTGGTAGATTATATGATGCCAAAAAACTGTTTTACAGGTTATCAATCCATAATCTACAATCGTATAATGCTATTATTATAGGCTGTGCTCGTGTTGATCAAGGATTTGAAGCGTTGCAGATATTCCATAATCTTATGAATACGGATCTTGGTTTCGATGATATCACTTTATCAGGTGCATTTAGCGCGTGTGCTGCTATTAAATCATATACAATTGGAGTGCAACTACACGGGTTAACTATCAAGAGTTTGTTGCAATCCAACGTTTGTGTTGAAAATGCCATGTTGGATATGTATGGTAAATGTGGAGCTCTGGCTGCAGCACGATCTGTGTTTGAGGAAATGCAAATAAGAGATGCTGTGTCTTGGAATGCAATTATAGCTGCGTACGAGCAAAACGGAAATGTGGAGGAAACTCTGCATCTGCTTGTTTGGATGCTAGGTTCAGGTTTGGAACCTGATGAATTCACTTTTGGCAGTGTCTTGAAAGCTTGTGCCGGGCTGCAATCTTTAAATTATGGGATGGAAGTTCATGGTAGAATAATTAAGTCTGGGATGGGTTTGGAATCTTTTGTCGGAAGTGCTCTTGTGGATATGTACTGCAAATGTGCAAAGGTTGAAGATGCAGAGAAACTCCATGAAAGAATGGAGGAACAAACAATGGTGTCATGGAACGCAATCATCTCGGGGTTCTCAATGCAAGAACAAAGTGAAGAAGCTCAAAAATTCTTCTCCCAAATGTTGGAAGTAGGAGCTAAGCCCGATAACTTCACTTTTGCAACGGTTCTCGATACTTGTGCGAATCTCGCAACCATTAGTTTAGGAAGGCAGATACATGGTCAAATCATTAAACAAGAAATGCAGTCTGATGTGTTCATTTGCAGTACTCTTGTTGACATGTATTCGAAATGTGGTAACATGCAAGACTCGAGATTAATATTTGAAAAATCCCAAAATAAAGATTTCGTCACATGGAACGCAATGATCTCTGGATACGCTAACCATGGATTTGGTCTCGATGCTATACGTATTTTTGAGTTAATGAAAGTCAACAATGTGAAACCAAACCACGCCACTTTTGTATCAGTTCTTCGAGCATGTGCACATGTGGGCCTAGTTGAAAAAGGGTTAGGGTACTTTAACTCGATGCTTAGTAAATATGGATTACACCCTCAACTAGAACACTACTCATGTATGGTGGATATATTAGGGCGGTCGGGTCAAGTCGACAAGGCCTTAAAGCTTATTAACGATATGCCAGTTGAGGCTGATGATGTTATATGGAGAACACTACTTGGTATATGCAAATTACAAAAGAATGTAGAAGTGGCTGAAAAGGCTGCAAGTTCACTTCTTCGGTTGCTCCCACAAGACTCAAGTGCATATGTACTTTTAGCCAATATATACGCTGATGCTGGTATGTGGGAAGAGGTGAAGAAGATTAGAAAGAATATGAGGCATACTGGATTGAAAAAAGAACCAGGATGTAGTTGGATTGAGGTGAAGTCTGAATTGCATATGTTTACTATTGGAGACAAAGCTCATCCTAGATGCAATGAGATCTATGAGAAGCTGGATGAGCTAATATGTGAGATGGCATGGTCGGGGTATGTCCCAGATACTAATTTTACATTCAATGATGAGGATGTACATGAGGAACCACAGGAAGTGCAACCCCTCTATGCAGTCAGATGATACATGGGTCAGTTCAGAGAAGCAGGGGAAATAGTCTGGCAAACTTTCAAGCAACAGATTACAGAGTAGCAAGGAGAAAACCTGTGAGAAAGTCTTGAAGATGCTATTCGTGCAAAGGTCATTTCCCAAGGTGGTTTAACACAAGGGCAAAAGACTCAAATGGCTCGCAATGAATAAAAAATCGCTCAGGTATGTTTTCCACATTTTGGGTTGTTTCTTTACCCTTATTTTCAGTTTTCTCTATTATGACTTTCTAAATTTATAGTTCATTGTCGCACCTTGATTTATGTTGAGTAAATTATGCACAATATTTACAGTGATGAAATAGAACAAGGAAGAAACCTTCTAAACGCAAGGGTGCAGACAGATGGCCAATCAGTTGAAAGTTGAAACATCTGATTCTCTTTTGGGCAAGAAAGATGCATCAATAAACCTCTCAGGGGTGGCCTAGTGGCAAAAAGGCTTATGGCTATCGCACTAAAATGTGTGAGGTCGCAAGTTCAGTTCCTGCTAGGTGTTAACAACCCTGTAAGTGGCCATGCCAACTTCCTGAAAAGGGAGGGCTTTACCTGGTTTGAGTCTGTGTGGCGGTGGGGTTCAAACCATGGTTTGAGTCTGTGGGGCGGTGGATTAGTCGGCCAAAAGTTCGGAAACCATGGTTACCCCCCAAAAATAGAAGAAAGATGCATAAATAGACAAATTAATGAAAGCAAACGCCCCAAGTGGAGGCACCTTTAGTTCAGGTGGAATTAGATGAGTTGTAGACTATAAAAACATACAGGAGGTTTTGGTGAAAATGAGAGTATATAAATGAATGTGGACTCGGGACTAAAAAATGCAGCACCAGGATTAATTAAGGAAGAGAAAACATGTTGAGGAGGTGGAAAGGTTAAGTTTGGATATTCAGGTTCAGTTGAGTCGGTTGTGTAGTAGTTGAGATTGCTGAGAAAAGAAGATGCTGTAGCATTGTTGTTGAAACAGACGAGGAATTCAAGCAACATCTGATGATGAAGTGATACGCAGTAGTGACTAGTGAGGGTCATAATTGAGCTGATAGAGGAAAAAAAGGCGCTTGGCCCCGAGAGACCTTCATTTTTGGATTACGAAACTGATTAGGGGTCTTGAATGCCTCCAGAAGGTATAAATTATGTCACAATTCTCAATTTTTGGTCATTTCTTAAACTCTACATTCATCATATTAGCTCATGCATAGTTTTGCATTTCACATTAAACGCATAATTTCATATTAAATAAACGTTATCGCGTAATAAATTATTTTGAACATTTGATCCGTTACTTCCACTAATTTATCACAATATATTTTTTTTACTCATATTAAGTTATAAAAATATTATTATTAGTTTACCCGGTGTTTTAAATTTATTTTGTATATAAATTGTTATGTTTATATAAATTGCGACGGTTTTCTTAAATTCAACCCGATAAATATTTATTCACTCAAATCTTTCAAGAAATGTATTTTTATAATTTTTATGACCTCAATATATATTATCTTGACCCGTGAAAAGTTATTTTTTATCTAACGCTACCCTAAATGCTTAAATAAATACACAAGTTACTAATAATTCTTAATTTACAACATTTTCCTTTAACAAATATGTATTTAGCAACTCAAATTGCATTTGGTCTCTTTCTTTTTCAATTTGGTCGACCA
Organism: Chrysanthemum makinoi; assembly: GCA_910596185.1. NCBI lineage: Eukaryota > Viridiplantae > Streptophyta > Magnoliopsida > Asterales > Asteraceae > Chrysanthemum > Chrysanthemum makinoi. The sequence continues at coordinate 112,934,620 of OU343219.1, forward strand.
AATGGGGATGAGTCACAAGGTCTTGTGCAAATATCTCTAATATGCATATATATTATACTACTCACTTATTCATTTCACTTCATTTACTCATTTCACAAAACAAGATCAAACTCTTCTCTCCTTTCTCTCTTCCAAAACCGGCAGCCACCATAGATCAAGCAAGAGGATCATCTCAAATTTTTCAAGACAAGTTATTTAACAATCTAGTATCACTTGTTGTATAGGTTTTGCAATAAAACCCTCAAGTGATTAGGAAAACCCTTTTGTCCTTAAACCTCATCAAGTAGTCTTGTAAGCATCTCATGTTTATTTTTCATCTTACATATTCATTTCATCATATTTGAGCAAAAACATGCAAGTCATATGATGTTGTACCACTTTTCAATGATTTTCAAGAGTTATGAATATATATAATCCATCCTATAATTACTCCTTGTTATATATTAGTTTTGGTGATGTCTAGGAAACCATGACACCCTAAGAAGGTGTATGGTAGGATTAGAATAGCTCCGGAGTTGTTTTGAATGGGTTAGAATAGGTTTGGCGCGAGAAAAACTCATTTGACACATTTTGAATGAGGTCTGTCCATATTTTTAATTCTGGGAAAATCCGACAGTAGATAAATATTTTTGGGCTAGATAATTAGAAAATACACTTTAAAACGAAAACGTGGCCGCTTGAACGGATTAAACGGAGTTATAACGAAGAAGTTATGAATTTTTCAAGTTTGACGAGGAAAACTATTAATTTCAGAAATTTCAGCATGAAAATGTCACTCCTTACGAGTCAAAAATGAGTCTTAAGCTTTATAAATTGTGTCGACTTATCAAAAATATATTAGTATACTTTGACACGAATCTAAGGATATAAAAAACTAGAAAACGGACTTGTAACGATTAAATTACACGCGATAAACCAAGTTGTCGTAACTTTATTCTATTAGCAAAATTAATATATTCTTTATTACAAACATACTACGGCAACTAAAGGACCATGTTGGCGGACGTTTTTAACAATGATGTAGAACTTTTAATAACGTGATGTCTTCTAGTAAAAGTAAGTTCGCCTAGCATATTTTCCAAAATGTCCAACCGTTTGTTGAGCGGAGTTGTAACGAATAACATATAGTCACTCAAACTTTGCCGAAAACCATCCTTTAAACTATATTTTGGACTAAAGTGCAATACTTCACCTATGTTTTTCTCCATGATCGAGACCTTTATGATAAAAAATTAAACACTAAACCTTTGAGATATTGATACAAGCTTCCCAAAACCGTTGAGTTCATTTCCTAACACTCGGCGTGCACATTTTGACTAACTTTTCAAGGCCATTTTAGTCACTTTCATGAAAATTTCAACGACATTATTTTATGACGAAAAGTTATAATTTCACAATAAATCATTAAATGACTATCGTGGGATATCATTTCAACGTATATACTTGTAAAGTATTTTATAACATGATGAGATGTCATTAACATATATTTCGACGATAAATTCTATTTTCAAAAAGCATACAAGTGGTATGGATATCATATGGAGTTGCATGCACGACATTGTTTCATGACTTATATTAGAGCATATCATTCATATTAGGTTGCGGATAGAGATCGCACTCACTTCATGTATCTACTTTTGTCACCATAATCATTGCATCGGGTGTTTTGCCCCACTTTTACTCGTTAATTGTTTTACAAACTCTTCGGGGGAGATACATGCTCAACTACTTGCTTTTACTTTACATTTATATGAACTTAAATATCTTTTGTTTCACGCTAATGCGTAAGTAGATTATGCGGGAACTAAATTGATCACTATGTTATGAACGCTATTAGTTGAAACACTTTCCTTGATTTTGAACCCGTCGACATGTATATTTGAACTCTTTTAAATTGATTCGGACCCTTTGACATATAAGTGAACACTTTGGACTTGATTTGAACTTTTGACATATAATTGAACTCTTTTAACCTGTAAAGAACCCTTTTGATATATTTTAAACTTGTTTGAACTTATTGAACGTATGTTATGACCTTGACCTAAAGTCTCCTTTGTTGAGACATCACTATAAAGTCTTCTTTGTTCGGAGCATCACTATAAAGTCTCCTATGTTCGGAGTATATCTTTGGGTAGAGGCACCCAGTATATCTTTGGGAAGAGGCACCCAGTATATCTTTGGGAAGGCGGTATAACTTTGGGTAGTGGCACCCGGCATAATTTGGTTTCATCGAAGCATCAGTACAAAGTCTCCCTTGTTGGAGCGGTGCAAAGTCTCCATGTTTGGAGCATCCACTGAATTATTATATACGTAGTGCAATATTGTGAATTATTACCAACATACTTTCGACTATTAGACACATTATATTTTGTGCAATGGGTTGTGAACACACAGGTTGCAAGTTTTGTATGGCGAACTTGGGCTGAGTGGATTTACAATGCATTTGCTTTGAGAACTCATTTAACCTCGTGTGCTTGAACATAAACTAGACATATTTTGGCAGTGGGTTGTGAACACACAGGTTGCAAAGTTTTATGGAACTTGGAATTTGGAGTATTTGCAATTTTGCTTTTTGTGGACTATTCTAATTAACCAAAACTTTGCCTTTGTTGCATGAACGCTCTTTAAAAGCTTTACTTGTTAACAAACTCTATGAACTAACTCAACCATTGTGTTGACACTTTTAGCATGTTTTATCTCAGGTATCTAAGGCATTCACTTCATGGCATGCATGTGACTTATCATGAGTCGCGGTGTCGACGCGTCTCACATACATTTTTTTTGCACTTAACTATCGTTTGATTGTAACAAACTTATTTTGGTATCTTGGAAATCTATTGGGACCTATGTTTTGTAAACTCGATTATTTCTTGACTCAAGCGATATTTTCAAAACAACACTTTAGGTCGTTCGATATAACTGTAACTTTGATGCTATGATCGTCATTCCCCAGGAATTCCATTCCGCTGCAAAACAGGTAATTTGGGGGTGTGACAAATTATACCAGCTAATCATTGCATTCCAGGAGACAGCGTGTCTTATCTGCATTTCATTAACGCAGAAAGTTTTTCAGCCAGAGCCTCACATTTTCCATACATATCATTTCGACTCACAATGCTTTTTGCCCTCTATAATTTTATCATTATAAAAGTTTCAAAGCTGTTAACACTACCACTAAGGTTTTATACATTGCAAATACGAACTTTCGCCTCTTTCAACCCAGTTGAATTGTTTTCTTATGGGCTAAATTAGTAAATCTTACTCCAAATTGACACATTTATTAGTTAATGGGTTATGTGAGTGATTTTATTTTAACTTTTATAATGGCAGGGTTATGTGAGTGATGGTTATATGTTGCTTTTAGTTTGTAATCTTCGTTGATGGTCAAATATTGGAAGTTAATTGCTTTTAATATGTATTCTTTCTTGTACCAGGTTAATCAGGTGATGGCTGGACCGTACTAATGATCGGCATACTAATTACACATATAGTAACTAATCGCACCCTCACTACTGCCATAATCATTTCGAATCAGAGATTCATCCGGCTCCCTAATATGACAGTACAATGGAGGGCTATGAATATCTACTACAGTTTTCTCCTGAAATTCTTTTCTTAGATCCAAGGGTGAGGAATGGTGTTTTCTCTTCTCTTTCATGGAACTGAGGATTTCTCTATACCACCAGATGCAAGGTTTTATAATCCCTTCTGCACTTTAAAGATTGGGGGAATTGCATATATACCCACTAAAACTTAAAAACTTGCATATTTCCCCATAATACAACTTTTTATTGCATGATGTACAATGCATTTTAAGCATGTTTTGGGTATATATGCAAATATGCAAGTTTTAGTGGGTATATATATGCAATTGACCCGTAATTATATTTCTGTGTACACACACACACACATATATACACACTGTTGCTGCATGTGTGCGACTTGTGGCGAGTTCTATATCCTTTTTATTTATATATGCTGCAATTAATAAAATTCATCCGTTTTGCAGTATTAATCTTGTAGCGCACTTAAAAGTTATGTTTCCAAAGTTTGGATTTCAGATTATGTTTCTAAAATTGATTATTGGATGGAAATTATCTAACTTTCATATATTGTTTGCCCTTTTTCTTTCTTTTCTTTCGTATGTTATGCATGTGCGAGATTGGGCTTGTGGCTGCCCCTTTGTGCCTTATTTGGAGTTATCTGCGGGTCAAACACAAGCCAATGATGGTTGTAAGGTAAAGAACATTCCGGATGAGCCCATTATCAGTCAATCTCTTTGAGATTGGCAATGGTTTCAGGTTAAAGTTTGTTTCAGTAGTGACGGTGATGGGTGTCAACGTAGTCAAGCGTTGTGCTCGATAAGATACATAGACTTCTACAGCGACAATATTGTAATGTTGACGGTAATGGCTTGTCGATCAATGGTTCCTTTATCAAAGTTTATACTTTAACAATGGTGACAATATACTTCATCACTTTATATTATTTTCCATATCGATATACGACCACTCGACTGGTTGTATGACATTCTCAACGGTCTGATCCTTGCCCCCTTCAACTCTTGCACATTCACACACATTTCTTAGAGAAAGGTGTTCTAAAGTATGATAAGACCACTTGATCAGTGCAAAAATGAAATAGAATTATTTAAGAGCATGGCTGAGTACAGAACATTTTTTACAAAATAAAATCTAGTTCAAGACAGTTAACTATAGTAGTATTAATACCAAGTGTTGGATTAATCTCGACTAAATCTCTTTAAATAACTTTATACTCGTAATTAAAGAGGTTGATTGATAAATGATATCGCATTTGTCTTTGGATTAGAAAAGTAATGAGTTATATAACCTGAAATTATATAACAATCTTTGATATATTTGGAGTACAGAACTCATGGTTTACTTAGTTAAAAAAAATTGATTGTCAAATAGCAACAAAATCATAAATGAGTTATATAACCTGAAATTAATACTTCCAAGATCATTGGACCTTTGTTTCAAGTATCTAATCAAATGAAAATGTAATAAATATTGATAAGGAGTGATATTTGGACATGTATTTCTTTTTATAAGCATAGTTACACGATATAAAGAAGTGACGTAAAATTCGGTTCCAAAATCTCATCTTCTTGTCTTTATATAAATGAAAGACAAAGGTGCAAGTGTTTAACAAGAAAGTGAGTTGTTTTGGGAGTTGGGACCTATCATTTAGCTTATCACAATATATGATAACTAAAAATGTTGCATAATTTTTGTGTCTTAAAAGAATCGTGTATCTATCCAAGAATCACATTGTTGTACTAAAAATTTGAGTAGATATATTTTCATTGCATTCAAGCACTAAACATGCCCAAGTCACACATGTGTTGACTACTTGTGACCTCACAATACATGGGAAATATCTATTCGATGCAAACAAACTCAAATGGCTAAAGAAGACATCTTCCTATGTATGTAAATTTTTTATCTAATAGGTAATTCGACAAATAAATTTCTTGACATATTTGATGTTTAAACAATTCTTTTTAAACCTAAGATACAAAAATCTTACAAATCAAATTTAGTCCATCAAAACAATCAACTATAAATTACATAGTGCTGTACTAATTTTAGTTAATATCGTAAAACAACAAATTTGTAATTTGTTGATCTTGCCGCTCCACATTTGTCAATAACATTTTCTCATCCGACTCTCAACGCTATGCTAACACACAAAATATCCAACATACCCAAATCTCCTTTTCAAGTTTTTCTTAATCATTTGCTTTTTATACAAACTTGGTCTGTAAGGTATAAACGCACGGGGTATGCCTGTGGCATTTGTTTTTTAATTAGCTTGTAACAAATTTTTGATATATATAATTTTTCTTTTTAAAAAAAAAAAAAAAAAAAAAAAAAAAAAATTCTTAATCGTCATGATACCCCATTTACCTCTCATATGCTGACATTATAACATATCAGCAGAAATCGTCAAAGATTAACTTTCACGATTACTTAAAACATAAGACCAAAAACATTTTCTTTCCATTATTTTATCAAAATTGTACAATAATAATTATAACCACTATAAACATCATAACGAAAAACAAAACTAATCTAAATCAAACACTTCATAACCAAAGCACCAAAATGATTCCATCTATTTATCTTATCTTACTTTCAATAGAGCCCTAAAATACATACAACCACTAAACAAGTCCAATAAAGTCAAAAGATAGTTGGACTTTTACATGACCCCACAAAAACCTATATAAACTCAAAGAAAAAAAATCCCTCGATCATCAACAAAACAAACACTTTCCATAATATCCAATAATAAATCGTAAATTCTTTCATCTAGGGTTAGGGTTTAAAGCTTGTTCCTCATGCTGTTTCCTAATTAAACTTCGATCAAAATCTCTTTGATTCATCATAATCATGTATTCCAAACAACCACGGTTTAACGCCGATCGTAACCCCGGTAACACTAATGTTAATCAGTTTATTACCGACATGTTAGTTCTTTCTTCTTCTTCTTCTTTTTTTTTTGTCTGTCTTTATGATTTTTTATTCGAGTTTTTGAATATTTATCGTTACATACTTACGTTATGTATTTATTTATGATTTATTTGCATGAGTTATTTGTGGGTGTTTGGATGCTGTTTTAAATGTGATTTTAGTGATTAGTCTTTCCTAATGTTTAGGTAAAAATTTGGTAATGGTTTTGAAAGTGTAGTTCATAATTTGCTTGATAGAAACAAAACTAGGGTTTTTGCTAAAAATAGCGTTTTGGTCTGTACGACTAACTTCTTTTTTATATATATACTAGTGTAATAGTATGACATAACTAAACTATTTTTTGTATTGGTATATTAAAAAATTGAAAATGATAAGGTTAAACATATGTGTTATTAGCTTATTTAATTGTGTAGAATTAGGCCATATATGTTGTTACAACCGATGGATTGTTGGCATGCAACTTTAGTAATAAAATTAGGCATGTCAATCACTACTCATTACAAATTGAGATGGATGGTACTGAATAATTGTGTAATGAGTATTTTGTTCTTTAACGAGTGAAAGTGAGTTGAATTGCTTTTAGGTCAAAATGGTCATTACACATATTTTGGTAGTGCATGAACTAAAACATAGGCGGTGTACAAGTCACTTTCTTTGATTTAGTTAGTTACTGATTTGAATAATAATCACTTCATTTTACATATTATTATAGCTTTAGATGATCGCATTTTTCAAACACTCGGCATTAGCTAAAGTAATTGTTACGACTTATCTGACGCAGCTTGTTTATTTACTGATTTTGATGTCCTCAAAGTTATAGTGTAGTGTTTTAGATGCGTGTAACTCACTGCGAAAGTTCTTTTTGCAGGGCGAAAAGTGAACGGTATATGGAAATAATTGATGTGGATCAATGGGAATCTAAATTTGTAAATAACATGAACAAACAATTCCGAATAACCACTCCTACCTCACATCCAAATAACCAATTCCTAAGTTCTGCTCTAAACTCACATCCAAACAACCGATTACCAGTTTTGATTCCTAAATCACATACCAACAACCAGTTTTCAACTTCAGTTGAACCTCCAAAGGTCAGAATGTTCACCTACTAGTTTCTATGAATTTCGGCTTAAACACTTTCGTAGTTTTAACTTGTATGTTTTGTAAACTTTCTTATAGGTGGCTACAAACCAGACCATATATGGATTTAGAAACTTAAAGAGGCAGAAGACAATGGATGTTAATCAATATACAGGGGTACCAAATGGGTTCGTTTCCTTGATGTCTTCGGGTTTGCATAGCTCTGATTCGTCCATGAATATGAGATACAACGGACACAATTCTGCTTCCAGCAACATATCCAATTCTCAGTATCTCGGAGGTATGCATGTTCTGTTTTTGTACCAAACTGGATATCCTGTTTTTTGCGCTTTTTGTGTATTGATGTTTACATAAAACTTACGCAGAAGCATTTTTTACAGGATCTTCATTTAATGAGTTTAACCAGAATGCATACAGCATGGCTTTTCCAACATCAGTAAAAATTTTGCAATCTTTGCATTCAAATCAGAGTAGTTTGAAACTGAATTTCAAGTACAATAGTGAGGATATTCAAGTTAATTATGCCTCAGAAAGACCAACAACAAATCGTGAGACATATTTACGCCCACGGGTTCAAATGTCAGCTTCCCGCCAACAACCTAATCAGCAGACTCGTCAGCTTCCATTGCAGTTAGGTGGTCGATTGAAGGGCCAATTTAATGTTTTCAAGACTCCACAGGTTAATATATGGAAACCAGTGCAGCGTCGACCACGTGTTGCTGAAGAAAGTTGTGATATAAGTTTATATAGGAAACGAAAACGTGAGATATTGGATTTCCTGGGTGAAAGTTGGAAGGAGGGCACTCTTTTCGATGTGCTCAAACCATTTTATAAGTTGCCAAATTTGGAAGAATGCTCTAATAAAAGTGAAGAAGATCTTTCAGTGGTAAAGACAGAACCTTTAGCCATGTTTTCAGGAACGAAAGCGAAAGATATAATAACAGAAGGTGCCACCGGGAGTAATGGATATATATCAAAAGGGTCTGAAGGGAATGACGATAATACTACAAAAGATGAATTCAATGAGCCACCCGAGTTTTGTTTTCAAGAAAATACCAGTGTTGGAAAGGAGGAATCTAGTGAAGTAGGTTCAATTGTTAATTGTGGACTGAATACAACTTCAGATGCTTATGAGTCAATAGTGGAGCCCATGGAGTGCATGACACCACATCACAATGCATCTGCAGATGACTGTGACATGGTGTTGGAATTTGGAAAGACGCAAACACAGACTAGATATTTCAATGATAATGGAACAGGGTCGGGATCAGGGCATATCAAGATACCAAGTGTATCTTCGGTTGACTGTGAAATGGTGTCTGAATCCGAGAATACAGAGGCTCAAACTGCATGCTTTGTTGACAACAGCTCAGGGTCAGGATCAGGGAATATGAAGTTACCGAGTGTAACTTCGGTTGACTGTGAAATGGTGTCCGAATCCGACAATACAAAGGCTCAGACTGCATGTTTTGATGATAGCAATTCAGGTTCGGGATCAGGGAAAATCAAGATATCAAGTGTATCTTTGGTTGATTGTGACATGGTGTCTGAATCCAAGAAGACAAAGGTTCAGGTTGCATGTTCTGAAGATAACAACTCAGGGTCGGGATCAGGAAACATGATAACACCAAGTGTCTCATTGGCTGATTTTATCACTGCATCTCAAATCAAACAACATTTGTCAAGCTTTAACCAAGATAATAGGGTGATATTGAAAAACAAAGATACTTCAAGTAATCAAGACCTATGTGAGTTATGTTGGGAAGAAAGAATAATGCTGGCGCCTGCACCCATCTATTGCGAATTTTGTGTCTTCCGGATCCCGCTAAATGCTCCATATTATCGGTCAACAAAACAGGAGAACAAAGACACAGACACAGACACAAAGACAAACATGGACACGGACATGGACACAGACACAAAGACAAACACAGACACAGACACAGACACAGACACAAAGACAAACACAGACACAAACACAGACACAAAACCACAACATTGCATATGTACAACATGCTTTAAGGTATCTGGTTCTACTATTAAGTTACCAAATGGAGGTTTAATTTCTAAAGCAGAGTTAGAAAAGGCAAAGAACATGGAACAAGAAGACGACGTAAGTTTAATTAGTCCTCATTTCTTATTCTTAAATTTTTTTAATTAAAGTATACTTAACATTGGTGTTTGTTTCAGTGGGTGGAATGTGACAGATGTCAAAAGTGGCAACACTATATTTGTGGTCTCTACAATAAGGAAAAAGATCAAGGAGAAGGAGCGAAAGGAGAATATATTTGCTCCAAGTGTCGCTTAACAGAAATAGAGGAAGGAAAGTGGGCACCACAAACTGTTTTGGCAGCTGAAGATCTTCCAAGAACCAATCTTAGTGATCATATTGAACAACGACTTGTCACCCGTATGAAGCAGGAGAGAGAAGAAACCGCTAAATCTCAAGGAACAGAACTGAAAAACGTTAGAGTTTATCTCTTTTACTCTGATAAAATAAAATGCATGGTTTCATATGTTTTATTAATCTTGAGTTCTTGACAGGTAGCGGAAGCAGAAGGTCTTGTTGTTAGAGTAGTGTTATCTATAGACAAAGAGTTAGAAGTGAAGCAGCAATTTAGAGATATATTTGAAGGAAAAGATTATCCAGAAAAACTTAAATACAGATCAAAAGTAAGATACATCTTTCTGTACTTTTAATATTTTCTAGACTCAATTATAAACAAGACTTCTAACTTTTGTTTTGAAAATAGTTAATTCTTTTGTTCCAGAGATCAGGAGGTGTAGATGTGTGCATATTCGGAATGTATGTTCAGGAGTATGGATCAGAGTGTAGCGGTCCTAATAATCGCTGTGTTTATATCTCATACCTTGATTCCGTCAAGTACTTTCAACCAGAAAGAAAAACCTCAAGTGGCGAGTCTCTTCGTACCTTTGTCTACCACGAAATATTGGTATTTTTTGTTTTCTTTTCATTTTTGTTGCTAATCTTCTATCAAATTTTTGGTCATTTGACATAGCGGAAAATTCTTGAATTATGCAGATTGGATACCTTGAATATTGCAAGAAACAAGGTTTTTCTACGTGTTATATATGGTCGTGTCCTGTTGTAAAAGGTCAAGATTATATCTTTAATTGTCGTCCCAAAACTCAGAAAACACCAAAGGAGGACAAGCTACTAAAGTGGTAGGTTATCATGTAATTTTTTCTTCCTGTAATATCAACTTGCAACTTTTTAGTTCTTCTGTGCATAGCGTTACACAAGATCGTTATAACGTTTTCTATGTAGGTACAAATTAATGCTATCTAAAGCAGCCAAAGAGGGCATTGTGGTGGACATCAATAATTTACACAAAGAGTTTTTCATTCCTAAAAAAGAAAACAATAAGATAACAGCAGCACGTTTGCCATATTTCGATGGTGCTTATTGGTTGGGGGCTGCGGAAACTATAAGTAAGAAACTTGAGGAGGAAGAAAGCTCGGGAAAATTGTGTAAAAAGTCACCTAATAAGCGAACTTTGAAGGCTCTGGGACAAGACAATCCAACAAAGGATGTTTTAGTGATGCAACAAGTAATTATTATTTTTTTATTAAAATTCTTTCATAATTGTATAAACTCTATTTTAGTGTTAATATTTTCTGCTTGCCCTTATCTTTTTAAATTTTTTGTACAGCTCGGTGACAAGATTATGGCAAACCAGGAAAACCTTATGATTGTTCGTTTACAGCAGACGTGCACATCTTGCCATGAAGAAATGTTATGTGGAAGCAGATGGTTTTGCAACCAATGCAACAAGATTCAGTTATGTTCAAGATGTTTTGACTTGGGTATTTACCCCAAAAAAATGCACAAATGCCATTCTGAGCTGAGTGTACTTTCTGAGGTGAGCCACGCAATCAAATTAAGTGTTTTTATTATTTTTTTTTGTTAATATTGTAAATAACTAAATTAGTAAATATCATTTAATTATTTGTTATTTTCAGGGCATATTGAGCAATGTACCTCGTGTTACCACCGATAGAGATGGCTTGCTTATAAATAATTTCTTCGAAACTCGAGATGATTTTTTGAACAAGTGTGAAATATTTCAGTACCAGTTCAATACACTCGCTCATGCAAAATATTCCTCCATGATGATTTTGTATCATTTCGCACAAAAGCTCGTTATCCAGCCAGTCTGCACTCTTTGCAATAATCATGTCCTAATTGATCAATGCTGGCACTGTGATAGCTGCCTTAATCTACACGTTTGCGAATCATGCTATGAGACTAAAGGTGACACTTGTCATAATCATAAGTTAACTCATCGTTCAACAAAAGTTACCCCTGAAATTACCAAAAATAAAGAAGAACCTGAGAAGCAAAAAGTGACGATGGTGAGAAATGAGGAATGATTTTTAAAATGTGATTATGTTATGGTATCTTTTTATTAATGATTATAACAGAATGTTTGTGATGCAGATGAATGGGCTTCAGGATGCTTTAGTTCATGCCTCTCGATGTAAGAATAAGAATATCGAGTGTACCTACCCATGTTGTCAAACCAGCAAAAAGCTTATTCTGCATGGTTCTCGATGCAGCGTGAGAGCGTTTAATGGTTATATGTATACATGCATGGTCCATACTCATGAAACACGCACAAAATTGTGCAGATTCCACTTGTGGAATACCTCATTGCATGTGAGTCATTATAACACATCTACTAGCAATTTGCTGCAAGTGACATTTAAGCAAAAAAAATCCTCTAAAGTCCTAACGTGTTTTTTGTGCATTTTTATTCTTCAGGGACTTGAAACAGAGAATAAAAGTAACTGCATCCAGCTCAGGAAATAAGCGAAAGGCAACAACTAGTCAGCAGTGTTTGGCAACTGGTATAGTAGATAGACACAAGAGGTTGCATTTAAGTATATAGCTAGCTGGATTGAATCAAGATTGGATTTTGTTTTTCGGTTCATTTAAGTATGGTATGGATAACTAGTTATTATTCTTTGCTATGTGTATATATAGGGTCCGAAGGACCCAAGATGGCAAAAGGGTTAACTTGTGTAGGTTTGTTATGCATATATAAAAAAGTTCATTTTATTTAGTTTCACATGTTGCTCTAATTCCATTGTGTTTAGTGGGTCTATCTCTGAGTCTGACAATGGAAATTGAGTACCCAAGAAACTAATTAACCAAAAGAAGAAACTAATCAGATGGTTTCTTGGTTATAATTAACTTTATTATGTTTGGTTGGGTAAGCAAATCTTTAACTTAACAAAGGTTGATTTGTGCATGACACTTTCGAGCTCATACACATAGAATAAATGTTCATGGACCATTATACCGCCACACCACCTCATACATATGAAATAATGGTGATAACATAAATGCCAAACAGAATTATTTTTATGTGTATGGAGTAAAAGGTTCTGTATCTTCCAGTAGTGTTTGGAAGAGTTGACAAATTTTATTCTTCTTAACTCCATGGTTTCATGTAATTAAGGTTTATATAGATTCGTTACTTTTTGACCCTACATCAGATGATACAAAAGCTAAAAGCCTCTTTTAAGAAATCTACTTATTTTTTGACGAAAAACTATGTATTTCAGATATCTTCGATTATAGGTGGACAATAGGAACTTACTACTAACCAGTTGCCAAAAATTTAAGGTTATCGGAAGAATGCTGGTATTTTGGATCTGAAAGAGTAACGAGTCTACGATGAGATCATAACCAAATTAGTTTGATAGTTTATAGAACCTACCTAAGATAAAAATATGGATGCAAGTTTGAGCTTAATGATTCATGCATATTGCAAGATTTGATAAACATCAGAAGTATATAGCAACAATAGAGATCGAGTCATTATTTTCATTAATACAACACGTTACTTACATTTTGGATCGCCGAAGATTCTATTTGTGTTGTGAGAAGCTTCTATGACTGGAACATCTTTTTCGTCCCCATGTGCAACATCTACAAGCTTCTCTTAAGACTCTACTTCATGTTCAATCTTCTTTACATAAAGAAATAATATGTTCGCAGACATGACATGGTTGTATACAAGGATCAGGAGATCCTGAATAATTTCTGCTTTATACATCATGGAGATCAGGGAACATCAACTCAGAAATCTTTGTTCAAATTATTGATTAAGCTTAAAACTTATTGTTATATGGAGAATTCACCGTTTTTATGTATTGGAATTAGACAAAATATAGGGATTAGAGAGTTAACCACTGTATATATGACTATAATTTTATTTTTTGACTTGATCCATAAGATAGTGAGAGTTTGTTGGTTTAATCCAGCATCCAGCTTGAAATCAGTAACCCCACTAATAAATCTCTTTATACTGTAACATAATTACATAAAGGGAATGTCTAACCAATGCCCTAAGGGATAATGATACTCTAAATAAAACTTTATTTAATGTTATCACCAAATAAAGAAATTTAATTTTCATTTTACCCGAACATTATTTAGCATGTCTTTCCATGACTTTCCGTTCCATTGCTCCAGATTAATACTAAAATGCAAATATTAATCAAATCGGTACCAAATATCATGAAGAAAAAATAAACAAGAGCAATAAACACGGGATAATGATACTCTAAATAAAACTTTATTTAATGTTATCACCAATGCATCATTTGCTGCCGCATTATAAATCATTGTTCCATGATGATATACTGATATAAAGAGAACATTTGACAGTTTGACTCTTCTAACTTTGACTCAGTACACAGTAGTGAACTTTATTTCAACAATTGTTGTGTAGGGAAACTGTTACACTTTTATTAATAAAATTTAAATTACAATAAATAAAATTAACAGTAAATAAATAACAGAAAGTTAAATACAAACAGAATGTAAGCAGATAAACGATAATTAAATAAAATAATAAAATAACAGAAGACTTACTTCTTGATCACCAATAGATCAATAAAGAAGCACTAAAGCCGAGCACGTGTTTGACACGCTTCCCTTAAAACAGATTCGCCCTGCTTTCCAGGGTACAACAAACAAAATGTTGATCGCTTCGGACTTAACTAAACCGCCTCGAATTTCATCTTAAGAGATGCGTATTCCATATGTTGGAAATCAATAATAACTATTGATTTGATGTGTGTAAAACTTGTAATTAGGACCCTATTTATACACATAATTCTGTTTTACTCATCCCAATCGATGTGGGATGAAAATAAACTACTTTTCCTCTTTAGGCATGGTACCGAATGCCTAACTTTGAGAACCGATATCTCATTCACATCAACTCTATTTTGGACACATAAAAGCTTATTACGGCTCTTCGAGGAGAACGCCAACCTACAAACTATTAATCATATATGTGACATATACATATAGATAATTGTGTCCAAAGTTGGTCAAAAGTCACTTTTACCAACCAATTTTCCAACAATCCCCACATGAATGGAGATCTCGTAATAAAAATTACGATGAAATTCCAATAGTTGAATCTTGCAAAGGATAGGTAGGTGTGACCCTTTGAACCTTCCCTTGTGAGATGCACTTAGTCTCCTAGATCCTAGTAGACGCGATGTCCTTGAACTCAGCCTCTCTTATGACGTATTTACTACACTTCACACAAGACTCTCCTTAACATTGTCAAGTCCTCATAGTCATGTTCGTTATGGTCATGAACACTAGCTCCTGTTCTGCAAGAGCTCTTAGGATTTGCGCCCCACAATTCCCTTCAAAGCGACCCCACTTCTCTATCACATAGGTGATTTCATCTTGAATCATTAAAACATATGTTTTGTGATTTCATCTCGAATCATTATGCTTTGTGATTTCATCCTAAATCATTAAAGCCATATGTTTAACCTCTCAACAAGTCACATTTGTTATAGGAATGGACTAGGAAGTTACAATGTTAAGTAACTCCCCATATTGATGTGACTTCCCCCACATTTATATGATTAGGTTGTCCTATTGAACCCAGATCTTGGGATCTCCAATCAACTGGGTTAGGTTTTCCTTCATATAAACTCATTCCTTTAAGGGCTTTAGTCCCATTCCTCTAGACGACTTACTAAC
This sequence comes from Chrysanthemum makinoi, assembly GCA_910596185.1. Taxonomy (NCBI): domain Eukaryota; kingdom Viridiplantae; phylum Streptophyta; class Magnoliopsida; order Asterales; family Asteraceae; genus Chrysanthemum; species Chrysanthemum makinoi. The sequence goes on from OU343219.1 coordinate 112,950,265, forward strand.
TAACTCTCTGCTTAAGCCTTCAGATGATCCGCGATGTTATCTACGTAGTCAATCGTGATAACTCTAGTTGAGAGTAGTTGTCGCACCAATCAACGTCTATGATGGATATGTCTGGACTTACCGTTTTACATTGTGATATGAGCTCTGTCAATTTCCAATTGACTATCACACTTTATATAGATGGTCGTTACGGTTTATATCTTGGTATGTCCTCTACGAATTAACGTATTCCGCATATTCTATAAATTTTTCTCAAATGATAAATTCAAATTCCACCATAGATTTAGCTATAAAAGTCTGTTTGAAATACTTTCAAGATTTCCAAGACAAGCTTCCCACGAGAGTCAATACATCCACTCTAGTAGATCTAGATTCTTTTATGTAAGAATCCATATTTGCATTACTCTATCATTAGATAGCAGTTGGATATCTTCCAAAATGCAATATCGTAAGTATCATAGTACTTGTGTAATACTATTCAAATGGTCATCACTTGAATTAATGGTATATTTACTTAACTTGATTTTAACTTCTAAATCAAGTCTTACACACGTCATTAGACACATAAGACTTCCAATACTCGAGTATTCAAAATAGGTAACACCTCTACCTCTATTATAAATAGATTTAAAAGATGTCATTGGAGTTCTAGCTAGGCCGAATCCCCACATTGAACCTTTGAAGAATATTGTCCTTATAGTGTTTTTGACTTCAAAACAAATCCATTTGGTTTCATATGATCTTAGTTCCAAGAACCATATCGAGCAACCAATGTAGTTCATGTCAAATCTTGACTCCAACATTTCATTAGTGGATTTGATCATCTTGTTATCACTTTCAGTGATAAGTATACCATCTATGTATAGACACATGATTACATATATACCAACAATTATTTCTTTCCACAAACATCCGTTATTTTAAATCCACGTTCGACATGACGTGAAAAAATAATTGATGTCATTGTTTGGGAGCTTGCTTTAAGCCATATAATGACTTAACAAGCCTACAAACTTGGTTCTCTTGTCCAGGAGCCATGAAACCCTCGGGTTGGTTCATGTAGATTTCTTCTTCTAAATATCCATTTAGAAATGCCGTTTTCACATCCATTTGGTGAACTTCCAAATTTCTTAAAGCGGCAATAGCAAGTATCATCCTAATCGAGGTTATTCGCGTGACAGGCGAATATGTATCAAAGTAATCAAGACCTTCTTCGTCTAAATCATTTGATTACTAATCTTGCTTTATACTTGTCAATGGTGCCATCGGCTTTCATCTTCTTCTTGAAGATCCATTTATAGCCTAGTGGTTTACAACCGGGAGGTAAATCCACGAGCTCCCAAGTATGGTTTTGTAAAATAGAATCTATTTCACTTTTAATGGCTTTTTTCCATTGAGGCCCTTCTCGAGGAAGTAACTTCTCGGTATGAAGTGGGTTCGTTTTCAACCATAAAAGAAACAAAATCGGGTCCAAACGATTTCTCGGTTCTTGCCCTTTTGCTTCTTCTAGGTTCAACCTTCTTTCCTCAGTTTGATCTTGTCTCTCATCTTGGAGATCATTATCAACTCCTTTGTTGCTCTCTTATCGAAGGACTTCATCATTTAGTTACCTCTCATCATGGACAACTTTACCACCAAGCCTAGATGAACATCCATTCTCCTCTAATAATCAAGGAAACACGGTTTCATACAATGAAAGTTTTCCTTGATTCGATTATCGTATCTTTGTGTATATTCATCGTTTCCGAATCACATACAAAGAAATGATAAGCACTATCATATGAGCATATCCAAAATTATGCAAACCACGCTTTAGGTCCAATATTTTGAATCTTGGGTGTCAGACATATATAGACCCCCACATTCGTAGTACTTATAGGATGGTTTCTTCCCATCCATAGTTCATAAAAACTATCTTCTTTCTCTTACGGGGATCTTATCTAAAAGATAAGTAGCCAATAAACCGCTTTCCCCCACATGCCATGGCTTAAACCATGACTTTAACAACATGGCATAACCATATCTTTAAGGAACAATTCTTTCCTATCAACAATTATGTTGTGGTGTATAAGGAGCAATAAATTTATGTCTTATTCCATGTTTAGCACATACATGAACTGAAGACACATATTTACCTCCAATATCACTTCGAACCGCCTTTGTTTCGATAATAAGTTGAGTCTCAACTTATTTGTATAGATCAATCTTGTCTATATTCTTACTCTCAAGTAAGTAAAAGTCGCAATATTTTGTACTACCATCAACAATCACGATGATGTACCTAATTGCTACCTTTGTAGGTATCGATTCCAAATCACATAAACTATGTGAATCAAGGGTTCGGTTAATTTTTGGTCAACCGAGTGAAAAGACAATCTTGTCAATTTGGCTTCAACATAAGTTTTACTTTTGTAATCCGTGTTCATTTATTTAATTAAACAACGTATTGAGTTAAAATTAACATGTCCGAGTTGGCCATGCTATACATTCAAAGGATCAAATAAGTTGAATTCATACTCATTTTTATTAAAACAAAAAAAAAATCGCTTAAATATTTAATGAAAGGCATAACCCGCACTAAGGCCAAAATTTTATTCAATGTTAACTCAATTTTATTTGATTAAAATAAAAATAAAGCCAAGTTTATTAAGCAACCATCCATACAAGATTCCTACAATCTTCGCACATACAACATGTTGGTTCACTTAAGCTCTTTTCCACATGTGAATTTCAACATCACATTTCTTTTTCCCTTGCTATTAGCAGTTATAGAGTTGCCCATAGATTGCATCTCTCCATTTTCTGCTACTTTGAAAGAGTTAACCAAACTCTTATCATCATACTCATGACATGATGCCCAAGTGTTAACCCACCATTTTCAATGTCGGATCCCCGCCTTGGCAACAATTATCATTTCATTCAAGCCATTTAACCCATAGTTATGGCACATAAAATCTGAATGTTTTAAAGCATCTACCGATACATAACTGAGTATCGGTCTCCCTTTCATCAAGTTCGGGAGCAGATTTTTTTAGATGTCACTCATGACATTCCGAACATTCTGTTAATATTCCGTTATTAGTGTAACACTAAATTTGGAATAATTAACAACTTGCTATATCACAAAGTGTTTCTTAACAAACACGATAACATCAAATTTTGTTTAAAACACTACTGTTTTGTAAGATCCATTATACAAAACCGCTTTTAAACAAGTCTTTCGATTAAACAATTAAACAATATCGCATATTACATAATGTTTTGAAACAAAACAAATTTGTAATATGATTTTGTTAATCATCCTTAACAATATCTTAATAGATTTGCATCACATGGTATAATTCTACAATGAAACTCAACAAGGTTTCAAAATAGATTTTCAAAGGAACTCAACAAGGTTTCTATAGATCTACTTTCAAATGCATAAAGTGTCAAGAACTATATTTAGTTTATAATTAAACTCAACCTAGTTTAAATAAGCTAAACAAGTCAAAGAAACTTTTCCACAAAATATGATAACAACTTCTATTATCAGATTTTGTTTAAAACAAACTCATCTTGGTTTCAATAAACACGTTCTAGTAATCTAATAAAATAACAACTTGTATTTTATGAGATTTATTTCAAAGAAACTCCACTTGGTTTCAATGAATCTGATTTCATCATGATATTTAACCATGTTAGTAATTGGCGCACCAATTACATTCGCAAGATTCACTAGGTTCACAAATTATGTTACCATCAGAACTTGTAATATATAAACACTAAAACAGAAAACTGTTAAACAATATGGTATCTAATAAACTCGACATGGTTTATGTAAACTTGTACCATATATGATTCCTAGAAACACAAGCTTGGTTTCAATATCTAGATTTAAACAATAACATATGCAATAAATCAGTTTGAAAAGAAACTCATCATGGTTTCAATATAAACTGATTCAATAAACTGCTTTTAAAATCGCTTATAAATCTGTATACCAAATCTGTTAATTAAAATTTTGTTTAGTTATAAAACTGATTTTCAAAGAAACTCAATCTTGGTTTCAAAGCAGAAAACCGTTTGTATAAAATATGTTAATTATATAAATCGATTTTAATAAAAGTGTTTTAATTCACACAACGAATCTGCTTAAGATCAGGAAACTGTTACACTTTTATTAATAAAATTTAAATTACAATAAATAAAATTAACAAGAAATAAATAACGAAGTTAAATACAAACGTAAAGCGATAAACGATAATTAAATAAAATAATAAAAAGACTTACTTGATCACCAATAGAGATCAACAAAGAAGCACTAAAAGCCGAGGCACGCGTTTGACACGCCTTAAAACAGATTCGCCGTCTGCTTCCCAGGGTACAACAGCCAAAACAAAGTGTTTGTACCGCCTGAACTTAACTAAACCGCCCAAATTTCATCTTAAGAGATCGATTCCATATGTTGGAAATCAATAATAACTATTGATTTGATGTGTAAACTTGTGAATTAGGACCTCTATTTATACACAATAGACTTCTGTTTACTCATCCCACCGATGGGATCAAAATAAATACTTTTTCCTTTAGCATGGTATCAATGCCTAACTTTGGCACCGATATCTCATTCACATCAACTCTATTTGGACAACATAAAGCTTATTATGGCTCTCTTCGAGGAGAATGCGAACCTACAAACTATTACTCATATATGTGACATATACATATAGATAATTGTGTCCAAAGTTGGTCAAAAGTCACTTTTGCCAACCAATTTTCCAACATGTTTCGTGTAAATTCATCTCTGATTATGGCAGCAAACAATCATGTGAGAGAGAAATGGAAAGATGGGTGGGTCGGCCTCTTGGATAATGGTTCAGTTTAAAACGGGTAATTTCTAGAACGGGTCAAAATAGGCGGGTTCGGTTGACCAGCAAAATTTTTTTATTCATTTTCTATAAACTACTAACGTGCTAACTAGTGGGTTGTATACTTGTACGTACTCCATGGGGTTCCCGGGCAAACGTGGGAACCCCCCTATCTCTGTCCCTGCTTGTTCCCCATATTGTGTATAACAATTAGAAAGCTTCTTCAGAAGTGCAGTGTGAGCCGTGAGGATCGATCGTTGAAGGTTGTAATACTAAACGAGCATGGTTCTTACTAAGGAAACACGCATAAAAGACTGTGCAGATGCCATTATTCCAATTGTATAATACATGGTTGCATGTGAGTCATCTACCAGTAATTTGGTTGAATTGATATTTAAGCAAAATATATAGTAGCAGTCTCCTAACGTGTTTTTTAAGCATTTTAATTATTAGTTAGACGATGCAGCAAATGAAAATACCTGCATATGCAACGACGACTCAGCAGTAAAGAGAAGAAGTTTACAGGTCGATGTTTAGTATAACCTTAATTGATTTGCTTATCTTCATAAATGCTCGTTGACCATTATGCAAATGTATATCTTTAGTTATATCACATGTTAATTATTTAACTAATTTACAGATTTTGTCCCTGAATTATCTCGTCATATATAGTTATTCTCTATTATCTTGTTTAATATGACTTGTCTAATCTAAAATAGTCACTTTTAGCAATTTATTAATTGAGTCCCGATATGATATTAGAACTTAGACGTTGGTATGCATCCACTACCACCACTCGGACGCATCCTATGGTCACTTCGTGCTCAAGTTGGCATCGTTAAGCCTAATCCTCGGTTACATGGTCTTACGTCTTCTATTTCTCCTACTCCTTAATCACCTCCTTTGCTTTATCCGATCCTCATTTGAGGGATGCTAAAAACGAATATAATTAACTAAAAACGAATATAATTAACGAATATTTAATCCTCGGTTATTAAATGAATATAATGTATTAACTAAAAACGGTAGTTGGATTCTTGTAACGAAACCATCTAATGTCAACGTGGTTCGGTATATGATGGTTCTTTGAGCAGGCATAAGGCTCGTCTGGTTGTTAACGGACTTAGCCAACAGTTTGGAGTTGATTGTGATAAGACCTTTAGTCCGGTTGTTAAACCCGCTATCATTCGTACTGCTCTTAGCCTTGCATTATCTCGTGGTTGGCTATTCATCAACTACACGTTAAGAATACTTTTTTTAATGAGATCTTTGCGAGACTATTTATATGTAACAACCACTGGGTTTTGTGGATTGTCGTTTTCCACATCATGTTCAAGGTTGCAGAGATCATTACATGGGTTGCAACAGGCACCTCGTGCTTCGTTTCAGCGTTTTGCAGGTTATGCTCTCCAAGCTGGGTTTTATTCGAGCGATGCGACTCCTCTCTGTTTATTTATCGGCATGGTATTGAGATTGCATATTTACTGATATATGCTGATGATATTATTCTGACCGCCTCTACTGTAAGCTCCCGGAAAATTTCAATGTCATTATCTAACTAATCATGAATAAAGCATATATTTGGAACCATAAAATTTTCCTTGTATCAATTTTGTATATCACTTGGCAAGTGCATCGTAAACCTTGAATGAAAGGCTTAAAATACACCGTTGAGACCCGATAAAATTTACCTTGACCTCGATAATAATATTTCTTTTGTATATATTATATAAAAAATATATATTATTTTTATTTTTATTTTTTTTACTTCTCCTAACGGGCTCGTAAGCCCAAACCGACCCAACACCCTATTCTTTCTATTTCTTGGGCTCGTGTAGTTTCAACCCAACCCAACTCATTCATAGTTCTTTCACTTCGGCCTAGCCCATCCGGTTTCCTAGCCCAACGCATACCTCAACTCTTTGTGCTAGACACAATTTTTATACAAGTAATATTTGTGTGCATGGTTTCTTGCTTCTGTGATGCAAACGACACACAAAACACAAACACAACTTTGGTCATTTCATCCTTGCGTGTAAGTGTAATCAAAGGGAACAAAGATACAACCAAGAGCCACCCTAACACAATATTATATTTAGCCTAAACACCTTTGACCTCTTTTGACTCTATTATCCATTAGACTATATGTTTCCCATGCTCAAATTGATGTGACCAAACCAAAACATGCCCACATTCGAAGTTGAATTTTTGAGCATGCTTAAGGATTTCACACATCTTCTACTTATATCTTGGAACTACGAGAGGCACAAGTAAAACACAAACACAACTTTGGTCATTTCATCCTTGCATGTAAGTGTAATCAAAGGGAACAAAGACACAACCAAGAGCCACCCTAACACAATATTATATTTAGCCTAAACACCTTTGACCTCTTTTGACTCTATTATCCATTAGACTATACGTTTACCATGCTCAAATTGACGTGACCAAACCAAAACATGCCCACATTTGAAGTTGAATTTTCGAGCATGCTTAAGGATATGATTTCACACATCTTCTACTTATATCTTGGAACTAGGAGAGGCACAAATAAAATATAAAGGGAACCATACTTCATTTCTACTATATATCACAACTCAAAACACCTAGCTTGAGCTACAAACACTCATCATTTATCAAACATACTTAAACACCTCTCACATCACATACCAAACGTTCACTGTGGGTCGAGCGCAAGGGATAGCAAAACGCAAAGGGGTCTAGTAATTTAGTTACGGGTATAAGGAGAACGAGGAAAAACCTTGGTCACGTTCATAATCTCTTTGAATCTCATCACCACCTTTGGGTGTTGTAAGTATCTCTCATTTTCTTTTTGTAACCTTTTACTCTCGATTATATTTTGTATCACACGTAAAACATGTTATAACACCTTAGTAATCGATCACATGAAAGTTTTATAACATGAAAGCAAGCCTCTAAGATAATATTAAACCATGAACCTATGTTTTATATCGACCATGACCTAATAAACATAACTTGTGTTATTTATAAACTCTCGTTACTTATTTACTTCAAAACTTAAGTCGCGTACCACAATTTATACCTTCACCCAACTCTTGTTTTTGCGATGGAACCCTAAGTACACTTAGAACCAAGTTAACGACACTAGAAGAACACCATAAGAAAACTTATAAAGCCCTAAGTGTTGTTTTTGCGTCTAACACCCAAACGACCCATAACGGGCCTTAAGGCCCAGTTGAGTTAGAAAATGTGGCCCATTAAGCGTTGACCCGACCCATTAAAAATAAAAGTTGGCCTATAAGCTAAAAATAAGCTAGGAATAAGCTAATATGAAAGTTAAACATGAAAACTAAAGTCGAAACATGTTTTTGGACTTAATTTGCAAAAATTATAATATTCGGGTGAATATTGAATATTTTGAAAAGTTTAAGGTGATTATGTATATTGTACGTATGCATGGGAAAGTTGAGGGTAAAAACTGTCATTATGGAAAACTTGTTTTATAAGGAAACTTAAAGTTTTGTGCCAAAATTGTCAACTTTGAAACTATAGGGACCAAAAGTGTAAATATGACTTTTGGGACTAATTTTGTAAAAACAGTTTCTTGAGGGACTAAAACTGAAAATTATGAATATTTGAGTAAGAAACATGTTTGGGTATAAGTTGCTACTTTTCCAAAGTATAAGGGTCTAAATCGTATATTTTATAACTTAAGGGTATAAATTGTAAATTTAGAAACTTGAGGGTAAAAAATGTAAATTTAGAAAAATGTTTAGAAAACTTGTAAAACCTATAACGGCTTTAAAAAAACGAGTATTTTGATGACCAAATATACGATGCGAGAATTAATACGCCGATAACTAAATAAACATATATATATATATATATATATATATATATATATATATATATATATATATATATATATATATATATAAATAAATATATAATACGTTATATAAAAAGACGCATACTAGAAGTGAATAAACAAATCTTGGCAACATCAATATTTTTATAAATCGGCAACGGGGAACATTTCAGTTATATATAAGTGGGAATTTCTAAAGAATAACAACTAAGATGATATAGCACATCTTTTGAATTTGAACTTTAAACACTACACACACAAGTGAAATCAACGCTATTATCGCACTATTGAATTATCTATTCAAGCTCTATCATTTTGGTCAAGAACCAAACGTTTATCATAATTTTGAGACTTGCCATCTCGTACCTAGGTTCCGGATTGGAGTCGTTGCTATATCACACTTGATCTCGTTGTGCTTTATCACTATCACCAAGGTGAGTTCATAGCCTCGCTTTTACTTATCTTTACAAACCCCGCGAGGGAGATACATGCTATAAACTAGAACACAAGGTTTTTGCAAATGTACACTACCTGATTATTGGTATTTCCTAAGTTATTAGCTGAAAGACCCCTGCATCATGAACCATTAGTCACTTGCGAGTGAACGCAGTTATCGTGAATAGTACTATGGGAAGTAACGACCCCGTCTTGGTTATCAGAAATAACCGGGGCGCACTATATTTGAATTACATTAGGTATTGGCCTACTTGGGGCAACCACACGTACACCAGTAATTAGGTGTATGTAGTTGAGTATCGGTGTCATGAGCTTAGTGCATAATAATATGTGATTTTCTATGATAAGGTTTCTTGTATGCAATTATCATCTTTCTTGTGTTCAACTGATTAACTATAAACCTATGGATTCACTCAACATTGTTGTTGACCTTTTAAGTATGTTATCTCAGGTAATAATTGAAGAATATCTATATGGCACGGAGTGGGCTTGCAAAACCTTTTTATCGTGGTGTAAACATAAATTTATCATTTTCCACAAACTCATGATTTATCTTTTATGTACCATCAAAAACTATTTGGAGGTGTTTTGTAACAAACAATGAGTTTTTCTTGAATGATGACAACTTTTTATCAAAACGTCTCTTTTTGAGTCCTTTTTGTTGGGTTCAGTAAATACCCAAACTCCTTAAATCTAGGATTTGAATAGAAAATACCCTAAGTGTTTAGACCGTTAAACACTAACAGGTCAACAGCATATCTCCGGTGAGACATCTTCAGGATACTCAGTAAGAGACGAAGAAGAAGTCTCTCCACTCTAGGCGGAACTTAAAGGTGAATACTGAGTCAAGAAGAAGATGGTGATTGTGAGTGATGACATAACTCACTGAATCCCTAAATCTCCCACCAACTACTTACACTGAAGACAAACTGAAGTAGAAGACTGAAGGCAATGAAGACTCAAGAATGAGCGGGACAAGGCGGATAAGTTCGAATCGATAAGACGAAGTCCGATCAACCAAAGTCAACTTTCCAAGAATGGCAAACTATCGGGCCTGTCATCACTGACTTATGGAAAGTCAGCCTTGTCCTTACTTGATATAGTTCTTTAAACAGAGACAAAATACATCAGTATTTTGTCTTCTGCAAAATGTAGTTTTTCACTTAGGATAGAGTTAAAACTCATACTTGTATAAATAGCATACGAGATGGAGTGAAAGATTAAGCTTGTGAATTGTAAAACACACACACACACACAAGCCATCTTTCACTCCTCCAAATACAACTTTGTCCCTGAGATAGCTCAGTGGTTCCTTGTAGTTGTGCTCAGACTTAGCCTGAGCTTAGTGAGGAGTACCAACCCTTTGTCATTTCAATCCCAAGTACTATTCGGCAAGTACTTGGGTAATGTATTCTTTTTGATTGATTTCTAATAAAGAATATTATGTTGAAAATGTATCAGTGTGTTTTGCTTACATCTTACTTCAGTCATTGATTCACTATTATCTGTTTTTACTTAACTGCTTTATAACGATAGTGAATAGGGAACAACAAGTGGTATTAGAGCAATGTGGTTATAAAACTTTTTTAAGCCGCTATAAAACGTTTTTAAATCAGGATCCTAATGGCTGAAATTGATGTACTCCAACTAGTCGATAAAAAGGGTGGAGCTTATTCAGCAAGGTTCTAGACTTGAAGTTAGTAAATTCAACAAATGGAAAAAGCATATGCTTTGCTATTTGATTGGGATGGAACCTTATTATATCAAGTGTATAAATGAAGGTCCATTTATCCCAAAGACAGCTGAAGGTTTGCCTAAACCTGAAGCTCAATGGACTCAGGATGAGAGGAGAGTGGTCAACCAGGACCAAACACTCAAAAGTATCATCATATCATGTCTTCCTGATGATATTATGGAGTCATCATAAGTCGTAGTACGCCTAAACAAACCTGGATGACTGGTCCACAATCATGAAGGTCCTTCTAATACCAAGGAAAACATGATAATGGACCTGAAACTTGAAATAACACCTTAGGGCTAAGGACTCAAACTCGGTCTCAAACTTACACCCGGTACAAAACTTTGCTAAATGAACTATCAAATGATGGTGTTAAGTTGTCCAAACATGAAATCAATGTTGGTTTTGTCAATAGTCTCCCGAAGTGGTGAATTTCTCTCGTGGTCTTAGGAATGCTAATCATATCCAGAATCTTGAAGTTCCTGAAATTTATGGGAAATTTGTCTATGAGGAAAACCTCATCAACAGACGATACCCTAACTTAAAGAAGTCTCAGGAAGTCAAGAAGTCCCTGACCACCACTTCAACACCAATATCTACTGATTTTTATTCTAACAGTGTGGTTCAAGATTTTCAGGAGAATTCTGATGATGAACCTGATGAGAGATCAAGTGAGGAGTACCTTAATGACCTGAACATTGAATTTCAGGAAAGGGCACTCCTTGCTAACTCTCGAAGGTTTATAAAAGAAACAAAGGTTTTTCAAATGCTAAAGCAAATGAGGATACCAATGCTTTAAGTGTCATTAAAGAGGTCATTTGCCAAAGACTGTTTTCAAAACAATTTCTGAACCCTCTTATAAACCATCAGGGTCAAATCAGTCCTCAGGCTTTAGTAAATTTCAACCAAAAATTTATCAGTCTCATCAAAATTTTCAAAACAAGTCGACCAAAGTAAACTGTTGATTTTGAAGCTAAGTACGGAAAGTCAAAGCCAAGCTAGCACGCCTCTTTCCTTAGAAACACCAAACACTGTTAAATCTGCAGGTAAAACAATTCGGTCAAGTCTTCGACCGATGAAGAGCCAGCCTCCTGACGATGAAATAGTGCAAGTCAAGGCACTGATGGCTCTCTCGTAAGAGGACAAGCTAGCTGTTGGGAAAAATCATGCCATGAATGGAGAATGGGTCAACATCACAATGAAGAAGGTAAATATTTTGCTTTCTATGGATGATGACTCTGATTAGCAGTCTTATATGAACTATATCAATGTTGACCTTAAGTTTGTAGAAGAGCAACGATAAAATCTTTTTCAAATATAACAAACTAAGTTATGAACTGAACAAGTGTAGGGATGAACTGCTTCTTTTAAAACAAACTAAGCTTGAGGCTATCACTTTGCAAATTCAAAACACCAATTAGTTAAAAGAAATCGGCTTTCAAGATGAACTTAAGAAAGAAAAGGATATCATTGCTAGTTGACGCTAAGAATCCAAGGTCTTTGATGCTGTGGGAGCCCCCAAGAGCAAAAGAGAATCATAGGTGAAGATCATCTCCCGACTCTCACCACAAAGACCAGTCTCCCAAACCATTTGTGTTGGTGGCATGATTACCAACGTGTTGACTATTCCCAAGCCCAGTGATTGGATTGAACGGGTTAATCCTGAGAGTAAGCTTCCAAATTTCGATTCTAGAAGAATACTAGAGCCTCGAGTCAAGATCTTAAGAGCATGCTTGACTCCCTGATGCCCAGTAGAGTACCTAACATATCTCCGAAGTCTCCGAAGGTAATCTAATGCACCGCCTACCCCTCAAAACCTCTTCGGGTGCCGCCCTAGCTCGAGCTTACTCCATTAAAATTCAATCCTCACTCACCAAAAGAAAGGTCTGGACTTGGTAGAACCATCCTAAAAAGACCAACAAAACCAATCCAACAAGAGTCTACCCCCGTTGATACTTCCACATCCTTCCGCCCCACTGGCCGACCAAATTCAGAATCGATGAACTTGTGAGGAAGCTAACTGATAAGATGGAATCCATCAAAAGTTCCCTGAATCAATCAGGAAAAAAGTTAGCCTCCTCTAGTTCCTCAAAGTCAAAATCCACCACCAAACCCGCGAATGTGATCTATGCCACTATACCGTCATACCACTCGACAACTATTATAAAATCCATTTTTGTATGATCTGCGAAAAGGATGATCACAATACTTCTGATCACTTACAATATGTAAGTTCACTTAGTAAAGCAAACTATACCAAAGTTGGTCATCAGTATGCTTCAACCTCCAAATCTGCCAAAGTTTAGAGAGCAAAACCCTTTCCTCCTTGCCCACATGTGGCTTTAATGATCATCATCCCTATGATTGTCTCATGAACACATGCTGTGATATTTGCGGAAATCCACTCATGAGACATCTCAAAGATGACAATCATCCAAGCAAGGAGAAGTTCCAAGCAACCCGAATCACTGAAGTCATCCTCGCCTCCAAATGCAAAACCCATGGTAGCACAATGCACTCAACCACTGACCATGAGTCAATTGCCAAATTCAAACGACCTTTAGGCTCGTGCCCACTAGTATGTGGGTTAGCAAGAGAAACTAATACGTTTACTATTTGTGCGTAGACACGCTAGGAGCCTATTTGGCATCTAGATAGTGGATGCTCAAGAAGCATGACTGTGTTAAGGAGTATCTGCACAAGTATGTAAAGGAACCAGGACCCAAGGTAGTATTTGGTGATAACTCATCATGTCCCACTCAAGGTTATGGTTCAAGATAATGCAAGGGAATAGTTTTCTAGAATAACTTATGTCAATGGTCTCAAATACAATCTCATCGTGTCACCAACTCTGTGATGCAAAGTACATTGTGCAATTCAATGACAAACAAGGCACCATTTTCAATGCCAACAAAGAAGTTGTTTTGATAGCTCCTAGAAGAGATGATGTTTATGTCTTAGACATGTCAACTCTCTCTCCAAATGGAACTTGTCCTTTGCCAAAGCCATGAAACTATCAACCGTGTGGCACAAGAAACTCTCACACTTAAATTTTAAAAACATCAACAACTTGCCAAAACAAAACAAGGTCCTTGGCTTACCATCACTATTTTTGCAAAGATAAACCATGCTCACCTGAAAGGCAAACACCACAAGAGCATCATTCAAAACCAAACAAAATTTCTCCATCAAAGTCGCCTTCACCTCCTCCATATGGATCTCTTTAGACCTGTCAGTCCAAGATCAATCAAGCATGAGAAGTATACACTTGTCATTGTTGATGAGTTTTCAAGATACACTTGGGGTATACTTTCTTTCTAAAAGAGTCAAAAACATACAATAATGTCATTCATCGAAAAATTGAAAACCAAAATGACATTATGTAAAACAAATCAGAATGACAATGGCACTGAAGTTCAAATAAAGAGCTTGAGAATTTCGTGATGAAAAGGGAATCTCCCAAACTTTTCATCTCCTTACACCCCCGAACAAAATGGGGTAGTGAAAGGAAAAATGAACTCTCATTGAGGCTGTTAGAACCATGTTAAATGGCTCAGCATTATCAAAACATTTCTGGACTGAAGTAGTCAAAACAACCTGTTAAACTCAAAACAGGTCAATCATTGTCAAAAGACATAACAAAACTCCATATGAGATATTCAAAGGTAGACTTCTTGATATCAACTACTTTCATGTGTTTGGATGTCCTGTGTTTATTCATAACCACAAGGATCATCTAGGAAAGTTTAATGCCAAAGCTGATGATGGATATTTTCTAGGTTACTCACTGATCTCAAAGCCTTCAGTATATAACACAAGGAGACAACAAGTTGAGGAAACCTTTCATGTCACCTTGATGAGAGTTCGAGAGCATCAGTTCACCAACACCTCAAGTGGATGAATAGGAATTGATAACTCATCAAGATATCCTCCTGATGAGTATAACACCGAAATCAATTCCTCATACCAAGCCGATGCTGACATCTCATATTATGTCTTACCTCACAACCTTCTCAACCAACTATCAGAATCATTGATAATCAATCAGTCCCTCGGCTGATAGGTAACATCAACCAAATGTTCAGATCCCGTGATTCAAGAACCTCAACCTGAACAAGACATCTCAACAAATGATCTTAATGATTCTGTGGCTCCCGCACCAACTCACTCCCGAGTTTCCAGTGACTCTTCAAGCTCAGATCCTAGACCATAAAGTAAGTGGACAAAATTGACATTGAGCTTGTAAACATCATTGAACCCACTGAGGGGCGCTTACAAGAAGCATGGCTGCTAAACTAACTGTAGCTTCAGCAAATGAATGTCTATATGCTGATTACCTATCAGAAATAGAACCCAAAAGTGTCACGAGGCTCTAAAACACCCAAGCTGGGTTCGGCCATGCAAGAAGAACTTCAACGTTTGATAAAACAAGGTCATGACCTTGATCAAATGCCCTCAGGATGTCATTGTCATAGGAATGAAGTGGGGTTTCAGAAAAAAAACTGATGAAAACGGCACTGTCATTAAAAACAAAGCTAGACTAATAGCCAAAGGTTACAGTCAACAAGATGGCATTGACTATGATGAGACATTTGCTCCTTTTGCAAGAATGGAAGCCATCAGGATCTTCCTTGCATATGCTACCTACATGAACTTCAAAGTTTAAAAAATGGATGTAAAAAGTGCATTCCTGAATGGTGAACTCAAGGAAAATGTGTATGTTCAGCAACCTCCTGGCTTTGAGAGTAGTGAATTCCCTGACTATGTCTACAAGCTTGATAAAGCCCTTTATAGACTAAAACAAGCTCCTAGGGCATGGTATGAAACTCTCTCACTTTCTGATTCAAACAAGTTTGTCGAGGAAAGATAGACAACACATTGTTTATCTATTGGACAAACAAGATATCGTCCAAGTATATGTTGATGACATCATCTTTGGCTCAACAAACTACACTCTTTGCAAACAGCTTGAAAAACTGATGACAAAGAAGTTTGAAATGAGCATGATGGGTGAACTCACATACTTCCTTGACTACAAATCGTGCAAACCGATAAAGGAATCTCCATCACCAAGATAAGTACACCATAAATCTCTTGAAGAAATATGAAATATCGGATCTGGCTCTCGAAGACACCAATGGTCCTCCTAACAACCTGGACCTGATTTCACTGGCAATCGGTCAATCAAACCCATTTCAGAGGGATGTTGGCTCGTTGATGTATCTAACTGCTTCCGCACTGCATATACAATTCTCACCGTTTAATAGCAAGATATCAGCCCAATCCCAAAGAATCCCATCTCATCACCAAACAAAGAATACTCGTGATACATGAGGGAACTCCACCTTGGACTCTACTATCCAAAGTGCTCGGATTTGATTTAAAGGATATTCGACTCTGATTATGCTGGTCGCAACATGGACGTAAAAGTACCTTAGGTCCGCCAATTTCGAGGAAACCTGGTTTGTTGGAGTGCTAAAAGCAACAATCGCTGGCTATGTCTTCACCGGCTGAGTATGTGGTTGTCAAGGGTGTTGTGCCAATGTTTTATGGATGAAAAGTCAACTCCGTGACTATGACATCCATTACAAAATGGTACCCATCTTCTGTGATAACACCAATGCTATTGCAATCTCCAACAACCTGTCTTTTCACCAAAGAACCAAACACACTGATATCATATGTCATTTCATCAGGGACCACATAATGAAAGGAGACATAGAGCTTCATTTCATCCTTATCAATATCAACTTGCTGATATCTTCACCAAACCCTTAGATGAACCTACCTTCAGAGACTGAAAGCTAAATTAGGAATGCTAGACATTGAAAGTCAGAACCTCGAAACCAATCCCAATCTCAGTAAGTTTTCTCTCAAATGGTTCATCCTCCCTGAACAAAACCCCAAAACAACCCTCTCACTGAATGAGTAAGACTCATTCAGGGACCCTGACAGTTGATATTAAGCATTGAATGAGTAACTAAATGCTCCAAGTATCAGTTACTTAAATGTCCTAGGTTGGTAACCATGCCAATTTAATATAGGAATATATGTCTTTGTCTTACTGTCATCCATGTCAAGGGTCCTTCAAAAACTTACCTCATCCCACTTGGCATTAAATGCCTCCTCTCACATGAAATATCCTGAATATTTATTACCGCAGAATGCACTTTACTGCACTAACTCAAGTTTCTTGAAAACCGAGATTTTATCATGGGTGGAGTGTGGCATTAAATGTGGAAATTCAAACGTTCAAAACTAACTTTATAAATCCACATTTGTGCATAAACTACCCCTCTAATCACTCTATAAATACCCCTCACAAAATCATTAAAACACACACAAAGTATTTTCAAGCAACAAAACTCTGTCAAAATACTCTTTCAAACCTACCCAGAAATCTTTGTGATCTTCAAACCTTTTTCTGAAAAATCTTCTCTGTAAACATTTACAAAAGTTTTTCATCACAAACTTAAGAGATTTAAAACTCTTTGACTGTTCTAGTTCAAGATATTTTTTTTCAAAACCCTAAAATCTTTAAATAGAAATGGCTAGAACACAATCTCTTCAGCTTGCATCTCGTAAGTAGGGGATCTCAAGAATGTTGAATTTAAACTAACAATGTTATAGGCAATTTTGAATACCCCCAAATGTCCAGCCTATAAGGACATAATGAAATTTTATTCAACTCGCCCACTGAAAACTTTGTTCGTGTCCCTCTATACTGTACCAAAACCTCCTCAGAGTTTTAACACTGTGGCCTTTGACCCGACACCCTCACTGATGAGAATAACCTAGACCACTCGGGAATATCTCATCGTTCACTTTTTAAAGGGGAACATCAGTCACCCCGACTATAAAACTTTTTGTACTTCAATGTGTTTAGACTATAACAATGGAGTCTATGTTGCCCATCCTGAACCCTCCACAATTAAGGATGGGTTAAAACAAATTGTTTTAGATCCAAAGTTTTTGGACGGAACCCCAGTCACCAAGAATTCATTTCCTGTGGCTTGGACAGAACCCCAGTCACCAAGAATTCACTTTTG
This sequence comes from Chrysanthemum makinoi, assembly GCA_910596185.1. Taxonomy (NCBI): domain Eukaryota; kingdom Viridiplantae; phylum Streptophyta; class Magnoliopsida; order Asterales; family Asteraceae; genus Chrysanthemum; species Chrysanthemum makinoi. The sequence continues at coordinate 112,968,208 of OU343219.1, forward strand.
TGATTTAGGTCCTCGGCGGGAACCACTCATCCACTGAACAAGTTAACTCTATTCAGTTGATGATGGCATACTGCTTGATGAATGGGTCATGTCGACATTGGGGAGATCATTTACAGTGATCTAGTAACCAAGCTACATAGCAAAACTAGGACGAAATACGTTTCGTATCCTAGGTTTGTCTCTTGTGCTTTGCAAGTGTTACTGGGTTGCAATTATCCTCAGGAACAAAAATATTGTGCTTTACCTGACATCCTGAGTCAATCTAATTTTCAAAAGGACCCATCCCTTGTCACTAATATCGAATTGACGGCCCATATGGTTGCTATAAACAACCAGAGGGAATTAGTGTCTCCTAACCCTGCTCCTAAAAAGAGAAAGGGGAAGTCTCAGACTGGGACTAAGACCAAACCCAAGTCTCAGGCCCCGAGGCTTCGTGAACATGCCCTAAAAGCAAAAGAAGCCCAAGACCGATCTCCACCCACGGGAGACCAAGCAACATCCACCCCTGCGGATAACGGGACACTGATAAATCACAATTAGTGCCCTTGGTCCCAACTACTACTCCCCAAGATCCAGAGGAAAACATACAACCAGCTGGTAGGGGAGCGCCTTATACAACGCCCAAAGATGACATTCGCAAATCACAACTTTTGTTTGAGGGCCAACTGAATGATCCCAAAGACTGAGAGGGAACTGAACAACCCGCTGATAGGGATCTCACTGCCACTGACTCCGCCAAAGGCACTGGGAAACACCCACCAGTGTCTCAGGGGTCACAGGGGACAAAGACTCGGAGGGAAAGAAACAACCCGCCGATACGGAACCCACCACCAATCCTGACTCCGGTGAAGGCACTGGGAAATGCCCACCAGTGTCTGAGGGGTCACTGGGGGACAAAGACTCAGGGGGAAACATACCACCCGCTGATATGGAACCCATCACCACCACTGGTTTACTGACGGTTGCTGAGGTACTAACAATACTTTTCTCTGATGAAGAACAAGCTGAAAGTGAAGATGAAATTCTATCGACAGGAGAAGAAGTGGACGCTGATGTTCAAACTGAACAAGAGCATTGGTATGTGCTAAAACACATACCTTTTCAGTGTCAAAATAGACCCAAAATAACCAAGAAAGAGCCGTTTATTGCTAATATTTGTGGTTTTCTTGAGTTGTGCTTGGCGGTATGGATATGTAAAACACGCAAAAGGTGCCAAATCAACGAAAAAATCGAGCACGAGAGATTAAGAGAGCTTAAGCTAAGCCGGAAGGTCAGAATTATGCATTTTTGAAGATTTCTAATCTCTGAGGATGATTTGTGAAGATTTAATCAAAGTTTGAAGAAATGTCAGAAACAGTCCCTCAAGTTTCAGCAATTGACAGAAATGGTCCCTCAAGTTTCAGCATTTGTCAGAAATGGCCTTTGGAGATTCAGAAATTTGCAATTTAGCCCTTGGTCTATTGAAGATTGTCAAGAGTGATCCCTTGAAGATACTTTCAGATATTACATGTTCAGCCCCTGAAGTTTCAGAAATTACAACATTGGTCCCTTTGGTTGCTAATACTAATATAATTCCAAGACCAATCCAATATTAATCCACTATCCAATTTACTCGGCCCTAAACTAAAAATCAAGCCTAAATCCATTTCCACCCTTTACCCGCCCAATATCACTACCCGGCTATTAATCCCAGACCCGAATATACACCTTTTACCCGAAATAATAACCCAGGTCAACCAAGATACCCGGTCAAAGCTTTCAAATAACAATAAAATAAAACCAAACGCGCCCTATCCAGTGGTATCTCTTCTTCCCCAACCACACCCTTTCCACCAAGTACCCTATCCCAAACACAAAACTTGGTACTAGAATCTATCTTATCCACCTCATCCTCTGACTTGTCAGATAGAGTGACACACGTGGACAAATGGAGCCCTTTGATTGGCCGTGACACATCACAAGTGCAAATGGAGCTTTCTGATTGTTTGTAGTGAACATGGGATTGAATGAGTGGCTCACAATAGCCTTCTAGCATCTTCTGAAAGGAATCCAAGCAAAGACCTCTCATCTGCTATTTAAAAGACCCTAAGCTCACATTTGTAAGTCGTCCAATCTCTTAGGTTTTAGAGAGATTTTGACCTTTTAATTTCCTGTCATTTTATTGTTTTAATAGCTTAGTCAAGTTCCTTTCAGTGTAATTTCATTAATCTTGTCACTTTATTATTCAAGTTTATTTCATTAATCATTTGTCAATTCAAGTTTTATGCAAGCTAGTTTCTAATCAATCAAAAGCTGTCCTTTACTGTTTGTTTAAGCTCTATAAAGCTTAACAAAGCTTATATGAGTTACTTGGGTCTTAACTGTTCTTAGTTTAGTTTGGTGAAAGTCAACATAAGTCAAAACGGTCAAGATTTTGAGAATCAAATTGTTTTTGGGTTTATTTCTGGGTTCCAATGTGTTCACTAGCTTAATCATGTGTTAATTAGTAGGTTTTGAATTGATTGTGGTAAGCTTTAATCTAAATCAGTTTTGTGTAAATGCAGTGGTCATGAGTTTAAAGGAGTGTTTGGTTGAGTGATTTAAACAACTTTTTGAGGACTAAAAAATGGAGTAGATCAGTTGAGTTAGGCCTACTATAGTATAAGATTCATATCCATCCTTGTTTTGTGCCTGTTTTAATCAATAGTCAACATTTCTTCTTAACTGCTCTTATCTTCTTATGTTGAAACAGTTTATGTAATCATTGCACATAGGTTTAATATCATTAAGAAGTAGGTTGTTAAAGTTCATTCACATCTTATTTCATCCATATCAGCTCTGCATTTGATCTTGAATTTCATTTTGGTCAACCTAGTTTGTTCTTAAAAGTCAAACCTGTCCTAAACATCATGTTTCCTCAAATGCATCCTCTGTGTACTCGCTCATTTTACATAGTCAAGGTCTCAGATGGGTACAATTGCAGTAGGCTAGGTGGTCTTTAAGACCACATTCATGGTTTTTGTTTTAGCTTATTGAATAAGTTGTTACATTAGCTTAAAGTAGGGTCCCTGTCTTACTGTTTCTCTGCATTCAAGCAGACTTTAATGTTTTAGCAGCTTCTTGTTTGATCTACAACTTTTTCATTAGTAATCCTTATAGCTGAAACTTTGGATTTATGATCTCTTCCAGGTGGACTTTAGATCCATGCTTTTAGTTTTCTCTTTGGCTTATTGGATAAGCATTTGTCAGTACCTAAGTAGAGTCCTAAATCTGTTTTTTGCTTATAGTCAGTTGGTTCAAATCATTGATAGATATGCTTTTAGCATTTAGGAGTAGTGCTTTAGTGAGTTAAGAGTTTTTAGCATGCATTAGCTTATTTATCAGTTGGTTTCCTCTAGTGCTTATTTGCTTATTTACCCTTGCTTATTCCTTACTAGTTTACATAGCAGCCTTCATATTCCCCATATAAGCCCATGTTTTTATATTTTTATCAGCTTTAGAATAATGTTTTAGAATTTCCCTGAAGTTTTCATAATTTTTAGACACTGTTTGGTATTTTTCTTAAATAAAATCAGTTTTTTAATCATTTTAAATTAGCTTTAATTGCAATTAATTAAGAAAAAGTTCAAAAAAATAGTTTTTCAATTTTCTCAGATTAAGATAAATATAAAAAGCATAAAAAGATTTTTCCATATTTTTCCCCTTTTATTTGGTATTTTTCATAATTTAAATTAGATTTAAATAGATTTAAATTCATAGAAAATAGAAATTAATCTGAAAAATATAAAAATAGTTTAGAAAAGTCTCTTATGTTATTTTAGATTTTTAGAAAGTAATTTCATAATTTTCCCCTTTGTATTGATAATTTTTAGTTAATTAGTCTTATTTTTAAAGTTATAAATTAGTTTATAATTAAAATTAAATCAAGAAAATTCCTAAAAAATAGTTTTAATTCATATTTAGTTTTCAAACATTTTTTTTAGAGTAAAAGTAGTTTTAGGTTATTTTTAGGAGTTAGATTAGTCGTATTTGCATTTTATTCGCGTTTCGTTTAATTCCCGTTTTTGCGTTTTAATGTAGAATTGCGTAGTTTGCCATAGTTCTTAGGATTTCCCGTAGATTTTAGTTCCATACGCTTTCCTTTTCCCGTAGTTTAGAATATATCATTTTATGCCCTTCTCTTATTCAAATCCCGATAATTGAGACGTGAGTTGGAAATTCCATTCAACCCTCGTTCGGAACGATCTCGGTGCTCAAACCTAACACGTTTGAGTTACCCATATACTACACTTCTTTATTATTGATCAGTGTCCGAGCCGTTTTAAGTTTCTTACGGTTAGTCATTCACAAGTGGCTAGCTTGTGTGAGCAAAGCTTTGACGTGGCTCGATTGTGAATCAATTTTTGGCGCCGCTGCCGGGGAGGTGTGTTAGCGATTTTTCGTTTCGGAGTTTGAAGTTTGGTGTTTGAAGACCCTCCTCCGTGGAGTTCCCTCGCTTTTGTAAATACTTTTCATAAAATTATAAAAATACAAAAATAAAATAATCAAACACTTTCCTAAAGTGTAAAAAAAACCCAAAAAGATTTTCTTTTTCAAAATATGTTTTCTAAAAACCCAAACAATATTCTTTTTACCCTCTGAACCGTCAATTCTTATCTCTTTACCCCTCTTATTTAGGATAATTCTCGATGTCTTCGTCTTACCATTATGGTTGTCAATGGTGTGGTGGACCTCAAAATGGTGGGAATTGTCCCGGTTGTAGCATTGTGAATACAGGAAACGAGTTTGTTCGACCACATCCCTACAATGATATTGTCCCGATTTCCTTAACCAACCCCCATACCATGAGACGGAGTCATACTCATGTGAGTACTGTGGAGGTCCTCACCAAGGTTTTCAATGTCAAGCCCATTTTAACAATACAACCTTTGGTTATGAACCTTATCCATATACTTCACCAAACCCGTTACAACAATCATATTGTTGTGAGTATTGTGGAGGTCCGCATGTCAACTCCGATTGTCAAATGCAAAACCCGCTTGTCTATGAGCAGGTTCCTTGTAACGATTATGACTATTCTTATGACCACCTCCACAATACCAAGAAATTCAACGCAACCTCGATAATTTCTCCAGAAATTCAAAGATGTCTCGAAGAATTTGTTAATGAACATGCCGAAGATCGAGCATCTCGAAACGAAAGATCTATGTTAGAATCACTCGAAGAAGAAAAACGAGCAGCTCGGATTGAAAAGTGTCTTGAAGAAATACGAATTGAGGAGCAAGCACTTAAAAGACGTGCCCGATGGCTCGCGACTTACATCGACGATGATGATGAGGATTCCATCCAAATGAAAGAGTACTATGCAAGTTTGTCAGATGAAACCTCTCCCGTTTCTGAGCCTTTCATTTCCGACCCTTCCCCTTCACTCACGCGGATGAGAGAAGCGAGTACGTATTGGAAGAGGTCGATGATTCTATTTCTTCAAACATTGTTGATCCCGTTGACTCTCTCATAATGGGGGACGAGCCTCTTAGCACCATTCCGGAAACGGAATCTTCTTGTGTTGAGAGCCTTATCCCAATCCCAAGAGAGTCCTAGGTTGTAGATGATATTTGTGATGAGCTTTCTCTTGATATTTCGAATGATCATGATGAGATGTTTTCCGATTCTGAGGATGTATCTGACAGTGATTGTGATTCGCTTTTATGTGATTCTCTTGACATTTCCGAGGTTACTTCCGGGATTTTCTCAAATCCTCTTTTTGAACTCAAAGATGACTATACCTTTTGCGAAGTTAATCCTCTTTTCGACCAAGATTTTGAGTCCGATTCAGAGACCACAACGGAAGTGGTGGATATTGCTAGCTCTAAGAGCACACCATGTCCCATTCTGTGTCCGACCTTTCTCTCCCGTCATGTGATGTTATGCAAGACAGTGATGAATCCGACACTGAAGATATTATGGAGATTGATGAATTGACTAAAGTGGTTGAAGACGATATTCTTGATGATCCGCCTTATGATTATGATATGGAAGAAATCGACTTATTTCTTGATGATCCAATACCACGGGTATTGAGAGAGTGACGGGTGCGCCTCTAATCAAGATATCCTTTTTCTTGAAAGCTTGCTTAATGATGATTCTCCTTCCTCTGTTGAGTCGACCCTCACTTATCCCGTTGAGCCGACATGTGAAGACAAGATTTTTAAACCTGGGATATGCATTGATGAGCCTTTTGTAAAATCATTTCGGATATAAGGATCCGGATGGATGCCTTCATTTGTGAGCCTAAACATCTTATCCTTACCATGAGCTCCGTCTTTCTTGGAGTTTCTCATTTCTATCCATCATCCTTTCGTCCACCGCAAAACCACCGGATGATGGATATCTTACATCATCCACCCATTTTCTTCTCCACCCAACCCACCCATTCTCTTTCCTTCGGGAATGAGGACACCGTTTTGACCCTGGTATCTCCCACCTTCTTCCCAAGGACAAATGAATTCGGGGACGAGTCAGACTAGCGACTCGTTTAAGAAAAACAGTAGCGCTTCGTGGGAGGCACCCCATGCTTATCCATCTATCTTCTTTCTATTTTCTAATAAGTGACGCGAAGGGTCTGCCTCTTCGATTTCTCGTGTTTGGTTGTTTGTGATGTTGTGTTTAGGATGTTCCCGATATGAAGACTCTCGTGCTCGAAGTTTGTCATTTTCTCTACTCGAGTTTCATGATCGATGCTGATGGAAATCCGATATCCTTAATCTTATCGACTAACGTTTATCTTTGAGCATACTTAATAAACGGCTTTTAGATTTTCGTGATACCCTTGCTTTTAAACATTGAGGACAATGTTTCGTTCTAGTCTGGGGTAGGGTAATCTTCGATTTGATTTGACCGCACTTGCTTATTTTTGTCATGTACTCTCGCAACCCTGTTTTTCCTTAGAAAATGAAAAATTGTGCAAAAATGAGAAAAATTTAAAAATTTTTGTAAGCTTTTGTTAAGTCTTTTTGATTGAAAAGGTTTGCTAGTCTCTTAGATTAGAAGCTATAAAATGCGAATTCTAGCTCACAAGGCCAAGATTTTGCAAGTTTCCTGAGTGACTTTAAATATGCATGACTTGATTTCATTAGACGAAGCATTTGCTAAGTTAATATATGTTTTGACACCTTGTTGACTTTCCGCTGGTGAGAGTAGGAATAGAATCTGACTTGACCGGACGTGTTGAGCCCTAGCTTGTTCCCTTAACCATAGATAATCTAAAAATTATCGGCTAAGCATCTGCGGATCTCATTATTTGGGATTTTAAATTTGCAGAGATCGAGAAATGATAGAGTTACTTATGAGTTTAGATGCTAAGTGTGGAGTAGTTGGTTCTCTTTAGAGCCCATCGAAGGTACTTATGGCTTTTTGTTCCCACAAAATTGTTTCACCCCATATCTGTCTAACAATAATTAGAGATGTCGAGTTTTTGGCGATAGTTAGTTCTTTATCTTCTTAAAAGAATCTTTGTTTTAAAAATTGGGTACACATCAAGGATCCGTAATAAGTAATAAGTAATAAGTGATATGTGAAATGTAATAAGTAAAGTTGTGAGCTGCGGTGTCGAGATCGGACCCTTGGATCTTTAGCCAGGGATTGAGTGAGGTCTTAGCCTAGCCAGCGGGATCCTCATTTCATGAAGCCTATAGTCTTGGAATTACCCGTGAAGCTCCGTGGTTCACAGCTCATATAGTAAAAGTATAAGTTAATGTAAAAAAAAAAAAAAAAAAAAAAATGAAAAAATGAAAAAAGTCAAAAGTTAGTAATAAAATTCCTTGATGTGGACCTCATTTTTACGACAATGGTTCTTGAGGGAGGGCGGATAACTAATTATCGACTTAGCTTTGTATCTTTATCGGAATAAAAGTTATCGAAACGAGAATTTGAAGAAATTCATTTCTCACAAAAAATAAAAAAATCTAGAGGAAATAGGAAAATGGGAACAAAAGGTAATTACACAAGTAACTTCCATGGGTAGTGTTAGCATCTAGAGTCGTATGTAACAATGATTTCGGTTTTACGCTTAGTTTGGGAACTTGTGAAAAATCAGGAACGATGTATTCTATCCGTATGGTCACTTCACGCTGTGTTGTGTTTTCTACTCCGTGATCCTAACGTGTCGTTTGAAAAATGTCTGAGTTATTGATCGACATGAAAGTTCAACAAACCGTCATTCATAACCGGAATGTGCTTAATCATAATATCTATATATGTGAATTAAAAAGTAAACGGGGCGTTTTTAGAATTAAGGCTTTCTTAATCTCTTTTGAGGAACATTGACTACTTCTTCTCTAATTGGTTTGTCTGAACTGTTTTAAGTTTCTTACGGTTAGTCATTCACAAGTGGCTAGCTTGTGTGAGATAACTTAACGGTTTGGACATATCAATGGTTTAGTAGAAAGAGATTGAAATCCTTGGTTTTAGAAGCGTGAGTTGATTGCATTGCGTGAGGACACGGCAATGGTTTTGTCTGGGGTATTTTGGTATGTGCTAAAACACATACCTTTTCATTGTCAAAATAGACCCAAAATAACCAAGAAAGAGCCGTTTATTGCTAATATTTGTGGTTTTCTTGAGTTTGTGCTTGTGCAGGTATGGATATGTAAAAACACGCAAAAAGGTGCCAAATCAGACGAAAATCCGAGCATGAGAGATTAAGAGAGCTTAAGCTGAGCCGGAAGGTCAGAATTGCCCCTGAAGTTTCAGAAATTACAACATTGGTCCCTTTGGTTGCTAATACTAATATAAGTCCAAGACCAATCCATATTAATCCACTATCAATTTACTCGGCCCTAAACTAAAAATCAAGCCCAAATCCATTCCACCCTTACCCGCCAATATCACACCCGGCTATTAATCCCAGACCCGAATATCACTTTTACCCGAAATAATAACCCGTTCAACCAAGATACCCGGTCAAAGCTTTCAAATAACAATAAAATAAAACCAAACGCGCCCTATCCAGTGGTATCTCTTCTTCCCAACACACCCTTTTTCCACCAAGTACCCTATCCCAAACACAAAACTTGGTACTAGAATCTATCTTATCCACCTCATCCTCTGACTTGTCAGATAGAGTGACACACGTGGACAAATGGAGCCTTTGATTGGCCGGTGAAACATCACAAGTGCAATGGAGCTTTGATTGGTTGTAGTGACATGGGATTGATTGAGTGGCTCAAATTAGCCTTCTAGCATCTTCTGAAAGGAATCCAAGCAAGGACCTCTCATCTGCTATTTAAAGACCCTTAAGCTCACATTTGTAATTCGTCCAATCTCTTAGGTTTTAGAGAGATTTTGACCTTTTAATTTCCTGTCATTTTATTGTTTTAATAGCTTAGTCAAGTTCCTTTCAGTGTAATTTCATTAATCTTGTCACTTTATTATTCAAGTTTATTTCATTAATCATTTGTCAATTCAAGTTTTATGCAAGCTAGTTTCTAATCAATCAAAAAGCTGTCTTTACTGTTTGTTTAAGCTCATATAAGCTTAACAAAGCTTATATGAGTTACTTGGGGTCTTAACTGTTCTTAGTTTTCAGTTTTGGTGAAAGTCAACATAAGTCAAAACGGGTCAAGATTTTGAGAATCAAATTTGTTTGGGTTGGTTCTGGTTCAATGTGTTCACTGCTTAATCATGTGTTAATTAGTAGGTTTTGAATTGATTGTGGTAAGCTTAATCTAAATCGGTTTGTTAAATGCATTGTCATGAGTTTAAAGGAGTGTTTGTGTTGGTGAGTTTAAACTGTTTTAGAGGACTAAAAAATGGAGTAGATCAGTTGAGTTAGGCCTACTATAGTGTATAAGAGTCATATCCATCCTTGTTTTGTGCTGTTTAATCAATAGTCAACATTTCTTCTTAACTGCTCTTATCTTCTTAACTGTTGAAAACAGTTTATGTAATCATTGCACATAGGTTTAATATCAGTAGAAGTAGGTTGTTAAAGTTCATTCACATCTTATTTCATCCATATCAGCTCTGCATTTGATCTTGAATTTCATTTTGGTCAACCTATTCATTGTTCTTAAAAAGTCAAAACTGTCCTAAACATCATGTTTCCTCAGAACTTGCAGCTCTGGGTATGCTCATTTTACATAGTCAAGGTCTCAGATTTGGTACAATTGCAGTAGGCTAGGTGGTCTTTAAGACCACATTCATGGTTTTTGTTTTAGCTTATTGAATAAGTTGTTACATTAGCTTAAAGTAGGGTCCCTGTCTTACTGTTTCTGCAATTCAGCAGACTTTAATGTTTTAGCAGCTTCTTGTTTGATCTACAACTTTTTCATTAGTAATCCTTAATAGCTGAAACTTTGGATTTATGATCTCTGCCAGGTGGACTTTAGATCCATGCTTTTAGTTTTCTCTTTGGCTTATTGGATAAGCATTTGCAGTAGCCTAAAGTAGAGTCCTAAATCTGTTCTTGCTTATAGTATCAGTTGGTTCAAATCATTGATAGATCATGCTTTAGCAGTTAGGAGTAGGTGCTTTTAGTTGAGTTAGAGTAGTTTTAGCATGCATTAGCTTATTTGATCAGTTGGTTTCCTCTAGTGCTTATTTGCTTATTTACCCTAACTTATTCCTTACTAGTTTACATAGCAGCCTTCATATTCCCAAATAAGCCCATGTTTTTATATTTTTATCAGCTTTAGAATAATGTTTTAGAATTTTCCTGAAATTTTCATAATTTTTAGACACTGTTTGGTATTTTTCTTAAATAAAATCAGTTTTTAATCATTTTTAATTAGCTTTAATTGCAATTAATTAAGAAAAAGTTCAAAAAAATAGTTTTTCAATTTTCTCAGATTAAGATAAATATAAAAAGCATAAAAAAGATTTTTCCATATTTTTCCCCTTTTATTTGGTATTTTTCATAATTTAAATTAGATTTAAATAGATTTAAATTCATAGAAAATAGAAATTAATCTGAAAAATATAAAAATAGTTTAGAAAAGTCTCTTATGTTATTTTAGATTTTTAGAAAGTAATTTCATAATTTTCCCCTTTGTATTGATAATTTTTAGTTAATTAGTCTTATTTTTAAAGTTATAAATTAGTTTTTAATTAAAATAAATCAAGAAAATTCTAAAAATAGTTTTAATTCATATTTAGTTTTCAAACATTTTTTTTAGAGTAAAAGTAGTTTTAGGTTATTTTTAGGAGTTAGAATAGACATACTTGCATTTTATTCGCGTTTCGTTTAATTCAGTTTTTGCGTTTTAATGTAGAATTGCGTAGTTTGCCATAGTTCTTAGGATTTCCCGTAGATTTTAGTTCCATACGCTTTCCTTTTCCCGTAGTTTAGAATATATCATTTTATGCCCTTCTCTTATTCAAATCCCGATAATTGAGACGTGAGTTGGAAATTCCATTCAACCTTCGTTCGGAACGATCTCGGTGCTCAAACCTAACACGTTTGAGTTACCCATATACTACACTTCTTTATTATTGATCAGTGTCGAGCGTTTTAAGTTTCTTACGGTTAGTCATTCACAAGTGGCTAGCTTGTGTGAGCAAAGCTTGACGTGTCTCCGACATTGTGAATCAATTTTTGGCGCCGCTGCCGGGGAGGTGTGTTAGCGATTTTTCGTTTCGGAGTTTGAAGTTTGGTGTTTGAAGACCCTCCTCCGTGGAGTTCCCTCGCTTTTGTAAATACTTCTCATAAAATTATAAAAATACAAAAATAAAATAATCATAAACACTTTTCCTAAAGTGTAAAAAAACCCAAAAAGATTTTCTTTTTCAAAATATGTTTTCTAAAAACCCAACAATATTCTTCTTTACCCTCTGAACCGTCAATTCTTTATCTCTTTACCCTCTTATTCGTATAATTCTCGATGTCTTCGTCTTACCATTATGGTTGTCAATGGTGTGGTGGACCTCAAAATGGTGGGAATTGTCCCGGTTGTAGCATTGTGAATACAGGAAACGAGTTTGTCTACGACCAACATCCCTACAATGATACGACCGATTTCCTTAACCAATCCCCATACCATGAGACGGAGTCATACTCATGTGAGTACTGTGGAGGTCCTCACCAAGGTTTTCAATGTCAAGCCCAATTTAACAATACAACCTTTGGTTATGAACCTTATCCATATACTTCACCAAACCCGTTACAACAATCATATTGTTGTGAGTATTGTGGAGGTCCGCATGTCAACTCCGATTGTCAAATGCAAAACCCGCTTGTCTATGAGCAGGTTCCTTGTAACGATTATGACTATTCTTATGACCAAACTCCACAATACCAAGCAATTCAACCGCAACCTTTGATAATTTCTCCAGAAATTCAAAGATGTCTCGAAGAATTTGTTAATGAACATGCTGAAGATCGAGCATCTCGAAACGAAAGATCTATGTTAGAATCAACGAAGAAGAAAAGCGGCAGGCTCGGATTGAAAAGTGTCTTGAAGAAATACGAATTGAGGAGCAAGCACTTAAAAGCCGTGCCCGATGGCTCGAGACTTACATCGACGATGATGATGAGGATTCCATCCAAATGAAAGAGTACTATGCAAGTTTGTCGGATGAAACCCCTCCGTTTCGAGCCTTTCATTTCGACCCTTCCCCTTCACTCACGCCGGAGAGAGAAGCGATATCGTATTGGAAGAGGTCGATGATTCTATTTCTTCAAACATTGTTGATCCTGTTGACTCTCTCATAATGGGGGACGAGCCTCTTAGCACCATTCCGGAAACGGAATCTTCTTGTGTTGAGAGCCTTATCCCAATCCCAAGAGAGTCCGAGGTTGTAGATGATATTTGTGATGAGCTCTCTTGATATTTGAATGATCATGATGAGATGTTTTCCGATTCCAGGATGTATCTGACGGTGATTGTGATTCGCTCTTATGTGATTCTCTTGACATTTCCGAGGTTACTTCCGGGATTTTCTCAAATCCTCTTTTTGAACTCAAAGATGACTATACCTTTTGCGAAGTTAATCCTCTTTTCGACCAAGATTTTGAGTCCGATTCAGAGACCACAACGGAAGTGGTGGATATTGCTAGCTCTAAGAGCACACCATTTGTCCCATCTCTGTGTTCCGACCTTTCTCTCCCGTCATGTGATGTTATGCAAGACGAAGAAAGTGATGAATCGACATGAAGATATTATGGATATTGATGAATTGACTAAAGTGGTTGAAGACGATATTCTTGATGATCCGCCTTATGATTCTGATATGGAAGAAATCGACTTATTTCTTGATGATCCAATACCACCGGGTATTGAGAGTGACGGGTGCGACTCTAATCAAGATATCCTTTTTCTTGAAAGCTTGCTTAATGATGATTCTCCCTCCTCTGTTGAGTCGACCCTCACTTATCCCGTTGAGCACACATGTGAGGACAAGATTTTTAAACCCGGGATATGCATTCATGAGCCTTTTGTTAAAATCATTTCCGGATATAAGGATCCTCGGATGGATGCCTTCATTTGTGAGCCTAAACATCTTATCTCTTACCATGAGCTCCCGTCTTTCTTGGAGTTTTCTCATTTCTATCCATCATCCTTTCGTCCACCCGCAAAACCACCGGATGATGGATCCTTCTTACATCATCCACCCATTCTCCTCTCCACCCAACCCACCCATTCTCTTTCCTTCGGGAATGAGGACACCGTTTTTGACCCTGGTATCTCTACCACCTTCTTCCCCAAGGACAAATGAATTCGGGGACGAGTCAGGCTAGCGACTCGTTTAAGAAAAACAGTAGCGCTTCGTGGGAGGCACCCCATGCTTATCCATCTATCTTCTTTCTATTTTCTAATAAGGGACGCGAAGGGGTCTGCCTCTTGATTTCTGTGTTGGTTGTTTGTGATGTTATGTTTAGGATGTTCCCGATATGAAGACTCTCGTGCTCGAAGTTTGTCATTTTCTCTACTCGAGTTTCATGATCGATGCTGATGGAAATCCGATATCCTTAATCTTATCGACTAACGTTTATCTTTGAGCATACTTAATAAACGGCTTTTAGATTTTCGTTGATACCCTTGCTTTTAAACATTGAGGACAATGTTTCGTTCTAGTCTGGGGTAGGGTAATCTTCGATTTGATTTGACCGCACTTGCTTTATTTTTGTCATGTACTCTCGCAACCCCGTTTTTCCTTAGAAAATGAAAAATTGTGCAAAAATGAGAAAAATTTAAAAATTTTTGTAAGCTTTTGTTAAGTCTTTTTGATTGAAAAGTTGGCTAGTCTCTTAGATCAGAAGCTATAAAATGCGAATTCTAGCTCACAAGGCCAAGATTTTGCAAGTTTCCCTGAGTGACTTTAAATATGCATGACTTGATTTCATTAGACGAAGCATTTGCTAAGTTAATATATGTTTTGACACCTTGTTGACTTTCCTGGAGAGTAGGAATAGAATTCTGACTTGACCAGGCGTGTTGAGCCCTAGCTTGTTCCCTTAACCATAGGTAATCTAAAATTATCGGCTAAGCATCTGCGGATCTCATTATTTGGATTTTAAATTTGCAGAGATCGAGAAATGATAGAGTTACTTATGAGTTTAGATGCTAAACGTGGAGTAGTTGGTTCTCTTTAGAGCCCATCGAAGGTACTTATGGCTTTGTGTTCCCACAAATTGTTTCACCCATATCTGTCTAACAATAATTAGAGATGTTGAGTTTTTGGCGATAGTTAGTTCTTTATCTTCTTAAAAGAATCTTTGTTTTAAAAATTGGGTACACATCAAGGATCCGTAATAAGTAATAAGTAATAAGTGATATGTGAAATGTAATAAGTAAAGTTGTGAGCTGCGGTGTCGAGATCGGACCCTTGGATCTTTAGCCCGGATTGAGTGAGGTTTTAGCCTAGCCAGCCGGGATCCTCATTTCATGAAGCCTATAGTCTTGGAATTACCCGTGAAGCTCCGTGGTTCACAGCTCATATAAGTAAAAGTAAGTGCAAGTGCAAAAAAAAAAAAAAAAAAAAATAATTGAAAAAAATTGAAAAATGTTGAAAATTGAAAAAGTCAAAAGTTAGTAATAAAAATTCCTTGATGTGGACCTCATTTTTACGACAATGGTTCTTGAGGGAAGGCGGATAACTAATTATCGACTTAGCTTTGTATCTTTATCGGAATAAAAGTTATCGAAACGAGAATTTGAAGAAATTCATTTCTCACAAAAATAAAAAAATCTAGAGGAAATAGGAAAATGGGAACAAAAGGTAATTACACAAGTAACTTCCATGGGTAGTGTTAGCATCTAGAGTCGTATGTAACAATGATTTCGGTTTTACGCTTAGTTTGGGAACTTGTGAAAAATCAGGAACGATGTATTCTATCCGTATGGTCACTTCACGCTGTGTTGTGTTTTCTACTCCGTGATCCTAACGTGTCGTTTGAAAAATGTCTGAGTTATTGATCGACATGAAAGTTCAACAAACCGTCATTCATAACCGGAATGTGCTTAATCATAATATCTATATATGTGAATTAAAAAGTAAACGGGGCGTTTTTAGAATTAAGGCTTTCTTAATCTCTTTTGAGGAACATTGACTACTTCTTCTCTAATTGGTTTGTCTGAACTGTTTTAAGTTTCTTACGGTTAGTCATTCACAAGTGGCTAGCTTGTGTGAGATAACTTAACGGTTTGGACATATCAATGGTTTAGTAGAAAGAGATTGAAATCCTTGGTTTTAGAAGCGTGAGTTGATTGCATTGCGTGAGGACACGGCAATGGTTTCGTCTGGGGTATTTTGGTATGTGCTAAAACACATACCTTTTCAGTGTCAAAATAGACCCAAAATAACCAAGAAAGAGCCGTTTATTGCTAATATTTGTGGTTTTCTTGAGTTTGTGCTTGTGCAGGTATGGATATGTAAAAACACGCAAAAAGGTGCCAAATCAGACAGAAAATCCGAGCACGAGAGATTAAGAGAGCTTAGCGAGCCGGAAGGTCAGAATTATGCATTTTTGAAGATTTCTAATCTCTGAGGATGATTTGTGAAGATTTGATCAAAGTTTGAAGAAATGTCAGAAACAGTCCCTCAAGTTTTAGCAATTGACAGAAATGGTCCCTCAAGTTTCAGCATTTGTCAGAAATGGCCCTTGGAGATTCAGAAATTTGCAATTTAGCCCTTGGTCTATTGAAGATTGTCAAGAGTGATCCCTTGAAGATACTTTCAGATATTACATGTTCAGCCCCTGAAGTTTCAGAAATTACAACATTGGTCCCTTTGGTTGCTAATACTAATATAAGTCCAAGACCAATCCAATATTAATCCACTATCCAATTTACTCGGCCCTAAACTAAAAATCAAGCCCAAATCCATTTCCACCCTTTACCCGCCCAATATCACTACCCGGCTATTAATCCCAGACCCGAATATACACCTTTTACCCGAAATAATAACCCAGGTCAACCAAGATACCCGGTCAAAGCTTTCAAATAACAATAAAATAAAACCAAACGCGCCCTATCCAGTGGTATCTCCTTCTTCCCCAAACACACCCTTTTTCCACCAAGTACCCTATCCCAAACACAAAACTTGGTACTAGAATCTATCTTATCCACCTCATCCTCTGACTTGTCAGATAGAGTGACACACGTGGACAAATGGAGCCCTTTGATTGGCCGTGACACATCACAAGTGCAAATGGAGCTTTCTGATTGGTTGTAGTGACATGGGATTGAATGAGTGGCTCACAATAGCCTTCTAGCATCTTCTGAAAGGAATCCAAGCAAAGACCTCTCATCTGCTATTTAAAGACCCTTAAGCTCACATTTGTAATTCGTCCAATCTCTTAGGTTTTAGAGAGATTTTGACCTTTTAATTTCCTGTCATTTTATTGTTTTAATAGCTTAGTCAAGTTCCTTTCAGTGTAATTTCATTAATCTTGTCACTTTATTATTCAAGTTTATTTCATTAATCATTTGTCAATTCAAGTTTTATGCAAGCTAGTTTCTAATCAATCAAAAAGCTGTCTTTACTGTTTGTTTAAGCTCATATAAGCTTAACAAAGCTTATATGAGTTACTTGGGGTCTTAACTGTTCTTAGTTTTCAGTTTTGGTGAAAGTCAACATAAGTCAAAACGGGTCAAGATTTTGAGAATCAAATTTGTTTGGGTTGATTTCTGGTTCCAATGTGTTCACTAGCTTAATCATGTGTTAATTAGTAGGTTTTGAATTGATTGTGGTAAGCTTTAATCTAAATCAGTTTGTTAAATGCATTGTCATGAGTTTAAAGGAGTGTTTGGTTGAGTGATTTAAACTGTTTTAGAGGACTAAAAAATGGAGTAGATCAGTTGAGTTAGGCCTACTATAGTGTATAAGAGTCATATCCATCCTTGTTTTGTGCCTGTTTTAATCAATAGTCAACATTTCTTCTTAACTGCTCTTATCTTCTTAACTGTTGAAAACAGTTTATGTAATCATTGCACATAGGTTTAATATCAGTAGAAGTAGGTTGTTAAAGTTCATTCACATCTTATTTCATCCATATCAGCTCTGCATTTGATCTTGAATTTCATTTTGGTCAACCTAGTCATTGTTCTTAAAAAGTCAAAACTGTCCTAAACATCATGTTTCCTCAGAACTTGCAGCCTCTGTGTACTGCTCATTTTACATAGTCAAGGTCTCAGATTTGGTACAATTGCAGTAGGCTAGGTGGTCTTTAAGACCACATTCATGGTTTTTGTTTTAGCTTATTGAATAAGTTGTTACATTAGCTTAAAGTAGGGTCCCTGTCTTACTGTTTCTGCAATTCAGCAGACTTTAATGTTTTAGCAGCTTCTTGTTTGATCTACAACTTTTTCATTAGTAATCCTTAATAGCTGAAACTTTGGATTTATGATCTCTGCCAGGTGGACTTTAGATCCATGCTTTTAGTTTTCTCTTTGGCTTATTGGATAAGCATTTGTAGTAGCCTAAAGTAGAGTCCTAAATCTGTTCTTGCTTATAGTATCAGTTGGTTCAAATCATTGATAGATCATGCTTTAGCAGTTAGGAGTAGGTGCTTTTAGTTGAGTTAGAGTAGTTTTAGCATGCATTAGCTTATTTGATCAGTTGGTTTCCTCTAGTGCTTATTTGCTTATTTACCCTTGCTTATTCCTTACTAGTTTACATAGCAGCCTTCATATTCCCCAAATAAGCCCATGTTTTTATATTTTTATCAGCTTTAGAATAATTTTTTAGAATTTTCCTGAAATTTTCATAATTTTTAGACACTGTTTGGTATTTTTCTTAAATAAAATCAGTTTTTAATCATTTTTAATTAGCTTTAATTGCAATTAATTAAGAAAAAGTTCAAAAAAATAGTTTTTCAATTTTCTCAGATTAAGATAAATATAAAAAGCATAAAAAAGATTTTTCCATATTTTTCCCCTTTTATTTGGTATTTTTCATAATTTAAATTAGATTTAAATAGATTTAAATTCATAGAAAATAGAAATTAATCTGAAAAATATAAAAATAGTTTAGAAAAGTCTCTTATGTTATTTTAGATTTTTAGAAAGTAATTTCATAATTTTCCCCTTTGTATTGATAATTTTTAGTTAATTAGTCTTATTTTTAAAGTTATAAATTAGTTTTTAATTAAAATTAAATCAAGAAAATTCCTAAAAAATAGTTTTAATTCATATTTAGTTTTCAAACATTTTTTTTAGAGTAAAAGTAGTTTTAGGTTATTTTTAGGAGTTAGAATAGACATACTTGCATTTTATTCGCGTTTCGTTTAATTCCCGTTTTTGCGTTTTAATGTAGAATTGCGTAGTTTGCCATAGTTCTTAGGATTTCCCGTAGATTTTAGTTCCATACGCTTTCCTTTTCCCGTAGTTTAGAATATATCATTTTATGCCCTTCTCTTATTCAAATCCCGATAATTGAGACGTGAGTTGGAAATTCCATTCAACCCTCGTTCGGAACGATCTCGGTGCTCAAACCTAACACGTTTGAGTTACCCATATACTACACTTCTTTATTATTGATCAGTGTCCGAGCCGTTTTAAGTTTCTTACGGTTAGTCATTCACAAGTGGCTAGCTTGTGTGAGCAAAGCTTGACGTGTCTCCGACATTGTGAATCAATTTTTGGCGCCGCTGCCGGGGATTGTTTTGGACACTGAATCAAGCATCAGCCTGATCCGCAAGAGCCTAAAGAGTCACCTTTCCAACCTGAAGAAAATGACTCTGACTCTTCTGCATCTTCCTGTCCTAAAGAATTCAGAAAGTTTGATAATACTCTTCTACTGACAGAGAGGCAACTTGTTATGTGGATCTTTAAAGCTTCAAGGAAGCTATATTCTGGGGTTACTGAAACTCTATGGGATCAACACACTGAAGCTGCTGCCAGCTATGCTGATCTAAAGTCTGATGTGCTCACCTTCAATGCCAACACTGATGAACACAGGGATCTCATGTACCAACATCTACACAGACTGGATGAAAACCTGGTTAAATTTCTAAAGCATCTTCAGGGTTGTGGGACAAAGATTGATGAAATCAGGGACTCGGTCAAAGAAGACCCAGCACTCAACTCCAAAGTGCTGGAGGCTACTGAGGCTTACTTGAAAAATTCCTCAGGCCTCACTGAACTTATCACCATGCTCAAAACTGCTAATGTTCAGGGTCTTCAATCTTCAGTTCAGTCTCTTCAGGCTACACTGGGTTCTTTGGATGCTCAGGTGACTACTTTGGCTAAGGCATCATCCTCAATGGCTTGGAATCTTGGGCCTAGAATGAATGCTTTGGAACTCTCTCAGGCTAATCTGGCAGAACAAGTCACTGGTCTTCAGAAGGATACAACTGACATTAAGGCTATGGTCACGGAGATCTACCAAGCCTTCAAAGGTCAAGCAACACCAACTCCCCTAGTGTCCTAGGCAACTCTTGCTCTCACTAACGTTGCAGCAACAGTTGAGGGGGAGAAGACCACTGAAGAGACTCCCTCTCACACTGAGGGGGAGCCAGCTCGACCAGTCTCTGCAACACCAATATCATCAATCCCACCAGTTTCAGCAACACCCTTATCATCATTCCCACCAACAACAACAATCATGACAACAACACCACCCTTGGTAACATCATCTTCCTCAGGCCAGGAAAAAGGAAAGGCCATAATGAAAACACCTGAGCCTGAGAAGATCCCCTATATGATCAACAACACTGAGTACCTGCTCACTCCACAACAGCTAAGTGCCTATCTTGCTAAGGAAGAAAGGAGGAAGAAACTAGCTGAGGAAGAAAGAAAGAGCAAAGAAGCACTGGTACAAGTCGTTGCTGAAGAAGCTGGGAACATTGGAATTGATCCTAAGAAGCTTGAAAAGGGTCAGACTGGACAGAAGTTCAAAGATGCTCAGGCTGCTAAAATGGCTGAAATGAAAAAGAAATTGGATGAAAAGAACAAAAGAGCAGCAGCCATCAGAAAAGAAAGAATTGACCACTATAACTGGTCAATGACAAGCAGAAGGCTACCTGAGAAAACCACTGATGTCAGAATCATCCCCAAGTCCAAACCAATGGCAATGAATGTCTACAGGGGGGATGATAAAAGACACTCCGAGGTTCATGATCCCCTGAAATTCACTGACTTTGGGATCACTGAACTCGATGAACTTGGTACGATCATTGAAAAGAAGTAGAATGGGGTGGTTAAGGAGCTGATGAAAATGCTCAGCAAAAGGTATGAAAGACTGAGGGAAGCACCAACAATACTGGGGATTCAGCCTGCCTTAACTGCACCTCAAGGATCTTAACCTCAATCATCACAGGGCAAACGAAAGAGGGATGAGTTCCAGCCTAAGATCAAAGTGCCTGGACTGGAATATAATAGGGAGCTACTTGAAGGGGTGAAGTTTGTAAACTGTCTTGTGATTGAAAAGCCTGAAAGAGGACTGTTCTTCATTGATGTCTATGGAAACCCAGTGTTTCAAAGGTGGAGTGACATTGATCAGGCAAGTATGGCTATAATGCTGAGCTACATACCAGTGGCCTCTCAAATTCAGACTTCAGCAAACGTCAGGTTCTGTGCTGACTTAAACGCCAAGATAAATGAGCACCCTGACAAAGAAATACTCATCACAAAGAAAGTCAAGCTTGAAGCACTGGGGATCCATCTTAAATGACATCATTATCTTTTATCTTTTGTACTAGTGATAGGAACCATGTAATTGATCAATAAACGATGTATGTTTTGTTAAAATATTCAGTGTTCCTTATTATGTTTATTAGTACATTCGGTGTAAGAAGAAGCCAATTGCTCACTTACACTAATCAAACACTTAGGCTATTTGTATATCCAAATAGGGGGAGACTGTTGGGTTCAGTAAATACCCAAACCCCTTAAATCTAGGATTTGAATAGAAAATACCCTAAGTGTTTAAACCGTTAAACACTAACAGGTCACTGAGTGCATAGTCTCTCAGTGAGCCATCTTCAGGATACTCAGTAAAAGACGAAGAAGAAGTCTCTCCACTCAGTAAGGTGGAACTTAAAGGGTGAAGATTGAGTCAAGAAGAAGATGGTGGATTAAGTGAGTTATTGTGATGACAATAACTCACTGAATCCCTAAACTCCTCACCAACTACTTACACTGAAGACAAACTGAAGCAGAAGACTGAAGACAATGAAGACTGAAGAATGAGCGGGACAAGGCGGGATAAGTTCGAATCAGATAAGGCGAAGTTCGTATCAACCAAAGTCAACTTTCCAGAATGGCAAACTATCAGGGCAGGTCATCACTGACTTATGGAAAGCTGCCTTGTCTCTTACTTGATATAGTCTTTATGCTTGAGACAAAATACATCAGTATTTTGTCTTCTGCAAAATGTTAGTTTGTCACTTAGGATAGAGTTAAAACTCATACTTGTATAAATGGCATAAGAGATGGAGTGAAAGATTAAGCTTGTGAATTGTAAAACACACACACACACAAGCCATCTTTCACTCCTCCAAATACAACTTTGTCCCTGAGATAGCTCAGTGGTTCCTTGTAGTTGTGCTCAGACTTAGCCTGAGCTTAGTGAGGAGTACCAACCCTTTGTCATTTCAATCCCAAGTACTATTCCGCAAGTACTTGGGTAATGTATTCTTTTTGATTGATTTCTAATAAAGAATATTATGTTGAAAATGTATCAGTGTGTTTTGCTTACATCTTACTTCAGTCGTTGATTCAGTATTATCTGTTTTTAATACTTAACTGTTTTATACGATAGTGAATAGGGAACAACACTTTTCTATGATTATTGACTATGATATTTGAAGTAACACCCAAATTAGTCTTCCGCTGTTATGATGAGATTTTGGGGGTGTTACAGATTGGCATCAGAGTCATGGTTATAGAGAACCAAAGTGTTTTTCTAAGAACATTTGGACTATAACTATGCTTTTGAAACGGGACTATTTTACACCACTACCCTACGCTCTCTGTGATCGCTCTATAACATCGAAATGCATTGGGATTAATGCATCACTAGTACATCAAGTGAAATAAGATCATGAGTAAATTGCATTCATTTTAGTTAGGCATGGTGATTTTCTTGGCAGATTGTGTACGACTAACTAAAATCTTGTTTATCACATCATTTTTGGCATTTTACTTACATTATTATCTTTATGGGTTGTTACAGTACCATGTCGTCCGCCTCCCACCCAGTCATGCTATCATCTGATTCCGATATGGAAGGTGTTATGTCATCCACCACCGTACCTATGCCAGGGAGTCATGTCCCAGCTTCACCGGCCATTGCTTCCGGTGAGACCGAACCCTTTGAGGAGGGATAGGTTGCACCGACTCCACTTATCCCAGCTGCACCTATTCATTCTGGAGAGCATTCTACATATGCTCCCATGACCTACGATCAACTCATGCAATCAAAACAGTGGTTACCTGCATAAGATGTTGGAGCAGATGACGAGGCATCCGAGTCATCAGAGAGTGTTGCATATGCATCATCAGTCACACCATCCTCATCACCGCTTCCGATTGGTCATCGACGAAGGGGAGTTAGGGTCCTGAAGCTCTATGAGCCTGAGCCTTTTGGCATACCATACAAACTGCACCGAAGAGGTTCGATATTCAAGCACACCGCTCGGAAGCGTGAGCAAGCACCCACTGTACCTTTTGTACCTCCATCACACATACCATCATCATCAGCTCGTCCACCATCAGCTTCACTCACATCACCACCTGTGACTACTTCACCACTACCACCACCTACTACTTTATTTCATCAGACCACTACTATGCCTGTATCATCACCACCGCTAGCTTCATCGCCATTGGATGTCCACAGTGAGCCCCATCTATCACTCAGCAAGAGAAACTGTTTTCTCCCATCATCATCATCAGATCCGTATATGTAGGCTGTAACTATTGATATCCATCCCGGACCTCGAAAGAAGGTCGATGCTAGGCGTTGGTCTTTTCTGCTATCGGTCATGCGCATATGGAGATTCGAACAAGGTACTCCTAGCATTGTTGAGATCGGTGAAAGCTCGATGACTACTCTAGCAAGAATCCTTCCAGTGACGGGAGAACCTGCGCATCGCTCTATTCCTTTATTGGAAGCTCGACTTGTGAGACATGAAGACCAGTTGAGTGATATTATGGCACATGTTGATGAGATTCCCCTAGTCAGGATTGAGAGCATCGAGGAGGAGGTTGAAAACCTCATAGTTGGCCGCTACTCCATGGATATTGTCATTGATATGATGAGTACTCAGATCGTGGAGGCTAGAGAGGCTGTCGTAGACCTGACCCAGAGACTCGAGACTGCTAGGCAAGAGGCTAGTGACATGAGAGAGACTGTTGCAGGTAGAGAGGAGGCTATGCATCATGATATTACATCTGTATGTACCCATGCATCCACCTTAGAGCAGAGACTCGACGATCTCCAGGCTAGAGAGAGCTAGGGATTAGCAGTTCGAGGAGTTGTCAGCCATGGTCAGTGAGCTACGACGTCGTCTGGGGGACACACCAGGCGGCTCATAGATCAGAGTCATATTCTATATAGCTTAGTGACATAAAGCCCGCCATTTGTGCCATTAATATGATGGCCTTATATCTTTTGGTTTGTGAAAACTATTGAACAAGATATTAATGTTGTATCGGTTGGTTATGACTTATGCTATGTACTGATGTTAGTCTATGATATCGTGGTTGTATTCTTATATTCTTTTGTGTTGTAATTTAATTATTCATCGGTTATATAAACCAAGCCGATCATTATATTCTCATATATGTTATGATATTGTTTTGACTTGTCATGATTGACTTACTCTTGCTTATGATGATACTATTCCATTGATTTAATGTGGTGATCTTGACTATTATGATATTTATAATATGTAATCACTTGTATTATTATAGATGATTCTAAATTCCAGTGTTTATCTCTTGGTAATTTTAGAAAAATAGTCAAGAAGATAGCTACCTCATCCGCTAATGCTACCATAACTCCAACCGCTGTTCGCAAGATGGTCGCTGACAGTGTTTGTGCTGCCATCGCCAAACATGCTGCTAAGGCTGCTCAAGCTGAAGCCGCACGCATTGCTGAAGCTGAACGTGAAGCCGAAGCTGCTGCACGAGAAGCCGAAATTGCACGAGAAGCCGAAGTTGCTCGAGAAAATGAAGCTGCACGTGAGGCCGAGGCTGCCCGCATTGCTGAAGCCTCACGCGTTGCTAAAGCATCACGCGTCATTGAGGTTGAAAACTCTAATGAAACCGGCAATTAGACCAACCAAAGTGAGTCTCTTGTGGCGTGTAAATGTAGCTAAAAAGGATTCATGAACTGCAAGCTTACCTTCTTTAAGGGAACTGAAGGTGGTATTGGTCTTCTTTACTCGTTTGAGAAATCAAAAATGTATTCCTCCTAAGTGACTGCACGGATGATTGCAAAGTCAAGTTTGCAACTGGAACTTTGCTAGAAGATGCATTGTCATGGTGGAAAGCTCATGCTCAACCAATTGGCATGGAAGAAGCTTGTAAGATTTCCTGGTCCGAACTGAAGCAACTGTTGATGAAACAGTATTGTCCAAGAACTGAAATCAAGAAACTAGAGGATGAATTCTACCATTTGGCTTCTAAGGGCAATGATCTTAAGACTTACTTCAAAAGGTTCCACGAGCTGAGAGCCATGTGTCCTAACATGTTTCCCACGAATGACAAGCTTTTGGAAAGTCTCATCGGGGGCTTACCCTGAAGTATTGAAGGATATTTCATCGCTTCCAACCCTAAGACTGTAGAAGAAGTTGTCACTGTTTCACACCATCTCATGGAACCAATTCTAAAGCTTGGAACCACACATAACTTAAATGACAACAAAAGAAAGTTTGATGATCGAAGAAACATGAACCCCAACACTCATCAAACCAACAACTCATCTCAATTCAACAATAACCACCGAAACAACAAGAACCGTAACAACAAGAACAATCAGTACCATCAGAACAAGAACCATCACCATAATCAACAAAACCGACGACAAGAAGCCGCAAGGGCTTATGCTGCCACACCAACTACATGTAGGGGATATGCTGGACCTCACCCCCTGTGCAATAAATGCATGTTTCACCATTCTGGACCATGTACCATAAAGTGCGAGAAATGCAACAAGGTGGGTCATCAAGCTAGGAATTGCCAAAACCCTGCAAATGGAAACAACACGCAACTGGCAAATCTAAAATGTTATGGATGTGGAGAGAAGGGTCATTTCAAGAACCAGTGCCCAAAGAGGAATGCCGCTCAAAACAACAATGCGCGTGCAAGGGCATATGTGTTAGGAGATGGAGATGTTCCATTGAACCCTGACGTCACAACGGGTACGTTTTCACTTAACAATCATTCTGCAAAAATCTTGTTTGATTCTGGAGCCGATAGGAGTTTTGTATCTGCTACCTTTGCACCTTTACTTGAAATCACCCCAACTACCTTAGACACCACTTATGAAATAGAACTGGCCGACGGAAATACAATAGAAACCAACACCGTAATCCGCGATTGCCCCATGCTTTTACAAGACCAACCATTCATTATAGATCTTCTACCGATCAAGCTTGGTAGTTTCGACGCAGTTATTGGCATGGATTGGTTATCTAAACACCATGCAAGAATTATATGCGATGAAAAGACTGTTCATATTCCAATCAATGGTGAAACCTTGGCTATCCACGGGGATCAACGTAAGAAGTATTTGAGCATCATATCCTACATCAAGATTATGAAATACATAGAAAAGTGTAGCACCCCCAAATCTCGGTACAGCAGAAGACTTAATCAAGTTTTAAGGGCGTTACGACTGGATTGGTGTCTCACACAAGTATAGCAAACAAGATAGTCATTTTCATTCAAAACCAATCCTAAATTTAAATATTCAAAACATTAATCCAAAAGTATAAATATTAGGCCCAAAACATGATTTAATAAAATAGGTCCCCATAAATTATCAGAGTCAAATATGATCCTTGAACCATGCCTCCTTGCCAAGCTTCCATCAACACGTACTTCAAACATCTTAATACTGAGAAAACATGCTAAAAGTTCAGCTTACGCTGGTGAGTTCATAGGTTTAAATTCAATAAAAACATAGTGGACCTGTAGGAGTTGATTTGCTATGCGAGACTTAAGATAGATATACATCGATCACAAACCATATCATATCCAATATCACAATCCATATCACATCCAATGATCACAACAGGCCCAGCGAATCCAAATAGTTTTAAAGGTCCAAAAACAGTAGCATGATTCTTACCCCAATTTAGTTAAAACGTAGTGGACCTGTAGGAGTTGATTTGCTATGCTAACCCCGGACTAGGTCGAGGTAGAAGTCTACTCTTAGCTAGGCAACAGTTATAGCAATTAGGATTGATACCCTAGTCTAAGGCAACGACTACCACACATCTATCTAAACAATCAAGCACATAAGCGAATCTAAATAGTTTTAAAGGTCCAAAAACAGTAGCATGATTCTCACCCCAATTTAGTTAAAAACGTAGATAAAAGTGGGGCTATGAAACTCACCTCAAGCAAGCGACGCACAGATAAACACTAGCAGAAGATAACAGGTAATCATGGCTCAGCAACTATCGACTCGACACAACCTATTAATGCAAACCAATTTTAATATATGTTTCCCAAAATCAACGTTATCTACCCCAATGTATTCCATTTTGTTATTTCCAAAAATGTCTTGTTTCACCGTTTAGTCCTAGTGTTTGGTATCCTCATGTAGGTGTATCGACTCAATATGATGCCATGAATGCACTCAAACAACCAATATGTGACTCAATGCAACACAATGAGACGTCTAAGCGATAAGCTCCATAGTCAAATAAGTTTCGGAATAAATAGTAGACCTTATCGAATTCGTCAACTCGATAAACTCAATTATTTATTCGTGTCACTTATTATCCCATAAACCGGTCGCATCCTAAAGAGTCATAAGGATAATTCACCCATTAATAAGGTTACCCAACGTACTTAGCGAGCTCTTATTAGATTCGTCAACCTAATAAGTCCGCTACCTACGTGGATCAACACTATTAATGTTAGGTTATCCGTAACCCATGCACACAACGTAAGTAAATAAATACTTAAACTAGTATTAAATGCCCATAATTGGCATATTTCGATAAACGCGTACTCGAAACATTAATTACTTATTTATTAGAAAACATTTCATTTTTAGTCGTTAGTTTCCATTTAAAATAGTAAATAACAAGATAAGTCTTGTTATCGATATTTTTGGTATAAAAGCCTTTTTATTATTAACGTTTCATAGTTTATTATCATTTTCATATTTACTTTTCGTCAAATTCCAAATTAGTTTCATATCGTTATTCGTTTCGAGTCCACAAGCACGAGTCATGACTTCTCGGCTTTTAATCAATCAATAATCCAAATTATACTAAAGTCCATGTTACGGCGTTGTCGGGGTCAACTATTGATTAAAAAGTCAAAGTAACACCGACGTTGCTCAAAGTTGACAATATATATATCAAGTCCAAATAAAAGTCATAATAGCGCAATTCAATCCCAAATCAACTCAAATCAATCTCGCCAACTAAACAACCAACTAAGTATACCCAAAACCAATGTTATGACCCTAATGGTCATGATACGGTCGCGGTTAAGACCACGCGAACCAAACAAGCTCTAGAAGCTTTTCGGCTCCACGCGTCTCATTCAAACACCAACAATATCAACCAACAAGCTACCACGACAACTCGACCCGGGCCCTTGGTCCTAGTGGGTCACGTACACCATCACCCATGACCCCATCGTGGGTCTTGGTGGTCGTACGCCCCAAACACACATCCAAACACTTCCCAAATCAATACCACAACATCCAAACACAATCAGTCAACTTCAAATCATTAACCAAACATCAAACCCATCATCTATTCCTAATCAAAAACATAAAACTAGACCTAAAATGCAAAAACCCAACAACATGATACACCACATGATACCAAACTACTAGTTACATGTTTTAAATCAATTATAAACTTGTTTTAGACCCATGTCCATGAAACCCACCCCATGTCGCCACACATACGAGCATAATATGGCTCGTACGTGGCTGCTCATGCCTCAAACATGTCGAAACCAAGTTCCTTTTACCTTTTCTAAACCCGATCTACAAGGATACGAGCAAACCCTAAAATCACGTGTTGTTTTTGGACGATTTGGAAGGCTATATGGGGGCTTAGAGGCGCGTGCCCTATATGTTTGGAAATAGGAGGAAGAGATCTTCAAGATGGTGGTGGTGGTGAGTGGTCACTCGCCGGTGTGTGGCTGGAAATGGCTGGAGCAGTGGCCGGATATTACAAGGGTGGCGGCTAGGATTTGTGTTTTAGGTTTAGGGTTTGTAGAGAGAGAGAAAGGGGAGAGAAAGAAAGGGGGTGTGTGTGTTTTGGAGAGAGAAGTAAAAGAGTGAAATGTGATATGTGAGGGGTATATATAGTTAGGAACTAGGGACTTAAAAATAAACAAAAAGGGGAGGAGGGGCGCCGGATTTCAATAAGTGGAGGGGTAGAAGTTGTGATTTTTCGTAAACTATCCCGTTTACCCATTCCCGAGCTCATATATTGTCCTCCGAGTGTCCCATGACGTTCATTTGACTTTCTATTATTGTTATTTATGTTTTTCCACTAGTTTTGACTATTTATTTGTCAATTTTTGAGTTACGATCTAAAAGTTACGCTATTTATTGTTTTATGCTTTTCTAGTACCGAATCGAGTAGTGCTTATCAAAAAGAGTTAAAACTCACACGATAACTCATCAAATAATAAAATAAATCATAAAAACCAATAAACGATATAAAATCAAGTCATGGTCGATAAAAATAGTGATAAAGGCAAAGCTCGATTTTGTTTAACGTAATGCGGTTACCTAAAATAGACTCCCTAAATTGCCAGTTGTCACAAAAAGGGATGTCATGCTTTCTTAGCTCAGGTAACGGAAAAGAAGTCCGAGGAGAGGCGACTGGAGGATGTGCCTATAGTTAAAGAATTCCCTGAAGATTTTCCTGGTCTTCCACCTGCCCGTCAGGTCGAATTTCAAATTAATCTAGTGCAGGCTACACCCGTAGCTCGAGCACCATACCGCTTGGCACTATCTGAAATGGAGGATTTATCCAAACAACTGTAAGAACTGTCCGACAAGGGATTCATTCGTCCGAGTTCCTCGCCCTGGGGAGCTCCGGTTTTGTTCGTCAAGAAGAAAGATGGATCCTTTCGAATGTGCATCGATTATAGAGAATTGAACAAACTCACAATCAAGAACCAATATCCTTTGCCTAGGATAGATGATTTGTTCGATCAGTTACAAGGATCGAGTGTATACTCAAAAATTAACTTAAGATCTGGATACCATCAGCTAAGGGTAAAAGAAGAGGATATTCCAAAGACCGCATTCCTAACTTGCTACGGTCATTATGAGTTCCAAGTGATGCCATTTGGTCTAAGTAATGCGCCTGTTGTATTCATGGACCTAATGAATAGGTCATGTAAACCTTACTTGGATAAATTTATCATCGTGTTCATTGATGATATTCTCATCTACTCTTGTGATAAGGAAGAACATGCGGAACATCTGAGAACTGTCTTGGGATTACTCAAGGATGAAGAACTGTATGCTAAATTTTCCAAATGCGACTTCTGGATCTAGACAGTATAATTTCTTGGGCATGTGGTTGATAGTCAAGGCATTCATGTGGACCCAGCAAAGATTGAATCTGTTAAGAACTGGACCGCTCCAACCAACCCCACCGAGATTCGATAATTTTTAGGTCTCGCCGGTTATTGCCGGAGATTTATCGAAGGTTTCTCAAAGATTGCCAAACCATTGACGGAAGTAACTCAGAAAATGAAGAAGTATGAGTGGGTAATCGATCAAGAGTCAGCTTTCCAACTCCTAAAGCAAAAGCTTTGTGAAGCTCCAATTTTGGCTTTACCCGAAGGAGTAGAAGACTTTGTGGTATACTGTGACGCTTCACACTTGGGTGTAGGCACTGTTTTAATGCAAAGGAATAAAGTAATTGCTTACGCCTCCCATCAACTCAAGAATCATGAGAAAAATTATACCACTCACGATATAGAACTAGGAGCAGTTGTATTTGCTTTTAAGTTATGGAGACACTACTTGTATGGAACCAAATGCATAGTGTACACTGATCATAAAAGCCTACAACACATCTTGGATCAAAAGGAAATGAACATGCGACAATGCCGATGGCTAGAATTGCTCGGTTACTATGACTGTGAGATCCTCTACCATCCCAGAAAGGCAAATGTCATGGCAGATGCCTTGAGCCGTAAATATCGCCCTAAACCTCTTAGAGTGAGATCTTTGGGAATGGTAATCAATTCACCCCTTCCATCGAAAATTCTTGAAGCTCAGATTGAAGTACTTAAAGAAGCAAACATGCCAAATGAGAAAATTTACGGCATGCTGAGAATGAAAATGGCTTTGTAAAGAGATCAGATGGAACGTTGTGTTTTAAGGATAGAAGTTGGATTCCACTTTACGGAGGTATTCGTGAACTCATCATGCATGAATCTCATAAATCTAAGTACTATCCATCACAGTGCGAACAAGATGTACAAAGATCTTAAACTTCTGTATTGGTGGCCAAATATGAAGGCTGATATCGTGGAGTATCTTTGGAAAATGTCTAACATGCTCTAGAGTCAAGGCAGAACATCATAAACCATCCGGATTGCTAACCCAACCAGAAATTCCAGTTTGGAAATGGGAAAGGATCACCATGGACTTCATCACTAAACTGCCGAAAACTTCCAATGGTTTCGACACCATATGGGTCATTGTCGACCGTCTCACCAAATCAACTGACTTCTTGCCTATCAAAGAAACCGATGAGATGAGTACGCTTGCTCGGTTATATCTGAAGGAGATTGTTTCTCGCCATGGGGTACCGATTTCTATCATATCCGATAGGGATAGCCTATTCACCTCGAGATTGAACACTCAAGGCTATGGGTACCAATTGGATATGAGTACCGACTACCATCCTCAAACTGACGGACAAAGTGAAAGGACAATCCAAACCTTAGAAGACATACTTAGGGCATGTGTAATCGATTTCGGAGTTTTCTTAAAATAACAGCTACCATGCCAGCATCAAAGCAACTCCATTCGAAGCACTCTATGGACAAAAATGTCGATCACCCGTCTGCTGGGCAGAAGTTAGAGAGGTACAACTTACTGGCCCCGAAATTGTTCAAGAAACAACTGAGAAAATAATGCAAATCAAGCAACGCCTACAAGAAGAAAGAGATAGACAAAAGTGCTATGCTGATGTCAGGAGAAAACCCATGGAATTCCATGTCGTAGACAGAGTTATGCTAAAGGTATCTCCTTGGAAAAGAATGGTCAGATTTGGCAAACGAGGAAAACTCAAACCCCGATACGTAGGGCCATTCAAAATTCTAAAAAGAATTGGCCCAGTGGCGTATAAACACGAACTTCCGAAAGAGCTGTTAGGGTACATGATACCTTTCACGTGTCTAACCTAAAGAAAAGCCTATCCGATGAAACCCTTGTTGTTCCTCTAAGGACATTGACTCAATGACAAACTTAGCTTCGTAGAAGAACCTGTAGAAATCATGGACAGGGATGTCAAGAGATTAAAGCAAAGCCGTATTCCTATTTTCAAAGTTCGATGGAATCATAAGAAAAGAGGTGCTGAGTACACCTGGGAGCGCGAGGATCTAATGCGTACCAAATATCCTCACCTATTCACCAAATCACCCACGACAACCTATGCGAGTTAAACCGCGGGATGTGGTTCTTTTAAGGGGTAGGTACTATAAGCTCCCGGAAAATTTCAATGTCATTATCTAACTAATCATGAATAAAGCACAGATTTGGAACCATAAAAGTTTACTTATATCAATTTTGTATATCACTTGGCAAGTGCATCGTAAACCTTGAATGAAAGGCTTAAAATACACCGTTGATAAAATTTACATCGACCTCGATAATAATATTTCTTTTGTATATATTATACAAAGTATATATATTAACTTTTTATTTTTTATTTTTTTTACTTCTCCTAATGGGCTCCTAAGCCTAAACCGACCCAACACCATATTCTTTCTATTTCTTGGGCTCGTGTAGTTTCAAACCAACCCAACTCAATCATAGTTCTTTTACTTGGGCCTAGCCCATCCGGTTTCCTAGCCCAGCGCGTACCTTTACTCTTTGTGCTAGACACAATTTTTGTACAAGTAATATTTGTGTGCATGGTTTCTTGCTTCTGTGATCCGAACGACACACAAAACACAAACACAACTTTGGTCATTTCATCCTTGCGTGTAAGTGTAATCAAAGGGAACAAAGACACAACCAAGAGCCACCCTAATACAATATTATATTTAGTCTAAACACCTTTGACCTCTTTTGACTCTATTATCCATTAGACTATATGTTTACCATGCTCAAATTGACGTGACCAAACCAAAACATGCCCACATTTGAAGTTGAATTTTTGAGCATGCTTAAGGATTTCACACATCTTCTACTTATATCTTGGAACTTGGAGAGGCACAAATAAAATATAAAGGGAACCATACTTCATTTCTACTATATATCACAACTCAAAACACCTAGCTTGAGCTACAAACACTCATCATTTACCAAACATACTTAAACACCTCTCACATCACATACCAAACGTTCAGCGTGGGTGGCGCAAGGATAGCAAAACGTAAAGGGGTCTAGTAATTTAGTTACGGGTATAAGGAGAACGAGGAAAAACCTTGGTCACGTTCATAATCTCTTTGAATCTCATCACCACCTTTGGGTGTTGTAAGTATCTCTAATTTTTTTTGCAACCTTTTACTCTCGATTATATTTTGTGTCACATGTAAAACATGTTATAACACCTTAGTAATCGATCACATGAAAGTTTTATAACATGAAATCAAGCCTCTAAGATAATATTAAACCATGAACCTATGTTTTACATCGACCATGACCTAATAAACATAACTAGTGTTATTTATAAACTCTCGTTACTTATTTAGTTCAAAACTTAAGTCGCGTACCACAAGTTATACCTTCACCCAATTCTTGTTTTTGCGAATGGAACCCTAAGTACACTTAGAACCAAGTTAACGACACTAGAAGAATACCATAAGAAAACTTATAAACCCCTAAGTGTCGTTTTTGCATCTAACACCCAAACGACCCATAATGGGCCTTAAGGCCCAGTTGAGTTAGAAACCGTGGCCCATTAAGCATTGACCCGACCCATTAAAGATAAAAGTTGGCCCATAAGCTAAAAATAAGCTAGGCATAAGCTAATATGAAAGTTAAACATGAAAACTAAAGTCGAAACATGTTTTTGGACTTAATTTGCAAAAAGTATAATATTCGAGTGAATATTGAACATTTTGGAAAGTTTAAGGTGATTATGTATATTGTACGTATGCATGGGAAAGTCCAGGGTAAAAGCTGTCATTATGGAAAACTTGTTTTATAAGGAAACTAAAAGTTTTGTGCCAAAATTGTCAACTTCGAAACTATAGGGACCAAAAGTGTAAATATGACTTTTGGGACTAATTTTGTAAAAACAGTTTCTTGAGGGACTAAAACTGTAATTATGAATATTGGAGTAAGAAACATGTTTGGGTATAAGTTGCTACTTTTCCAAAGTATAAGGGTCTAAATCGTATATTTTATAACTTAAGGGCATAAATTGTAAATTTGGAAACTTGAGGGTAAAAACTGTAAATTTGGAAAAATGTTTAGAAAACATGTAAAACTTATAACGGCTTTAAAAAAATGAGTATTTTGATGACCTAATATACGTATGCGAGAATTAATACGTCGATAAATAAATAAACCTATATATATAAAAATAAAACGCATACTAGAAGTGAACAAACTAAACTCTTGGCAACATCGATATTTTTATAAATCGGCAACGGGGAACATTTCAATTATATATAAGTGGGAATTTCTAAAGAATAACAAACTAAGATGATATAGCACATCTTTTGAATTTGAACTTTAAGCACTACCCACACAAGTGAAATCAACGCTATTATCCAACTATTGAATTATCTATTCAAGCTCTATCATTTTGGTCGAGAACCAAACGTTTATCATAATTTTGAGACTTGCCATCTCGTACCTAGGTTCCGGGTTGGAGCCGTTGCTATATCCTACTTGATCTCGTTGTGCTTTATCACTATCACCAAGGTGAGTTCTTAGCCTCGCTTTTACTTATCTTTACAAACCCCGCGAGGCAGATACATGCTATAAACTAGAACACAAGGTTTTGACAATGCGCAAACTTGATTATTGGTATTGCCTAAGTTATTAGCCGAAAGACCCTTACATCATAAACCATTAGTCACTTGCGAGTGAAAGCAGATATCGTTAATAGTACTATGGGGAGTAACGACCCCATCTTGGTTATCAGAAATAACCGGGGCGCACTATATTTGAATTGCATTAGGTAATTGGCTATTACCTCCTTGGGGGAAAATTGTTACATACACCAGTAATTAGGTGTATGTAGTTGAGTATTGGTATCATGAGCTTAATGCATAATAATATGTGATTTTCTATGACAAGTTGTCTTGTATGTAATTATCATCTTTCTTGTGCTCAAATGATTAACTATAAACCTATGGATTCACTCAACATTGTTGTTGACCTTTTAAGCATGTTACCTCAGGTAATAATTGAAGAATATCTATATTACACGGAGTGGGCTTGCAAGACCTTTTTTCGTGGTGTAAACATAAAGTTATCATTTTCCACAAACTCATGATTTATCTTTTGTGCACCATCAAAAACTATTTGGAGGTGTTTTGCAACAAACAATGAGTTTTTCTTGAATGATGACAACTTTTATCAAAACGTCTCTTTTTGAGTCCTTTTCTATTGACTGTGATCCTTGAAGTAACACCCAAATTAGTCTTCCGCTGTTATGATGAGATTTTGGGGGTGTTACAGATACTACAACTTTACTTCAACGTATTATATCTTCTTTACATCAGGAGTTTGACATAACAGATTAGGGTGAGCTTAATTATTTTTCTTGATATCTCTGATACACGTGAATCTACGGGCATGTTTTTTTCGCAGAAGAAATATGCAGTGTGTAACAACGCGCATTTTTCGAGATATTACTATTCACTTTCACTATTCATCTCGTAAAATTTTTATTTTATATTCTCGTGAGATTTAGTAATATCCTGAGAGTTCGACAATCGTTAGATCATTTTCGCAAAAGTTATTAAGAAAACATCGTCTTAAAGTTTCATTTTGGTCGGAACACCATTTAGTCATCACGCGCTTAACGAAAATCAACTCTGATAATTTTACTAACATCAGATAAATTCTTAGATCACTCATGATTAATTTGAGAATTTTTAAGATTTATTTTTATGTTACCAAATAAGCCCAGCGCAGTACAAAACTAAACTTACGTTTTAAACAATTCTACTTACATCGGACTTAACGATTCACCTGCCTTGTGTTTCTAATATATTTTTGACACTTTTACATTTTTGGAAAAGTCAAACATATTTCCCTCCTCCTTTGACCGTAAAGAAATTAACCTTGTACGTTCTACGTTTTTGCTTAAATCGCGTAACTTTTAAACTTCACAAATAACTGTTAAGTTATCCCGCGTATGACGAAAACCACATTTTTACATCTCATATCACTCATTTTATATTTTTATATGGAGTATAATGATGAGTCTCATCATTCTTGTAAGTTTCGTATTTTTACGATACCCGATTTTACGTTTTATGGCTTAACGACTTACGATTGGCATTTAACGAAACCAAAACTTACTCTAAACTCAAGATAAGATCAAGACTTATCATCTAAGCCTCGTCACCAATTGTGACAGCCTCTAGGGGGGGGGGGATTCATCATGTTGGTGGCAAAATCCTAACCATGGTTCCTTTAGATCATTACAAGTGTCCTAACCTAACCATGGTTAATATTTAACCCAATATATGGTTAACCAAACTTACCCTCCTATAAATAGCAAGTAAAATACATCCTTAGAACCCTCATATTATGTTTTTGGTCGTTCATATCATAAAACAAACACATCTTCCATCATTTGATCTATAAACTCAAAGTTTATGCAAAGAAGTTTCAAGTAGTAAGTTACTACATCAAATCTCTAGCAAGTTTAAGCGATTTTCTTGAGTTTAGATCCACTCAAGTCACTTAGTACTTCATCACCAACTCTTCAAGTTTGCAAGGGTGCCAAGGTGTGGAAAGCTAGGTCAATCCGAAGTCTTAAGCGATCAATCAAAGTCCTATCCTTACTAAGTTACTCCTTTCTTATTGAAAGCCAAAAGTTGTAAGAAACTTATCACCACCATCATCTTATTTTTATTATTCATAATCTTAACTATTTCATGCTATATATATAGTTACTATGTTGATTCATGATGTACATATATTCAATCACATGTTTTAATTTACATATTGTCATAAAAGTAACAAACTAGTAAACTAGTCATATTCTACACATTTGAGACCATTAAAATCAGTAGTCCATGGACTTTCTAACTTATATACTATGGTAGAAAATATAAAAAGGTAAATATAGCAACTTGAATCACACGAAACGGACAAACGAGTCAAAAGTTATAAGCAAAAGAAGTTAGCGAAACTAAA
Organism: Chrysanthemum makinoi; assembly: GCA_910596185.1. Taxonomy (NCBI): domain Eukaryota; kingdom Viridiplantae; phylum Streptophyta; class Magnoliopsida; order Asterales; family Asteraceae; genus Chrysanthemum; species Chrysanthemum makinoi. The sequence continues at coordinate 113,005,360 of OU343219.1, forward strand.
AGCGCCAAAGCGCCGTATAGGCGATACTTGTGCTGTGCGTGTAAAGCGTGGTTTTGGTCGAATCATCAAAAGGTTAAAACATGAAAGTTGTCCGGAACAACGTTTTCCTTCAATAATAAAGAAACTCGGACCTTGAAAACGCATAAATAGGCCATTATCTCTCAAAAACAGAAACTGCCATTTATTTGGTCTCACAACTATACTTTTGTCACAACTAAAAGCAAACCAAGAGGCCTAATGGCCATAAGCCAAGACCACGGCTACGGCTAAGGTCAAAGCTAAGTCTCAAGACCATGGTAGTCAAGACCAAAGTCACGGCAAGGCCATGGCTAAAGCCTCAAGGCTTGATTACCCAAGGCCGATTAACTAAGGTAATCATATTTATGAAACGAGAACTTGTAAAAACATGATAAACTTATTTATATAACAATCTTCACTCAAAACATATGTTGTATCTACTAAGTGCTACGATAGTAGGGAGCTTCATGTGAGGGGTTTCATTTGAGTAAAAAGCGTTTACGAGAGTTCTTTGGATTTGATTTAAAGTGTCCTAGCTCCTCGAACGTTTACTGCATGACCTCTGAATTATGATGGCCCGAGCGGTGATTACGATATGTATAAACTAAAACGCGTTTCACAACTAGACCATTTCTATAAAATACATACATAAGCGCCATGTACTACATCATGATCAACATAGAGACGTATATAGATTTGTTATTTCTTTATGCATTATTTCAAACCTAAGTCGCAACATCTATTCTAGGTTCTTTGGTAGAAGTTCTCACGGCATATCCATCATTCCCATTATACATTTGCTATCTTTTACTTTGAGGTGAGTTCATAGCCCCACTTTCTATTACTTAATTGTTTTATAAACCCTTGGGGAGATACATGCTTTATTTTAAACCGAACACATTGCTTTCAAATGTATGGCGATTGTTTTATTAGCAAAGTTACGGCGTTTGCCAAACATAAGTCTCTAAATCATGAATCATTAATCACTATGTGAGGTGGGCGAATATTGTGAATAGATCTATTGGGATTGACGAATCTCGTTTGTGTTGGCCCGTTAGAGGCAAACAAACGCACTATATTTGAGTAACATTAGGTAAAATGGCAATTTTACCTATTAGGGCCTTATACCGACATTTTCTCCATTTAATTTTGGAACACGTTAACGCCTTGATTGCATGATGCTTAGTCTAATAATAACTGTTTTGTTTTCAAACAATTGGTGTGAGTCTATAGCTCACACTACCAACATAATGTGTTCAACCATCAAAAAAACTCTATGAATTCACTCAACCTTTGTGTTGACAGTTTTAGCATGTATTTCAGTGTAATATGGAAGAGAAGCGGGAAGAGCGGATCTTGAAGAAGGCTATAAATTTAATTATCATTCGAAAACTCATTTAATGTATTTTGTAAACAATGGAACCAACTGGGACCTCATTTTTGTAAACTCTGATATTTATATAAATCGAATGATAAATATTTTAAAACGATTCCATTAGAGTTCGTTTTCTATTGTTATGACTGTTGTGCCATGAAGTAACACCCAGTTTGAATTCCGCTGCGTATCACGAAGTTGGAGGTGTTGCAGATTGGTAACAAAGCCACATATATAGATAAATGGGTCTAATTGTGACTTAAACTATAACTACTTTTACAAACAAAAACATTTTATAGCCTTCCGTTCTCCGTGCTTCCATCCTCGAGCGATTATTATGACTTTTAGGCATTTTAAGCTATACAAACATACTAGTATATTGATATATACACTCAACATAATTTCAATCATAAACAAAGTACTCAACATATCTGCGTATGCCTGTTAAGGCATTACGGTACAATCATATTTTCCTAATCTCCCAATCATGCATGATGCATCACTCATACATTTTAGGATTACGAAACTTCCTCCAGACATTTATGTGACTACAATGGTCTTTCCTACTTCGATAGCTTTGTGAGATCACGGTGGTCTCAATTACATTCTCGGACCTTTGTAAATCTCTGATAGTCTCTATTACATTCTCAGACACTGTAAATCCTATAGTGGTCTCATTTATTTCTCAAGACATTATGAGTACACAATGGTCTCTCCATCTTTTCTCAAGATTTTGTGAGTTACACAATGATCTCTCCATCATTTCTCAAGACATTGTGAGTTACACAATGATCTCTCCATCATTTCTCAAGACATTGTGAGTTACACAATGATCTCTCCATCATTTCTCAAGACATTGTGAGTTACACAATGATTTCTCCATCATTTCTCAGACATTGTGAGTTGCACAATGGTCTCTATTATTTCCTAGACATTGTGAGTTACACAATGGTCTTAACTATTTCTCAGACATTGTGAGTTGCACAATGGTCTCAACTACTTCTCAGACATTGTGAGTTACACAAATGGTCTAATTTACTTCATAAACATTGTAAGTTATACAATAGACTCTAGAAATTATCTTATAAAACCTTATATGATATTATTTTACATAAAGCCGTCCAATCTATCAATTTTCCTAATGGAAATACAAGAAGTGGGATTTCTAAAAAGATAAACTAACTCATCATCTACAAAGGCGAAGTTCAACAACTTTCTCTACATTCATCAAAATTATCTTTTAAAACCTTCATTGTTAAAGGTTCGTGATTCTAGCCAAGTATGGACTATTTTGAATTACTTAAAACTTCCTTTCCGCACGTATCTACCTATACTATCTTCTATGCAATGGAATGTGAAAACATAGGTTACAAGTCTTTTATGGCGGGACTGCAAGCTGGATGGTTTGATATCGCCTTTGCTTAGTGGACAATTTCTCAAAAGATATGGACATATCCGGAGTATACCTAATTTAGGTATTTGAAAATTTATCGAACCTCGGCTAAATATAGTCTAGTCACCTATATTTAACCTATGGATAGTGGAACATAGTCTGACTAACTATGTTCGACTTAAAATTTTTAAACACTGAGAATAGTTACACAAGTGTTATATTCATGTAAATTTCCTCCTTAAACTCGATAAACCACCAGATTTCATTAAAAAGATCTAGAGACACGATAGTGTCTTATCACTCAGCAAAATCTTAACATCCTATTCATACTACCTAATTTCATTCTTGAAATTTTCATACATGAGACAATCCGAACTACTATCATGGGATAGTCATCAAATCTTCTCGTCATTTCTTAGAAATACTAGCCTGTTTAGGTTTCAAGGATATCATTCCGCCATATTCCTTTAAAAATTCACTTTTGATTTTAAAACAAACTTGACATCTCTACCTAAGAATAATGGTAAACATACACTACACTCTTCTAATCGTCAACATATCACATCATTATCTGAACCCCATTGTAAGTCAATATATAAAACTTCACAGTATCACGTTTCCTTCAAACACTAATTGAACATAAACACTATAAGATATGACCTTCATCCCGAAACCACCTAAGACATGATCAACTTTGAAAATGGTTTGGATAACCACTTGCCACTAACAAGACTTTCCTACAACAATTATCACATCATTATAAACCATTTCACATCAACAATACCTTGCACATTTGATTAACAACAATTACCCTAAACAAACATCAAAACTATTCCATTTGAGGCACTATATAGACGAAAGTGTCATCAACCATTTCTTTGGACTAAGGTGTTCAGAGACCACCCACGAAGCAACTAAGGAAACCATACAAATACAAATTAGGCTCCATGCCGCACACTATCACCAAAAACTCCATGTTAGAAATTAAGGTTTTATTGATAACCTCGATACAATAAGATATGATTCGTTTTGAGAAACGGGAAAAGCCAAACTTGAGGTATATTGGACTCTATAATATTTTAACAAAACCCTTTAGATTACCAACTTAAGCCACGACCAAAAACTTAGAATGGTGCATAACACATTCTATGACCGAAAACAAACGCAAAAAAAATTAGAATTGGTAGCATACACCCACATTTTCCTAAACAATTCAACATCATATAACACACATTGAATTCCGGGACGGAATTCCCATTAAGGTGGTGAGGAGAACAAGCGGCGCATTTTTAGAAATTACTATTCACTTTCACTATTCATACCGTAAAATTTTTATTTCATATTCTCGTGAGATAAATTATTTTAGTAATATCATCGAGAGTTAGACAATCGTTAGATCATTTTCGCAAAAGTTATTAAGAAAACATCGTCTTAAGTTTCATTTTGGTGGAACACCATTTAGTCATCCGCTTAACGAAAATCAACTCTGATAATTTTACTAACATCAGATAAATTCTTAGATCACTCATGATTAATTTGAGAATTTTTAAGATTTATTTTTATGTTACCAAATAAGCCCGCGATACAAAACTAAACTTACGTTTAAACAATTCTACTTACATCTAGACTTAACGATTCCTGCCTTTGTGTTTCTAATATGTTTTGACACTTTTACATTTTTGGAAAAGTCAAACATATTTCCCTCATCCTTTGACCATAAAGAAATTAACCTTATACGTTCTACGTTTTTGCTTAAATCGCGTAACTTTTAAACTTCACAAATAACGTTAAGTTATCCAGCATTATGTGAAAACCACATTTTGACATCTCATATCACTTTTAGAATAATTTTAGTCTACTCTAAATAAATTACGGTCGTTTCCTAAATTTTCTTTTTTTTTTCCAATAAAGCGTGTGATTAAGCGTTTTTTACCCGTATTTCAGCTTTTAGCGGTTTTGCACCCAATGAGACTTATCACTCATTTTATATTTTTAGATGGAGTATAATGATGAGTCTCATCATTCCTGTAAGTTTCGTATTTTTACGATACCCGGTTTTACGTTTTATGGCTTAACGACTTACGGTTGGCATTTAACGGAACCAAAACTTACTCTAAACTCAAGATAAAATCAAGACTTATCATCTAAGCCTTGTCACCAATTGTGACAGCCTCTAGGGGGGGGGGATTCATCATGTTGGTGGCTAAATCCTAACCATGGTTCCTTTAGATCATTACAAGTGTCCTAACCTAACCATGGTTAATATTTAACCCAATATATGGTTAACCAAACTTACCTTCCTATAAATAGCAAGCAAAATACATCCTTAGAACCCTCATATTCTGTTCTTGGTCGTTCATATCATAAAACAAACACATCTTCCATCATTTGATCTATAAACTCCAAGTTTATGCAAAGAAGTTTCAAGTAGTAAGTTACTACATCAAATCTCTAGCAAGTTTAAGCAATTTTCTTGAGTTTAGATCCACTCAAGTCACTTAGTACTTCATTACCAACTCTTCAAGTTTTCAAGGGTGCCAAGGTGTGGAAAGCTAGCTCAATCCGAAGTCTTAAGCGATCAATCAAAGTTCTATCCTTACTAAGTTACTCCTTTCTTATTGAAAGCCAAAAGTTGTAAGAAACTTATCACCACCATCATCCCATCTTTATTATTCATAATCTTAACTATTTAATGCTATATATATAGTTACTATGTTGATTCATGATGTACATATACTCAATCACATGTTTTAATTTACATATTGTCATAAAAGTAACAAACTAGTAAACTAGTCATATTCTACACATTTGAGACCATTAAAATCATTCGCCCATGGACTTTGTTACTTACATACTATGTTAGAAAAGATAAAAAGATAAACATAGCAACTTGAATCACCCGAAACGGACAAACGAGTCAAAAGTTATAAGCAAAAGAAGTTAGCAAAACCTAAATGCCAAAGCGCCATGTATAGCGATACTTGATGCGGTGGGTGTAAAAAGGTACTTAGGGTCGAATCATCAAAAGTTAAAATCTGAAGTTAATGCGGAGCGATGTTTTCCTTCAATGCTAAAGAAGCTCGGACCTTGAAAACGCATAAATAGGCCATTATTACTCAAAAACAGAAACTGCCCTTTATTTGGTCTCACAACTATACTTTTGTCACAACTAAAAGCAAACCAAGAGGCCTAATGGCCATAAGCAAAGACCACGGCTACGACTAAGGTCAAAGCTAAGTCTCAAGACCATGGTAGTCAAGACCAAAGTCACGGCAAGGCCATGGCTAATGCCTCAAGGCTTGATTACCCAAGACCGTTAACTAAGGTAATCATATTTATGAAACGACGAGAACTTGTAAAACATGATAAGCTTATTTATATAACAATCTTCACTCAAAACATGTGTTGTATCTACTAAGTGCTACAATAGTAGGGAGCTTCATGTGAGGGGTTTCATTTGAGTAAAACATTTCGGCGAGGATTCTTTGATTTACGATTTAAATTGTCCTAGCTCCTCGAACGTTTACTACATGACCTCTGAATTATGATGGCCCGAATGGTAGTACGATATGTATAAACTAAACACGTTTTCACAACTAGACAATTTCTATAAAATACATACACAACTGCCATGTACTACATCATGATCAACATAGAGACGTATATAGATTTGTTATTTCTTTCGCATCATTATTTCAAACCTAAGTCGCAACATCCTATTCTAGGTTGCTCTCGTAGAAGTTCTCCGCGCATATCCATCATTCTCTTTATACATTTGCTATCATTTACTTTGAGGTGAGTTCATAGCCCCACTTTCTATTACTTAATTGTTTTATAAACCCTTGGGGGAGATACATGCTTTATTTTAAACCGAACACATTGCTTTCAAACTGTATGCTTATCTGATTGTTTTATTAGCACTAAGTTACCGCATTTGCCAAACATAAGTCCCTAAATCATGAATCATTAATCACTATGTGAGAGTGGGAGCGAATATTGTGAATAGATCTATTGGGATTGATGAATCCTGTTTGTGTTGGCCCGTTAGAGGCAAACAAACGCACTATATTTGAGTAACATTTGGTAAAAATGGCAATTTTACCTATTAGGGCACGCACCGACATTTTCTTCAATTAATTTTGGAACACGTTAACGCCTTGATTGCATGATGCTTAGTATAATAATAAGCATTTTGTTTTCAAACAATTGGTGTGAGTCTATAGCTCACACTACCAACATAATGTGTTAAACCATAAAAAAAACTTTATGAATTCACTCAACCTTTGTGTTGACAGTTTTAAGCATGTATTTCAGGGTCCATAATGCCGGGCCGGAAGAGCAAGGATCTGAAGAGGCTATAATTTTATTATCATTCAAAAACTCATTTAATGTATTTTGTAAACAATGGAACCAACTGGGACCTCATTTTTGTAAACTTCGATATTTATATAAATCGAATGATAAATCTTTTAAAACGACTCCATTAGAGTTCGTTTTCCATTGTTATGACTGTTGTGCCATGAAGTAACACCCAGTTTGAATTCCACTGCGTATCACGAAGTTAGGGGTGTTACACAGTGGAACTGTTGTAATGGGCACACATGGCTAGCTGAAATTCTACTCAGACTCCGGTTGACACTAAGTCCAAGTTTAGCTCCGACAGGGATCAATTTTCTGACCCTACTTTATATCGTAGTTTTGTAGGTGGTCTACCGTATCTTACATTTACTCGCCCGTATATCTCATATGTTGTGCAACAATTGTCCTTTTTATGCATGATCCTCGAGAGGCTCACTTGATAGCTCTCAAGCGTATCCTATCTTATGTTCAAGGTACATTAGATTTTGGTCTAAATCTATATGCTTCTTGTTAATACAAATAAATCGTAAAAACGTTTATTAATATTTTGAGATCTCTTTGTGTTTTGTTGATAACAAATATAATGTTATCATAAGTAAAATTATAAGGATACATGTTATTTTTGTAAAGCATTTACATATAGTCACTTAATACAAATTGTTGTAATAAATCATTTGTTGTAATAGTTTATTAGGATGGGTAAAAATCACAACCCATGGATCATATCCATAACCCATGATATTGACCCATACCCACTTGACTAGATACATTGTACTCATTAGATACATTGTATCTAAAAGAAATACCCATGGACCAACCCATAACCTATGACCCATGACCCATAACCAAAAAACCCATGGGCAAAGAGGAGCGTCCCACGGATCCCTTGGTTTACACTAGACGGATCTTTTAAGGGAGGGATTCGTGGGATCCGGGGAACAGTGGCAAGTTTTTCCTATAAATAGAGAGTCATTTCTTCATTCTAAGTCACCCATCTTTTTACTAATTCTCTCACATAATCTCATTCTCTTCTAACAGAAGATCACTTGATCTAGAGAGTTGTTCTTCTTTCTTTCTTTAGTGATTCTCATATAGGTCCTTCTCTAAGGCGAGATCACGAGCATTATACAAGTCATCCAAGCAAGGGGTTCTTGATTGATTTGTTCCTCCACAAGATTTCTGTAGCAAAGATCTTGTATTTGATATTTCACATAGTTGTAGTATAATAGTCGTGTTGGTTTGGTCCACCGTGTTACGGACTCGGTATTTAGCTTTGTACCGGAAAAAGGTATAAGCAACGTTGTGAAGGCTTCTCCGCCAAGTAGAAGGATTTTGTTGACATAGTGCTTGAACTCTCGAGTAGGTGACTCGGGGAGTGGAGTAGGGCAAGGAAGGTGTCCTTGTAGCCGAACCACTATAAATCGGTTGTGTCATTTCTATCCCTTGCTTTACTTTATTTACTTGCATTATCATTAGATCTATACTTTCTCTTCATCCATACGATTTCACATAATATTGAATCTAAAGTTTTTGAAACTAACTTAAAATCGGCAAAACTATTCAACCCCCCCTTCTAGTTTTCCACAATTGGCATCAAGAGCTAAGTTTATAAAAGTTTTAAAGTAAACCGTATTTTAAAACTTTTCGATCACTATGGGTTCTGATAATTACAAGGAAGGGCAATCTATGCAACGACCACCACTACTTGAAACTAATGGTTTTATATATTGGAAAAATAGATTCGAAGCGTATGTGAAGTCTAAAGATATTGATCTTTGGTACATTATTGTTGAAGGCAATTTTGAGGCTACCTCAAAAGATGATAAAGGAAATTTAGTTAACATACCTCATGATAAACTAAGCGATGATGACATGAAGAAAAAACTTTCCAAAAATAGTGAAGCTAAAATGGTTTTATATAATGCTTTACCAAAAGTCGAAAAGAATTTCTATGCTAAAAACCTCTAAAGAAATTTGGAATTCTTTAGTTGTAACTCATCAAGGTAATCAACAAGTTAAAAATAATAAAATTGATTTATTTGTTCAACAATATGAACAATTTTCAATATCGGATGAGGAAACTATAGATCATTCATTGGCTAATTTTAATACTATTATTACATCTTTACAAGCACTTGATGAATCTTCTTATAGCCGTAACCATGTTAGGAGATATCTAAGGGCACTTCCATCGAAGTGGAGATCCAAGGTGACGTCGATCGAAGAGTCAAAAGATTTGACAATCCTCACCCTCGATGAACTCATAGGCAACTTAAAAGTCTATGAGCTTGTCCTTGCTAAAGATTCCGAAGCCTCAAAGGTGAAAGAGAACACAAATATCTTGCCCTTAAAGCCAAAAAGGCTTCAAGCGATGAAGAGAACTCATATTGGATAGTGACAGCGAGGTATGCCATGGCGGTAGGGACTTTAAAAAGTTCTTTAGAAGGAAGGGAAGATCGTCAAACAACCGTATACGACAAGAAGGATTGGAAAAGCAAAAGGACAGAAGCCAAGGGATGACCGTTCTTGCTTTAAATGTGGGGACCCAAACCACTTTATTAGTAAGTGTCCCAAACGGGATGATCAAAAAGCATCGTTAAGTGGCTCGTGGGGAATGAGCGAGGAGGAGGACGAAGAAATTTGTCCCATGGCAAATGACGAGGTATGTCACGAATACTATAGTAGCTCATCACTAGATGATGACTCATTGCATAATGAATATGACAAACATTGCAAAATTAGCTTAAAATTAATTAACAAAAACAAGTTTTTGAAAAGTCAAAACCAACGTTTAGATAAAGGAGTCATAGATTAAAAGCAAAATTGAAACGTCTAGGAAAGGGTAAAATAGCAAGTGGTGAATGTGAACTTTGCGTTCAACTTCAAACACTAATTGATCAACTAGATTCTAAAATTGCTAGAATGAGTACGAATACTTTAGATATGATACTAGATAGTGTTAAAACTGGAAACAACTAAAAAGGTTTAGGTATTGAGCAACTTGATGTGTCAACTAGTGAAAATAAAGAAACACAATTTGTTAAGGCACTAGAAAAACAAGCCACTGTTGTGGCGGATCCCACGGATCCCAAAAAGGGAGGCGGCTCTTGTTAGGCCGGTCCGTGGATCTGCTGAAGCAAACAGTGGTAATAACATAGCTTCTTCCTCTAGAACTGATTTTGTTATTGTTAATAAGAAGAAACCAACTCATATTACCACTAGACAACCACCTCCAAAATATAATCCTATTTTTGCAAGAAACAAAGTTCCATCTTTCTTAAAACCTAACATATCTAGGAGACCTAATAATGTTTACAGTAACCATCAAATGGGAAGGAACCCAAATATGCAAAATGGCTTTCCTTTTCAAAACTTTGCACCATGGAATGCATATTCATCTTATCCATACATGTCTAACATGAATGGAATGTTTAACTCTAATGGACCCATGAACAAATGGGGACCAAACTTTTGAGTTAATTGTTTTCTTAGGTGTGCTTAAAGGTCGACCTTGACCCGGATGAATGGGTCAAGGATAGCGGGTGCACGAGGCACATGACCGGCAATAGATCTATTCTCCATATATGAATCCTTCAATGGAGGTAATGTGGTGTTTGGAAATAGCAAAAGTAAAATCATCGGTAAAGGTACGATTTCTAACAAATCTCTAACCATTAACGATGTGTGTCACGTAGAAAACCTAAACTTTAACCTCTTAAGTATAGGACAAATATGTGATAAAAAGTGCAATGTACTTTTTAACGAAACCGGTAGTAAGATATTAAAAAATGGCATAACCATAGGAAGAGGAATTAGGAAACATGGAGTCTATGTCATTAAAATGGGTAATGAACCTAAAGACAAACTTTGTCTTACCTCTATGGATGATACTTGGACCTTATGGCATCGAAGATTGGGTCATGCCAATATGCGACTTCCTCAATCGCTATCATCCAAAGATCTAGTAAGAGATCTACCTAAGTTAAAATATGAACATCACTTTTGTGATGCCTGTAATATAGGAAAACAAGTCCATTCTAGTCATAAAGCTAAAAACATGGTGTCTACAACTACGTGTCTAGAATTACTACATATGGATTTATTTGGTCCATCCGCTATCCAAAGTTATGGAGGCAACTACTACTCTTTGGTCATAGTGGATGATTACTCTAGGTACACATGGACAAAATTACTAAAGAACAAAACGGAAACGTTTAATTATTTTGAAATATTAAGCAAGAAAATCCAAAGACAACTAGGAAGTCCTATAGTGTCTATTAGAACGGATCATGGTAGGGAATTCGATAATGAAGTGCAATTTGGAGTTTTGTTGACCTAATGGTATTACTCACAACTTCTCGGCTCCACGCCTCCACATCGAATGGGGTAGTTAAAAGAAAGAATAGAACCCTACAAGAAATGAGTCGCACCATGCTTAATGAGCAATCCATACCTCAAAGTTTTGGTGCAATGCCGTTGATACTTCAACGTACATACTTAATCGAGTCTTAATTAGACCAATTTTAGGTAAAACTCCATATGAGTTACTTTGAGGCAAAAAGCCTACGTTAGAACACTTTAGAGTCTTTGGTAGCAAATGTTTTATTCTTAACACTAAAGATTACCTTACAAAATTTGATCCTAAATCAACGAAGGTATCTTTTTAGGTTACTCTCCAAATAGCAAAGCTTACGTCATATTAAATAAAGAAACAATGAAGGTAGAAGAGTCATTAAATATAAAATTTGATGAAAGTCCACCCAAACCCTCTCCACCTCTTGTCGATGACGAGATTGTAGAAAGTGAAGCTATAGTAATAAAGAAAAGATAAATGAAGAAGAAGAACCTTCAAATAATGAACTCATAAATATTAAAGAGTCCAAAGATCACCCAGTAGATAAGGTCATAGGAAAGTTAAATAAGAAAAGAAAGGTCTCAAGTTCAAAATCAAAGTAGCTTGTTTTGTTTTGTTTCAACCATAGAACCTAAGAATACACAAGAAGCCATAAAAGATGAAAGTTGGGTAATGGCTATGCAAGAAGAGTTAAATCAATTTGTTTCTAATGATGTTTGGACACTTGTCCCTCCACCTAGTAATCAAACCATAATAGGAACCAAATGGGTTTATAAAAACAAGTTAGATGCAAACGGAGTAGTGTCTAGAAACAAGGCTAGACTCGTTGCCCAAAGGTATAACCCACAAGAAGGAATAGACTTTGATGAGACCTATACCCCCGTGGCTAGATTAGAGTCTATAAGAATACTTCTTTGTAGGATCGTGTATATTATGTTGTTTAGATGATTCGGGTTGTCTAGGATGATGATAGTATATGAATGCCATTGTTAGAGAGATGAAGAGTAGAGGTTCTAGAGAGATAAACAAAAAAGTGTAAAGGTTAGATTAGAACTTAACCACTCTACCTTGCAAGGTAGAGGTATTTATAGATTACAAACTAAACGACCTCCTATCGGCTGTGGATCAGGGTATCACAGTGGGTAAAGCCGATCGTCCTTCCTCCACGGTGTTACACTCGCTAAACTAAACTAATAACTAACTAATAAGCAAATAAGCGTAACTAATGATATGCCTACGAGCTAACTTATGCTAGATAATATTTGGGGTGACCGACACTTTACTTATGGAATTTCCAATCCTAACAATCTCCTAGGGGAGGTTACCCCATGTTTACATTTTGAATCCTAACATTCTATTCTTGACTTTGTTCTTGAGCTCGTAGACTTCAATTCTTCAATTCCACAATCTTTGTGCTTTTTGGTGCAACTTCAAAGTCCGAGTACTTTGTACTTTCAGTGGAGGTCTTTGGGCTGATCCACATCTTTGATGATCTTGAGCTTTCATTGAGATCATCGACCAGTAAATCTCTGGATCACCCTTTATTGTGTTGCCATCATGTGAAGTTGTGACTTATGGACCGACACTGCACTTTTCAAGATCATGAAATCTTTCCATCAGTAGCGGAAGCTTCTTGGTTCATGATATTTGCGGCAGCGTGAGAAGCATAGTATAAAAATATCAGAGCCAGGTTATGTAGATATGCACAGTCATGATTTCTTCAATTAAGTGTGGATGCTGTGAGCATGCGGCATTGGATTGACTCCTCAATTACGATCAGTACACGGCGTCAAATGTACCTGCAAACAACGGTTAGCAATAAAACCTGCGAAAGTGTCTTTGATCACTTTTGTTGAATTGAGGTACGACCACGGTTCCCGTTGATCAGTACAAATACTTTCTGTGATCGGGTAGAATTCGAAGAATCTCCTTGACAAGGTTTCATACTTTGTTCTAGCCATTCTCAAACCGGAGCGTCTCAAAGAAGACAACACGGGGTGAGTGAACCAGCGAATTGAGATTCACTGATTGATGAAAGATTGATTTGAAAAACAATCGTGTATTGCATGAAGAAAGAGTTTTGCAATACGATGAAGGTTTTATGAGAAAGATCAATTTTCAATCAAAATACTTTTTGAATTATAAAAGAGTACACATTCGACGTGCTAGAGAAAAGAAGAGATTCGCACATCGAGCGGTTTTCAAAAGTATTTTTCAATCGAGATACTTTTTGTGTTTGAAAACATAAGTACACATTCGAGCGTGCTAGAGAAAAGACATTTGCACATCGAGCGGTTTTCCAAAAGTATTAGATCAATTCATTTCCTGGACCAAGGTTGATTCCGCAGTGAATTTATCGTTCTATCCAGTTGTCACAAGCTTGATCTTTTGCAAGATTTCACATGTCACCACCAAGAGCTTGTTTGATGTTGGCTCTAGAAGGATTTCCATCTTCATCGTGAATATTTTCATATCACTCGGATGTTCGGCGAGTACCACAAGGATAATCGTAGGACTCTTAATTATATTCTTACTTTTCACATTGTGTGAAGCAGACAAGTCTTCAAGAATAGTGTCCTAATGAGATATTGTGGATGATATCTTGGCTCTAGACTCAATAGTGCACATTTGGTTCCTCTTTAGAGACTAGGGAGAGAGTCTCCTTCTTCAATACCAACTATCTCTAAGAGAAAGTCGATAGATTATGTGGTTCCCGTGAGAATGAAAAGTCCTTTTAAGAGGAACTTGAGTAGCTTGGGAAGTGTAGTCAGTGCATCCTGTGGATTATGATGTCTGTCTTCAATACGGTGTTACCTTAGTAATCACCAGTAGTATATGTATTGAACCCGGTTTCTGCCCTAAGGTTGAATTATTGGAGGGCTATTTCTTTTCACCTTTTCACATTTATTTCTTTTTCATTCTTCAACCCCTTTAGTGCTTACCAAGACTTCATAACTAGAACCTTGTTGGGTTTATTCCATTACTAGCTCTGTCGATCCGCTCTTCCCATTTCTCACTTTTCTCCTTTTTCATCATACCTAAGGACTCTACACTATCTAGTGGATTGTCCTGGGTAGATCCTCCGTTCGACGGATCGTGGGAACGAATACCTAACCTCACCATCCTTATAACTCCATGCATAAAGTAAAATGGTCGGTCTTTTGGTACAGTTCATTCTTCCTTGAAACCAATTGAAAAATTATTTGGAAAAACAATCAAGGTACTTGTGATACGAGATCAAAGCATTTTGTACCTTAATAGTTTTGATCATTTAGAAAACCTCCCCCTCAACATGTGCATATGATTTAGAAATTGTTTAGCACATGGAGGCAAGAGTTCTTTGAAATAATTTCTTGATCACAATTTCTATGGAAAAAGCCATTTGATTTTCTTTGGTAAATTCTCCCTCTCAATATGTGCATAGGATTTTCAAAATCATTTTTATCACATAGAGGAAAGAGTTCTTTTGAAGCACATCCATGATTACATCCACGATCACAAAATCCATTAAGAAACCATTTAAAACTCAATCAAGGTACTTTATGTTAGAACATAAAAGCTTTTGCACCTTGATAGTTTTATTTTCATTTGAAATGCTCCCCCTCAATATGTGCATCAATTAATGAAAACATTTAGCACATATGAGAGAGCAGCCTGCACAATTGAATCATAAACGATCACCTTTTATCAAATTTCATTATTAAATCACAAATTCTCCCCCGATCAAAAATATCAAACCCTTTGAGATTTTGGATCTCAAGTGATTTAATTAGGTTTAGAAAACATGGGAGAAAATGTGGCCTTGATTAAATACTCATCTTGTTTTTGGATAAATGCTCCCCCTCAACATGTGCATTATGTATATTGAAATCGTTTGGCACATGGAGGCAGGAGTGCCTTTTAAGGACTCAAACAAATTCCATTAAAACAGATTTGAGATTTAAATCACGATCTCTCCCCCGATCAACAAATTTCAAACCATTTTAGATTTCTGCTCCCAAAAGATTTAAATCATTTAGAAAATTTTGGGGAAAGACGTGGCAAGATTTGATTTTAAAAATTGTGGAAAGGGACCATTTTAAGACATTAAGATTGTTAGTGTCGAGGTATGATTGTTTTAAAAGATCTTTTAGTAAAATAAAACAATTTCACAATCAAACAAGAACAGAAAAAATTTCATTTTGACAGATCTTTGAGTTTTAAAGAAAATCATACCATGACATAACATTAAATCTTTAGATCACCACATTTTAATGTACAAACCGGAACTTTTATGAAGAAATATTGTGATAAGATCGTTTATAAGCTCAGCTAGGGATCAATAACAAAGATAATAAACATGGTACGCAGCGGAATAATCAAAACAATACTTTGTTATTGAACAAGGTTTTCATTCACCATTAACTAATACTAGACGTTTATAGGAACACGTCTACTAACTAAACTAATAACCTAGGCGTTTACATGAACATACGCCTAGGACACACTCTAATCTAAAACCAATACCCTAGGCGTTCTCCTAGCGTCTAGGCTAAACACGCACCTTTATCGACTACATTATTGGAAGACTTAATTAAAACCTACACCTATGTCCTCTTTATATACTAGAGGATAAGGACTAAATAATAAAACTTTCATTGCAAGCAAGCCCTTCCATCTTTTAGTAGGTTTCCTTCTTGTCATATTAAGTCCCTCTTGTTTCATTCTTTTTGTCTTTATCAACTCAAACTTATAATTCCCAACAATCTTCCCCTAGTTGATAATGACAAAACCATTCTTGAACGAACTTCCTAGGCAAGTAGAGAGGTGAGATAAATAAATCTCATACATAAATGAAACAAGTATGTCTTCCTTTGTCTTGCCCTTAATCCATGCCATGTCACTCAAACATCTCTTCCCCTTTTTGTTATTATCAAATAGGGAACATATGCAAATAATGATCTTGACCTACGAACCAATACTACACATCCAATTCATCCTTCTAATGTCTCAAATTACCCTCCATGAAGTTTTCCGCAACTAAAAATGAACTTGAAACAGTAGAAATCAAAACCATCAGTAGTAATACTAATCAATAGTAATAAGAATCAAACACTTCCCCTTGAGTGATGCATGTAGATGGTTAAACTTTTAACAATAAGCTTCCTCTAAAAACCATATGTTAACCATCTTCTTGATTCTTCAAAATCTGTAAGCTTTATGTAATGATCACTTGTGAAGAAAAGCAAATATAACGACTTTGAAGAAGAAATTCCCAAACTTGTGTCTTAAATCTTTTACTATCCACGGAACTCCATACTTATACGGACAAAATATAAGTAGACCGCAATCCTTTGAAAAGAATCCTCAACTAGTATGAGACACTGAGCACTACAATGTAACTCCTTCAAGTGATAGACAATGTGTGCATAGAGCATCATAAGAAAAATCACACATTGCTAGATTCATCAAGCTAGATGATAAGAACACAAACCAAGCAATTCCACTTCACCTTCAAATAAGTGATAAATAATCCTCTTAGTAATCAATTCTTCAATAAATCTCCAAAACGAGCTTTTTAAATCCTTTTAAGAACAAATAACTAAACTCTTTGTGTGTGTGAACAATAACGTGTTGTGTGTCGTCAAAATCCATAACCATTATGCTCGACTTCCCCAAAATCGAAATCTCCAATAACAAACCATGAGCTTGCTGGGAAGGGCGATTACTTTCATCAAAATCTGCGGTACTTTGAAATAAACTGCCGTTACTTTCGATATAAACCACGATACTTTCATAAGCCTTGATGCGGTACTTTCACGTCAGTACTTTCATCTTTGTCAGCGATTACCTTAATAAAAACTTCGGCAGCACTTTGAATAAAACTCAGCGGCTGATACTTTAAAGCGTAGTAGCGGTACTTAAAAATCATCGCGGCACTTTCAATAAAACTTGCAGCAATTACTTCGAAAGAAGACCAGTACTTTCATGCAAGAATCATAAATCAAACGAGTGGGGACCATGTCATCCAAGCACCAATAATAATCCATATAAACTCACGCCCACTTGATCATATAACACAACATTAACAATCCCAATCACTGATGACAAATTAATTTAGTACGAGATGTAATAAATTACATCAGTCAATAATTATATGTGTTTAACCATTCGAAACCCATATCAATCATCACATACACGTCGATAGTATCACGTGATCATCACTTTAAAGTCAACGTCAAAACTAACAAGATACAGTCACATCACGTGAATGTAAATTAGTGTGCCGCCATTCCATCCAATCACAAATCACATACACCATAACAACCATGCATTGCGTTATACCATATCAAAACCGAACTATATAAAAATATTGGCCTGCGAAGTAGAGGATCAAAACTTATATGAACATACCATAAGACCAATTAAATAACATCAATCCCACGTGATGCACGACATCTTGATACTATGATTCATTGTTGGACCAGTAATAACCCCACATCAAAAGTCAATTTATCAAACTCACGTGATCTAACCCATCATAGAAGAGTAGCATGCAAATTACGGAGTAATGAATAATGAAGCAGATCCTACTACAATCGTTAAAATATTCCAATCAAGGATAAAGTGGCAATATAGGAACCGACCCACTATCTTGAGAGTTGTATTCTCGCAAAATCTGTTATAACCACTGACCCACTATCGAAGTTATTGGATAAGTCAAACAATCACCATGCATCGGAATCGTACCATTAATTCTTTGTCAAATCTGTCTTCTTTGACAACTTTTACTGCTTCAATAAAACCAAATCTGCTTCTGTCGACGATAATAAACCTTGTAATCCCTATATCAAGAGCTCCCCGCTTTGATACCAATTGATAAGATCGTTTATAAGCTCAGCTAGGGATCAATAACAAAGATAATAAACATGATGCCTTGACGGGAATAATCAAAACAATACTTTGTTATTGAACAAGGTTTTCATTCACCATTAACTAATACTATACGTTTATAGGAACACGTCTACTAACTAAACTAATAACCTAGGCGTTTACATGAACATACGCCTAGGACACACTTTAAGGTTTCCTTCTTGTCATATTAGGTTTCCTTAGTCTTGAAGATATCAAAAGTCTTGTAAATTTTGCAAAATCTTGGAAAAAGTCAAGAGTAAAAATCTTTGCTAAAGATAAAGTCAAAATCTTGCCAATAAGGTCAAAGTATGCTATGAGAACAAAGAAGCTATATTAAGTTTATAGAAAGTATGGTAACTCTAGAATACTCTGTATTAGATTACTTGTCATACAAGGTTATCAATTGTAAACAAACTAGGATATCCTTGAGCCCTATAAAGGACTCTAGATTGGCATTAGAGATGACACGATTTTAGAATTAGAGTTTTAGAAAGTTCGATTATCTTAGAGTTGTATTAGAGTATGCATAATAGCGATTTAGAGTTTATAATAAAGGTTATTCTTCTTAGCTTTGTTAAGTAATTTGGCGTACTTAATAAAAGATTACTCAGTGTTTCTTTGTTAATAACTTAGGATTTATCCGAGGTTATTAAACCTTAACCAGCTAGTTAAGTTAGTTTGATTAAAGTATATCGATCCAACAAGAGGATATCCTAGTCGGTTTACAATTGATAACCTTGTATGACAAGTAATCTAATACAGAATATTCTAGAGTTACCATACTTTCTATAAGATATACAGTTCTTTGTTCTTGCTTGATACTTTGACTTTATTGTGCGATTACTTTGACTTTATCTTTAGCGATACTTTTTACTCTTTGACTTTTCAGTACTGGACTACAGTACTGATATCTTCATACTTTGATATCTTCAACACTTTCATATCCCAACAATCCTCCCCTAACTTGAATTCTACTTGCTTGACTTCATTTCCTTTGTGAATATATCTTTAATGACTTTATCTTTTAAAGCAGTTGTTTCTTAGTCTTTAAGCTTTTATCTCTGTAACATCTTGTCAAAGTATCTCTTAGAATTGTTCTCTTTAATGACATCCACAAGCTCCATCTTTTTCACAACCACGGCAACATATGACAATTTGTACATTGGTTTAAGTTGCATACTATTCTCATCACTTTCAAGTGAATCATTGAAAAATAATGGATTTAGAACTCTTTACCAAAGCCATTATCTCGGGAGTAGCCAAATGTTTTGGTGTGTAAGACCATGGTACATTGATAACCATATGATTTTTAGCAAACCACCAGCTATCAACAGATTTGTTTTGTCTTTACCAAAAGCTGTACCCTTATGGACTAGTTAGTTCTTCTATCTAATGGTGAACTAATTACCAATAATGGTTTTTCCACGGCCTTTACCACAAGCCATTTTCTTGTGGGCTAGCCTCTTCACATTACATATGGTGAGTTGAATACCATCCAACTTATTAGCAAGTTGTCAACTAAAAACGGTTTTGATATATCTTTACCAGAGCCGTTTGCTCATGGATTAGTCAATCCTTTTGTAACCATGGTGGATTGATAACCTATTGATGTTATCATCACAAAATCCATTTATTCAACCTTTAGTTCAAAATATTTATTACTTAGCAAAAAGGTTTCTTCTAAAATTTATTTAACTGGTTTAGTTCATAAACGATTGCTGATGAAAGTCTTGTCTGATCAGCAGCACTTTGAATAAAAGTACTGATATATCAAAAAGTATTTATTCAAATAAAATTCATACAAGTTATTGATCATTCTCAGCAATGGTAGTCCAGTTTATAAACAAGTTGATAACCATGCAAGCAGTTTCATTATCCTCTTTCACTTCCAATCCATGCTCTAGCATTCTTCTCATGAGCTCAACTGTGAGAGGATATCTTCTTTCTGCAAACATGTGTATCATTGTTCCATTTTCTAGCTCCAAAACATGAACTCCAGATTCTTCAAAGAATCTCCAACAAACTATTTCCCAGTTTTCTTGATTCTTCCAGACATCATCATTGCTTTCTTCATCGGTTTCCCATATAGTTATGAGATCACCATGTAAAACCAAACCAATCCCTTCCAATGGATGATCTTCAAAATAAGCCTTCACAACATGATATAAATAGAATAGATCTACTCTATCAATAACATGCAGCAAAATCCATAACCTCTTGAAGACTTTAAAACTTTCATCTTCCTTATGAAAAACCATGTAATCTCCATTCTTAGATTTCTCACTTTAAAACACGATCTTTGATCTGTTCATCTTCATATCATCATCTTCCTTTGTATAATCAAAATCTACTACTCTGAGATAATTCTTCAATTCATCACTAGTCTCAGATCTTAATTCTACCTTTTCTTTCTTTGAACACTGAACATCTGTAACTTCAGTTTTTCTTTTTCTCTTTAAACTTTTCTTCCTTTCAGGTTTGATCCGGGTAGCTTCTTCTCTAAAATCTTTGAGGCCTGCAACATTCTTCTTATAATCCTCCCTAGCAGCATCATATAATCTTTTCATCTCAAGATAATTAAACTTCTGTGTCCTTTATACCTTGACTTTTGGATAAGCCATCATAGCATTCCGTCGCCAGCTAAATTAGGTCTTCTTGGCATAAATCTAGCAGGTGTAGGGGTTGTAAAGGTTCATGGTTTCAGCATCTAATTCATCTTGCACCTCTTGAGTACTTTTCTATTAGAGCTCTTGAGCTTCTTGTTCTTTTCTATCTTGAGCATCTAACTCTTCTTGAACTTTTCTAGCGGCTGACTTCATTCCTAGCAACTTCAATTGCTCTAAGTTCTGCCAAAGTGAGTTTCTTTTCTTTGTTTCAAGAGAATACCTTTCCCTTTGTCTTTAGGATCAATGGCTGGTTGCGAAGCTCTTGGTTGTTCTTCTTCTTGTACATCTCTAATAGTAACCCCTCCTCTTGTTTGTGATAAATCTAATATTGTAGCAATTACTTCATCATCACTAGGAGAATGAATAGGTATGAATGTGAATTCCTCTTCTTCTTCTATAACAAATGTAGAAGGACCAACTTCTTCTTCAAAATTCAATACCCTTGGAGTTATTACTTCTTGTCTAGATGTATCATGAAAATCATTACTTTGATCATTCATTACTTGAACATCATTACCTTGAACATCGGTACATCCTGAACATTAGTACCTTGATGTTCGGTTACTTTGAACTTGCACTTCTTGAGAATCTGAAATAATCTTTTACCAGGTACTGATTCTTTCTTCTTTAACATCTTCTTTCAAATTTTCCTTTGCTAAATTCCTCCCAATTGTGAAGATGACTTAGGAACTTCTTTAGTTTGAATTCCTTCGAAGTTGTTTCGATGTTTGTTTTCCTCTTTAACCCATAAATTGAAACCTTGAATATAGGGTTTAATAAAATTTCTCAACCAAACATACCTACGTCTCAACTTCCTAAGTGCTTTAGCTTGAGACTCAACAGTCTTGTTCAATCGAACTAGCTCCTTTGTCAAAGCATAGTTATCCAAAGTTAATCCTTCACGAGGTATTGTATGATCGATCGTGAGGATGTGAATGTGCCTCTGAAACAGGAATAGAATGTTGTGGAGATGGAGTAGGTGTTCTTTCAATATCAACTTGAACCTCGGGGCTTGGAGAAACGTTCCTGTAATGATGCATTACCTTCAGAAGCGTACTTTCGGATCTTGCACTTCTTGGCAGTACCTCTTGAGAATCAACACCTTCACTTTCTTCATCCTCTCGGCTCATTACGTACAGCTTAAACAACTTCCAT
Source organism: Chrysanthemum makinoi (assembly GCA_910596185.1). NCBI lineage: Eukaryota > Viridiplantae > Streptophyta > Magnoliopsida > Asterales > Asteraceae > Chrysanthemum > Chrysanthemum makinoi. The sequence continues at coordinate 113,027,574 of OU343219.1, forward strand.
CATTGTAGAAGTTAATGGAATATCTCCACCTCTGAACAAAGCACTTCTCCTAGCCATAAATGTAAAGATTTTGGCTTGTTGCACAACAGGTGGCAACAAAGTAGCGGTTTTTGGAACATCAGCCAACTGCTTGTTTAAGAAAACCTGTACAAACCTTGGGTACATCAACCATTTTGACCCAGAAGAAATATGTGATAGCATCCCATCCAAAATAAGCTTTGAAAAATTAAACACTCTGTCTGTAGCTAAACCAACCACTGCAGATGCTATATTGAACCCTGCTCCCGAAGTACTTTTTAGAACTTATGCAATGAAGCAGTATGAATCAAAACTTCCATTGAGGACAAAATAATGCTTTCTTGAATGTTTGTTCTGTTAAAGACCCTTCATAACCAAGATTCCTAAAAGTATCCCAAATCAGTTGCTTGTCAAATCGAATAGCCCCATCTTCATCTCCAAATAATAAATCTTCTCGAATAGAGGCTTCTGTAATCTTGATAGTCCTTCCAGCAGCTGTAGATCTAATATAATATTCATCCTCCTCCATGTTATCTCTAGCATTAGCCCAAAATTCTTGAATCCATGGTTCAATAATATCCGGCTCAACTAAAAGAGCATAACTAATAGGCGAAGGATAATCAACAATATCATAAAAGCTATATTTGCCTCATCTTGTCCAAATTAGCCACCATATTGTGTTTTGAACGGTTAAACGATTCGCCATTGTTGAATAAGTGAGCACAAGAATGAATTGATCGAAGAATAAAGAGATGATGATTGGGAGATAAGTATGGAAAAGATGTAAAGTAATAATATGAGAGGGAAATTTGGAAAGTAGTTATTTATAGGTAGGATTTGAAAAATCACAGCCTATAATAACAAAGTTACCGTTATTATCAATTACCCATCAATATTACCGTTGGAACGGTACTTTAATACGACAAACAGTACTTTCCACATAAGCAGTACTTTCCAGCGTTACTTTCCAAGCGTACTTTCAGGAAAACGATTACTTTGCCAAAATTTCTTCATATAAACTAAGTATCAACAAACATCCTCCTCAAGCATACACAGGACTATACTGACACCTTATAGTCCTCCCCTTAAACAAAGCTTAGTAGTTAATCATTCCAATGCTCACGACCAAGTGATTGATAAGTGACACATCAAAACTTTTTGTGAGTAAATCAGCTACATTGTCATCCGTGTGAACCTTAACTACATTGATGAGTCTATGCTCATAACAATCTCTGATAAAGTGATGCCTAATCTGAATATGCTTTGTCTTGGAATGATACAGGATTCTTAACAATACAAATTGTACTCTCATTATCAATATTGATAGGAGTATTTTGGAAATTGAACCCATAGTCCAGAGTTGATTCGCATCCACAAAACTTGTCCACAACAACTTGCGGCAGACTACATATCAGCTTCATAGATGATGTTAAGCAATGTAATGCTTTTTGCATTGCCAGAAGACTAGCCTTCTTCCAAGATATTGACATCCACCAGTTGTGGATCTTCTATCATAATTATCACCGGCATAGTCACTATCTGAAAAAGCTTCTAAGTGAAAAGGTGACTCTTTAGGATACCACAACCCCAACTTAGGTTGTTGTTTCAAATAACGAAAATTCTTTTACTGCATTCATGTGAGAGATCTTCGGTGAGACTTGATATCTTGCACATAGACAAACTGCAAACATGATATCAGGCCTTGATGCAGTAAGATACATAAGAGAGCCAATCATTGATCTATAAAGCTTGCTTCAGGTGTCCATCTTCATCTTTACCCAATGAATTTATAGATTTAATAGGTTAGTTGACCTTCATATCATCAAATTGAATTTCTTAAGTATGTCAGTAACATACTTGTCTTGACTGATAAAAATACCTTCCTTTGACTGCTTAACCTGAAGTCCTAAAAGAAAGTCAACTCTCCCATTGAACTCATTTGAAATTCTTTCTGCATCAGCTGCTCAAACTCCTTAACCATGGACTGTTTGGTAGCCCCAAAGATGATATCATCAACATAAACTTGAACTAACATGATATCTTTCTTGTCTCTCTTGATAAACAAAGTCTTGTCAATAGCTCCCCTTCTATATCCATGTCGCAATAAGAATGTGGAGAGTCTCTCATACCAAGCTCTAGGTGCCTGATGAAGGCCATAAAGAGCTTTAACAACCTTGTAGACTTTGTTTGGATGTTTAGGATCTTCAAAACCAGGAGGTTGTTTGACATAAACTTCCTCTGTAATCTTGCCATATAAAAAGGCACTTTTAACATCCATCTGGTAAACTTGAAAGCCCATATAAGAAGCAAAGGCAAGAAATATTCGAATAGCTTCTATTCTTGCTACAGGAGCAAATACCTCATCATAATCTACCCCTTCCTCCTGTCTATAACCCTGAGCAACTAACCTTGCCTTGTTTTAGATAACATTGCCTCTTTCATCTCTTTTAACTCTAAAAACCCACCTGGTTCCAATAACTCTCTTCCCATCTGGAAGATCACATAAAACCAAAACTTCTTGAAGTTTAAATTGAAGAAGTTCTTCCTGCATAGCTTCAACCCAGCTTTCTTTAGTCAAAGCTTGAGCAATATTCTTGGGTTCCTCTTGAGAGATGAAACAAGTAAATAAACAGGTTTGATGGTCCTTATGATTCAGCCTGTTTTGTTTATACACAAAGCTAAGTAAAGCATTGTGAGGTTTTGTGAAACCCTTAGCTTTGTGTCTAGTCAGCACTCCAGAAGTAGAAGGACCAATGATTTGATCAGAAGGATGATCCTTATGAGTTCTTAAGTTTGGAGACTGTGGAACTTCATAATTATCATCTAAATTAGTAACATCAGCACCTTCATTGGAATTTGGGAAAATACCTTCATCTTCAAATTCATCATCAGTATCTTCTAATCCAGGCATGGTATGATCATCTAGATCATCTAAAGTACTGGCAACAGGTGCAACAGTACTTTGTTCAAAAGTACTGTCCAAAGTACTGTAAGAGAACTCTGCAGTCTTGTTCTTCTTCTTTGCCTCTTCATAAGCTCTCCTTTGTTCATCAGTGTAAGAATGTGCTAAAACATCTTGAAGAAGCATCTGATTAAGTTCCTCTTGAATAGATTGATCCTCAGCAGATAATGAGTATTGTGGTGCAACAGTACTTTGTTTTGAAGAAACAGTACTTTGCTTAGGAACAACAGTACTTTGGTTTGAACTTACAGAATCTTTAGCAGGAACAGCATCAGTACTAATATGAACATCATGAACAACATATTGGATATCTTCTTCATTGTGCATAGGTTGATTTTCTTCTCTCACAGGAATATAATTCATTGAAGGAGATAAAATCTCAAGATCAAACATCCAATCAGGACCTTTACCTTTTTCATTGTCTTGACCTTCTAAAAACTCAACATGAAGACAATCTTGAACCTTCTTAGTAACTTTGTTGTATACTCTAAAGCCTTTACTGTTAGTGCAATAACCCAATAAGTATCCTTCTTCTGACTTGCCATCAAACTTCCCAGATTATCAATAGTGTTTAAAATAGTAAGAGGGCAACCAAAAGGTTTCATAAAACGAATGTTGGGTTTAGTGCCCATCAGCAATTCATAGGGTGTCTTCATCTGTGGTTTAGTGACTGAGACTCTGTTAAGTACATAACAAGCAGTACTTACAGCTTCTGCCCAGAACTGAATAGGTAGGTGAGAATCTGCTAACATTGTTCTTGCTGCTTCAATCAAAGTCCTATTCTTCCTTTCTGCAACACCATTCTGTTGTGGTGTTCTGGCAATACTAAACTCCCTTTTTATGCCTTTGTTTGCACAAAATTCATCCATAAGTTTGTTCTTGAATTCAGTCCCATTGTCACATCTAATACCTCTAACCTTGAGTCTCAATTGGTTTTCAAGAGCAATAATCAGTGTCTGGATAGCATCAAAAGTATCATCTTTAAAACCCAAAAAGAAACCCCAACTGAATCTACTACAATCATCAGTAACAACCAAACATTACTTTTTCTTATTTAAACTTGCCACAGAGACAGGTCCAAATAAATCCATATGTAACAGCTCAAATGGTTCTCTAATAGTTCTTTCCTCAAGCTTCTTGCAGGAAGCTTTGTGTTATTTACCCTTCTTGCATGCCAAACATGATTGATCATTCTTGTAAGTCTTTGAAGGTAGACCTCTAACTAAATTGCCTTT
>OU343219.1:113031888-113170859 GCA_910596185.1 Chrysanthemum makinoi
TGAAGCCTTTGCAGGTCCACGCATGAGGGTTGCTCACTAGATGTTGGCATGGGTTGGGTCTTAGGTATGTTACCACCGCCTTACCGCTTCTAAGATTGGGGTGGAGTAGTGGCGGTAAACCATTCTATCTCTTGCATCACACGAGATAGGCTCATCCAGTTTCGGTGTGAGGAGGAGAATGGAGTGCAGCTATCCCCTCTCCTTCTCGGTATGCCTCTTGGTTGATGATTGTGGTTGAGTGGAAGATTGATCACCATCTGTGGGTGTGTGTTGGGAGCCATATGTGCTTGATGGTCCTTCACCCTCTGCAAGCAACATGTTAGAAAACAAAGGCACTACAACCCCACTGTATCCCACCACAACCCTTAACATATTAGAAAAACTTTGGGGCGTGAGGTTTTGATGGATAAACATTTTGTGAGGTTGAAAGTTTTGTTTCTGAAGATCCAAAATAATTGAATGAACACAGGATACATCGAAACTTGGTTTTACTAACGGCATTTTAAGCATACCCTCAAAAATATAATTTGAAAAATTGAATACCCACTTTGCAAGGCGGATCAAGGTTGTGGCTATATTTGTGGGGAATGCATCGGCCAATCCTTTTGTAACTTAGAGAATGTAAGAGGTATGAATCGAAACCCTCCATTGTAGGGAAAATTGGTTTTTACGAAGTTAAAAGTGTTGTCATGTCTATACCCCATCAATGAAAGTTGTTCAATTATTTTAGTGGCTGGCAAAGTGGTAATACCTTGAGCATCTCTAAGATGAATATGTTCTCTTAGAGATGCTTCAATAATAACAACTTGAATGCCATCCACTGTACCAGTTAACTGTTGGACCCCTTCATCAGCTGTTGAGACAATTGCGGCTTTGCCAAAACTTTCTGACAGGGGTACATAAGATAGTAGGGTTAAAAAGTAAAGCAAACCTTATTCTGCTTCGATTAAGAAAGGCTACTATCTCTGTGAACTCTTCATTGCCTTCGGGTAATTCCAAGCATGCCACCATGTTGTGCTTGTCAACAAAATCAAGAGGAGCCATTAGCAATAAGAGTTAGGGTTATTAAGGTGGGATTAGTTCGAAAAAGTCTTTAGTGAATGATGGTGAAAGCAATTGAAAAGTTATGCAATATATAGAGAGAATTGAGAATTGTGATTGAACCGCCTTGAAGATATTTTTGGTAATAAGTAAAGATTAGCCAATTAGGAAACCCTTATATAAAGAAACCGGCGGTAACAACTCAATTTGCAAAAGTAATCATTGCATAACAAACTTTTGGTACAAGCACTAACAGCTAGTTCATCAGTACTAACTAGGCTTATCAGTAATAACTTATAACCATCAGTATTAACTTTACCCATCAGTATTATCTCATAGTTTGGAAATTGTATCTTGAAACCCCATTTTGAAGGGAGATTAAGTGTGGTGACGGACACTTAATCAAGGTTACCTTACATGGCCTGTTTTGGTGAAACCCAATGGTTTGATTACTAAGCACTTCTGTGATGGATAGTCCCATTAAAGGGGCCTTCTGGAGGGTTTCCAACTGGCGGGTGTTGCCTCCAACACAAGTGTTGGATTCACGGTTGCTACATTTGTTCTTCTAAGCCGGATGCCCTGGGCTAGTCACACTATCGTAGCAGATATAATGGCAAAGAGTGGGGTTAGTGCGAGAATGAATGTGACTAAGCGAAACCATCAATTCATGTTCATTATACCACAAGATGCCACATAATGCTTTGGCATCACAAAATCGAGAGTTCTGACAAGTTCCATCATGTGGTTTGCATCGGAATGATCATAGAGTGAGCCATTTCTTTGTAGCAGTTAATCTCAAACCACATCCATCTTGCTTGTGCTATTCGAAAAGTTAGTTCAAAACCAAGAAAACACAATCCAAGATATTTTCTTGACTATTCGTATTAACTTTACACTAGCGATATAAACAGAATAACAATCATTACTAATCACCAGGTTTACAAAACTTTACAAAATAGAGAAAGATAATACATATTATGGATGAAGCATCCCAACACTTGTGACCAAATCTTGAAACCTTCCCAATTCAAAGCTTTTGTCAAAAGATACGCTACATTAAACTTCGGGATTAATCCTATCATCACGGATGAGTTTCTTTTCATTCTGATCTCTAATAAAGTGATGTCTTATCTTAATATGTTTAGTTTTAGAATGAGCAAGCTGGATTTTTATAATGCATATAGTCTTTGTTATTATCTATATAAATGGCGATTATAAAATTGTATCCATAATCAAGCATCCGATTCGAATCCGAGAGAACTTGACCATGACAACTACATTTTGCTACATACTCAACCTCAGTTGTAGAGTTTTCCACAATGCTTTGTTTCTTGCACTGCCATGAAATCAACCTATCACGAAGAAACTGACATCCTCCTGTGGTTGACTTCCTATCAAGACTTGCTCCAACATAGTCACTGTCAGAGTAAGCAACCAGATCAAAGGGAGAATCTTTAGGATACCAAAGACCTAGATGAGCATGGCCTTTTAGATATCTAAAGATTCTTTTAACATCATGCATGTGTGAGATCTTTGGAGAGACTTGGAATCTTGCACAGCACCTACCAAACATAATATCTGGTCTTGAGGCAGTCAAATACATCAATGAGCCAATCATTGATCTGTAGAGATGTTGATCAACCTCTTCACCATCAGCATCTGGAAGTAGTGGCTTATTATGCTCCATAGGATTGCTTGCAATCTTTGTATTTTCATAGCCAAACTTCACCAAAATCTCCTTGACATACTTATCTATACCAGGAGGTGAAGGAATACCTCTGAATGGTGGTGGTGCTGTCTTATAACTGTTGTTCCCTATTCACCATCGTATAAAATAGTTAAGTATTAAAAACAGATAATAGTGAATCAATGACTGAAGTAAGATGTAAGCAAAACACACCGATAAATTTTCAACATAATATTCTTTATTAGAAATCAATCAAAAAGAATACATTACCCAAGTACTTGCGGAATAGTACTTGAGATTGAAATGACAAAGGGTTGGTACTCCTTACTAAGCTCGGGCTAAGTCGAGCACAACTACTATAGAACCAGCGAGCTATCTCAAGGACTGAGTTGTATTTGGAGGAGTGAAAGATGGCTTGTGTGTGTGTGTGTGTTTTACAATTCACAAGCTTAAATCTTTCCCTCCATCTCTTATGCTATTTATACAAGTATGAGTTTTAACTCTTTCCTAAGTGACAAACCGGCGGATTACAGAAGACAAAATCTTGATGTATTTTGTCTCTATTAAAGGATATATCAGTAGGGACAAAGCCACTTTCTACTTGTCGATCGCGATCTTTGAGCCTTTCGGGGAAAGTTGACTTCTTGAAGATAAGCACTCCGTCTTCATCGCTTCAAGCATAACCGTTTTGTCCCCATTCTCCGATCTTCTCATGCCGGTCTTTAGTCTAGTTTGTCTTGATGTTAGCGGTTGGTGAGGAGTTGAGGGATTGGTGAGTTATTGTCATCACTCACCAGATCCACCATCTTCTTGACTCAGTCTTCACCCCTTAAGTTCGCCTTCGGGTGGAGACTTCTTCTTAAGCCTCTTCGAGTATCACGAAGATGGCTCAGGAGACTATGCACTCAGTGACACTGTTAGTGTTTACGGTCTAAACACTTGGGGTATTTTCTATTCAAATCCTAGATTAAAGGGGTTTGGGTATTCTTGAACCCAACAGTCTCCCCTATTTGGATATACAAATAGCCTAAGTGTTTGATCAGTGTAAGTGAGCAATTGGCTTCTTCTTACATTGAATGTACTAATGAACATGATAAGGAACACTGAATATTTTAACAAAACATACATCTTTTATTGATCAATTACATAGTTCCTATCACTAGTACAAAAGATAAATGATAATGATGTCAATCAAGATGGATCCCAGTGCTTCAAGCTTGACTTTCTTAGTGATGAGTGTTTCTTTGTCAGGGTGCTCTCTTATCTTGGCGTTTAAGTCGGCCTGAACTGACGTTTGCAGGAGTCTGAATTTGAGAGGCCACTGGTATGTAGCTCAACATTGTAGCCACACCTGCCTGATCAATGTGACTCCACCTTTGAAATGCTGGGTTCCCATAGACATCAATAAAGAAAAGTCCTCTTTCAGGCTTTTCTTTCACAAGACAATTTACAAACTTCACCCCTTCAGGTAGCTCCCTATTACATTCCAGTCCAGGCACTTTGATCTCAGGCTGGAACTCAACCCTCTTTCGTTTGCCCTGTGATGATTAAGGTTGAGATCCTTGAGTGCGATTAAAGGCGAGGTTGAATCCCCAATATTGCTGGTGCTTCCCTCAGTCTTTCATACCTTTTGCTAAGCATTTTCATCAGCTCCTTAACCACCGCATTCTGCTTCTTTTCAATGATCGGACCAAGCTCATCGAGTTTAGTGATCACAAAGTCAGTGAATTTCAGGGGATCATGAACCTCAAAGTGTCTTTTATCATCCCCCCCCTGTAGACATTCATTGCCAGTGGTTTGGACTTGGGGATGATTCGACATCGATGATTTTCTCGAGGCGACCTTACGCTTGTCATTGACCGGTTGTAGTTGTCAATTCTTTCTTTCACTGGGTGGCGTGCAGCTCTTTTGGTCTTTTCATCCAATTTCTTTTTCATTTCGACCATTTTAGCACTGAGCATCCTTGAACTTCGTCGGCTGACCCTTTTAAGCTTCTTAGGATCAATTCCAATGTTCGGCTTCTTCAGCGACTTGTACCGGTGCTTCTTTGCTCTTTTTTTCTTCCTCGGCTAGTTTCCTCCTCCTTTCTTCCTTAGCAAGATAGGCACTTAGCTGTTGTGGAATGGCGAGTACTTCGGTGTTCTTGAGTAATATAGGGGATCTTCTCGGGCTCGGGTGTTTTTCATTATGGCCTTTCCTTTTTACTGGCCAGAGGAAGATGATGCTACCAAGGGTAGTGTTGTTATCATGATTGTTGTTGTTGGTTGGACTGATGATAAGGGTGTTCGTGGCTGGTGGGATTGAAGATATTGGTGTTGCGAGAGGCTGGTCGGTGGCTCCCCTCGTGTGAGAGGAGTCTCTTGAGTGGTCTTCTCCCCTCAATTGTTGTTGCAACGTCATTGAGAGCAAGAGTTGCCTCAACACTGGGGAGTTGGTGTTGTTTGACCTTTGAAGGCTTGGTAGATCTCGTGACCATAGCCTTAATGTCGATTTGTATCCTTCGAATACCGGTGACTTGTTGCGGATTAGCTGAGAGAGTTCCAAAGCAGTCATTCTAGGCCCAAGATTCCAAGCCATTGAAGATGATGCCTTAGCCAAAGTAGTCATCTGAGCATCCAAAGAACCGGTGTAGCCTGAAGAGATTGAAGGCGAATACCCTAAACATTTGCGGATTTGAGCATGTTGATTAGTTCGTGGGGTCCGAGAATTTTTCAAGTAAGCCTCGGTAGCCTCCGGCACTTTAGAGTTGAGTCTTTGCTTGGTCTTCTTTGACAACATCCCTGATTTCATCTATTGTAACACCACAAGTCACGAAGATGCTTGAGAAATTTAAACAGGTTTTCATCCGGTCTATGAAGATGTTGGTACATGAGATCCTGTGTTCATCGGTGTTTGCATCAAATGCTTGTTCCTCGACCTTCAGATCTCATAGCGGCGGCTTCATGTGTTGATCCCATAATGTTTCATTAACCCCGAGTATAGCTTCCTTAAAGCTTTAGTGATCCACATAACCGTTACTCTCTGCGTGGAAGAGTATTGTCAAACTTTCGAATTCTTGAGGACGGGAAGATGAAGAAGAGTCAGAGTCATTATCTTCAGGCTGGAAAGGTAACTCTTTAGGCTCTTGTGGATCGGTCGAGGCTCTTGTTCGGTTGAACATTAGCGTCCACTTCTTCTCTAGCGATGAATTTCATCTTCACTTTCGACTTGTTCTTCATCGGAGAATAAAATTTCGTTAACCTCCGGCTGTTAGTAAACCGGTGGTGGTGATGGGTTCCATATCACTGGTGGTATATTTCCCTCTGAGTCTTTGTCCCCAGTGACCCCTCAAACACCGGTGGGTGTTTCCCAGTGCCTTCGCGGGTCGGGATTGGTGGTGGGTTCCATATCGGTGATTTGTTTTCTTTCCCTCCGAGTCTTTGTCCCCTGTGCTCCTTCAAGCAGCGGTGGGCGTTCAGTGCCATCCTTAGAAGCGATGGCGGTGAGATCCCTATCAGCGGGTTGTTCATTTCCCTCTAAGTCTTTAGGATCATTTAGTTGGCCCTCAGACAAAAGCTGTGATTTGCGAATGTCATCCTTGGGCAATGTGGAAGGCGCTCCCCTACTAGCGGGTTGTATATTTCCCTCTGGATCTTGGGGAGTAGTAGATGGGACCAAGGGCACTGACTGTGATGTATCGGGTGTCCTTCGTTGTCACGAGGGGTGGATGTTGCTTGGTTACCCTTGGGTGTCTTTTGATCACGGGGCTTTTGTGCCTTTTAGGGCAGTGCTCGAAGCCTCGAGGGCCTGAGACTTGGGTTTGGTCTTAGTCCCAGTCTGAGACTTCCCCTTTCTCTTTTAGGAGGCAGGGTTTGGAGACAGAGTCCCTTTGGTTGTTTACGGCAACCATATGGGCGTCAATTCAATATCGATGACTTGGGATGGGTCCTTTTGAAAATTTGATTGACTCGGACACGGTAAAGCAGGTGTATTTAAATTTATGAGGATAATTGCAACCCAGTAACACTTGTAAAGCGCATGAGACAAACCTAGGATACGAAACATATTTCATCCTAGTTTTGCTCGGTAGCTTGTTCTGATATCATTGTAGATCTCCCCAATGTCGACAGTGACCCCATTCATCAGCGGTATGCCACCATCAATGAATAGAGTTAACTTGTTCAGTGGATGAGTGGTTCCCTCGAGAACTGAATCACAAATGTGAATAGGATCTTCCAAGCCGCATGAAATGAGTTCTTGGTGACTGGGGTAATGTCCAAAAATTTTGGATCTAAAACAATTTGTTTCAACCCATCCTTAACTGTGGAGGGTTTAGGATGGGCAACATAGACTCCATTATTATAGTCTAACCCTGTTGAAGTACAAAAAGTTTTATAGTCCGGGTGGTGATCTTTCCCCATTAAACAAACTGAATTTGATGAGATACTCCCAGAGGGGTCTGAGGTTAGTCTCATCAGTTGAGGGTGTCGGGTCATAGGCCATTGCAGTAGCCCAAAACTCCTTGAGGAGGTTTTGGTACAGAATTGATGGGGACTGAGTAAAGGCCTTTTTCAATGGGCAGTTGAATAAAAATTTCATTATGTCCTTATAGGCTGGGACATTTGAGGGGTATTCAAAATTTCCTATAACGTTGTTTGTTTTAAATTCAACATTACTGAGATCCCTACTTGTGGTGCAAACTGAAGAGATTGTGTTCGTGCCATTTCCATATAAAGGGTTTTAGGGTTTGGAAAAAGATATCTTGACAAGAACAATCAAAGAGTTTGAATCTCTTAAGTTTGTAGTGAAAAACCTTTTGTAAATTGATTACAGAGAAGATTTTACTGAAAAACTTGTTTTGAAGATTAATAACACAAAGATTTCTGGGTTTGAGAAGAAATTTTGACAGAGTTTTGATCTGAGAAATTCTTTGTGTGTGTTATTTGAGGTTTTGAAGGGGGTTTTCATAGAGTGGTGAGAGGGGTAAATCTTGTATAAATAAGGAATTGTAAAGTCATTTTTTGAAAACATTTTGAAACTTCTCATTTAATGCCACCACTCCACTACCTGCAGTAAAATCCTGGTTTTCAAGGGCATAGTTGCAGTGCAAAGTAAAAGTGCATTCTGCAGTAATAAAATATCCACAAGATATTTCATGTGAGAGGGGGCATTTAATGCCAAGTTGGATGAGGTAAGGTGTTGAGTGACCCTTGACTTGCATGACAGTAAGACAAGGAGACATATATTCCTATATTAAATTGGCATGGTTACCAACCTAGGACATTTAAGTAACTGATACTTGATGCATTTAGTTACTCATTCAATGCTCAATTTTTCACTGTCAGGGTCCCTGAATGAGTCTTACTCATTTAGTGAGAGGGTTGTTTTGGGGTTTTGATCAGGGAGGATGAGCCATTTCAGAGAAAACTTATTGAGATTGGGATTGGTTTTCAGTTCTTGACTTTCAATGTCTAGCATTCCCAATTCAGCTTTCAGTCTCTTGAAGGTAGGTTCATCCAAGGGTTTGGTGAAGATGTCGCAAGTTGATATTCATAGGGATGAAATGAAGCTCTATATCTCCTTTCATTATGTGGTCCCAATGAAATGATATCGATATCAATGTGTTTGGTTCTTTGGTGGAGGACAGGGTTGTTGGAGATTGCAATAGCTGGTGTTATCACGAAGATGGGTACCATTTTGTAATGGATGTCATAGTCAGGTTGACTTTTCATCCATAAAACGTTAGCACAACACCACTGCAGCACCACATACTCAGCCTTCAGCAAGACATAGCCGATTGTTGCTTTTTAGCACTCCAACAAACCAGGTTTTCTTCCAAGAAATTGACGGACCACGAGGTACTTTTTCTGTCCATGTTGCAGCCAGCATAATCAGAGTCAGAATATCCTTTGAGATCAAACCCTAAGCACTTTGGATAGTAGAGTCCAAGTCTTGGAGTTCCCTTCAGTATCGAGTATTCTTTTGGCTGCAGTGAGATGGGATTCTTTGGGATTGGAGTGATATCTTGCTATTAGACAGACTGAGAATTGTATGTCTGGTCTGGAAGTAGTTAGATACATCAGTGAGCCAACAATCCCTCTGAAATGGGTTTGATTGACTGATTTGCCAGTGAGATCGGGTCCAAGGTTGTTAGGAGGGACCATTGGTGTCTTCACTGAGGCACAGTCAGATATCTCATATTTCTTCTAGAGATTTCTGGTGTACTTCTCTTGACTGATGGAGATTCCTTTATCAAATTGCCTGATTTGTAGTCCAAAGAAGTATGTAAGTTCACCCATCATGCTCATTTCAAACTTCTTTGTCATCAGTTTTTCAAACTGTTTGTAAAGAGTGTAGTTTGTTGAGCCAAAGATGATGTCATCAACATATACTTTGACCAATATCACATCTTGTTTTGTCTTGTAGATAAAAACGTGTTGTCTATCTTTCCTCTGACAAACTTGTTTTGAATCAGGAAGGCTGAGAGAGTTTCTATAACAACCCGTAAAATTTCGGATTATTATACTAATATTTATCACGTCAGAAAATTTAAATCAATTATTTTCTGACAAAATGCCAATATCTAAAATTTAAAACCGAGAGGTCATCTCGTTTCCTTAGAAATAAGACACCGCTTGTCCACTAAGTGTCTGTATAATAAATGTGAAATTTATTATTATCCCAGTTAAAATTTAACTATACATAAGCTTAATCCATTAGTTATTCCGCATACTGCAGCGCAGTAACATGCAAAACCTAAAAATAAATACTGAGATAAGAGAAAAATACACTTTTCATCAATCACTAATAATTTACGAAAGAAAACGAGAGGTTGTCTCGTAAATTTAGAAAGTCACGGCACCGCACGCGTACCGACACCAAATTAGTAACGGGAAACAGTTATAATCAAATTCCTACGTAATAATGATCCCATAATATTACGTTTGCAAAAACGTTTCTAAAAATATAACTTTTATATTTTTCGGGTACCGGGAAGGTACGTTTACAAATAAACTCGAAAAAACACGGAGTACAAATTATACAGTATAGTATAATAAAACAAAGGAGATAAAATATAATACTACTATCCCTACCATCTCCTATCCTATCCATCTGTTTCTCTTCTTTCTCCCTTAGTCGACACCTACGAAGGAGACATACACAAGAATAGAAGGCATCTTCTACTTTTGTGAGTCAACCCACATACTGGCCATGTCCACCCACACTCAAATAATCACCTATACTTTCAAGTCACCACCCTCATGTGAAGAGGTGCGGCAGTGAGAAAACGACAACAACCATGAAGAGAGGTCACCTACAAACGAGATTATAAAGAGTAGAGGCTCCATTCCTTGTTATCCATCTATAAATAGAACACCAACTACTGTGTTCATATCCAATCAATCCGAAAATTAGGGTTCTTAGAAGATTAGGGGTTTTCAAAATTGATAAGGGGGTTTTGTTACTTGGGATATAGAGAGCCTAAATCAAGCTTCAATCCGTTCAAGTCCAACTATTTCGTGCTCAACTGGAGTCTTCATGTGTTCGGTTTATCCCTCGACTCCATTATCTTCCTTGTAAGAATAGTTATCACCTTTTTGTTAAAACCTAGATGATAATTAAATTGTTATTATGATGTTTCTTGTAATTTGAATGAATGAGTATAATTAAAAGGAATATTTTTGGTTAAAGTTGTTGTTGTTGTAATTGTGTTGCAAAATAAAACATAAAACTTAAATTTTGTTGGATCATGAATTTGGAAATGTTATTTTTAGATAGCTTAGCTTTCTTGAGGTTTGGTCTCGGTAAATAAAGAAGGACCCACGAGGGTCACTCGTGTTTAGAACCGTGAGGAGAGGTCACTAGTCTCACCAACTCAGTTGCGTCTTTTGCTCGAGTTTGGTCCTTGAGGCAGCAGCAGCACCAAGTGGTGTTTGTGGTTGCCTCACGTATAAAATCATAGGTTTTTGTTTAAGTTATGTCACTTTGGCTGTGAAGGACACCACTCGAATGATGGTTGTCCCGCGTGTTCACGTACAACTCGTACAGTCATCACAGTACCCCACGAAAGGAGTGATTAGTATCATGTCTTGCCCTCGAGTCGGGTCGTACCTGATTTACATGAGGCTCAGTCATGGTTTCTTTTTGGTGTCGCTCGAATAGTAGTATCATAGTCATATTTTTGTGTGCTAAGATAAATGATGCCACATAAGCAACAACAACAACAACAAAAACATTTAAAATCTATAAAGTTAGCTAAACTTTATCGAGTCTTAAACATGAAGACTAAATTGCCGTATTAATTAGGTTGCGTGTCGGAGCCGTGCACTATCATCCTTTGATTTAATTTCCCTTTAGACTTCCTATTGCACATTGCCAAGGTGAGTTTCATAGCCCCTACTTTTACTTGTTTTATAACTGTTTTGGGGGAAGATACATGCTCATTTTTACTTAAATGATTTAGTTACAAAAATTCTGCATTCTATGCATACTATGCCCTTTGATTCATATGTTTTAAGATACATCATACCTAGATGCTTTAAGGACCACACCAAAACCTTTGACCTAGAATATTACGCAGCTTAGCCTAAGACTTTAGATCCCAAATTTCCCTCTTCATGAACCGTCAATTCCTGCTGGGAAGCGCGAATGTTATAAATAGATATATTGGGAGTGACTTCCCTGTTCGGTTGACCCCGCTTGGGTCAAGGCGAAACATATAGCATGTCGGGACCGAGTGTATTGGGATAAACACTCGCCATGGGCTCCTTATTTGTAAGACTTCCTTGTGCATGCATAAACTGTCGTAGTTTCGGTTGCATGAACTTAGTGCTAGCGTAATAGATTCAATATATGACATTATATTCGTTGTAATGTACATATACCCTACTTATGGTCCACTAATGAAATCTCTTTTATGAAATCCTTTTATGAAATAAAATCATAAACTTTATGACATTATGCAAGACGTAATGATCATCAAAAACCAAATTTGAAACAGTGTTCTGAAATCTTTTTTAAAATAAACCTATGAACTCACGGTAAAGTGACCTTTAGCATGTATCTTCAGGTTCTGAGGTGATAGCTTATCTTTGGAGGCGCAAGGCAAAGGCATGGCATGGTCATAGACGACTCTGATTTATGTATTAGGACCACCTTTTTATAATGGGCCACTTTCCGCATCAAATCAAAAATGTAAACATTGTTTTTAAGAAATGAATAAAAGTTTATTTATGAAAATCCGTTGTTCTATGCTTATGTTGTGATACCAATTTAGTAGCACCTCAATACTTGTATGCTTCCGCTGAGTCATTTTTGGGGGTGTTACAGTTTCATACCATGCCCTGGGAGCTTGTTTTAGTCAATAAAGGGTTTTATCAAGCTTGCAAACATAGTCAGGGAATTCACTACTCTCAAAGCCAGGAGGTTGCTGAACATACACATCTTCCTTGAGTTCACTATTCAGGAATGCACTTTTTACATCCATTTGGTAAACTTTGAAGTTCATGTAGGTAGCATATGCAAGGAAGATCCTGATGGCTTCTATTCTTGCAACAGGAGCAAATGTCTCATCATAGTCAATGCCTTCTTGTTAATTGTAACCTTTGGCTACAAGTCTGGCTTTGTTTTTAATGACAGTGCCGTTTTCATCAGTTTTGTTTTCGAAAACCCACTTCATTCCTATGACAATGACATCCTGAGGACATTTGATCAAGGTCATGACCTTGTTTTTATCAAACTATTGAAGTTCTTCTTGCATAGCCTGAACCTAGCTTGGGTGTTTTAGAGCCTCAGTGACACTTTTGGGTTCTATTTCTGATAGGTAATCAGCATATAGACATTCATTTGTTGAAGCTGCAGTTAGTTTAGCAGCCATGCTTCTTGTAAGCATACCCTCAGTGGGTTCACCAATGATGTTTACAAGCTCAATATCCTGAGATTTTGTCCACTTACTTTGTGGTCTAGGATTTGAGCTTGAAGAGGTCACCTGGAGACTCGAGAGTGAATTCAGGTGAAGGAGCCACCGAATCATTTAGATCATCTGTTGAGATGTGCGGTTCAGTTGGGGTTCTTGAATCACAAGTTCCTCAACATTTGGTTCAGTGTTACCTATCCCAGCAGGGACTGATTGATTATCAATGAATTCATTGATAGTTGGTTGGTGAAGGTTGTGAGGTAAGACATAATATGAGATGTCGCATCGGCTTGGTATGAGGAATTGATTTCATATCATACTCATCGGGAGGATATCTTGATGAGTTATCAATTCCTATTTCTTCCACTGAGGTGTTGGTGAACCGATGCTTTCAGAACTCTCATCAAAGGTGACATGAAAGGTTTCCTCAACTTGTTTTCTCCGTGTGTTAAATACCTGAAGGCTTTGGAGATCAGTGAGTAACCTAGAAAGTATCCATCATCAGCCTTAGCATCAAACTTGCCTAGATGATCCTTGTGGTTATGAATAAACACTGGACATCCAAACACATGAAAGTAGCTGATATCAGGAAGTCTACCTTTGAATATCTCATATGGGGTTTTGTTATGTCTTTTGACAATGATTGACCTGTTTTGAGTGTAACAGGCTGTTTTGACTGCTTCGGTCCAGAAATGTTTTGATAGAGCTGAGCCATTTAACATAGTTCTAGCAACCTCAATGAGAGTTCTGTTTTTTCTTTCAGCTACCCCATTCTGTTCAGGGGTGTAAGGAGATGAAAAGTTTTGGGAGATTCCCTTTTCATCACAGAGATTCTCAAGCTCTTCATTTCGAACTTCAGTGCCATTGTCGGATTCGATTTGTTTAACAAGTAATGTCATTTTGGTTTTCAATTTTTCTGATGAATGACATTATTGTATCATTTGCTGACTCTTTTTGAAAGAAAGTATACCCAAGTGTATCTTGAGAACTCATCAATAATGAAAAGTGTATACTTCTCATCTTTGGATTGATCTAGGGACTGACTGGTCCAAAGAGATCCATGTGCAGGAGGTGAAGGCAACTTTTGATGGAGAAATTTTGTTTGGTTTTGAATGATGCTCTGTGGTGTTTGCCTTTTTCACAGGAAGAGCATGGTTTATCTTTTGCAAAAACCAGTGATGGTAAGCCAAGGACCTTGTTTTTTTTGCCAAGTTGTTGATGTTTTTGAAGTTTAAGTGAGAGAGTCTCTTGTGCCACAGCCAGTTGACAGTTTCAGTGGCTTTGGCAAAGAGACAAGTTCCATCTTGAGAGAGTTTTGACATGTCTAAGACATAAACATCATCTCTTCTAGGAGCTATCAAAACAACTTCTTTGTTGGCATTGAAAATGGTGCCTTGTATGTCATTGAATTGCACAATGTACTTAGCATCACAGAGTTGACTGACACTGATGAGATTGTATTTTAGACCATTGACATAAGCTATTCTAGAGAAAACTATTCCATTGCAGTATACTGAACCATAACCTTCAGTGGGACATGATGAGTTTTCACCAAATACTACCTTGGGTCCTGGTTCCTTTACATACTTGTGCAGATACTCCTTAACACCAGTCATGCTTCTTGAGCATCCACTGTCTAAATGCCAAATAGGCTCCCTGGCGTGTCTCTGCACAAATAGTAAACGGATTAGTTTCTTCTTGCGACCCACATATTAGTGGGCTTGGGTCTAAAGGTGCTGCTTGATTTGGCAATTGACTCATGGTCAGTGGTTGAGTGCATTGTGCTACCACAGGTTTTGCATTTGGAGATTGAGGATGACTCAGTGATTCTGGGTTGCTTGGAACTTCTCCTTGCTTGGATGACACTGTCATGCTGGGATGTCTCATGAGCTGGATTTTCATAAATATCACAGCATGTGTTCATGAGACAATCATCAGGATGATGATCATTAAAGCCACAGTGTGGGCAATGAGGAAAGGGTTTTGCTCTAAACTTTTGAGCAGATTTGGAGGTTGAAGCATATTGATGACCAACTTTGGTATAGTTTGCTTTACTGAGTGAATTTACATATTGTAAGTGATCAGAAGTTATGTGATCATCCTTTTTGCAGATCATAAAAAAAAGGATTCTATAGCGATTATCATGGTATGCTGGTATAGTGGCATAGATCACACTTCTGTTTGAGCTTGTTGGTGGATTTTGACTTTGATGAACTAGAGGAGGCTGATATAGTTTCCTTGATTGAATTAGGAGCTTTTTCGATGGATTCCATCTTATCAGTCAACTTCCTCACAAGTTCACGATTCTTTGAATTTGGTCGATTTAGTGGGGACTGAAGATGTGGAAGTCTCAGTGGGAGAGATTCTTGTTGGATTGGTTTTGTTGGTCTTTTCAGGATTGTTCTACCAAGTCCAGACCTTTCCTTTGGTAAATGAGGATTGAATTGCATTGGAGTAAGCTCAGAACTCGGTGCAGCACCCTGAAGAGGTTTCAGGGGTGGAAGCGGTGCATTAGATTCTGATTCAGACTCAGATATGTGTTCAGTACTACTGGGCACATCAGGGAGTCCAAGCATGCTCTTAAGAGCTTGACTCTCAGGCTCTAGTATTCTTCTAGAATCGAAATTTGGAAGCTTACTCTCAGGGTTAACCCGTTCAATCCAATCACCGGGCTTGGGAGTTGTCAACATATTGGTAATCATGCCACAAGACACAAATGGCTTTGGACTCAGGTCTTTGTTGTGAGAGTCAGGGAGATGGTCTTCACCTATGACTCTCTTTTTGCTATTGGGGTGTAACACCCCCAAATTTGTTTAGCGGAAGCATACGTGTTATTTGGGAGCGTTACGGAGTTGGTGGATCACAACACAAGTAATAAAGAACGGAATACATACTCCGTTTGATTTTATAAAATAGTTTTAAAACGCTGTCTTACACCATAGTTTAAATAAATGGGTACATCCCATTAGATAAAGTGGTCCCAATGCAAAAACATCATTTTTGTGTAAAAACACTTCTTTAATACTACTACGACCATACATCCGCTTCTTGCCTTGCCTTCATGAACAAATCTTAAACACATGAGAAAATATGCTAAAAGGTCAGCTAAAAGCTGGTGAGTTCATAGGTTTAAATTAAAATAGTAAGCTTGGGCCATAAGCAAAGGCATATAATCATTACAACGAATATAATGATATATGTATGAATGTCTATTACGTTAGCTCTAAGTTCATGCAACCGATACTACGACGGTTTCTGTATGCTAAAAGATGTCATACAATATAAGGGCCCATAGCAAGTGTTTTGTCCCTCAACACTTGATTCCGACATGGTATACGTTTCGCCTTGGCCTAAGCATGGCCAACCGAACGGAGGAGTCACCCTCAATAGATCTATTTATAACATTCGCGTTTCCCAATGGGGGATTGACGGTTCATGAGAAAGGGCATTTTCTAGGGACATAAGGGCTTAGGCTAAACCACGTAATAGTAATCATGTAATAGTTTTGGTCCATAAAATGTTTTGCATATTTCTCACCCCAAAATGTATAAAACAATTTATCAAGTAAAAGTGGGGCTATGAAACTCACCTTAGCAATTGTGCAAAATCCGAAATGTGGGATTAGTGATTGTTGTGGAACGGCACCGACACGCGACCTAGATAAGGAGGGCAATGTTTTAGTTCATTGTTTTAAGTATTACATACTTAAAATGGTGCAATTAATATTATTCTTATATAATGGTTTTAAAATCAACCTTTAGTTTGTAAAAATAATTTAAGAGATTTACTAGTAAGTATATGAATGTATATATACTCTTTTCATTTTGACATTAGTATGGTTTTAAAATCCAAGTTTGATTTAAAATAAATAATTAAAATGTTCCATTAGTAAGTATCTAGATGTATGTATACTTATTTAGGTTGACACAAAATGGTGTTGTCAAAATTATGATTTGTTTTCTAATTGTGTTTAGAAAATACGTAAGTTAAAGTCGTAGTTAAAATGATATGATAGCCTTCGTTTAATTATAAAAATCTGGTTCTTACAATGTACAACTGGAAATCGTTATGATACAAGTTGGTTTACATGTTGTCGTTAAATCCGTTATGTGAATATTATTATATGACTCACAATTTTTAGACACTTGATTTCATTGTTCGTATGCTTAAACCTTTATTTTACTTGTTGATATAAGTGTACATATCAAAGATTGAAATCTCCGAATATGCGGCAATCGAGTTTGCTTTATAATTGATTCCCGGTATACATGACACGTTTTATTCACTCTTTGCGAAACATGGATACAAGGCTTTTTGATAGAGGATACTTGGGCTTTTACTCGAGTGGGCTGTGGCCCGAATGGGACATGCTTGGTCCTAATGGGCTTCGGCCCAAGGTAAACTAACGCACCCTTCTTGGCAGAAACATGGGCTGCGGCCCATGAGAAGGGTAGGAGTGTAAGGTTGAACTTGTACATCTTACTGCCAAGAGGAAAAAATCGAGAATTAATGGAACGTCATGCGGATGGACCTCGACTCGAAGTTGAACTCACACTACGAGTGATACGTCCAAGTGTTCCACGCGTGATACGACAACTTGACTTGACTTCCACATCACAAACACTACCTATGCCTAACACTTTACCCGGTTT
The DNA here is from genome assembly GCA_910596185.1 of Chrysanthemum makinoi. Taxonomy (NCBI): domain Eukaryota; kingdom Viridiplantae; phylum Streptophyta; class Magnoliopsida; order Asterales; family Asteraceae; genus Chrysanthemum; species Chrysanthemum makinoi. The sequence goes on from OU343219.1 coordinate 113,049,164, forward strand.
TACCACACACGGCGGCGACAAGGTTATCAAGGCATTTTCGGACTTGCTAAGAGTTGTAAGAGGCTTTTATACTAAGGACATGACCACTCGAATAAAATAACGACTCAAGAGTTTTGGAGATGCATCAAATCTACACTACCAAGCATATTCTTAAGGACTAGAAATCAAGGATGGAATCAAGTCCTTGGTGCTTAGTCAAGTGCAACACGACTTGGTTCTAACCGCTAACCATTTTACTCTTACGGACAAGACAAGTATAGATTTTTGAAATACATTTTAACACAAGAGCACTCTTGTCTCGGGTTTCTCACTAGGCGTACATGGAGATTTCGACCCAAGGTTCACCTCAAAGATTTGAGTCTCAAAACAAATGAAAGACTAGCATGTTTCCCATGCTCAAGCAAAGTTAAAAATCAAGTTTTCGACATACTTTTAAATGACATAAATGTCGACAGGAAGTGATGAGTGTCTAAATACTCATCATTTTTGTACTATCTAGACTGCAAAAACATCTAAAAACACTCAGAAATGCTTCAAAATGATAAAAATATCACAAACAAGTGTTTTATATGTTTTAAATGCAAAAACATCAAAATCTGATGAAAAACGTATCAAGTTTGCATAATTGGCAGTTTTAGTCCCCCAAGTTTCAAAAGTTGTCAAAATTAGTCCCTGGTAATTCAAAAACTTGTAAAATATCATTTTAGGTCCTTGAGATTCAAAAGTTGTCAAAACAAATCCTTTAAAGTTCAAAAATCACAAAATGACAACTTTGGTCCCTTAACTTTGAAAAATGTCAATAATAGTCCTTGGTTAATTTAAAAAGTGAAAACTATCAAATATTAACCTTGTACTATTAAAAAAAATGACAAGAATGGTCCTTTTGATAACTTTTGGGAAATTACACTTTTAGTCCCTCAAAATCCAAAAATGACAATTAAGGTCCTTTTAAGTTTAAAAATAGAAAATAATTACATGTATGATCCTTGGTTTATCATATTTGGCATAATAGGCCCTTGTATTAACTTTATAAATGTTACAGGTTCAGTCCCTATATTTTCAGAAAGTTACATGATTGGTCCTTGTTATTAAATAAACCAAATGGACCTTTTGTTATTATTAAACCCAAGTCCAAAAACACAAACCCAGCCAACCCAGTTTACCCTTGGCCCAATACCCTAACCCGGTCCAAAATTTAAAATAAAACCCACCCCTACTGTTTATCCCCTACCTCCCACCACCTGTTACCACTACTTCCAAGCCACCTGCTCACTATCACATGTCCACTCCTTTCCACATCACTCCCCACTTGTATACCAACCCCCCTCCACCTCCAACAAAGTCCAAGATGCATTAATTGGATAAACCTGCTTAATCCACTTTTCCCGCCAAATTTCCACATGTACGTATATGATGAATTAGAGATATTGAATGGCGAGATTGAAGTGGGAAAGTCTCAAGGATGTCGACAGAGCTCAAAAATATGATTATAAAGCTAGAAAGAAGCAGGAATGGAAAAAAGGAGTTAGTTTAGTCTAGTTTTAATTCGTAGGTAGTATAGTTTTAGTTTCAGTTATAATTTCCATCTAAATATTGTTGTACTCAGTTTCATTAGTGTATTATGACTCTTATTTACCTTAAATTACAAGTAATTTTCACAGATTTTACACTTAGCATTTATTTAGTGAAATTGACAACTTCACTAATAAGTGTTAAATGTTGTTGTTTATTGTTTATTTCATCTAAATTCAGTTTACTTATGAGTTTTTAAGTCTTCTGGATTATTAAAATCAGTTTAATTCAAGTTTAGCTTAAAATAACAAAAATATTAATAAATAGCAATAAAATAAAAAATTCAGTTGAAGAAAGGAGAAGCATTGGATCAAGGTATCTTTTGGATTGCTTTTGGGTTTAGAACCTCATGGGAGGTAGTAGGAGTGATCCTTTGATCTCATTTTCTTTTGATCTTGAACTCATATTGTAAGCAAATTCTTAATATTTTGCATTTCTAGTATATGTGTTTTAATACTGTTAATTCTAGTTTAATCTTGTTTTATTATATATAATTAAAGATAATAAATAGATTTCTTACTTTAAAAACTTGTTTTAGTAATAAAATCTTCAAAACAGTCATTTTAAAGGGTGTTTGGTTTTGCTCAGTTAACTATGCTACAGGCCAGTTGTGTTGTAGTTTGTTGTTGTTCCATGTCACTCTTGATCTAAAGAACTCAGTTCAACAATAAAAACCTATCCTAATTGAGTAAAAAGTCAAAATAGCTTGTATACATTCCAACAGTTCACTGTTGGGAATTTTGAGTTGCAAAAATCATTTTACAAGCTTAAAAGTTGTTAGTCTAGCTCTAGATAATCTCATTACAGCTTATTATAACCTTATAAGTTCATAGAATCAAGTAAAAGCTCATAAAAGTCAAACTAGCTTATTTTTATAAAAAGTCAAATTTCACTTACCTGTTTTTGAATAAACTTAGGAATTTTAGTGTAAGCTCAATATTAGGATTTAGCTTAAATGCTTTTGGGATAGTAAAATATAGTTGCTTAAGAAAATTAGAAAAATAATAGTTTGCTTTGTATCAGCTTATATAGTGCTTAATCAGTAGCTTCTTTTGAGCACCCATTTCTGAACCATCCCCTGTGCAGCTGATATGCACCACCACAGTGGCATCACCACCACTTTGGTGGGTCCCACAGGCCACACCAGTGGACCCCACTGGTGGTTCTTGGTTTCTTAGCAATCACCACCCAGCTGACTAGCCATTTCAGTAAAGGTTTTGAGCTTAATCAGTGTGGACCCCACTCTTAGATAAGCCTTAATGTTGTCCCATTTTTGAGTCAAAACTAGTTTTTGATTTGCTTAATTGTTGGCTTAATATGCTTTTCAGAAGTTTAGAATGATTGGAATAGGTTAGTAATTAGTTAATATAGCATAACTTAGCTTCTGTGATTAGTTGGTGGTCATTTGTAGCTTTTAGCTTATTTTGATTTGCTTATTTATAAGCATTTACACCACAGTTTCATATTCTCACAAACAAGCATATGTTTTTATATTTTTTATAAACTTAGAATAATATTTTAGCATTTTCCTGAATTTTTCAGATTTTTCCTTCACTGTTTGCTATTTTTCTTTATTTTAAATAGTTTTTAATCCTTTTTAATTAGCTTTAAATACAAATAAATTAGAAAAAGCTTAAAAAAATATATTTTCTATTTTCCTAGATTAAGATAAATATAAAAGTAATAAAAAGTATTTTTCCATAATTTTCTTAGTTTAAAAAATATTTTTTAGCATTTTAATTAGTTTTAAATAGTTTTAAATTAGTAATAAATACATAAATAGTCTAAAAAATATATTTTTAGTTTTAAAATAAGTTTTATCATATTTTAGATTTTTCTAAGTTATAATTTCATTTTTATAGGTTAATTTTGTATTTTCTTGTATTTTAGTGCATTTTAAATAATTAATAAATAGTTTTTAATTAATAAAAATTAAATAAATAGTTGTAAAAATAATTTTATTTTTCTAATAATTTTCTTTTACTATTAGGATTGTAAAAATATTATTTTCATATTTGTAGGTCTTTTATTTCTTTAAAGCTCACGTTTTATTTTGTACGTTACGTAGTTTTTAATTTAAATGTACGTTTTAGGTTTTAAACGTTCATCACTTTAAAAATAGTGATAGCGTTTATTTAATATCTTTTATCTTTTATTTCTTTTAATTTGCATTTAAGTCGTTGTTATTTGTAAATCTTTTCTTTAGGTAATTTTCCATCAAAATCCTTACTGATCACTATCCTTAGTGATCATTCTATCATCTGAAGTTGTTTAACACCAATTCATCCTCCGTGGGACTTAACGACCCAGGAATACACTATATTCCTCTGATCTTAAATTGCATTCGTGCTTGAGCAGTTTTAAGCTGATTACGGTCTGCCATTCACAAGTGGCAGGCTAGAGTGATTTAGCTTGATTTGTACGCAATCAAATTTTGGCGCCTGCCTGGGGATGTAAGCGTGTTTTAAGCATTTCCAGATCCATTCTTGCACATATACCACCCTTTTTGTAAACAAGTTTTTAAAAATCAAAAAGTTCATTAACACTTTTCCTAAAGTGTTAATAACACCAAAAATATTTTCATTCTTTGTTTTTATGGCATGTTTTTCAAAAATCCAAAAATATTCCTCTTTACCCTCTTACCTTTTTGATTCTTCATTTCTTACCCTCTAGAACCATTTGATTCTTTCAATGTCTTATCCTCACCCTCTTGGTTGTCAATGGTGTGGTGGTCCTTATAATGGTGGCAATTGCCCCAGTTGTAGCGTGGTGGAATCTGGAAACGGGTCTGTCTATAACCAAGATCCCTATTCCTACCATAACACAACTGATTTATTCCATCAGCTACCGCATTGTGAGACTCAGCAGTATCTGTTGTGAGTACTGTGATGGTTCACACTCCAATTCTGATTGTCAATCGGGAAACACGCTTGTCTATGAGCAGGTTCCTGATAACAATTATGACTACAACACATACGACTCACAGCCACATCAGTTCTACTGTTGTGAGTATTGTGGAGGTCCTCACTCTAGCTCGGATTGTCAAACAGGGAATCCAATTCCTTGTAACAATTACGACTCTTCGTATCAAGACCAACTTCCACAATACCAAATGATTCAAGCAACTCCTCATGAAACTACGACAGACCTTCTCTGAAGAGTCTTGAGTTATTAAAAGAACTTAAGGAGGAGTCGGCTATGTCACACGAGAAATCCATGGAAGAATTGTTAGCGGAGGAACGGGTTGCTAAATTAGATTCCCAGATTGCCATTGAAAACACTGTTAGGGAATCAATTAAACTACAAAAAGCATTCAAATCTAGCTCTCAATTCCATTTCATTCCTGATGACGATGATGATGAAGATACCTTTGATATTCTACAATTTTATTCATCAAATTCATCAGTTGAGATTCTATCCGTGGAAATGCAGGGAGAAAAGAATATGACTGAATCACTAGCAGTAGAAATAATGGAACTTGTAGAATCCATAACTGCTAGTCCTTCTCAACTCCCTCAGTCTGTTGTTATCACACCCGAGGTTCACACTCACTCTCTTAACATGGGGGATGAGCTTCTTGACACTGTTCCTGAAAAGGAATCGGACGAATTAATAAAGTCTAGTGTTGAGAACCTTGTCCCAATCCCAAGAGAGTCACAGGGAATTCTTGATCATGTGTGTGATATCCCTCCTCCTCTTGTCTTCCAAAGTAATCATGTTGAGATATTCTCTGATTCTGATGAGGACTATTCTTTATCTTGTGGAGACATAAGTTATGTGGGGGAATGACCTTCTGAGCTTGTCGCAGGAAGAGAATGATGAAGAAATAATCCCAGACGAAGCTCTTCGTCTTACATTATTGAATGTTAATCTTCTCATTTCTAGAATCGAGGCTTTTAATGAAAAGCCTACTTCATATCCTATCCCCTTTGAGGATAGTGAACTTTTGTTCAATGCTTCTATTCCCGAATTGCAAAGCGTTCCATTTTGATCATATGGGAGAGAAGATTAGTGGTATTACCACTTCTCATTCTCATAATTCTCTCCCTGATTATGAATCATTCACTTTTGAGGAGTTCCCCATTGAACTCACTCAATTCAATCCCGAATATGAATCATTTTCCTTTGAGGAGTTCTCCTGTGAACTCACTCATATCATATCTCTACCAGAGTATGATAATTTCTACTTCGATCTAGACACACGGGATATGTCTAGACCAATTGAGCTTAAAAGATGAAATTCATGAAACCATGAATTCTCCTGTGAGTGATGATGAGTTAATCATGATTATTATCATGACTTTCTTTCTCTTCTTCACCTATCCCGTGGCTTCTCCTGTTCTTCACTCTTTCGGGAATGAAGACATTATCTTTGACCCCGGCATTTCCATATACCATTTGTGAGCCGGTTCTATATATATCTCATCGGTGTGGAACTTTCACGTGCTTCAATGTTTATACAAACATCTTGAATGAAAGTCCGATGGAGATTGTCTCTTCCACTTACTTCCCCATGAACAAATTAATTCGGGGTCGAGTCAAGCTAGCGACTCGGTAATAAAAAACAGTAGCTAAAACATGGGTTTTCACCCGTGTGTCCCACCCTAGTGTGGGGGAGATGCCCCACATGTTGTATATGCAAAAAAAAATGAATGAAAATTGTGAATATTAAAAAAGAGAATAATTGTTGTGTTTCTACACTTAGTTAGTAATGTTATCTTTTTATGTTCTAAGTTTCGGCATAACAACCGGTACTTTGAATATTGAGGACAATATTCATTTCTAAGTGTGGGGGAAATTCTGGCGAATTTGATCATAAATGTACCCTTTTAGTCCCTTTTTCCCCAAAATGGCCAAATTTTAAAATTTTTGTAGTGGAAGTACTATGTACTAAACACAACAAATGGTAATCAGTCCACCATGTCTAACCCACATAAGGATTGGCTAATCCAAGAGCAAACGGCTCTTGGTAAAGATATCTCAAATCCGTTTATGGCTTGCAATTTGCCCAAAATTGTATGGTATTCAACTCACCATATCCTAAAAGTGAAGAGTTGGCTAGCCCGCAAGATTATGGCTTGTGGTAAAGGCAGTGGAAAATCCATAATTGGTAATCAGCTCACCAAAGATAATATTGATAATTTATCTAATATTTGGCTAGTCCAGAAGTACGGCTTCGGTAAAGACAAAATCAAATCCGTTGAAAGCTGGTGGTTTGCTCAAAATCACATGGTTATCAGTGTACCATGGTTCTTACTTGAACTGAAACATTTGGCTATTCCAGAAGTAATGGCTTTTGGTAAAGAGATTAAAATCCATTATGTTTTCTCAAATCATTGCTAGGGACTAGCAATATCTTAGTGTGGGGGATTGATGAGTGTCTAAATACTCATCATTTTTGTACTATCTAGACTGCAAAAACATCTAAAAACACTCAGAAATGCTTCAAAATGATAAAAATATCACAAACAAGTGTTTTATATGTTTTAAATGCAAAAACATCAAAATCTGATGAAAAACGTATCAAGTTTGCATAATTGGCAGTTTTAGTCCCCCAAGTTTCAAAAGTTGTCAAAATTAGTCCCTGGTAATTCAAAAACTTGTAAAATATCATTTTAGGTCCTTGAGATTCAAAAGTTGTCAAAACAAATCCTTTAAAGTTCAAAAATCACAAAATGACAACTTTGGTCCCTTAACTTTGAAAAATGTCAATAATAGTCCTTGGTTAATTTAAAAAGTGAAAACTATCAAATATTAACCTTGTACTATTAAAAAAAATGACAAGAATGGTCCTTTTGATAACTTTTGGGAAATTACACTTTTAGTCCCTCAAAATCCAAAAATGACAATTAAGGTCCTTTTAAGTTTAAAAATAGAAAATAATTACATGTATGATCCTTGGTTTATCATATTTCGCATAATAGGCCCTTGTATTAACTTTATAAATGTTACAGGTTCAGTCCTTATATTTTCAGAAAGTTACATGATTGGTCCTTGTTATTAAATAAACCAAATGGACCTTTTGTTATTATTAAACCCAAGTCCAAAAACACAAACCCAGCCAACCCAGTTTACCCTTGGCCCAATACCCCAACCCGGTCCAAAATTTAAAATAAAACCGCCCTACTGTTTATCCCCTACCTCCCACCACCTGTTACCACTACTTCCAAGCCACCTGCTCACTACCACCTGTCCACTCCTTTCCACATCACTCCCCACTTGTATACCAACCCCCCTCCACCTCCAACAAAGTCCAAGATGCATTAATGGGATAAACCTGCTTAATCCACTTTTCCCGCCAAATTTCCACATGTACGTATATGATGAATTAGAGATATTGAATGGCGAGATTGAAGTGGGAAAGTCTCAAGGATGTCGACAGAGCTCAAAAATATGATTATAAAGCTAGAAAGAAGCAGGAATGGAAAAAAGGAGTTAGTTTAGTCTAGTTTTAATTCGTAGGTAGTATAGTTTTAGTTTCAGTTATAATTTCCATCTAAATATTGTTGTACTCAGTTTCATTAGTGTATTATGACTCTTATTTACCTTAAATTACAAGTAATTTTCACAGATTTTACACTTAGCATTTATTTAGTGAAATTGACAACTTCACTAATAAGTGTTAAATGTTGTTGTTTATTGTTTATTTCATCTAAATTCAGTTTACTTATGAGTTTTTAAGTCTTCTGGATTATTAAAATCAGTTTAATTCAAGTTTAGCTTAAAATAACAAAAATATTAATAAATAGCAATAAAATAAAAAATTCAGTTGAAGAAAGGAGAAGCATTGGATCAAGGTATCTTTTGGATTGCTTTTGGGTTTAGAACCTCATGGGAGGTAGTAGGAGTGATCCTTTGATCTCAGTTTTCAGTTTTTGATCTTGAACTCATATTGTAAGCAAATTCTTAATATTTTGCATTTCTAGTATATGTGTTTTAATAGTGTTAATTCTAGTTTAATCTTGTTTTATTATATATAATTAAAGATAATAAATAGATTTCTTACTTTAAAAACTTGTTTTAGTAATAAAAGCTTCAAAACTGTCATATTAAGGGGTGTTTGGTTTTGCTCAGTTAACTATGCTACAGGCCAGTTGTGTTGTAGTTTGTTGTTGTTCCATGTCACTCTTGATCTAAAGAACTCAGTTCAACAATAAAAACCTATCCTAATTGAGTAAAAAGTCAAAATAGCTTGTATACATTCCAACAGTTCACTGTTGGGAATTTTGAGTTGCAAAAATCATTTTACAAGCTTAAAAGTTGTTAGTCTAGCTCTAGATAATCTCATTACAGCTTATTATAACCTTATAAGTTCATAGAATCAAGTAAAAGCTCATAAAAGTCAAACTAGCTTATTTTTATAAAAAGTCAAATTTCACTTACCTGTTTTTGAATAAACTTAGGAATTTTAGTGTAAGCTCAATATTAGGATTTAGCTTAAATGCTTTTGGGATAGTAAAATATAGTTGCTTAAGAAAATTAGAAAAATAATAGTTTGCTTTGTATCAGCTTATATAGTGCTTAATCAGTAGCTTCTTTTGAGCACCCATTTCTGAACCATCCCCTGTGCAGCTGATATGCACCACCACAGTGGCATCACCACCACTTTGGTGGGTCCCACAGGCCACACCAGTGGACCCCACTGGTGGTTCTTGGTTTCTTAGCAATCACCACCCAGCTGACTAGCCATTTCAGTAAAGGTTTTGAGCTTAATCAGTGTGGACCCCACTCTTAGATAAGCCTTAATGTTGTCCCATTTTTGAGTCAAAACTAGTTTTTGATTTGCTTAATTGTTGTCTTAATCTGCTTTTCAGAAGTTTAGAATGATTGGAATAGGTTAGTAATTAGTTAATATAGCATAACTTAGCTTCTGTGATTAGTTGGTGGTCATTTGTAGCTTTTAGCTTATTTTGATTTGCTTATTTATAAGCATTTACACCACAGTTTCATATTCTCACAAACAAGCATATGTTTTTATATTTTTTATAAACTTAGAATAATATTTTAGCATTTTCCTGAATTTTTCAGATTTTTCCTTCACTGTTTGCTATTTTTCTTTATTTTAAATAGTTTTTAATCCTTTTTAATTAGCTTTAAATACAAATAAATTAGAAAAAGCTTAAAAAAATATATTTTCTATTTTCCTAGATTAAGATAAATATAAAAGTAATAAAAAGTATTTTTCCATAATTTTCTTAGTTTAAAAAATATTTTTTAGCATTTTAATTAGTTTTAAATAGTTTTAAATTAGTAATAAATATATAAATAGTCTAAAAAATATATTTTTAGTTTTAAAATAAGTTTTATCATATTTTAGATTTTTCTAAGTTATAATTTCATTTTTATAGGTTAATTTTGTATTTTCTTGTATTTTAGTGCATTTTAAATAATTAATAAATAGTTTTTAATTAATAAAAATTAAATAAATAGTTGTAAAAATAATTTTCTTTTTCTAATAATTTTCTTTTACTATTAGGATTGTAAAAATATCATTTTCATATTTGTAGGTCTTTTATTTCTTTAAAGCTCACGTTTTATTTTGTACGTTACGTAGTTTTTAATTTAAATGTACGTTTTAGGTTTTAAACGTTCATCACTTTAAAAATAGTGATAGCGTTTATTTAATATCTTTTATCTTTTTAATTTTCTTAATTTGCATTTAAGTCGCTGTTATTTGTAAATCTTTTCTTTAGGTAATTTTCCATCAAAATCCTTACTGATCACTATCCTTAGTGATCATTCTATCATCTGAAGTTGTTTAACACCAATTCATCCTCCGTGGGACTTAACGACCCAGGAATACACTATATTCCTCTGATCTTAAATTGCATTCGTGCTTGAGCAGTTTTAAGCTGATTACGGTCTGCCATTCACAAGTGGCAGGTTTGAGTGATTTAGCTTGACTGTTTGGCACGCAATCAGGAAGTGTGAGTCTCGACATGGTTTTTACTAGTAGACTTGTAAAGCTTGACTCACCTATCTTGTTCTAGTTCCTAACTCGACAGAAAAAAAAAGCAAATGGACCCCTTTTTTGCAAACGACCACTTAAGCTTAAGTTTACATAGTTGGTTTACCAACACACAAGTATTATCACATCAAGAGTACTTAGTTACCTAGTCAAATTACCAAGTTTCAATAAGACTTAACCCTCATTTTCTTGGCTTGTTTTTCTCGACAGGAAACTGTTTTAACCATAGGATGACCAAATCAGGTTCCAAAGTAACAAGATTATACTCATATTGCAAAGTTGTACATTCTATACTTACAAACTTAAATGAAAACAAGACATCACAAATTAGCACTTCATTATTAATGCTTACATTACAACGAAATCATGAGGAAGGGAAAGACCATGAACCTTATCAAGAATGAGATGTGAATATGTCGATGAAAGCCAAGTCGAGGGACCTCCACACAAATCAAACCCGTATACCGATTTTGAGCAAACCCAACAACTTCTTGGTAACCTTGAGAATATTACTCTCTTGTGGTGTGTTTGAGTTTTGATTTGTGGGTGTCCTTGGTCTCTCAAGTTGCTTATGAAGAGGTTAAGAGGGGAGTCTTGGACCACCTCTTTTCATCTTGAAGTTTTGTTTGAAGCCAAAAATGGCTTACTTCCAAGACCTACGAATCTTTGGACATAAGAGATATAGTGGTGCAAAGATTTTACTTCTCCCTTGTGATTTGCTTTGATCCTCCTTGGATCCCTTCGAAATTAGTGGCGCATCTATGGAGATTTGGGAAGCAAGGTTTTTCATGGATTTGGGTATGAGAGAGATGGGTGTGTTGGATGAAGATGTTGGTTTATCTCCTTTTAGCAAGATTCGGCCTAGGATGGGAGTACAAGCTAGAGGTTGAAGATGGATCTTGATTCCTTTTGCTTTTCTTGGTTCTTGGTTTTGTCGTGAGTGGAAGAGTAAAACAAAAGGGGTTGTATTTAATTTTTATCAATTCATTTCTTGTAAAGGTATAATAAGTGTTTTAATAATAATGATAATGTAAGTAAATGTAAGTAAGGTAGGTGTATTGTATGCTTATGATTATTTTGTGTAAGTATTTGTATGTGGAATAATGATTGTATAAGATGTATGCATTTACATTATAGTTATGTATGTTTGCACTTGAGTCTTATAAAGTCATTGTTTATGTGATAATGTGTTTAAGTATTTCGTGTCCCGCGAAGTCATATTGTGACCAAGGTATCATTGTTTGACAACTTTTTATCCGTGGTATTTTATTGTTACGTGTCTGAAATACTTTATCTTTTTAATATTCCAAGTCGCGGACATCGGTTAATTGTTTTAGCGGGTCCTTATCATAGTGTCGGTACGCGTGCAGTGTCGGTCACTGGAGAAAACGAGATACCCTCTCGTCTTATAATTTAAATCATAAGACAAAATAAAATATTCATAAAATGATATGAATGAAAAAGTGATGCAGTTATCTACCGTATGCGAGTTAACTACTCAAATGATTAGGCAAAGCTTATGCATTCTTAATAAATTTGGCTTAGTAAAATGAATTACTAATTGTCAGTTAAATTTTGGTGAAAATTTACCGTGTGTCACATCCTCCCCGTCATGGAAGAGAAAACCGTCCTCGGTTTTCAGTTAGGATTACTTGGTGAAGTAGAGAAAAGGTGTGGGTACTTGCGCTTGAATTGGTCTTCGCGTTCCCACGTGTATTCTGGACCTCTTTGAGAGTTCCAACGGACTTTGACGATCGGGATGCGGCTTTGCTTAAGCCGTTTGATTTCCCTATCCATGATTTCAATGGGTTCCTCGACAAAATTCAATCTTTCGTCGACTTGGATTTCTTCCAAAGGAATAACAAGAGTTTCGTCGGAAAGACATTTCTTTAAGTTGCACACGTGAAACACGTTGTGCACAGAGCTGAGTCCTTGTGGTAATTCAAGGCGGTACGCTACCGGTCCGATCCTAGCAAGAATTTTGAAAGGTCCAATATAACGAGGATTTAACTTTCCACATTTTCCGAAACGGATTACGCCCTTCCATGGCGCAACTTTGAGCATAACTTTATCTCCCACTTGGAACTCAAGTGGTTTCCTCCTTTTATCCGCGTAGCTCTTTTGGCGGTCACGAGCTGCTTGTAGTCGGCTTTTGATTTGTAAAATTTTCTCGGTAGTTTCTTGGATTAACTCCGGACCAGTAAGTTGACTTTCTCCAACTTCGGCCCAGCACACAGGTGATCTACACTTCCGACCATAGAGTGCTTCATATGGTGCGGCTTTGATACTTGTGTGATAGCTGTTATTGTAAGAAAACTCGGCTAATGGCAAGTGTTTATCCCAGCCATTTCCCTGAATCCTGCCATTCCCATGGCTTCCTGGATTCCATTGGTTTCCTTGATTTCCTTCACGACCTTGGTTTCTGGTCTTTCGGCATTCATTCTTATAATGCCCTTTTTCACCACAACCAAAGCAAGTTATATTAGCCTTTGGGTCCCTCTGGAGCTGTTTGAACTGTTGCCAATGATTTGGACCTGCAGTTCCTGGTTAAGTGTCCGATTTTCTGACAATTACGGCACTTGACGGTACACTTCCCCTTGTGATGCAGTGTGCATCGATTACACAATGGTGCAGTCCCAGAGTATGGTTTTCTTTCTCCGACATTTACTGCATAAGCTCTAGCAACATTTTGCCTCTTGTTTTGATTGTTTCGGTTGTTCCTATTGTTGTTGCCACGGTATTCATAGTTGTTGTAACCCTGAGAATGGTCATCCCATTTCCTCTTATTGTCAACCACTTTGTCCATGGAATCCTCAATTACTTGGTCCATGATTTTGTTGGCTACCTCGATGGTTTCATGAAGATCAATAGCCTTAGAAGTGGTTACATTGCCCTTGATAGGTTGAGGCAATCCTACGATGTATCTCTCCAACAATCGGGTCTCAGTGGGAACCATTTCAGGACACAATAAGGCTAGCTCTAGAAATCGTTGATTATAGGCAGCCATATTGGTGCCTTGAACCTTGAGGTTCCAAAACTCATGTTCGAGCTTCTTGATCTCATTACGAGGACAGTACTTTCGAAGTACCATTTCCTTGAAGTTTTCCCATGGCATGGCATAGGCAACATCGATACTAGCGGATTTCAGAAAATTGTTCCACCAGGTCAAAGCAGCATCCGTGAAAGTGAATGATGCATATTTAACCTTGGAATCTTCTTCACAATTGCAGATTCGGAACACAGTCTCGAGCTTTTCGATCCACCTAGTCAGACCGACAGCTCCTTCGGTTCTACTAAAGCTTCCAGTCATGGTTTTACGAAAGTCTTGATAAGTACAAGTGCGGTTGTGAGTGGGTGGTCTTGAAGTTCCAGCATTAGTAGACGAGTGGTTTGCTGCAGCTAAAGCGGCGTTTACCCGCTCATTGACTAGTTGGTCGATCATGGCTTGATTCATGATAGGTTGGATTGGAGTAGCCCTAGCAGGAGTAGTGGCTTCAGCAGTCTGATCAGGTGTGACTCTGTTTGGAATAGCAGCGTTTGCAGCTTGGTTGCGAGTGACTCTCGCTGGGATGGGAGCATTGGAGGCTCCACCAGGGTTGGTACGTTTTGATCTTCGTTTTGGCGGCATTTCTGCAGTAAGAAAGGTGATGAGATATAGAACCTTTGAAACAAGGTAAGTGTCACGTAATAGTGTGGTTATCGTAGATAGATCATATGTGCAATCTATAAACGTAAAGACAACTGGGTAGGAAAATAAGTTTGTCATAGATAGAATTTCGGTTACAAGGTTCCTACGGTACATGATGAGATACTAACTGGAGTACAACCGAAATACAACGGAATATAAAGGAAATACAATGGAGAATACAACTGAAATACGATGATAATGACTAACACTAACTGTTATAGCTCAGTTTAGTGTAATAAAATCATGCAATGGAACCTAAGGATGATCGGTACGTAATCGCTCTATGGTAGCAATCAGCTCTCGCTGTGTATCCTCCAATCTCTCGATACGCCTCATCTGTGATGCCAACATAGACTCTAAACCAGTAGTCCTCTGCCATCCCTCTCTGACAGTATCTCTCGCAATCCACTGGACGCTCTCTAGCTCCACTAGTCGTCCGTGTATCTGAGTCTGACCTCTACCCAAAGCTCGTACTCTGCTGTCCAACTCTCTGACGTCCTCAACCTGAGTCTCAACCCTAAATCCCAGTCGCATCCTCTCGTGTCTCTCGAGTCCCATGCTCTCAAACAACACATCAGTAACTCGGTCTAAACCCTCAACACGCTGCTCGCAAGCTTGCAAGCGTGTTGGATCGATCCTCTCTAGCTGATCAGAATGGACTCCTAGCAATGTCTCATGAGAGTCTAACTGAATGAATATCCTCTCAGTGAGGGTCGATCATCTTCGGAGATCCTGACAAGTCTGGCTCGGTCTGTGCCTCAACTGGTACAGCTTCCTCAATGGTCTCAAGCTGTTTAGTGGTGCGCTCAAGGCGCTCCATGTCTGCTGCAGATGGTACAAACGAAGGTGATGACGGACTATAGCTCGGACTAGTGACAAGTGGTACTGAACTGATCAAGCAATCAATATCTCTCCAATCAACCTCACTACTCTCCTCGACTGTGGAAAAGCGGCTCTCTGCCCTAATCCAAATGGTGCATCAATATCCATGTCATCGTCTAATCTCTGAGTCATCCTGGAGCTTTGTCCTAGCTCCTGTATACTCTGAACAATCTCCAAACCCTGTGTACTCACATCTGCTGCTATGCTAACATATCCAGGGATACTCTCAGTCGGTATGGGCTCTGGTAGTTCTTCCTCAGGATCCTCTTCCGGATCTTCTTCCGGATCTTCCTCAGAGTAAGAATCAATAGATCTCCCGAGTCTCTGATGAGGTGGTGACTCAGTGGGTGATGGTGTCAATGACTCTGAAGTAGTAGAAGGACCCATGTAGGCAGAGCGGGTCATCCGAGAAGCTAGTGCAGGCACATATGAATACCGCTCTCGATATCCAGGTACTCTCACAATCATACGTGGTTTTTGCCTGCGCGTCACAGAGTGATGGAGTGGTGGTGAGGGTAGGTATGGGTGGAGTAGGTGCAATAGCTGGCTGGACTGTTAGTATGGCCTGTACGTATGGATCAGTAGCTAAGTGTGCAAGCTGGCGGATGGTCGGTGAGTGAGCTAGTAGGATGTCCTCCTGAACATCGTGAGGAAAGGCTGGGGAAGGCATAGTCTGTGACAAGACGGTGCATATGTGTAAGTATGTGGAAAAATGCTCATGATGGATATGAAATAGTGCATAAGGAAATAGGAAATAAAACATGTAATCCTATTAAATGAACTTTAAATAAATTGGCAAGTAAGGCAAACGGCAATCGGCGGTCGTAGTATGATGTTTTTGGTGAAAAGTAGTTATAGTTTAGGGTTTATATGTACCTAGTTCTCTACAACTTAGGCTCTGATGCCAATCTGTAACACCCCCAAATTTGTTTAGCGGAAGCATACGTGTTATTTGGGAGCGTTACGGAGTTGGTGGATCATAACACAAGTAATAAAGAACGGAATACATACTCCGTTTGATTTTATAAAATAGTTTTAAAACGCTGTCTTACACCATAGTTTAAATAAATGGGTACATCCCATTAGATAAAGTGGTCCCAATGCAAAAACATCATTTTTGTGTAAAAACACTTCTTTAATACTACTACGACCATACATCCGCTTCTTGCCTTGCCTTCATGAACAAATCTTAAACACCTGAGAAAATATGCTAAAAAGGTCAGCTAAAAGCTGGTGAGTTCATAGGTTTAAATTAAAATAGTAAGCTTGGGCCATAAGCAAAGGCATATAATCATTACAACGAATATAATGATATATGTATGAATGTCTATTACGTTAGCTCTAAGTTCATGCAACCGATACTACGACAGTTTCTGTATGCTAAAAGATGTCATACAATATAAGGGCCCATAGCAAGTGTTTTGTCCCTCAACACTTGATTCCGACATGGTATACGTTTCGCCTTGGCCTAAGCATGGCCAACCGAACGGAGGAGTCACCCTCAATAGATCTATTTATAACATTCGCGTTTCCCAATGGGGGATTGACGGTTCATGAGAAAGGTCATTTTCTAGGGACATAAGGGCTTAGGCTAAACCACGTAATAGTAATCATGTAATAGTTTTGGTCCATAAAATGTTTTGCATATTTCTCACCCCAAAATGTATAAAACAATTTATCAAGTAAAAGTGGGGCTATGAAACTCACCTTAGCAATTGTGCAAAATCCGAAATGTGGGATTAGTGATTGTTGTGGAACGGCACCGACACGCGACCTAGATAAGGAGGGCAATGTTTTAGTTCATTGTTTTAAGTATTACATACTTAAAATGGTGCAATTAATATTATTCTTATATAATGGTTTTAAAATCAACCTTTAGTTTGTAAAAATAATTTAAGAGATTTACTAGTAAGTATATGAATGTATATATACTCTTTTCATTTTGACATTAGTATGGTTTTAAAATCCAAGTTTGATTTAAAATAAATAATTAAAATGTTCCATTAGTAAGTATCTAGATGTATGTATACTTATTTAGGTTGACACAAAATGGTGTTGTCAAAATTATGATTTGTTTTCTAATTGTGTTTAGAAAATACGTAAGTTAAAGTCGTAGTTAAAATGATATGATAGCCTTCGTTTAATTATAAAAATCTGGTTCTTACAATGTACAACTGGAAATCGTTATGATACAAGTTGGTTTACATGTTGTCGTTAAATCCGTTATGTGAATATTATTATATGACTCACAATTTTTAGACACTTGATTTCATTGTTCGTATGCTTAAACCTTTATTTTACTTGTTGATATAAGTGTACATATCAAAGATTGAAATCTCCGAATATGCGGCAATCGAGTTTGCTTTATAATTGATTCCCGGTATACATGACACGTTTTATTCACTCTTTGCGAAACATGGATACAAGGCTTTTTGATAGAGGATACTTGGGCTTTTACTCGAGTGGGCGTGGCGAATGGGACATGCTTGGTCCTAATGGGCTTCGGCCCAAGGTAAACTAACGCACCCTTCTTGGCAGAAACATGGGCTGCGGCCCATGAGAAGGGTAGGAGTGTAAGGTTGAACTTGTACATCTTACTGCCAAGAGGAAAAAATCGAGAATTAATGGAACGTCATGCGGATGGACCTCGACTCGAAGTTGAACTCACACTACGAGTGATACGTCCAAGTGTTCCACGCGTGATATGACAACTTGACTTGACTTTCACATCACAAACACTACCTATGCCTAACACTTTACCCGGTTTTACCACACGACGACGACAAGGTTATCAAGGCATTTTCGGATTTGCTAAGAGTTGTAAGAGGCTTTTATACTAAGGACATGACCACTCGAATAAAATAACGACTCAAGAGTTTTGGAGATGCATCAAATCTACACTACCAAGCATATTCTTAAGGACTAGAAATCAAGGATGGAATCAAGTCCTTGGTGCTTAGTCAAGTGCAACACGACTTGGTTCTAACCGCTAACCATTTTACTCTTACGGACAAGACAAGTATAGATTTTTGAAATACATTTTAACACAAGAGCACTCTTGTCTCGGGTTTCTCACTAGGCGTACATGGAGATTTCGACCCAAGGTTCACCTCAAAGATTTGAGTCTCAAAACAAATGAAAGACTAGCATGTTTCCCATGCTCAAGCAAAGTTAAAAATCAAGTTTTCGACATACTTTTAAATGACATAAATGTCGACAGGAAGTGTGAGTCTCGACATGGTTTTTACTAGTAGACTTGTAAAGCTTGACTCACCTATCTTGTTCTAGTTCCTAACTCGACAGAAAAAAAAAGCAAATGGACCCTTTTTTGCAAACGACCACTTAAGCTTAAGTTTACATAGTTGGTTTACCAACACACAAGTATTATCACATCAAGAGTACTTAGTTACCTAGTCAAATTACCAAGTTTCAATAAGACTTAACCCTCATTTTCTTGGCTTGTTTTTCTCGACAGGAAACTGTTTTAACCATAGGATGACCAAATCAAGTTCCAAAGTAACAAGATTATACTCATATTGAAAAGTTGTACATTCTATACTTACAAACTTAAATGAAAACAAGACATCACAAATTAGCACTTCATTATTAATGCTTACATTACAACGAAATCATGAGGAAGGGAAAGACCATGAACCTTATCAAGAATGAGATGTGAATATGTCGATGAAAGCCAAGTCGAGGGACCTCCACACAAATCAAACCCGTATACCGATTTTGAGCAAACCCAACAACTTCTTGGTAACCTTGAGAATATTACTCTCTTGTGGTGTGTTTGAGTTTTGATTTGTGGGTGTCCTTGGTCTCTCAAGTTGCTTATGAAGAGGTTAAGAGGGGAGTCTTGGACCACCTCTTTTCATCTTGAAGTTTTGTTTGAAGCCAAAAATGGCTTACTTCCAAGACCTACGAATCTTTGGACATAAGAGATATAGTGGTGCAAAGATTTTACTTCTCCCTTGTGATTTGCTTTGATCCTCCTTGGATCCCTTCGAAATTAGTGGCGCATCTATGGAGATTTGGGAAGCAAGGTTTTTCATGGATTTGGGTATGAGAGAGATGGGTGTGTTGGATGAAGATGTTGGTTTATCTCCTTTTAGCAAGATTCGGCCTAGGATGGGAGTACAAGCTAGAGGTTGAAGATGGATCTTGATTCCTTTTGCTTTTCTTGGTTCTTGGTTTTGTCGTGAGTGGAAGAGTAAAAAAAAATGGGTTGTATTTAATTTTTATCAATTCATTTCTTGTAAAGGTATAATAAGTGTTTTAATAATAATGATAATGTAAGTAAATGTAAGTAAGGTAGGTGTATTGTATGCTTATGATTATTTTGTGTAAGTATTTGTATGTGGAATAATGATTGTATAAGATGTATGCATTTACATTATAGTTATGTATGTTTGCACTTGAGTCTTATAAAGTCATTGTTTATGTGATAATGTGTTTAAGTATTTTGGTGTCCCGCGAAGTCATATTGTGACCAAGGTATCATTGTTTGACAACTTTTTATCCGTGGTATTTTATTGTTACGTGTCTGAAATACTTTATCTTTTTAATATTCCAAGTCGCGGACATCGGTTAATTGTTTTAGCGGGTCCTTATCATAGTGTCGGTACGCGTGCATGTCGGTCACTTTGGAGAAAACGAGATACCCTCTCGTCTTATAATTTAAATCATAAGACAAAATAAAATATTCATAAAATGATATGAATGAAAAAGTGATGCAGTTATCTACCGTATGCGAGTTAACTACTCAAATGATTAGGCAAAGCTTATGCATTCTTAATAAATTTGGCTTAGTAAAATGAATTACTAATTGTCAGTTAAATTTTGGTGAAAATTTACCGTGTGTCACATCCTCCCCGTCATGGAAGAGAAAACCGTCCTCGGTTTTCAGTTAGGATTACTTGGTGAAGTAGAGAAAAGGTGTGGGTACTTGCGCTTGAATTGGTCTTCGCGTTCCCACGTGTATTCTGGACCTCTTTGAGAGTTCCAACGGACTTTGACGATCGGGATGCGGCTTTGCTTAAGCCGTTTGATTTCCCTATCCATGATTTCAATGGGTTCCTCGACAAAATTCAATCTTTCGTCGACTTGGATTTCTTCCAAAGGAATAACAAGAGTTTCGTCGGAAAGACATTTCTTTAAGTTGCACACGTGAAACACGTTGTGCACAGAGCTGAGTCCTTGTGGTAATTCAAGGCGGTACGCTACCGGTCCGATCCTAGCAAGAATTTTGAAAGGTCCAATATAACGAGGATTTAACTTTCCACGTTTTCCGAAACGGATTACGCCCTTCCATGGCGCAACTTTGAGCATAACTTTATCTCCCACTTGGAACTCAAGTGGTTTCCTCCTTTTATCCGCGTAGCTCTTTTGGCGGTCACGAGCTGCTTGTAGTCGGCTTTTGATTTGTACAATTTTCTCGGTAGTTTCTTGGATTAACTCCGGACCAGTAAGTTGACTTTCTCCAACTTCGGCCCAGCACACAGGTGATCTACACTTCCGACCATAGAGTGCTTCATATGGTGCGGCTTTGATACTTGTGTGATAGCTGTTATTGTAAGAAAACTCGGCTAATGGCAAGTGTTTATCCCAGCCATTTCCCTGAATCCTGCCATTCCCATGGCTTCCTGGATTCCATTGGTTTCCTTTATTTCCTTCACGACCTTGGTTTCTGGTCTTTCGGCATTCATTCTTATAATGCCCTTTTTCACCACAACCAAAGCAAGTTATATTAGCCTTTGGGTCCTGAGCTGGAGCTGTTTGAACTGTTGCCAATGATTTGGACCTGCAGTTCCTGGTTAAGTGTCCGATTTTCTGACAATTACGGCACTTGACGGTACACTTCCCCTTGTGATGCAGTGTGCATCGATTACACAATGGTGCAGTCCCAGAGTACGGTTTTCTTTCTCCGACATTTACTGCATAAGCTCTAGCAACATTTTGCCTCTTGTTTTGATTGTTTCGGTTGTTCCTATTGTTGTTGCCACGGTATTCATAGTTGTTGTAACCCTGAGAATGGTCATCCCATTTCCTCTTATTGTCAACCACTTTGTCCATGGAATCCTCAATTACTTGGTCCATGAGTTTGTTGGCTACCTCGATGGTTTCATGAAGATCAATAGCCTTAGAAGTGGTTACATTGCCCTTGATAGGTTGAGGCAATCCTCCGATGTATCTCTCCAACAATCGGGTCTCAGTGGGAACCATTTCAGGACACAATAAGGCTAGCTCTTGAAATCGTTGATTATAGGCAGCCATATTGGTGCCTTGAACCTTGAGGTTCCAAAACTCATGTTCGAGCTTCTTGATCTCATTACGAGGACAATACTTTCGAAGTACCATTTCCTTGAAGTTTTCCCATGGCATGGCATAGGCAACATCGATACTAGCGGATTTCAGAAAATTGTTCCACCAGGTCAAAGCAGCATCCGTGAAAGTGAATGATGCATATTTAACCTTAGAATCTTCTTCACAATTGCAGATTCGGAACACAGTCTCGAGCTTTTCGATCCACCTAGTCAGACCGACAGCTCCTTCGGTTCCACTAAAGCTTCCAGTCATGGTTTTACGAAAGTCTTGATAAGTACAAGTGCGGTTGTGAGTGGGTGGTCTTGAAGTTCCAGCATTAGTAGACGAGTGGTTTGCTGCAGCTAAAGCGGCGTTTACCCGCTCATTGACTAGTTGGTCGATCATGGCTTGATTCATGATAGGTTGGATTGGAGTAGCCCTAGCAGGAGTAGTGGCTTCAGCAGTCTGATCAGGTGTGACTCTGTTTGGAATAGCAGCGTTTGCAGCTTGGTTGCGAGTGACTCTCGCTGGGATGGGAGCATTGGAGGCTCCACCAGGGTTGGTACGTTTTGATCTTCGTTTTGGCGGCATTTCTGCAGTAAGAAAGGTGATGAGATATAGAACCTTTGAAACAAGGTAAGTGTCACGTAATAGTGTGGTTATCGTAGATAGATCATATGTGCAATCTATAAACGTAAAGACAACTGGGTAGGAAAATAAGTTTGTCATAGATAGAATTTCGGTT
The DNA here is from genome assembly GCA_910596185.1 of Chrysanthemum makinoi. Taxonomy (NCBI): domain Eukaryota; kingdom Viridiplantae; phylum Streptophyta; class Magnoliopsida; order Asterales; family Asteraceae; genus Chrysanthemum; species Chrysanthemum makinoi. The sequence continues at coordinate 113,071,325 of OU343219.1, forward strand.
ACAAGGTTCCTACGGTACATGATGAGATACTAACTGGAGTACAACCGAAATACAACGGAATATAAAGGAAATACAATGGAGAATACAACTGAAATACGATGATAATGACTAACACTAACTGTTATAGCTCAGTTTAGTGTAATAAAATCATGAAATGGAACCTAAGGATGATCGGTACGTAATCGCTCTATGGTAGCAATCAGCTCTCGCTGTGTATCCTCCAATCTCTCGATACGCCTCATCTGTGATGCCAACATAGACTCTAAACCAGTAGTCCTCTGCCATCCCTCTCTGACAGTATCTCTCGCAATCCACTGGACGCTCTCTAGCTCCACTAGTCGTCCGTGTATCTGAGTCTGACCTCTACCCAAAGCTCGTACTCTGCTGTCCAACTCTCTGACGTCCTCAACCTGAGTCTCAACTCTAAATCCCAGTCGCATCCTCTCGTGTCTCTCGAGTCCCATGCTCTCAAACAACACATCAGTAACTCGGTCTAAACCCTCAACACGCTGCTCGCAAGCTTGCAAGCGTGTTGGATCGATCCTCTCTAGCTGATCAGAATGGACTCCTAGCAATGTCTCATGAGAGTCCAGCTGAATGAATATTCTCTCAGTGAGGGTCAGATCATCTTCTGGAGATCCTGACAAGTCTGGCTCGGTCTGTGCCTCAACTGGTGCAGCTTCCTCAATGGTCTCAAGCTGTCTAGTGGTGCGCTCAAGGCGCTCCATGTCTGCTGCAGATGGTACAAACGAAGGTGATGACGGACTATAGCTCGGACTAGTGACAAGTGGTACTGAACTGATCAAGCAATCAATATCTCTCCAATCAATCTCACTACTCTCCTCCTGACTGTGGAGAAAAGCGGCTCTCTGCCCTAATCCAAATGGTGCATCAATATCCATGTCATCGTCTAATCTCTGAGTCATCCTGGAGCTCTGTCCTAGCTCCCGTATACTCTGAACAATCTCCAAACCCTGTGTACTCACATCTGCTGCTATGCTAACATATCCAGGGATACTCTCAGTCGGTATGGGCTCTGGTAGTTCTTCCTCAGGATCCTCTTCCGGATCTTCTTCCGGATCTTCCTCAGAGTAAGAATCAATAGATCTCCTGAGTCTCTGATGAGGTGGTGACTCAGTGGGTGATGGTGTCAATGACTCTGAAGTAGTAGAAGGACCCATGTAGGCAGCGCGGGTCATCCGAGAAGCTAGTGCAGGCACATATGAATACCGCTCTCGATATCCAGGTACTCTCACAATCATACGGGGTTTTTGCCTGCGCGTCAACAGAGCTGATGGAGTGGTGGTGAGGGTAGGTATAGGTGGAGTAGGTGCAATAGCTGGCTGGACTGTTAGTATGGCCTGTACGTATGGATCAGTAGCTAAGTGTGCAAGCTGGCGGATGGTCGGTGAGTGAGCTAGTAGGATGTCCTCCTGAACATCGTGAGGAAAGGCTGGGGAAGGCATAGTCTGTGACAAGACGGTGCATATGTGTAAGTATGTGGAAAAATGCTCATGATGGATATGAAATAGTGCATAAGGAAATAGGAAATAAAACATGTAATCCTATTAAATGAACTTTAAATAAATTGGCAAGTAAGGCAAGCGGCAATCGGCGGTCGTAGTATGATGTTTTTGGTGAAAAGTAGTTATAGTTTAGGGTTTATATGTACCTAGTTCTCTACAACTTAGGCTCTGATGCCAATCTGTAACACCCCCAAATTTGTTTAGCGGAAGCATACGTGTTATTTGGGAGCGTTACGGAGTTGGTGGATCACAACACAAGTAATAAAGAACGGAATACATACTCCGTTTGATTTTATAAAATAGTTTTAAAACGCTGTCTTACACCATAGTTTAAATAAATGGGTACATCCCATTAGATAAAGTGGTCCCAATGCAAAAACATCATTTTTGTGTAAAAACACTTCTTTAATACTACTACGACCATACATCCGCTTCTTGCCTTGCCTTCATGAACAAATCTTAAACACCTGAGAAAATATGCTAAAAGGTCAGCTAAAAGCTGGTGAGTTCATAGGTTTAAATTAAAATAGTAAGCTTGGGCCATAAGCAAAGGCATATAATCATTACAACGAATATAATGATATATGTATGAATGTCTATTACGTTAGCTCTAAGTTCATGCAACCGATACTACGACAGTTTCTGTATGCTAAAAGATGTCATACAATATAAGGGCCCATAGCAAGTGTTTTGTCCCTCAACACTTGATTCCGACATGGTATACGTTTCGCCTTGGCCTAAGCATGGCCAACCGAACGGAGGAGTCACCCTCAATAGATCTATTTATAACATTCGCGTTTCCCAATGGGGGATTGACGATTCATGAGAAAGGGCATTTTCTAGGGACATAAGGGCTTAGGCTAAACCACGTAATAGTAATCATGTAATAGTTTTGGTCCATAAAATGTTTTGCATATTTCTCACCCCAAAATGTATAAAACAATTTATCAAGTAAAAGTGGGGCTATGAAACTCACCTTAGCAATTGTGCAAAATCCGAAATGTGGGATTAGTGATTGTTGTGGAACGGCACCGACACGCGACCTAGATAAGGAGGGCAATGTTTTAGTTCATTGTTTTAAGTATTACATACTTAAAATGGTGCAATTAATATTATTCTTATATAATGGTTTTAAAATCAACCTTTAGTTTGTAAAAATAATTTAAGAGATTTACTAGTAAGTATATGAATGTATATATACTCTTTTCATTTTGACATTAGTATGGTTTTAAAATCCAAGTTTGATTTAAAATAAATAATTAAAATGTTCCATTAGTAAGTATCTAGATGTATGTATACTTATTTAGGTTGACACAAAATGGTGTTGTCAAAATTATGATTTGTTTTCTAATTGTGTTTAGAAAATACGTAAGTTAAAGTCGTAGTTAAAATGATATGATAGCCTTCGTTTAATTATAAAAATCTGGTTCTTACAATGTACAACTGGAAATCGTTATGATACAAGTTGGTTTACATGTTGTCGTTAAATCCGTTATGTGAATATTATTATATGACTCACAATTTTTAGACACTTGATTTCATTGTTCGTATGCTTAAACCTTTATTTTACTTGTTGATATAAGTGTACATATCAAAGATTGAAATCTCCGAATATGCGGCAATCGAGTTTGCTTTATAATTGATTCCCGGTATACATGACACGTTTTATTCACTCTTTGCGAAACATGGATACAAGGCCTTTTGATAGAGGATACTTGGGCTTTTACTCGAGTGGGCTGTGGCCCGAATGGGACATGCTTGGTCCTAATGGGCTTCGGCCCAAGGTAAACTAACGCACCCTTCTTGGCGAAAACATGGGCTGCGGCCCATGAGAAGGGTAGGAGTGTAAGGTTGAACTTGTACATCTTACTGCCAAGAGGAAAAATCGAGAATTAATGGAACGTCATGCGGATGGACCTCGACTCGAAGTTGAACTCACACTACGAGTGATACGTCCAAGTGTTCCACGCGTGATATGACAACTTGACTTGACTTTCACATCACAAACACTACCTATGCCTAACACTTTACCCGGTTTTACCACACGACGACGACAAGGTTATCAAGGCATTTTCGGATTTGCTAAGAGTTGTAAGAGGCTTTTATACTAAGGACATGACCACTCGAATAAAATAACGACTCAAGAGTTTTGGAGATGCATCAAATCTACACTACCAAGCATATTCTTAAGGACTAGAAATCAAGGATGGAATCAAGTCCTTGGTGCTTAGTCAAGTGCAACACGACTTGGTTCTAACCGCTAACCATTTTACTCTTACGGACAAGACAAGTATAGATTTTTGAAATACATTTTAACACAAGAGCACTCTTGTCTCGGGTTTCTCACTAGGCGTACATGGAGATTTCGACCCAAGGTTCACCTCAAAGATTTGAGTCTCAAAACAAATGAAAGACTAGCATGTTTCCCATGCTCAAGCAAAGTTAAAAATCAAGTTTTCGACATACTTTTAAATGACATAAATGTCGACAGGAAGTGTGAGTCTCGACATGGTTTTTACTAGTAGACTTGTAAAGCTTGACTCACCTATCTTGTTCTAGTTCCTAACTCGACAGAAAAAAAAGCAAATGGACCCTTTTTTGCAAACGACCACTTAAGCTTAAGTTTACATAGTTGGTTTACCAACACACAAGTATTATCACATCAAGAGTACTTAGTTACCTAGTCAAATTACCAAGTTTCAATAAGACTTAACCCTCATTTTCTTGGCTTGTTTTTCTCGACAGGAAACTGTTTTAACCATAGGATGACCAAATCAAGTTCCAAAGTAACAAGATTATACTCATATTGCAAAGTTGTACATTCTATACTTAAAAACTTAAATGAAAACAAGACATCACAAATTAGCACTTCATTATTAATGCTTACATTACAACGAAATCATGAGGAAGGGAAAGACCATGAACCTTATCAAGAATGAGATGTGAATATGTCGATGAAAGCCAAGTCGAGGGACCTCCACACAAATCAAACCCGTATACCGATTTTGAGCAAACCCAACAACTTCTTGGTAACCTTGAGAATATTACTCTCTTGTGGTGTGTTTGAGTTTTGATTTGTGGGTGTCCTTGGTCTCTCAAGTTGCTTATGAAGAGGTTAAGAGGGGAGTCTTGGACCACCTCTTTTCATCTTGAAGTTTTGTTTGAAGCCAAAAATGGCTTACTTCCAAGACCTACTAATCTTTGGACATAAGAGATATAGTGGTGCAAAGATTTTACTTCTCCCTTGTGATTTGCTTTGATCCTCCTTGGATCCCTTCGAAATTAGTGGCGCATCTATGGAGATTTGGGAAGCAAGGTTTTTCATGGATTTGGGTATGAGAGAGATGGGTGTGTTGGATGAAGATGTTGGTTTATCTCCTTTTAGCAAGATTCGGCCTAGGATGGGAGTACAAGCTAGAGGTTGAAGATGGATCTTGATTCCTTTTGCTTTTCTTGGTTCTTGGTTTTGTCGTGAGTGGAAGAGTAAAACAAAAGGGGTTGTATTTAATTTTTATCAATTCATTTCTTGTAAAGGTATAATAAGTGTTTTAATAATAATGATAATGTAAGTAAATGTAAGTAAGGTAGGTGTATTGTATGCTTATGATTATTTTGTGTAAGTATTTGTATGTGGAATAATGATTGTATAAGATGTATGCATTTACATTATAGTTATGTATGTTTGCACTTGAGTCTTATAGAGTCATTGTTTATGTGATAATGTGTTTAAGTATTTTGTGTCCCGCGAAGCCATATTGTGACCAAGGTATCATTGTTTGACAACTTTTTATCCGTGGTATTTTATTGTTACGTGTCTGAAATACTTTATCTTTTTAATATTCCAAGTCGCGGACATCGGTTAATTGTTTTAGCGGGTCCTTATCATAGTGTCGGTACGCGTGTAGTGTCGGTCACTGGAGAAAACGAGATACCCTCTCGTCTTATAATTTAAATCATAAGACAAAATAAAATATTCATAAAATGATATGAATGAAAAAGTGATGCAGTTATCTACCGTATGCGAGTTAACTACTCAAATGATTAGGCAAAGCTTATGCATGCTTAATAAATTTGGCTTAGTAAAATGAATTACTAATTGTCAGTTAAATTTTGGTGAAAATTTACCGTGTGTCACATCCTCCCCGTCTTGGAAGAGAAAACCGTCCTCGGTTTTCAGTTAGGATTACTTGGTGAAGTAGAGAAAAGGTGTGGGTACTTGCGCTTGAATTGGTCTTCGCGTTCCCACGTGTATTCTGGACCTCTTTGAGAGTTCCAACGGACTTTGACGATCGGGATGCGGCTTTGCTTAAGCCGTTTGATTTCCCTATCCATGATTTCAATGGGTTCCTTGACAAAATTCAATCTTTCGTCGACTTGGATTTCTTCCAAAGGAATAACAAGAGTTTCGTCGGAAAGACATTTCTTTAAGTTGCACACGTGAAACACGTTGTGCACAGAGCTGAGTCCTTGTGGTAATTCAAGGCGGTACGCTACCGGTCCGATCCTAGCAAGAATTTTTGAAAGGTCCAATATAACGAGGATTTAACTTTCCACGTTTTCCGAAACGGATTACGCCCTTCCATGGCGCAACTTTGAGCATAACTTTATCTCCCACTTGGAACTCAAGTGGTTTCCTCCTTTTATCCGCGTAGCTCTTTTGGCGGTCACGAGCTGCTTGTAGTCGGCTTTTGATTTGTACAATTTTCTCGGTAGTTTCTTGGATTAACTCCGGACCTGTAAGTTGACTTTCTCCAACTTCGCCCAAAGCACACAGGTGATCTACACTTCCGACCATAGAGTGCTTCATATGGTGCGGCTTTGATACTTGTGTGATAGCTGTTATTGTAGGAAAACTCAGCTAATGGCAAGTGTTTATCCCAGCCATTTCCAAAGTCTATCACACATGCTCTTAGCATATCCTCTAGTGTTTGGATTGTTCTCTCGCTCTGTCCATCAGTCTGAGGATGGTAAGCGGTGCTCATGTCGAGGTTAGATCCTAAAGCGTCTTGAAGTGATTTCCAAAAGTTTGAGGTGAAACGGCTATCTCTGTCCGAAATGATGGAAATTGGTACACCATGGCGTGCGATGATTTCTTTCAGGTATAATTGTGCAAGTTTTTCCATTCCGTCACTTTCTTTCATCGGTAGGAAATGTGCTGACTTGGTGAGACGGTCAACTATTACCCAAATAGTGTCGTAGCCTCTAGTGGTTTTAGGTAACTTAGTGATAAAGTCCATTGTTATGCGTTCCCATTTCCACTCGGGGATTTCAGGTTGTACTAGTAGGCACTGAGGGTCTCGATGTTCAGCTTTAACCTTTGAACAAGTTAAACACCGGCTGACATATGTTGCGATGTCGGCTTTCATGTTAGGCCACCAGTACAATTTCTTCAAATCAAGGTACATTTTGTCGGATCCTGGGTGGATGGAGTATTTAGACTTGTGGGATTCATGCATAATGATGTCGCGAATTCCTCCGTAGAGTGGTATCCAACTTCGCTCCTTGAAACACAAAGTTCCGTCCGACCTTTTTACGAACCCATTTTCACTTTCTGGCATTCCGTAAAGGTTCTCATTCGGACGATTTTCCTCTTTGAGTGCTTCCAATTGAGCCTCAAGAATCTTGGTTGGAAGAGGTGAACTAATTGTCATACCCAAGGATCTGACTCTAAGAGGTTTTGGTCGCTCTTTCCTACTGAGAGCATCAGCAACTACATTCGCTTTACCCGGATGGTAACGAATCTCGCAGTCGTAATCACTGAGTAATTCTAACCATCGGCGTTGTCTCATGTTCAGTTCTTTCTGATCCAAGATGTGTTGTAGGCTTTTGTGATCAGTGTATACGACACACTTTGTGCCATACAAGTAGTGTCTCCAAATCCTGAGTGCGAACACAACTGATCCTAACTCCAAATCGTGTGTCGTGTAGTTCTTCTCATGAGTCTTCAATTGGCGAGAGGCGTATGCTATCACCTTCTCCCTTTGCATTAATATTGCTCCGAGCCCCTTATGTGAAGCGTCGCAATATACAACAAAGTCTTCACTACCTTCTGGTAAGGCCAGAACAGGTGCACTACACAACTTCTCTTTAAGGAGTTGAAAAGCTTCTTCTTCTTTTTCTCCCCAGTCAAACTTAGCGTTTTTCTGGGTTAGCTTGGTTAAAGATTTGGCAATCTTTGAGAAACCTTCAATAAATCTCCTGTAGTACCCAGCAAGTCCTAAGAATTGGCGTATCTCAGTAGGAGTTGTGGGTGTCGCCCAATCCTTTATTGACTCGATCTTAGCGGGGTCTACATGTATGCCTTGACTGTCGATTACATGACCTAAGAATTGCACGGTAGGTATCCAAAATTCACACTTTGAGAATTTCGCATACAGTTCTTCCTTCTTCAACAATTCCAAGATTAATCTAAGGTGCTCTTCGTGTTCTTTCGCACTCTTGGAATAAATTAGGATGTCGTCAATGAATACGATCACAAATTTATCCAAGTAGGGTTTACACACTCGGTTCATGAGGTCCATGAACACAGCTGGTGCGTTGGTTAAACCAAAAGGCATGACTTGGAACTCGTAATGTCCATAACGAGTTCTGAAGGCGGTTTTGGGAATTTCTTCTTCTCGAACTCTTAGTTGATGGTATCCAGACCTTAAGTCGATTTTTGAATAAACACTCGAACCTTGAAGTTGATCGAATAAGTCATCGATTCTCGAGAGTGGGTAACGGTTCTTAATGGTTAGTTTATTCAACTCACGATAGTCGATGCACATCCTGAAGGTTCCGTCTTTCTTCTTGACGAACAGGACTGGTGCTCCCCATGGTGACGAGCTTGGTCTGATGAATCCTTTTTCCGCAAGTTCCGACAACGGTTTGATAACTCCGAAGTTCCGTTGGGGCTAATCGATAAGGTGCTCTTGCCACTGGTGCGGCACCAGGCACTAAATCAATCTGAAATTCAACCTGTCGGGTCGGCGGAAGTCCTGGCAAGTCTTCGGGAAAGACTTCAGGGAATTCTTTTACTATCGGCACGTCCTCCTGACGTTTTTCTTCTCCTTCGTCTTCGTCCTTTCCGGTGACTTGTGCTAGGAAGATATGACATCCTTCCTCGATACACCTTAACACCTTGGTATAGGAAATGACATGCAATCTTGAAGCGTTTCTTCGTCACCATCCCCTTCTATTGTTAGGACTTCATCTCCGTAGGGTATTCGAACGAGTTTCTCGTCGCAAATGATGGCAGCATGATATTTTGCTAACCAATCCATTCCGACAATAACATCGAAGCTACCCAATGCTACTGGTATCAAATCGATATTGAATGGGTGGTTTAACAGGTTAAGGGTGCAACCTCTTATGATGGTATCCACTCTTTCTATGTTACCGTTAGCTAGTTCCACGTTGTATGCATTTCCTAATGCGGTTGGGGAAATATCAAGTAGTGGACTAAATGTATTAGAAACAAAACTCCTATCGGCCCCCGTATCAAACAATATGGATGCATAACGGTTATTTATAAGGAATGTACCCGTCACAACATTCGGGTCTTCCTGAGCTTCCACTTTGGTTACAGCATAGACTCTCCCACGAGCTCCTTCTCCATTTCCTTGATTACTCGTTTGTCCAACATTTCCCTGAATCCTGCCATTCCCATGGCTTCCTGGATTCCATTGGTTTCCTTGATTTCCTTCACGACCTTGGTTTCTGGTCTTTCGGCATTCATTCTTATAATGCCCTTTTTCACCACAACCAAAGCAAGTTATATTAGCCTTTGGGTCCTGAGCTGGAGCTGTTTGAACTGCCGCCAATGATTTGGACCTGCGGTTCTGGTTAAGTGTCCGATTTTCTGACAATTACGGCACTTGACGGTACTGCCCCTTGTGATGCGGTGTGCATCGATTACACAATGGTGCGATCCCGAGTACGGTTTTCTTTCTCCGACATTCACTGCATAAGCTCTAGCAACATTTTGCCTCTTGTTTTGATTGTTGCGGTTGTTCCTATTGTTGTTGCCACGGTATTCATAGTTGTTGTAACCTTGAGAATGGTCATCCCATTTCCTCTTATTGTCAACCACTTTGTCCATGGAATCCTCAATTACTTGGTCCATGAGTTTGTTGGCTACCTCGATGGTTTCATGAAGATCAATAGCCTTAGAAGTGGTTACATTGCCCTTGATAGGTTGAGGCAATCCTCCGATGTATCTCTCCAACAATCGGGTCTCGGTGGGAACCATTTCAGGACACAATAAGGCTAGCTCTTGAAATCGTTGATTATAGGCAGCCATATTGGTGCCTTGAACCTTGAGGTTCCAAAACTCATGTTCGAGCTTCTTGATCTCATTACGAGGACAGTACTTTCGAAGTACCATTTCCTTGAAGTTTTCCCATGGCATGGCATAGGCAACATCGATACTAGCGGATTTCAGGAAATTGTTCCACCAGGTCAGCGGCATCCGTGAAAGTGAATGATGCATATTTAACCTTAGAATCTTCTTCACAATTGCAGATTCGGAACACAGTCTCGAGCTTTTCGATCCACCTAGTCGACCGACAGCTCCTTCGGTTCCACTAAAGCTTCCAGTCATGGTTTTACGAAAGTCTTGATAAGTACAAGTGCGGTTGTGAGTGGGTGGTCTTGAAGTTCCAGCATTAGTAGACGAGTGGTTTGCTGCAGCTAAAGCGGCGTTTATCCGCTCATTGACTAGTTGGTCGATCATGGCTTGATTCATGATAGGTTGGATTGGAGTAGTCCTAGCAGGAGTAGTGGCCGGCAGTCGATCGGGTGTGACTCTGTTTGGAATAGCAGCATTTGCAGCTTGGTTGCGAGTGACTCTCGCTGGGATGGGAGCATTGGAGGCTCCACCAGGGTTGGTACGTTTTGATCTTCGTTTTGGCGGCATTTCTGCAGTAAGAAAGGTGATGAGATATAGAACCTTTTAAACAAGGTAAGTGTCACGTAATAGTGTGGTTATCGTAGATAGATCATATGTGCAATCTATAAACGTAAAGACAACTGGGTAGGAAAATAAGTTTGTCATAGATAGAATTTCGGTTACAAGGTTCCTACGGTACATGATGAGATACTAACTGGAGTACAACCGAAATACAACGGAATATAAAGGAAATACAATGGAGAATACAACTGAAATACGATGATAATGACTAACACTAACTGTTATAGCTCAGTTTAGTGTAATAAAATCATGCAATGGAACCTAAGGATGATCGGATGCGTAATCGCTCTATGGTAGCAATCAGCTCTCGCTGTGTATCCTCCAATCTCTCGATACGCCTCATCTGTGATGCCAACATAGACTCTAAACCAGTAGTCCTCTGCCATCCCTCTCTGACAGTATCTCTCGCAATCCACTGGACGCTCTCTAGCTCCACTAGTCGTCCGTGTATCGAAGTCTGACCTCTACCCAAAGCTCGTACTCTGCTGTCCAACTCTCTGACGTCCTCAACCTGAGTCTCAACTCTAAATCCCAGTCGCATCCTCTCGTGTCTCTCGAGTCCCATGCTCTCAAACAACACATCAGTAACTCGGTCTAAACCCTCAACACGCTGCTCGCAAGCTTGCAAGCGTGTTGGATCGATCCTCTCTAGCTGATCAGAATGGACTCCTAGCAAGGTCTCATGAGAGTCCGTGAATGAATATTCTCGGTGAGGTCGGATCATCTTCGGAGATCCGACAAGTCGGCTCGGTCTGTGCCTCAACTGGTGCAGCTTCCTCAATGGTCTCAAGCTGTCTAGTGGTGCGCTCAAGGCGCTCCATGTCTGCTGCAGATGGTACAAACGAAGGTGATGACGGACTATAGCTCGGACTAGTGACAAGTGGTACTGAACTGATCAAGCAATCAATATCTCTCCAATCAACCTCACTACTCTCCTCGGTGGAGAAAAGCTCTCTGCCCTAATCCAAATGGTGCATCAATATCCATGTCATCGTCTAATCTCTGAGTCATCCTGGAGCTTTGTCCTAGCTCCTGTATACTCTGAACAATCTCCAAACCCTGTGTACTCACATCTGCTGCTATGCTAACATATCCAGGGATACTCTCAGTCGGTATGGGCTCTGGTAGTTCTTCCTCAGGATCCTCTTCCGGATCTTCTTCCGGATCTTCCTCAGAGTAAGAATCAATAGATCTCCTGAGTCTCTGATGAGGTGGTGACTCGATGGGTGATGGTGTCAATGACTCTGAAGTAGTAGAAGGACCCATGTAGGCAGCGCGGGTCATTCGAGAAGCTAGTGCAGGCACATATGAATACCGCTCTCGATATCCAGGTACTCTTACAATCATACGGGGTTTTGCTGCGCGTCAAGAGGTGATGGAGTGGTGGTGAGGGTAGGTATAGGTGGAGTAGGTGCAATAGCTGGCTGGACTGCTAGTGTGGACTGTACGTATGGATCGGGTAGCTAAGTGTGCAAGCTGGCGGATGGTCGGTGAGTGAGCTAGTAGGATGTCCTCCTGAACATCGTGAGGAAAGGTTGGGGAAGGCATAGTCTGTGACAAGACGGTGCATATGTGTAAGTATGTGGAAAAATGCTCATGATGGATATGAAATAGTGCATAAGGAAATAGGAAATAAAACATGTAATCCTATTAAATGAACTTTAAATAAATTGGCAAGTAAGGCAAGCGGCAATCGTCGGTCGTAGTATGATGTTTTTGGTGAAAAGTAGTTATAGTTTAGGGTTTATATGTACCTAGTTCTCTACAACTTAGGCTCTGATGCCAATCTGTAACACCCCCAATTTGTTTAGCGGAAGCATACGTGTTATTTGGGAGCGTTACGGAGTTGGTGGATCACAACACAAGTAATAAAGAACGGAATACATACTCCGTTTGATTTTATAAAATAGTTTTAAAACGCTGTCTTACACCATAGTTTAAATAAATGGGTACATCCCATTAGATAAAGTGGTCCCAATGTCAAAACATCATTTTTGTGTAAAAACACTTCTTTAATACTACTACGACCATACATCCGCTTCTTGCCTTGCCTTCATGAACAAATCTTAAACACCTGAGAAAATATGCTAAAAGGTCAGCTAAAAGATGGTGAGTTCATAGGTTTAAATTAAAATAGTAAGCTTGGACCATAAGCAAAGGCATATAATCATTACAACGAATATAATGATATATGTATGAATGTCTATTACGTTAGCTCTAAGTTTATGCAACCGATACTACGGTTTCGTATGCTAAAAGATGTCATACAATATAGGGCCCATAGCAAGTGTTTTGTCCCTCAACACTTGATTCCGACATGGTATACGTTTCGCCTTGGCCTAAGCATGGCCAACCGAACGGAGGAGTCACCCTCAATAGATCTATTTATAACATTCGCGTTTCCCAATGGGGGATTGACGATTCATGAGAAAGGGCATTTTCTAGGGACATAAGGGCTTAGGCTAAACCACGTAATAGTAATCATGTAATAGTTTTGGTCCATAAAATGTTTTGCATATTTCTCACCCCAAAATGTATAAAACAATTTATCAAGTAAAAGTGGGGCTATGAAACTCACCTTAGCAATTGTGCAAAATCCGAAATGTGGGATTAGTGATTGTTGTGGAGCGGCACCGACACGCGACCTAGATAAGGAGGGCAATGTTTTAGTTCATTGTTTTAAGTATTACATACTTAAAATGGTGCAATTAATATTATTCTTATATAATGGTTTTAAAATCAACCTTTAGTTTGTAAAAATAATTTAAGAGATTTACTAGTAAGTATATGAATGTATATATACTCTTTTCATTTTGACATTAGTATGGTTTTAAAATCCAAGTTTGATTTAAAATAAATAATTAAAATGTTCCATTAGTAAGTATCTAGATGTATGTATACTTATTTAGGTTGACACAAAATGGTGTTGTCAAAATTATGATTTGTTTTCTAATTGTGTTTAGAAAATACGTAAGTTAAAGTCGTAGTTAAAATGATATGATAGCCTTCGTTTAATTATAAAAATCTGGTTCTTACAATGTACAACTGGAAATCGTTATGATACAAGTTGGTTTACATGTTGTCGTTAAATCCGTTATGTGAATATTATTATATGACTCACAATTTTTAGACACTTGATTTCATTGTTCGTATGCTTAAACCTTTATTTTACTTGTTGATATAAGTGTACATATCAAAGATTGAAATCTCCGAATATGCGGCAATCGAGTTTGCTTTATAATTGATTCTCGGTATACATGACACGTTTTATTCACTCTTTGCGAAACATGGATACAAGGCTTTTTGATAGAGGATACTTGGGCTTTTACTCGAGTGGGCTGTGGCCCGAATGGGACATGCTTGGTCCTAATGGGCTTCGGCCCAAGGTAAACTAACGCACCCTTCTTGGCAGAAACATGGGCTGCGGCCCATGAGAAGGGTAGGAGTGTAAGGTTGAACTTGTACATCTTACTGCCAAGAGGAAAAAATCGAGAATTAATGGAACGTCATGCGGATGGACCTCGACTCGAAGTTGAACTCACACTACGAGTGATACGTCCAAGTGTTCCACGCGTGATACGACAACTTGACTTGACTTCCACATCACAAACACTACCTATGCCTAACACTTTACCCGGTTTTACTACACGACGACGACAAGGTTATCAAGGCATTTTCGGATTTGCTAAGAGTTGTAAGAGGCTTTTATACTAAGGACATGACCACTCGAATAAAATAACGACTCAAGAGTTTTGGAGATGCATCAAATCTACACTACCAAGCATATTCTTAAGGACTAGAAATCAAGGATGGAATCAAGTCCTTGGTGCTTAGTCAAGTGCAACACGACTTGGTTCTAACCGCTAACCATTTTACTCTTACGGACAAGACAAGTATAGATTTTTGAAATACATTTTAACACAAGAGCACACTTGTCTCGGGTTTCTCACTAGGCGTACATGGAGATTTCGACCCAAGGTTCACCTCAAAGATTTGAGTCTCAAAACAAATGAAAGACTAGCATGTTTCCCATGCTCAAGCAAAGTTAAAAATCAAGTTTTCGACATACTTTTAAATGACATAAATGTCGACAGGAAGTGTGAGTCTCGACATGGTTTTTACTAGTAGACTTGTAAAGCTTGACTCACCTATCTTGTTCTAGTTCCTAACTCGACAGAAAAAAAAGCAAATGGACCCTTTTTTGCAAACGACCACTTAAGCTTAAGTTTACATAGTTGGTTTACCAACACACAAGTATTATCACATCAAGAGTACTTAGTTACCTAGTCAAATTACCAAGTTTCAATAAGACTTAACCCTCATTTTCTTGGCTTGTTTTTCTCGACAGGAAACTGTTTTAACCATAGGATGACCAAATCAAGTTCCAAAGTAACAAGATTATACTCATATTGCAAAGTTGTACATTCTATACTTAAAAACTTAAATGAAAACAAGACATCACAAATTAGCACTTCATTATTAATGCTTACATTACAACGAAATCATGAGGAAGGGAAAGACCATGAACCTTATCAAGAATGAGATGTGAATATGTCGATGAAAGCCAAGTCGAGGGACCTCCACACAAATCAAACCCGTATATCGATTTTGAGCAAACCCAACAACTTCTTGGTAACCTTGAGAATATTACTCTCTTGTGGTGTGTTTGAGTTTTGATTTGTGGGTGTCCTTGGTCTCTCAAGTTGCTTATGAAGAGGTTAAGAGGGGAGTCTTGGACCACCTCTTTTCATCTTGAAGTTTTGTTTGAAGCCAAAAATGGCTTACTTCCAAGACCTACGAATCTTTGGACATAAGAGATATAGTGGTGCAAAGATTTTACTTCTCCCTTGTGATTTGCTTTGATCCTCCTTGGATCCCTTCGAAATTAGTGGCGCATCTATGGAGATTTGGGAAGCAAGGTTTTTCATGGATTTGGGTATGAGAGAGATGGGTGTGTTGGATGAAGATGTTGGTTTATCTCCTTTTAGCAAGATTCGGCCTAGGATGGGAGTACAAGCTAGAGGTTGAAGATGGATCTTGATTCCTTTTGCTTTTCTTGGTTCTTGGTTTTGTCGTGAGTGGAAGAGTAAAACAAAAGGGGTTGTATTTAATTTTTATCAATTCATTTCTTGTAAAGGTATAATAAGTGTTTTAATAATAATGATAATGTAAGTAAATGTAAGTAAGGTAGGTGTATTGTATGCTTATGATTATTTTGTGTAAGTATTTGTATGTGGAATAATGATTGTATAAGATGTATGCATTTACATTATAGTTATGTATGTTTGCACTTGAGTCTTATAAAGTCATTGTTTATGTGATAATGTGTTTAAGTATTTCGTGTCCCGCGAAGTCATATTGTGACCAAGGTATCATTGTTTGACAACTTTTTATCCGTGGTATTTTATTGTTACGTGTCTGAAATACTTTATCTTTTTAATATTCCAAGTCGCGGACATCGGTTAATTGTTTTAGCGGGTCCTTATCATAGTGTCGGTACGCGTGCAGTGTCGGTCACTGGAGAAAACGAGATACCCTCTCGTCTTATAATTTAAATCATAAGACAAAATAAAATATTCATAAAATGATATGAATGAAAAAGTGATGCAGTTATCTACCGTATGCGAGTTAACTACTCAAATGATTAGGCAAAGCTTATGCATGCTTAAAAAATTTGGCTTAGTAAAATGAATTACTAATTGTCAGTTAAATTTTGGTGAAAATTTACCGTGTGTCACATGGGGGCACCCACAGCATCAAAGACCCTTGGATTCTTAGCAGTCCAACTTTCAATGATATCTTTTTCTTTCTTAAGTTCATCTTGAAGAGCCTGATTTCTTTTAACTAATTCAGTGTTTTGAATTTGCAAAGTCATAACCTCAAGCTTAGTTTGTTTTAAAAGAAGCAGTTCATCCCTACACTTGTTTAGTTCAAAACTTAGCTTGTTATATTTTGAAAAAAGATTTAATCGTTGCTCTTCTACAAACTTAAGGTCAACATTGATATAGTTCATATAAGACTGCCAATCAGAGTCATCATCCATAGAAAGTAAAATATTTACTTTCTTCATTGTGATGTTGACCCATTCTCCATTCCTGGCATGATTTTTCCCAACAGCTAGTTTGTCCTCCTCGACAGGGCCATCGGTGCCTGACATGCACCATTTCATCATCGATGAGACGGCTCTTCATCCCGGTCGAAGGTTTCAAAGCAACAAGGCCTTTGTTTTTACCACCTGCATTTAACATTGTTTGTTGTTTCTGAGGGACTGGCCTCAATCAATGCAAGCTTAGCTTTGACTTTCCTGTACTTAGCTTCAAAATCTACAGTTTTGTTTTGATCCAGATTTGTTTTGAAAATTTTGATGAGACTGATAGATTTTTGGTTGAAATTTGCTAAAGCTGAGGACCTGATTTGACCCTAATGGTTTGTAAGAGGGTTCAGAAATTGTTTTTGAAAAACAGTCTTTTGCAAAATGACCATTTTTGTGACACTTAAAGCATTCAGTGTCCTCATTTGCTTTAGCATTTGAAAAACCTTTGTTTCTTTTAGTAAACCTTCGAGAGTTAGCAAGGAGTGCCCTTTCACGAAATTCAATGTTCATGTCATTTAGGTACTCCTCACTTGATCTCTCATCAGGCTCATCATCCTGAATTTTCCGAAAATCTTGAACCACACTGTTAGAATAAAGGCAGTTGATATTGGTGTTGAAGTGGTGGTCAGGGACTTCTTGACTTACTGAGACTTCTTTAAGTCGAGGGTATCGTCGTTGATGAGGTTTTCCTCATAGACAAATTTCCCATAAATTTCGGAAGTTCAAGGGTCGGATATGATTAGCATTCCTAAGTCCCTGAGAGAAATTCAGCCACTTCTTAGGGAGACTATTGACAAAACCAAAATTGATTTCATGTTTGGACAACTTAACAGCATCATTAGACAGTTCATTTAAGAGAGTTTTGTACCGGGTGTAAGTTTGAGACAGAGTTTCTGTGTCCTTAGCCCTGAAGGTGTTATACTCAAGTTTAAGGTCCATTATCCTGTTTTCCTTGGTATAAGATGGGCCTTCATGACAGTGGACCAGGTCATCCCAGATTTGTTTAGCTGTACTACAGCTTATAACTGACTCCATAATATCATCAAGAAGACATGATATGATGATACATTTGAGTCTTTGGTCCTGGTTGACCACTCTCCTCTCATCGAGTCTCGAGCCCGGGTTTAGGCAAACCTTCAGTAGTCTTTGGGATAAATGGACCTTCATTTATACACTTGATATAATAAGGTTCCATCCCAATCAAGTCTAGGGGCAACAGCTTAATAAGCTCCACCCTTTTTGTCGACTAGTTGGGGTACATCAATTTCAGCCATAAGGATCCTGATTTAAAAACGTTTTAGAGCGGCTTTAAAAAAAAGATTTTATAATCATCCTTGCTCTGATACCACTTGTTGTTCCCTATTCACTATAGTATAAAACAGTTAAGTATTAAAAACAGATAATAGTGAATCAATGACTGAAGTAAGATGTAAGCAAAACACACTGATAAATTTTCAACATAATATTCTTTATTAGAAATCAATAAAAAAGAATACATTACCCAATTACTTGCGGAATAGTACTTGGGATTGAAATGACAAAGGGTTGGTACTCCTCACTAAGCTCAGGCTAAGTCTGAGCACAACTACTATGGAACCACTAAGCTATCTCCGGGACTGAGTTGTATTTGGAGGAGTGAAAGATGGCTTGTGTGTATGTGTGTTTTACAATTCACAAGCTTAAATCTTTCACTCCATCTCTTATGCTATTTATACAAGTATGAGTTTTAACTCTATCCTGAGTGACAAACTGACAGTTACAGAAGACAAAATACTGATGTATTTTGTCTCTGTTTACAAAGGCTAATTCTAGTAAGGGACAAAGCCACTTTCTACTTGTCAAGATCGATCGAGCCTTTCGGGAAAGTTGACTTCTTGAAGATAAGCACTCCATCTTTATCGCTTCAAGCATAACCGTTTTGTCCGGCCCATTCTTCTCTTCTCCGCCTTAGGTCTTTAGTCTAGTTTGTCTTCAGTGTTAGCAGTTGGTGAGGAGTTGAGGGATTCAGTGAGTTATTGTCATCACTCACTGAATCCACCATCTTCTCTTGACTCTTCACCCCTAAGTTCCGCCTTACGGAGTGGAGAGACTTCTTCTTCGCCTCCGAGTATCTCGAAGATGGCTCACTGAGAGACTATGCACTCAGTGACCTGTTAGTGTTTACCGGTCTAAACACTTGGGGTATTTTCTATTCAAATCCTAGATTAAAGGGGTTTGGGTATTTACTGAACCCAACAATAACCCATACTTGTTTTGGCTTTACCAATTAGAGCACTTTCAAGGAATTTATCAAGTTTCTTAGAGTTATAATGTTGTGTGTCTTTAAGTGTCACACCCCCAAATTACCTGTTTTGCAGCGGAATGGAATTCCTGGGGGTTGACAGTCATAGCATCACAGTTACAGATATATTGAACGACCTAAAGTGTCGTTTGGAAAATACATCGTTTGATTTAATAAAATAATCAGAGTTTACAAAGTATAGGTCCCAAATGAAAATCAACTTGTGCGGAAATAAGTTTGTTACAAGCCAAACGATGTTTTTAAAGTTCATAAAACCCAAGTGAGACGCGTCGTCACCGCGACTCTATGATAATGCCACATGCATGCCATGATGAATAAGCCTTAGATACCTGAGATAAAACATGCTAAAAAGTGTCAACACAAAGGTTGAGTGAGTTCATAGAGTTTACGTTGAAATGAAAAACCTTTCAAAATCGTTTATGCAGCAAAGGCATCGCAAATCCACTCAGTTCCAAGTTCCGCCCATACAAAACTTGCAACCTGTGTGTTTACAACCCATTGCCAAAATATGTATAGTTTGTGTTCAAATGCATGATGTCAAATGAATTCACATAACAGTACATTACTTAATGTATCAATATTCAATTGATATAACACATATGAGTGTTGTTTCAAATAATTCCAAGACCATGAGTTCATAATTATACCAAGACATTTAGTTCAATGATAATCCTAAGACATTTAGCTCAATAATAATCCCAAGACATTTAGCTCCGTGATAATCCCAAGACATTTAGCTCAATAATTATCCCAAGACCTTTAGCTCAATAATTATCCCAAGACCTTTAGCTCAATAATTATAATATAGAATATGACTAAACATTCAGTTCAGATAAACATATAGTTGCAATTAATCATGAATGTCATAAAAGTTGATGAGCATGTATCTCCCCCAAAGAGTTTAATAAAAGCATTAAAACAATTGAAAATGGGGCTATGGAACTCACTTGTTGCAATGATTATAATGACAAAAGTGGATACACCGAAATGTAGCGTGAATCTCTAAACTTGACCTATTATGAATGATATGATATGTAATAAGTCATGATGTAATGTTATGCATGCAATTCGAATGATATCTATACCACTTATGAATTTGTGAAAATAATATTTCTCGTCGAGAAATAATCTTTTAACGTCTTGACCATTTTTAAATTACTCCATAAGTATTTACGTTGAAATGATATCCGACGATAATCATTTAGTCATTTATTAGGAAATTATAACTTTTCGTCGTAAAATAATGTCGTTGAAAATTTCATGAAAGTGACCCAAACGGCCTCGAAAAGCTAGTCGTAAAATGGTGTACGTCGAGTGTTAAGAAACGAACTCAACGGTTTTGGGAAGCTTGTATCATTATCTCAAAGTTTTAGTGTTTAAGTTTTCGTCCTAGAGGTACCGATCATAGAGAAAAATATAGGTAAAGTATGGTACTTGTGTCCAAAATATAGTTTAAGGATGGTTTTCGGCAAAGTTTAAGTGACCGTATATTATTCATTACAACTCCGCTTGACGAATGGTTTGACATTTTGAAAAATATGCTTGGCGAACTTACTTTTACTAGAAGACATCACTTTATAAAAAGTACTTCGTCATTGTTAAAAACGACCCTCAACATGGTCCTTGGTTGACGTAAAGTTTGTCTAATAGAAATATAATAGTTTTTCTTATATAATAAAGTTACGGCAACTTGTTTAAAATGTGAATAACTTTGTCGTTATGAGTCCGTTTTCTACGTTTTATATATCCACGGAATCGTGATAACATATACTAATATATTTTTGATAAGTCGACACATTTAACAACGCTTAAGACTCATTTTGACTCGTAAAAAGTCGAGACAACATGCTGAATTTTCTGGAATTAATAGTTTTCGTCGTCAAACTTCAAAATAGCATAACTTCTTCGTTATAGCTCGTTTTAACCCGTTCAAGCTGCCACGTTTTCGTTTTAAAGTATATTTTCCAAATATCTAGCCCAAAATATTTTGCTTACTGTCGAAAATTCCAGAATTCAAAAATATGGACAGACCTTTAATTAGACTTGTAGAAATGAGTTTTCTCGCCAAACCTATTCCAACCAATTCAAAACAACTCGAAGCTATTCTAATCCTACCATACACCTTCTTAGGGTGTCATGGGTTCCTAGACATCACCAAGAGTGATTTATAACAAGGAGTAATTATAGGATGACCAATATATATATATAACTCTTAAAAACATGTAAAAGTGGTATAAACATCCATGAGACTTGCATGTTTACTCAAATATGATGAAATGAATATAACAATAAATATGAAATATGATGATGAATATGGATGCTTACTAGTTACTTGATGAGGTTTATGAGAACAAAGGATTTTTCCTAATCACCCAAGGTTTTTATTGCAAAACCTTAATAAAGAGTGAGACTAGAGTGTAAATAACTTGATTAGAGAAAAATTTATGAACTCCTTCTTGGTCCTTGTGGTTGCCGGTTTGTGCAAGAGGAGAGAAAGAAGAGAGTGTTTGATATTTTGCTTTGGATATTATGTGTATGTGTTTAGAATAAAAGTATAATACATATACTAGAGAAGATATTTGGTTAACTCAATGACTCACCCCCAAGTTGGTCGACATATAGAAAAAGAAAAGAACTAGATGCATTAACTAATAATCAAGTGTTTTAATGTTGAGTAAATGTGTAGTTAATTAGGAATAAGTGGTAACTTGTGTAAATATTTGAGCTTGTAGGGTAGCGTTAACTAAAAATATATTTTAACGGGTCAAAATAAAATATATTGAAGTCATAAAAATTATAAAAATACATTTCTTACATGAGTTGAGTGAAATAAATATTTATCGTGTAGTTTTTAAGAAAACCGTCGTAATTATATAAATATAACAATTTATATACGAAATAAATTGAAAACATCGGGTAAATTAATAATATAATTTTTATAGTCTTAAAATGAGTATAAAAATATATTAGGAATATTTTTGGAAGTGTCGGATCAAATGTTCAAAATAATTAATTACGCGATAACGTTTATTTAATATGAAAATAAACGTTTAATGAAAAATGCAAACCCATGCATAATATTGATATGAAATGATGTTATTGATGATATGTAGACTAAATCTAGTCTATATGAAATGTCCTCGATGAAATGTTCATGAATTCGCAGCTAAACCATTAAGGTTACGCGAATTTGATGCTCGTAAATCTAGTTTACGATAAATGATAAATGATGAAGCATGAGTAATGTTTTGAAATATGACCTGAAAATACGAGTTGTCACATTAAGAGTATCAACACTGAGTTCTATGTTGTCTTTAGCTTTTGTGACTTTCTCTAGTTCTTCTTTTAACACACTTGTGGTGGTGTCTTTAAAAGAAATTTCCCTATTAAGTACATCAGTTGTTTCAGAAAACTTTGACTCATTTTCTTTATAATGCACAATTTTTTTTCTAACACTACTAAGCCTCTTTTATGATTTGCTAAGTTATAACTGGTTTTAGAAAGCTCTTCAGCCAATTTATCAAACTCAGTTTTAAGAGACTCATATTTACTTAATGGGACACATGTATCTGAGCAATTTATTTCAGTGAGTACCTTAGATACGAAAGCCATGTTGATTGGACTTTCTTCTTCATCAGCCATGAAGCTCTAATCATATCCAGCACCATCAATAGCCACCATCGCTTTAGAAGAAGAGTCATCAGCTTCACCACTCTTTCCTTTGTTCCTGGGGCTTCTGAATACCTTGGCAAAATGCCCAAGCTTGCCATAGTTGTAGCATTCTACCTTTCCCTTGTCAAACCCAGTAGTATCTCCATCATTGATCTTAATCTGCCTACCAGTTCTCTTCATTAACTTTCTTGCCCTTATACTTATCAAGGCAATGTTCCACTTGATATCCATCTCTTCCATGTCATCTTCATGGATCTGTCTCAGGTCATCATGAGTGATCTGAGATCCCTTTTGCTGCTCAGAGATGAAAGCATAAATTGTACTTTCATTGATGCCTGCTGCAGTGGTGACCAAACAATCAGTATTAACATTAGTACCAGGAGTACTAACACCAAAACTGTCCTTATCATTACTAGTGACTGGGTGAGCCACAAAGGCTATGTTTTGTGACCCAGAACAGGAAGATGCAGCTGCAACTCTCTTCATGTCTTGTTCAATTACCTTAAAGCTATTGAACAGATTGTTTAACCCCATAGTTTCAAATTCTGCCTTATTCTTCTATACAATGACATGAGAGTCCCATTTTGGTGATGGAAGACTTCTAACAAACCTCAGATTGACATCTTCCTGAGAGATATCCACACCCAATACTGCCAGTTGACTGATAAGTTTTTGAAACCTATTGTAAACTGGGTCAATGGACTCAGTTGCACCAAAGAATGAAGTTTTCAAACTCTTGCTTCAAAAGAGTTTTATGAGTTTTCTTGGTGGCAAAGTTCCCACCAAATCTGGTCTCAATGGCTTTGAACAAAGTCTGAGCATCCTTGTGTTTGCTGAAGTTGAGTTGATGATCATCTGGTAATGCCATAAGTAGAATACTTCTGACCTTGAGATCATTGCCTCTTTGAGCCATTTCATCAACAGTGACAGGTTCACCTTTGTCTTTAACAACAATTTTGCCACCAACTTCTTCAGAAACAATGGACTTGTAGGAGTCTTCATTGAGTACAATGTTCCACAGCTTAAAGTCAAGTACCAAGAAGTACTGCTCTATGCGCATTCTCCAGAGTTCATATTCATTTGGTACCGAGGAACTCGTAACAGACAGGCTGGGTTTGCTTGAGTCAAAATCCATTTCTACAGATTTGTCACACAGGATCTTCTAAAAACAAAGCTTCAGGACACAAGCTCTGATACCACTTGTGGAGTCCCAAACCTTGGATCTAAAACACTTAGCTTGTAAACGTGTAGTTGCCTTGGATGGTTCCAAAACAACAATGAGAAACTTTGTCGTGAATACACACAAGTATGTGGAATCTACTTAAATGCACTTAGAAGATTAAAGTAAACACAAGTATAATACCAACGCTTCAATATTATTAATGAATAATATGAGTACTCTCCTAGTACTAGGGTTTACAACCTTGAAGTTTTTCTTAAGACGGCTAGGGTATATGTAAGATTAGTTCTTACCTAGCTAGGATCTCCTTTTATACACTAAGGAGATCCCTTACCAAGGTAACTATGTATTAAACGTATCATATCTTCTATTGGTATAGAAGATATGCTTTTACTGACCATACACGACATTCCTTACATAGAACAGTATAAACTTAACACTATCAGTACTAACTTTCATACTATCAGTACTAACTAGTTAATACTCTTATAATATCTCTATCAGTACTAACTTCCAAAGCTATAAGTATTAACTGCAATTGTGAATTTCCCAACATTAGTTTACTAGCAACTAATTCCGCCCTCTCATTCAAAACCGAGATTTTTAAAATATAAAAATACAAAAATAATCATCCCTCACCTTTAGACTTAATTCGACATACACTTCAGCTTAACGACACTATTCCCCTAGAGAACGATCAATCCCCCGGACTTACTCTACTACACAACAACGATCAGGTACACTGCCTTGAGGATTTCAAAACTTCTTGAGATCCCTCGAGAAGTAAAACTCCTTGTGAGGTTGCAATATCTCGCATCAAGTTTTTGGCGCCGCTGCCGGGGAATAGTTATTTCTTAGGCTTGATTTCTATTTCGTTTAGGTCTACTCACAAGATTCCTATCAAGTGAGATTTTTTCTTTTTTTTAGCTTTCTTGTAGTCTATCTTTTTCTTTGTCCTTTGTTCGTAAAACTTGTCCATTGATTCTTCCATTCACCATTATGGAGAACGCGAATCCACTATATCCGCGATTAGATTTTCTCATGAAAAAATATAACATTACTAAGGCGGATCAATCAAGATGGTGGAATGAGGTAATAAGAACGGGATCTTATATAGATATATTTGAGTACCTTGAGAAAAGAGACCAAGTTCATAAAAAGTTTAAGGATTTCACCTTAGGAGTTCCATCAAGCCCACAAAATACCTCATATAGTGAAACCTATGCATTGTATGAGCTTTCACCTAGGATAGACTCTCGTGAACAACCTCCATGCTTAGAAACTATTTTTAGTGAGGCCCTTAGGATGACTAACACCCCCTTGTCGGAGCTTTCACCTAGGGTATTAAGTGATGACTAACACCCCCTTGTCGACACAAGGGAGGGTGAGTCATTTGAGTTACTAAATATCTACTTTAGTATAATCTTATTATACTAAACACAAACACATTCACTTCATTATTCACAAGTAAAAGATCAAAACCATTTCCTTCCTCTCTTCTCTCTAAAACCGGCAACCACAAGGACCAAGAAGGGATCATCAAAATATTTTCTAGACAAGTTTTATATACTCTAGTATCACTCTTGATTAAGGTTGTGCAATAAAAACCTTGGGTGATTAGGAAAAATCCTTTGTTCTTATAACCTCATCAAGTTATCTAGTAAGCATCTCATGTCCATTTTTCATCTTTCATATTTATTTCATATTCATTTCATCATATTTGAGTAAAACATGCAAGACTTATGGATGTTTATACCACTTTTACATTGTTTTTAAGAGTTATATATATTTATGTCATCCTATAATTATTCCTTGTAATATATCACTCTTGGTGATGTCTAGGAACCCATGACACCCTAAGAAGGTGTATGGTAGGATTAGAATAGCTTCGGAGTTGTTTTGAATGGGTTAGAATAGGTTTGCCGCGAGAAAAACTCATTTCGACAACTATTATTAAGGGTCTGTCCATATTTTGAAAATCTGGAAATCTCGACAGTGGATAAAAAATTTTGGCCTAGATATTTAGAAAATACACTTTAAAACGAAAACGTGACCGCTTGAATGGGTTAAAACGGAGTTATAACGAAGAAGTTATGAATTTTTGAAGTTTGACGACGAAAACTAATAATTTCAGAAATTTCAGCATGTAAATGTCACTTTTTACGAGTCAAAAATGAGGCTTAAGCGTTATAAATTGTGTCGACTTATCAAAAATATATTAGTATACTTTAATACGAATCTAAGGATATAGAAAACGTAGAAAACGGACTTGTAACGATTAAATTACACGCGTTAAACAAAGTTGCCGTAACTTTATTCTATTAGAAAAATTAATATATTTTCTATTAAACACATACTACGGCAACGAGGGACCATGTTGAGGGTCGTTTTTAACAATGACGGAGTACTTTTTATAAAATGATGTCTTCTAGTAAAAGTAAGTTCGCCTAGCCTATTTTCCAAAATGTCCAACCGTTCATCAAGCGGAGTTGTAACGAATAAAATATAGTCACTCAAACTTTGCCGAAATCCACCCTTAAACTATATTTTGGACACAAGTACCATACTTTAGCTATATTTTTCTCTATGATCGAGACCTCTATGACGAAAACTTAAATGCTAAAACTTTGAGATAATGATACAAGCTTCCCAAAACCGTTGAGTTTGTTTCCTAACACTCAATGTGCACCATTTTTCGACTAGCTTTTCAAGGTCGTTTAGTCACTTTCATGAATTCTTCAAATGACATTATTTTACGACGAAAAGTTATAATTTCATAATGAATCATTAAATGATTATCGTATGATATCATTTCAACGTAAATGCTTGAAAAGTAATTATTAAATTGTCAAGACGTTATAAGAATTATTTTTCGACGATAAGTATTATTTTCAAAAATTCACAAGTGGTATGGATATCGTATGAATTGTATGCATAACATTACATTGTAACTTATCATATATCATATCATTCATAATAGGTTCAAGTTAGAGATTCACGCTACATTTTGGTGTACTCACTTTTGTCATCGCATCATTGTACCAAGTGAGTTCATAGCCCCACTTTCTATTACTTAATTATTTTACAAACTCTTGGGGGAGATACATGCTCAACTATTTTAATCGAACACAAATGCTTTGAACTGTATGCTATATCCAAATGTTTTATTGTCACTAAGTAATCAATTGCGATGTTTGAAGTCCCTACATCATGCACCATTAGTCACTTGCGAGTGAGCGCGAATATTGTGAATAGGCCTATTGGAATTAACACTCCCGCTCATATTGACCCAGTTAGGAAATCGAACGCTATATTTGAATCATTAAGGTAAATTGGCAAGTTTACCTATTAGGGCTGCGATGAAACGATTTTACCAATTTCTATTGGTACGAGGTTTACGCTTTGGTTGTCATGAACTTAGTGAAATAAATGTTGTTTTGTTTTCAACGATGAGTGTGAATTAATGTAACTCACACTACGAATATTGTGTTCAAATGAATTAATTAAACCTATGAATTTCACTCAACCTTTGTGTTGACAGTTTTAAGCATGTTTTATCTCAGGTATCTAAGGCATTCACTTCATGGCATGCATGTGGACTTATCATAGAGTCGTGGTGACGACGCGTTTCACTTGGGTTTTATATACTTTAAAACATCGTTTGAATTGTAACAAATTTATTTCCGCACAAGATGATTTTCATTTGGGACCTATACTTTGTAAACTCTGATTATTTTATTAAATCAAACGATGTATTTTCCAAACGACACTTTAGGTCGTTCGATATAACTGTGATTGTGATGCTATGACAGTCAACCCTCAGGAATTCCATTCCGCTGCAAAATAGGTAATTTGGGGGTGTGACACCAAATGTGTCAAAATATTGTGGAAAGCAACCAAGCCTTAAACCATGAGTTGGATCAATTACTAGGTTTGGCTTCATCACTACCTAAGGAAACAATTCGGGAGGATTTAGCCGAACATGAACACATTGAACAAAAAGGCTTAGTTTTTAATATCAATGACTTTGAATCTCAAGGAACACGTGATGAACCCTCTAGGAAAATGGAAATTACTGATCAATTTATTGAGGAAGATTCCTATGATTCGGACTTAGAATTTGAAATGGCTAGAGAGGGATTTGAGATACTTAGGAACATGTTTGTGTTAAATTCCACCAAAACACATGACGAGCATATAGGTGATCTAGATGTGAGTGAGGATAAGGTGAAGAGTCTAGACCCACAAGGTATCCCACAAGTCCCACCATCATTTAAGGCATACACACTGCCCGTGACTTACCCGTAAGTAGTAGAAGAGACTTTAGGAATCCCGATGGAGGTAGAAACTTTGAACCAAAAGCAACTAGAGGATATAGGTTTGAATACTTGTAGTCTCAACCTTACTCTTAGTTCTAGGGAATTTCCTAGTGTTGATGAACCGGAACCTCAATCTTTACACAATTTTCCATCGTTAGATATAAATCTAGGAGACAAAAGAGGAACCGACTCACCCATCAACCCATTTAGTCCGAGTAGTTTTAGGATAAAGGAAGCCATTCACACACCCCCTTCACCTCACGTGGCAAATTTCCACCCTAAGGGTGTGTATCGCTACTATCACCTGCACCTAAGCTTAAGTGTAGGGAGAACTTCCCCTTTATCCATTAAATGAGGGTAGAGTCACGCTCGTGACTCGAACAAAAACAAGCGCTTCTTGGGAGGCAACTCATATTTATTTGTTTGAATGTTTGTTTTTAATTTTTATTTGTGTTTTCATGTATTCTTTTCATGATTGTTTATTCTCATGTTAGACTTTGTGAAAATGCTTTATTTTGTTTTTAACTTCGTCTTAATTGCATATAAAGGTATTTTACAAAAAGATAAGTGTAGGGAAGATCACATATGTTTTTAAGAACATGAACATGAGATTAACAATAATTGAAATTGTATATATATGTGTGTTTGTTAGAGTCAAATGCTTGTATTGAGTCATAATTGATGTTTTGCAGGAATTTTTCCAGGTTTTAATGAGGCAATTTTTCCAGAAAACGTACCAGACCCTTTCTGTCAGGACAACCTGACGGCGTCGGGATTAAAACCCGACGGCGTCAGGAAATGTGGAAACAGATTCTCAGTTTTGTTTTCTGTCTAACTTGTGATTTTTTGGAAACTTCCAATTCTTAATTTTCCAGAAAAACTGCAAACTTCCATTCCACAAGCATTATATCTTATTTGTTTTGATTTCTAAGTCTGGAATTACATCTTGTTGTGATTTTTTTTTTGTTCGGTTTGATGCTTCGGGTTGTTGTTTTCTTCTAAGTATGCAGGTTATTTTAAACAACAAGAAGAAACACATTGAATAAAGCTTATTACTTATGCGTTCTTCTTGGAAGAGGATTTAACCGCAACTTCATACATATCCTGCCGAGCTAATCAGGGGAGTACTAGTTTCTTTTCCTTACTTACATTCCTTTATCATAATTTATATACTTCTGGGGAACATTGGGGACAATGTTCAGTTTAAGTGTAGGAAGGGAGAATAAAACGGGAACTTAGAAACTATTCACTCATTTGATCATTTGTCTTGTCATTGGTAATTTGTGTAATAAACTATGAGAAATATTCGTTAGGGCAATTTTAGCGCCAAAATTAGAAAAAATTTATGACATTTACGAGGCAAACTTTAGTCTTAATAAAACGTCTCATGGATAGGAATTATATGACTAGCAAAAAAACCATTTACCACTCAAATTCCACCCCAAAAATGTGAGGTTCGCCCCTAGATCTTTAGGAATAAAAGCATTCACCTTTAATGCTTAGAGAGTGTACCGGTAGTATAATAGATTCTAGAACTTGTTTTGTGATGCATTCCGAGATCTCTAGTGAGACTACACTTGTGTAGTTAGGAGTAACTAAGTGATAAGAGGCATTAGGATAACCCTCGTTTGAAACCTATATTATAATTACATCTTCCACATCGGTTGAGTAATTACCCCACACCCTTGCGATGTACTCATCTTTAGTACACGATACCCCTAGTTAACCCCTCAAAGGCTATCTTTTTCGCGGTTCTCGTGATGTTTCGGTTTTCCGGAATATCAATGAAGAACGTTGTTTATAATCCACCCCCAAATGTACACCCAAATCGCCTTAGCCTACCTTGTATGCACTCATCTTTAGTGCATTATTGTTATCATTACTAAACCCTTAGTTCAAATATCTAGTTACTTGCATGGTTGCTAAGTCGAGTCATATCTTTTGTACACAGTTTTGGGACGATTGGGACTCATGGATAAAAGTAATATTTTATGGAGTAACGGGAAAGAACGATAAATTCAAATTCCATTTGCCTACATAATTAAATACTCCAAGTGTTTTGATCTTTTCAAATCGGTTCAATTAGTGTTAGAGAAATAAAAACTCAAGTGTAGGGATGCTCCTATAAATCCCATATATTTTGATGTTATCGTAGGGGATAGAAGAGTAAAAAAGTATGAAAAAAAGAGTGTTCAAAAAAAAGAAAAAATGAAGAAAAAACATACGGGCTACCATCCTACATCTATATTTATGTTTATGTTTTTAAATTTATGTTTGTTTTGTTTCAATTTATCTAGAGTTAGAGTCGAGTCTTGGCTTAGCAACGTTACGCTTTACATGCTTGTAACATAAAATTCTTGACTTGCCACCACTAAATACCCCCTATCCAACAAAACCCTTTGTTTCCCTACCCAAAGTCTAACGTTACAACCCTTGTAAAGACCTCTTAGATAGTTTTTCCTAGGTGCTTACGCCAAAGCAATGAAGGTTTGATCTATTCTTAAGCTTATGGTAATCTATGTACTATGTCAGGTAATGAGTGTTTATCTTCCATTTCCATTCATATTATATTTCATATAAACCCGAGAGATGAGAGAATCCAAACACCACTTGTGAGGTGCTAATATAATTTTCCTGCTTGTTATGACTATTGTGGCGCTTTTACTTGTTGTAAACTATTTTAAACCAATGTTTCATTTGCTTGAGGACAAGCAAATACCAATTGTAGGGATATTTGATAAGAATTTAAAACGTACGCTTTTAGGGGGTCATTTAAGCCCTATTTTGACACATTTTATATCTGTTACTGCTTAATTTCGTTCCTTTTCACTTTTTAGGTCTTTTGGAAGCAAAATGCTGGAATGAAGCACATTTGGACGAAAAGGAGCAAATACATGAATAAAATGGCAAAGTCAAGATCGAAGCCACTCAAGACTGATCAGCAGAACCTGACGGTGTCCCATCCAAAGGGCGACGCCGTCCCTCTATGAAGACTTGATCAAAACATGCACGCGACGGCTGAGTGAAATTTCTGGTCATATAACCTGACGGCGTCACGCCTTAATTCTGGAAGGCGTCACTCACAAAATCTACACCAGAAGCCCAAGATTTAAGACTCAGATGACGTCGCTACTAAATACTGACGGCGTCACACATCTCAACTGACGCCGTCACAAGCTGATCAAGACTATCACAACATGAGTGTGAAGTAGCTGATACTGTTTTGGCCATAACTTTTGCATATGAACTCGGATTTAGGTGATTCAAAATCCCACGCGACCAGAACGAGAAAATCTACAGTTTAGTGAAAAAGTCTTCATGACGCCGTCACCCTTTGCCGGCAGAAAATATGCCTATAAATATAACATTATAACTTCACTTTTTGTAAGCCCTAAACCCTAAGTCCGATTCTAGGGTTTAAGTCGGTGTTTTTCTAGAAACTTAAAGCGTTTCAATCACTCCATAAACATCTTGTAATGGTTTGTTGATTCTATCTTAATTCATGTCTTCCCATTATTATGCTTGGCTAATTCATCTAGTGTTTTCTTATGATTGTGTGAAACTTGTATATAATTGATTAGATCTTATTGTTTTCTTATTGATGCTTATATCTACCTTCATCATTAAGGTGTGACAAATTCAATGAGTCTAATTGATTTAGTTTATAATTCTTGAATCCTATTGTCTCTTGTTTAATTGGTTGTCGCACTAGATTAAGGAAAACTTGCTTCAATCGTCGAGTTGTGAGCTTGAACGTCCTAAATAGTGATCTATAGCCCTACAGTGCACTAGTTGGCTTTCGTTGTATTTATTGCTTGAGTTTATGCTTATAGAATTAGGGGCCACCGACACCTCCCTATGAATAAAACATGGAATACACACACCAATTAAAACAAGGATGTGACAATTCAGTAGGTAGAATTGGATAGCTAGCAAGGAGTAATGCATCATAAGTAGATACGCTTCACTTCTCTTGTAGATTGCACTTTAGTTTAGTCAGTAGCATTTGGGTTAGTTGACTAGCAACTAATTCCGCCCTCCCATTCAAAACCGAGATTTTTAAAATATAAAAATACAAAAATAATCATCCCTCACCTTTAAACTTAATTCGACATACACTTCAGCTTAACGACACTATTCCCCTAGAGAACGATCAATCCCCCGGACTTACCCATAATACACTACAACGATCAGGTACACTTCCTGGAAGATTGCAAAACTTCTTGAGATCCCTCGAGAAGTAAAACTCCTTGTGAGGTTGCAATATCTCGCATCAGAGATTCGACAAGCAACATGTGTAATAAGTAAACTTTTGATTACAAGTGAGGCTCAACTTACATCACAACTCAATATGTAAAGAACTAACAACGAGAGTGATTTCAAAAAAGTGCTTGATGAGCTCAAGAAACAACTCGATCAGTTTTTATGCCATATAATTATAGATACAACTTTCAAGAGTTTTCTATGATTTAATGGGTAAAAACTTTTAGAATTTAAGAGATAGGTTTATATCTAAATAAGCTTTTTGGTGAGAAAACGAAAAACAGAAAGAGAGAATAAAATCGTGTGTTAAAATAAAAGAAGGTATACTTCATGTGCAAGAATAAGCACATGAAAAGAAAAAGATAAAAGATATGTCAAAGCACAAAAAATATAGACAGAGTGGGACTTTTTTATTTTATTTTATTTTTTTTAACTTAACAAACTTTGTATATATCTTAGAATTCACAATGGCAACAACTCAACAACAACAACAAGTACTTCATGTTGACCGGGTTAGGATTGGAAAGAAAAATCAATATTGGGATCCCCTACTTTCATGTGTGGATACCCGATAATGGTCGAGATTTTGAAGAAACACTAGTAATACTCTCACATGCACCACATCAGTTCCCATTATCTACATTTACTATTTTTGGAACACCATCATATATGATCACAAAGCCAGAACCTAAAGGGCAAGATTGATCAACACGAGGTTGAACTCAGTCTTGACTTCTTTCGCATTGTGCGACGACTACCCAATAAGACAGACCAATGGAAAAAGATAAATTTGAGAATGTTGCTAGATCATAAGAGGCTCTTCATTTTCTTCAAGAACTTGGGTATGATAAGACTATAGAACTACTTCGAAATCTCTCAAGTATCAAATGAAATAACATTCCGCAGCCATGGCTATCTCTACTAACTATCCTAGTTCGTTGAACAACGGGCAAGGAATCAGGACTGGATCAATTCATGCTTCATACTCTAAAGACGATACATGAAGTTGTTCTTTTGAGACACACTGATTATGCGTAGTTGATTTGGAATGAACTTCTTGAACATATCTGATTAGTCCAAAAAAATACAAATGGTGAAGTTTGTGTCCCCGAATCGTTTCCCAACGAAGGTTGAATGGAGATTTTAACTCGAGTCGCGTTTTCGTGAATTTGAATAGTGAAAAAGTAGGAAATTTGGGTTTTTACACTAAAATTGATAAACATAAGCTAAAAACAACTTACTAAGCATCTAAAATAATAATATGAAGCAAGTAGGGGCTAAAACACAAAATCTCGGGCTAATCCCGATCTTTAAAAGTGAAATAGAGAAATATAACCCTACGAACGCAAAACTATTTTTCCTACGTGCTAAATGACAAAAGAAAATTATAGGAAAAAGCCGGATATTTTTTTAATTTTTATTTATTTATGAATTAAAAACTGAAATTTAGAAAATTAATTATAAAAAATATTAAATGGATCTGGAAAAATTCAAAAAATTCAGGGAAAGTATTTTTACATAAGCTAAATAAAAGAAAAATAAAAACGAGCCACAACTTATCCGATATAAGCTGGGATAAGCTAACTAAAAGTTGTGGGGGGTAGAAACTGTTTGTGTACTTAAAACATTTATTGCTGCCCCTAGGAATTGTAAGTCCCAGTCTTGTGATGGTAAGGGTGTTGGGGTTAAGTGTTGTGATTGTGAGGTTAATGTCAACCGGGGTTCATCTTTTTTTTGCACTGAAAATTATTATTATTTTTTATTTTCTTTGAACAAGCTTAACAATTAAGCTGAGATAAGCTTGTAAAAACTGAAAATTGACTCAGACCTTATGAATTTAAGTCAGAATAAGCAAATAGAAAGTAACTAAAACCAAACTAATCTGCTAAAAACAACTTACTAAGCATCTAAAATAATAATATGAAGCAAGTAGGGGCTAAAACGCAAAATCCCGGGCTAATCCCGATCTTTAAAAGTGAAATAGAGAAATATAACCCTACGAACGCAAAACTATTTTTCCTACGTGCTAAATGACAAAAGAAAATTATAGGAAAAAGCCGGATATTTTTTTAATTTTTATTTATTTATGAATTAAAAACTGAAATTTAGAAAATTAATTATAAAAAATATTAAATGGATCTGGAAAAATTCAAAAAATTCAGGGAAAGTATTTTTACATAAGCTAAATAAAAGAAAAATAAAAAACAGACACCAACTTATCCAGATAAGCTGGGATAAGCTAACTAAAAGTTGTGGGGGGTAGAAACTGTTTGTGTACTTAAAACATTTATTGCTGCCCCTAGGAATTGTAAGTCCCTAGTGCGCAGATGGTAAGGGTGTTGGGGTTAAGTGTGCTTGTGAGTGTGCAGACCAGGGTTCAATCCCTGGTTTTGCACTTTTTTTTTGAAAATTATTATTATTTTTTATTTTCTTTGAACAAGCTTAACAATTAAGCTGAGATAAGCTTATAAAAACTGAAAATTGACTCAGACCTTATGAATTTAAGTCAGAATAAGCAAATAGAAAGTAACTAAAACCAAACTAATCTGAGATCAATTAAAAGCTAACAAATAGACTATTGTAATGAACACAAGCTAACTTAAAGCTAAAGTTTAAGCTACAAAACAACTTAAAAAAAACTAACAAGCACGTATAACCAATAATAAGCAGAAACTCAAAACAAAATAAGCTAAATTGCCAAAAAGCACTTAACAGATATTCAAGTTCAAAAAGCCTAAGTGGATGAGTTTAAGCTTATCCACCAACTTATTTACCATAAGCTATAAACTCAATCAAGTTTAAACTTCAAGAACGACCAACTAAGAGCTTAATTGCCAAAATTTAGACCAGAAGAAGCTGATCAGAGCTTATGGAAAGCTCTTGAAATTGCTGGATTAGTCTGCAGACTTAAGTTCTCTTGGTAAAAAATCCTTTGAATGAGACCTTTTAAGCACAAATTCAAACAAGCAATTGAACTCCAAATTCTATTTTTATTGAAGATAGATTAAGATTGGCTATTGAAAAGTTCAAAAATCACTTTGCACATCTTAAAGAGCTTATTAATAAGCTGTTATGGTTACTGATAAAGGCTGTGATAGAATCTAGCTATGATATGTTTTGACTTATGAAAACTAGAATGACTCTTTACTCTTTTAAACTATAGAGTCAAACTAATTCAAATACTCATTTTAAGCACTAACCTTACACTTACAAAATGTTTAAGACAACTTATTTGAAAAAACTTAATCTAACTGACCTTTAACCACTTTTTGACAGTAAATTCTAAAAAATGAAACAAAAAGTACTCAAACTACAAACAAACTTGTGAAATTAACTCTAAAACACATGTTTATGTTAAATCTAAACTGATTTTGAAAATTTACTTGACCAAATTAACTTTTTACACCTTAAAGTCTCTAATGCCAAACACCCCTTTATAAATCCAAAACCTATTTTAACACAGTTTAAGGCAATAACCTTGAATGAATCAAACTCCTAATGAAAGTTTAAGATCAAAAGGCAGATAAAAACTTATTTTAGAACTTGAATTAGCTGTTTAACAACTTATTCTACTTAATGCTTATTTTTGGTTTTTTATGAGATTATAAATGAAATTTCACTACTACTAATGATTAGACTAAAGTACACAAATCAAAGCATGATTAAAGCAAATATAAGTAGAACTTAAACAAATAAGAAACAACTAAGCAGAATAAGCAGTCTAAACTAAATAATAAACTAAATAAGATCTTACAAATCCCCTAGCTAAACAAGGGGTTTAAATTGCTCGCGGAGCTACTCTACAAGCTCTAGCTTGTTTAAAACAAGCTAGTAAAACACACTAAGCCCTTCCCTTTCTGGCTTACTTCCAAACTGCTTATTTTTTACTTTTTCTGCTGACTTTTTGACTTTTTAATAAAATTAAGATGTAAGCTTACCTAAAGCTATATAAGCTTTAGTAAGCTTATGTTTAAGTTGTTTAAGCTTGTTTGACAACTTATTTAAATTAATCAGCCATTGAGACAATAAGTAAAAACAAAAAGAAATTATTAAAATGAAGAAAACTATTCTTTTATTAAAAGTAAATGCATAATACAATTTGAAACTGAATTTAAACAAACAATTTAAGCTTAAAAACTTAATTGAAAATAGAAATTGACAGAGTAACAACACACTAAAAACTACCCCTAAAATCTGAGAATGAGGGGGTATTTATAGGAAAGCCTTAAGGTCTTCAATTAGGGTTTGGGAATGATCTAGAAGCACCAATCTTCACCCTTGATTCATTAATTGCATCATCCAATCAATCACAACCCTTAGATTAGATCAATGAGGTGTCTCAGCCAATGAAAAGCCTTCCTTTGTCCACTTTGGCAATCCTTGATCATGTCAGCATCAAAGATGCTTAGTACAATGTTTCATGTGAGGGTATTGCCAAAATTTCATCTGAGAAGAAAGGGAAATAATGGTCTTTCAGTTTGGCGGGCAAGGGTACTTTTAGGGATTTATTAATATTATTTTGACTAGTTTAGTGGGTGTTGACCTGGGTCAGAGTCGGGTTAAAAAGGGTAGGGGAAAATGGGATTAAAAACCGGGTAGAATTTATTAAAGTGTTGGACTTTAGTGATGGTTGGGCCAAGGGTAAGATAGGATAGATTGGGTTGTGTTTTTATTAGATTTATATCCGGATGCAAAGATAAGGTATTTTAAGGACCATTATTGCCAAGTTATGATAATCCAAGGACCAAAGATGTAATTTTGGCAATGTTGAGGATGTGACTTGTAATTATGGATAATGATGAGGGTATATATGCCAAATATGATCCAAAACCGTAAAACTGAATCCCCGGCTCCTCTTTCACACTCTTCTCTTTCCTGTGCTCGTTTTTCTTCTGTTTTGTCTTTTCTTTGTCCATTTTTTGTGATATCCGTACCTGCACATGCATAAACTCAAGAAACACACAAATATTAAGCATTAACGGCTCATTTCCGGTTTATTTGGGTCGGTTTTGATAAAGAAAAGGTATATGTTTTCACATATACCAATATCGAATCAAAGGGCAAGAGTTTAAAGACAATTCAATTTATTCCCTATGTTCGATTCACCAAGCTCATCATCTAAGGCTTGATGAGCTTATATATCTGTAAGACTGAATAAAGTTCATCCCAATGATGAAGTCATGAAACATTTACGAGCAGAGAAGTCTAAAAATATTCGAGACCTAATCAGCTCAACAATATTCGACTCTTCTCAACTCTCAACTCGCTTATATCCCGGACACTGGCTATCTAATATAAGGTTATAAATAGCGTGAAGCATGGCATGACCAAACCTCGCGCCTTAGGAGCTATGGTGAAGCCACAAAGTTTTTAAAGTGTGACTTAAAGTCATAGCCTAGAACCGACACCTTTGTCTATTTCGTAACGTGGAGGTCAGGGCTCGCGCCATGACGACGCTATCCTTTTAGAACCTTGATACACTCTTAAAGACAAAAGAGCTATTGGGGTAAACCTAAAGGACCATCCATACAACTTTTCCTATCTTACATTCCCATCTTTAGACCCGTTTCACACCCGGACTATCCACACGCCAATCCTAAATCTATTTTCATCTAGGGTTTTTGCTTCTAGTGTTATCTTCTCTTTCTTTTACAAACAACTTCACCGTCTCAAACAAGCACCGACAGAATCATGACGACGGTTGTACCAACATCAGAAGAAGATCCCGTACTCTCCGTGGTCCGTTTCACCGCTGAGATGTCATGGGCTGAAGCTGGTCCTGAGGTAGCTGAGCAGCAAGTGAGCAGCTTGTGTTTGGAGGCTCAAGAGTGTGTGATTGGTGGAAGGTGGTTGGATTTAGCTTCTCTTATGATTACTTCTGCTGATTTGATTGTCCCAAAAGCTTCTGATAAAGGTTGTTGTTTTATATTATCTATGTTTATTTAATCTAGTTGGTCACAAACTTATGTTGGTGATTTAACATTTTAATGGATATGCAACTAGTATACTATGTAAGGACGATGATTTAGCATCCTACCTGATAAGTAAATGGGATAATGTAGTAGTAATATATATTATTCGAATAGGGTGGTTTGGTAGTTAGGCTTCTATTATTTATGAGATTGACTAGTATGGTAATTTAGTGGCATTTGAAAAAGTACGCATAAGCAGGAAACCCGTGAATCTGGTGATCAAATTACTCGATTAGCCCATTTAAAAAATGTGGTAATTGTCAAATGGACCACTATATCCTGTTGTTTAGATTTCTTGATGTCAGTGTTGGTTTCTCATGTTATGCTCCTGTCCAAAGCATCTTGCATCGTATGCTCGACATGTCAGTTGGAGCTTTTTATCATACCTTTCACATCATTTGCGTCTCTTTGTATTGACAAATTATCAAAAAAATATAGTAGCTGCTGAGTTTATCACAAAGACGTATTTTGGTATAGGGCATTGCTACATGTTTATATGTTCTTTAGATAGTTAAAATCAGGATGTGAAAAATGTCATGTTACAGGCCATACTGCTTTAAGAGAGTCATATTGCTCTAAACTGTTCTCTTTAGTCTTGTATTTATAGTAACAGAGCCTTAATGTAGCATTTGTTTGTCCTTACTACAGATGTTGAGTGCATCTTCACCATTATCTGCAATCTTGTCAAGAAGCCTGAAAGCCTTGATGAAGTGCTAGAGATGGCAAAGCTTTTATCTGCAAAAATTGCGCAACAGACAAATGACAAGCCTGCACTGCGGTTGAAGATGTAAGTTCGGATAGTTTGTATCATTAGCATGTAGTCATGTACCTAGTTGCCTCTGAGACATTGTCTAATGTCCTTCTTTTTTCTTCAGCCTGTTCAATCTGTACAACTTGTTGGAGAACCCTTACTGTCGGTTCCAAGTTTACATGAAAGCCCTTTTATTGGCGTTGGCTGGGAAGGTCGTAGACCATATTATTCCATCTTTTAAAAAGATAGACAGTTTCTTGAAAGAGTGGGAATTAGGAGTGCAGGATCAAAGAGAGCTTTTCTTGGCTATCTCTAAGGTTTTGAAGGAACATAAGAGGTATAATGATGATAGATACAACTTTCTTTTAAACTTAATTATTTTATGTTCATATCTTTGAGTATTAATATAAAGTTTCTCATTTACTCATTAATTTATGCAATTTTTCCTGTTTGGTGCCTTGATGGATTTTCAGCTCCCCAAAGGAAACTCTCAAGTTTTTGACGAAGTATTTGGCAACGTTTTCTGGCGAGGATGCAAATGCTATGGAGGAGGCAAAAGAAGAAGCTGCTTACACCATCATTGAGTTTGTCAAATCACCTGACATGTTTCAGGTATCATATTATCTAACTGAACTTGATCATGAAGTTGTAATACAATTCGTTAAGACATTGTTCTAGCACTTCATTCTACACCATGAAACTTATTTCTTATTTAGTGTATAAATTTGCTGATGATGACTCAGTAAGTGGTATGCAAGTTATTGCGTAGTACACAGTAGTACTCAAGCCCTTAAAACTAGTGCCATGTAAGCTTTTAGTTCAAAGTTACATGATCTATGCTTGCCAAAAGGATTGGAAGTGGTACAGAAAGTTCTAACTGATAAAGGTTTTCCTTGGGAGCTAACATAGTTTTTCATTTTTTGGTTATGGTGCATTTGTCCATGAAAATTAAGAGTATTGAAATAAATGTTTTAATCTTCTCAAGAACATTTATTTAATTAAAATTATATGCCTGTATCATCTCTCCCTTGGTGAATAAAAAAGGATACTTGTGCTTTTTAGGTAGGTACCCTTATTGGTCAAGTTTGTTATAGATTTTTTCTATAGAGGTTACAAGGTTAAACTATATTTATGTAGAGAAAGTATATCATTCTCTGTGGACATCATTTGTACTTTCTTGGAACACCAATATTGGATACTTGAGATAGACAGAAGAAAACTTGCACAACTCGGATAGTTGGATGACTTACTAAGTAAAATGATGATATGTAGTACTACTTCTGTGCTGATTAAACGCAATGCACTTTCTACTTTGAGTTGTTCTTTTAAAATTTTGCTTATTTGTTCACTAGCATGAATTGCATGATTTTGATGAGACTGATTGTGGTCCACGACTTTATCACTCTGCTTTTTCTGGGGTGGTATTTTAGACATTGTGATACTTCTACCAAGTTATGTGCCATGTTGGCATCACAATTCACTCGAATGTGGGGTACACAACATGCTTAGCCCAATAATTCTAGTTTGTTCATTGAAAGCTCTTTATGAAAATTTTGGCTTAATTACTGAACTAGTCGCATTTAAATGATTTCAGTTGGGTATTGGCCACATTGTAGTTAACATTGTGGTGTTGCTAGTGAGGTGATCATGATAGTTTTTTTTTTTTTTTTTTAAATCAAAAATGCGTAGCTACTTGGTTTCTGTGTCTTTCTAAAATCGGATTCTGAAATCTGAAGCTGATAATCTTGTTTAAAAAATGGCAGAGTGATTTGCTTGAGATGCCTGCTGTAGCACAATTGGAGCAAGACACCAAATATGCGCTAGTGTATCAGCTTCTGAAGATATTTCAGACCCAGAGGCTAGATGCGTACTTAGCTTTCCAAACAGCAAATTCTGAATTACTGACAAGCCATGGTGATTACTATTATCGGTTACATTTGAATTTACAATCTGCATCTGTTTCAAAGTTGGTATGCATAAATCACTAAATTTATGTGGTGCAGGTCTTGTACATGAAGAATGTGTAGCAAAGATGAGGTTGTTGTCAATGGTGGATCTCGCCTCTGATGAATCTGGCCAAATTTCTTATTCTTTAATTAAGGACACACTTCAGGTAAATAAGAATTGCTCATATCCCTGCAACACCCTGCCCCCAACAAGTCTTTTTTGCTAAAACTATCATGACCGGTTCTTTGCAGATAGAAGATGACGAGGTGGAACCTTGGGTAGTAAAGGCAATCACTGCTAAACTGATAGATTGCAAAATCGACCAAATGAATCAAGTCATCAGAGTGAGGTGCGTACAAACTTTTTCATATTTATTTAGTTTCTGTCAAGAGGCGGCAAAATGAGAGGGTTGGGTCTGCAGTCAAATTACGAAATATGTTTTTAGGGGTTGAAGCGCTCTGAGTTGGGCCGACCTAAGATACTTTTTTGTCTAAGTTATTTTTTAATAGTAATTTTGTGTCAGGTATGATTTCTGTTTTAATTTAAAAGGTTGTATCCATAAAAAATTTACATTGGGCAACTTTTGATCTGTTTTATCCTTCCTTTTTTAGCTATATCTTGTTTTAGAGAGGTAATACATAACCTCAATCCACTTTTACAAGTGTGAGTCAGCTGTGACATCTATCTTTGTGTCTAGTTTGTTATGACTGATATACTATTTTACATTGTGCAGTCGGTACACTGAGCGTGTTTTTGGACCGCGTCAATGGCAAGCTTTAAGAGAAAAGCTGGCAACATGGAAGGTAAATAATTTTATTCTTTCGTTCAACTTTCATCAACTTTATGTGACTTTAAATAAACATGTTTTTCTGCTTCTATATAATATTGATAAATTCGATTCTTTCAGAGTAACATAGCAAATGTAATAACAACCATTCAAGCAAACAAGGCGACTGAAGAAGGAACTCAAGCAATGCAAGGTTTGACAATTCGTTAGATCTTGGCAGTCGTTATTAGCAAGTGAGATATTTGAAGAACCGAGGTGCACACATTCAAGGCTTGTTCTCATTCGTTTTAGTTGAAGGATTAGATCAACACAATTTGGAAGTTTTGTCTTTAATTTTAAGTTCTAGTTATTACTTCTTTTCAGTTTGATTTGTACTATTTGATGCGGAATCTAGCTACCAGAGAAGATTTTGTGCTTGTTTTTGTTCTCGTATTTTGCTCTATGCTTACGATTATGATATGATGTTATAACCATTTAGAATCCCCAAAAACTATCAAAATGAGGTCATTATCAAAATCATTCGAGTACATCTTTAATAGGCCAAGGTATTTTGTAATCATAATCACATGCTTTAATAGGCAAGGTATTATTGTCATCACAACTTTCTTTGAAATTAGTTTAGCATATAAATTAACTCGAAACATCAATTATCTATAAACAACTTGTGCAAATAAACAAAATCTAATTGTAGTTGATTTATGATATCAGTGTCCATGTAGGTGACTTAAGATATCAAACCATCCTTCCCACTGTACTACAAATGTGTGTGAGACTTACCTTTAAGTGTACTCATCTAGACGTTGAAAACGTATTCTAAGGAGCTATACTTAACATTTCTAGGAAAGATCATAACCTAGTTAAAATAAATCAAGGTTCAACAAGGGGCCTCATCTCGATGCCCAAAACATTACTCATACTCTAAATCCAAAAAAAGTCAATATCAAATAAAACCCCTTCATAAAAATGTCGAAACTAAGTTCTTTGAAGCCATTGAAATGCCTTCTATCAACTCTTTTCTTCATGACCCTCGTTTTCGTTTTCATTTCTGCTATCTTTCGCCAACGGGTAGTATTAAATTATGAGTCGTATGACTCTCAGTCCTTGCATCACCATATTTCTTTCTTGCAAACCCAAGTTGGGATCCTGCTACAACAGATTTATTCTGAAAAAAAACGAATCTGTAACACTATCAAGATTCTCGGATCAGGTTATTCGTTTGGCAGTGCTGCTAGACAAGCATGCTCAGAGTTTCTCACGCATGCATGGTTACACGACGATCATCACGAGTTGAACGTACCATAACAATGATGCTTTAACAGGTACCTTAATTCCGTTTGTATTCAGTTTTTGCA
This sequence comes from Chrysanthemum makinoi, assembly GCA_910596185.1. Lineage (NCBI taxonomy): Eukaryota > Viridiplantae > Streptophyta > Magnoliopsida > Asterales > Asteraceae > Chrysanthemum > Chrysanthemum makinoi. Next base: position 113,114,440 of record OU343219.1, read on the forward strand.
GTCAACAAAGTTCTATTTTGTGTATTCCAAAACAGAATTTATATACAGTTGATAGATTTCGCCCATTTTTTTTCACATATTTTGTAACTCAAGTATTGTTTGTGGCATCAAAATGGGCTAACGTATAGATCCGGTCGTCCCATTTTTAATATAGTATATGTTTTTACTAAGACATTATTTTTATAACTGAAAGACCTTATCCTAATAAATATTAACGGCACCAAATATTAAGTAGCATGTCCACATGTCCGTCACGGACAAATAATCAGTATATCAAATGCTTAACGGTATTTTATATAGTGCAACAATTAAATAAAATATATTTATTGATGAGACTACAAATTTATATGCTAAAGTGTTTTACAATACATATATATACACCATATTGAAAATCCTACACACATTTATATTTTGGAAGCTTAATTAGATTGTGCATTGTGGTTAAATATTTGTATATTTTGATGAATGAATGTTTTTAATAGTGCATTAATTGTATGTGTTGAATAATTTTTTTTTTAATTTTATTTGTGCTTTAAATATATGTAAATTAGGCTTATTTACTTGTATTTACTTTTTAAAAATTTATTTTTGATAGTCTTAAAAAGTTAATATGAGAGAGGTTAAAGATGTTATAAGATAGTATAGATAATTAAAAGTTTGCTTCACCCATCTTAAATTAATTTCTTCTGATAAAAAAACACAATTTAAATTCCTCCTATTTTCTCTTACTATTTTTTTTACATAAGTGTTCACCTTTAACTAATTAATTATTGTTTTTCTTTAAGTTTGTAATAATAATATCGGGTAATATGGTAATCTACATCATTTTTTATATCTATTTTTAATAGTGAACAATTAATTTAAAACACTCCAAAAAAGTGAATGATAATATTGATATGGAGTGAGTCACTAATTTATCATATATACATTGATTTAAGATCATTTGAGGATAAAAGATTATTTACATATCAAGGGATCAATCTCCACAATTCATTTTTATTTGATCTAATGGATGAGATTAATCTCAACAATTTAAAAAATCCACTTTCATCCTCTTTTTTCAAATATTAATAACTTTCAAACCGTTAATAGTTAAGCCAAAAAAAAAATGTCATTGCGACGAGCATTTAATTATCTTTCTATAGATAGGCACTTTGATATACTTTCGACAAAAATTTATTTTTCGTATTTTTCACGCTTTTTTTTTCTAAGTTTTTCGCTTTTTACGCTATAAATTTGCATTAAAAAATCATATATGATTAAACACTAATTTGAATATCACATGTGATATTAGTGTTATATCATATATGATATGTAATATCACATATGATATTAGTGTAAAATCACATATGATATACATATCATATCACATGTGATATCACATATCATATATGATTTAACACTAATATCACATGTGATATTCAAATTAGTGTTTAATCATATATGATTTTTTTAATAGAAATTTCAAGTAAAAAAAGACGAAAAAACGTGAAAAAAATGATTTTTTTTTCTTTTCTTGAAAGTATATCAAAGTGCCCGTCTATAGAAATATAATTAAATCCTCTTCGAAGTAAATATTTTCACTTAACGATTAATCGGCTTAAGAGATATTTAAATTATAAAAGATATGTGAAATAATAAATGCTTTTAATTCCGCCATTGATTTCTTTTTTATGGACTGAGATGAAAGGTATGTAAAAAAGAAGTTTGGTATGTAAAATAACTCTCCTCATATACATTAGGCGTCGAAGGAGACATAGTTTTGCAAAAAGAAACAGAAAAATTTCGCAACACACCCCAGACTATCGTGAAGTCTTACGAAAACTACCATGTACTTTTATCTATTTACGTTTTTTTATATAACAAACTTCATTTATCAAATACCTAACAAATATGTAACGAATTCTTTATAAGAATATACCGGTGATCAAATCTCTAAATTACGAACAAAATGAGCCCAATATTACAATACTTTTGACTTAACAAAATGAGCCCAATATTGCAGTACTCGTACGATTTTTTTTATCAAATAATACACCGTCGCAAAGCGGTCATTTTATTTATCCTTTTATATATTGACCATATTACTAATAGAAATGGTGAAAGAGTTGGGAATGAAATGTTGTTCTTCACAGTTCACACCTCCATTTTTTGGAAGTAATATTATAGCTTATAGTATGAAGTTACAAATCAAGGACCTTCGCACAAATGAGATAAAATTTGTAACTGATTTGTCAAGTATGTTAATTTTACCATTTCTTTTTGTATCGTCTAGTGTACGAGGATTTATCAGAACAAGGAGACAACGAAAACGAAGGACTCTTTAAATCAAAAGAGGTTCTTCACTATACTCGGCCTAAACCAAACAGACTACCAGATGGGAGAAAGAACTTCTTAGATCTTGACGTAATTAACCCATCACTAGGCCTTGGATGCACTCGAATGACCGCAGATTTAGACCGTTACTCGAATTACAAACGTTATACATCTTGCCCAGATGATTGGGAATTAGCTCAAAAGCTTATACTAAAAGGGTGTGATCCATTACCAAGAAGAATTTGCTTCTCAAGAACCCCTCCACATTACGATAAACCACTTTCATTAGATACATCTCTTTGGACTAAACCAAATGATTCTAACATCTTATGGAACCGTTATAAGTGCAAAAATTACAATTGTCTAGTATCCATCGAGACGCTAAACAAACGAGGTTTCCATAAATGCTCTGACTGTTTTAATCTTTCCAAAACAGGATGGGAAGTTCCTTTAGATGGTTCTGAGTCTGCTGAAATTAGTATTAACGAAGTTTTAGCATTGAAAAAAGGAGAGATACGTGTTGGGCTTGATTTTAGCCCAACAACAGGCACTTTTGCAGCTTTGATGAGGGAAAGAAATGTTACAATTGTTTCGGCTACACTTAACTTACGGGCGCCTTTTAACGAGGTGATAGCATTAAGAGGTTTGATTCCTTTGTACATGTCTATAGGTACGAGGTTGCCTTTTTTTGATAGTACGCTTGATTTGGTTCATACAACGCTTTACTTGGATGGGTGGATTGAGTTGGAGCTTCTTGATTATGTCCTCTTTGATTGGGATCGAGTTCTTCGGCCTAAAGGGGTCTTGTGGGTTGATAGATTTTTCTGTAAGTAGGAAGATATGAAAGCATACATTAATGTATTTGAAAAGTTGGGGTATACAAAGGTTTTATGGAAGGTTGTAGCAAAGAAGGATAAGGTTGATGATGAATTATATTTATCTGCAGTTCTTGAAAAGCCCTTAAGAGCTTAAATCTATCCAAACTCTATGATATGTTTGAAGCCATGTAATCACTTATATACATAGTAAGAAAATTGCAGCATGATATGGTTTCAAGCCAATAAATAAAACTATAGACAAATAAATCTAGAACTACACACATGTGACACTTATTGGCCGATGGATGGCTTATGACCAAGTTTTAAGAACACAATAAAAACATAGAAAGATACTGATTACTGCTTATCGTCGATTCGTCGACCGCACAAACAATATTGAGAGGCTGGGTTTGTAGATACCCAAGCTAGCAGTATTGCAGCTCTTATATTTTCTGTTAGAAATAACCACCACAAAGATGATTATTGTTTGGGTTTTGAGTTAACATTTACTACGACGTAAGTTTTCTAGCATTTTCAAATTTAGAACAAGTATCAATGATGAAGTTACAAAAAATAATGAAAACACCCTTATATTCATAATTAGTCGACCAAAAAGTCAAAGCTTTGATCAATCAAAAAAAGTTTTAACGCAACAATCTTTGCAAGTTCATATTAACAAACAGGTCATAGTGATAGCCCCCAAAATAAAAAGGTTATAAACAAATGGGTTAGAGCACAAATTAAGCACATTAAAATGATTCAGTAAGTCACACAAAAGTACACAAAAATGTATTTTTGTGCATGTCCCTGAAGTTTTTAAACTTGTGCAACTAGAGAACAAGTTAGAAAAATCCAAAACAATAAAATATCTTTGGGAGTATCTCTTAACATGTAGTTAGCTCACTAGTCATCGGTCCAAATTGATCCAATTAGCTTAAATTCGAGAACTCGATCCAATCCAACAAATAGTTCCCAACTAAATTGCCTTAGACATTCCAACAAAAAACTCAATCCACCAATAACGGAACATGGTAATATAGAAATTTAAATGAAAAATACATAGACCATGGATTTGGCTATAACTAGTACAGTAGTACTCTTATTTGTAATGAGGATAGAATCGTATGACTATGTTGCCAAAACAATGCCAGTTTTTTCGAAATGATAACGAATGAGAATCGTGATTTTTGATTTTCTATATTAAATGAAATGAGCTTTCTTATTTTTATGAACGCTCAATTTTTCAACGCTTTAAGAAAGTTATATGAGTTTTATTATTTTCAAACGTAAATTATACGCTTCACTACTACTACTCACAACTACTTTTGCCAAACACACCCAATATTTACAAAACAACATCACAAAATAACGTGTTATGTTGATGTACGATATTACCATTTTCTACTTTTAAAATTATCTCATATTTGAAATCAATAGTTATTATGACACACTATTTTTGTGATTATTTTTATAAAAATTATATGGTTTTATTATTCTCGTTTTGTGATACTCTATAAAAATTTGTAACATATAACAATTGAACGTCACCACATATGTTCATCACCATCGCACAAGAGATTAAGATTTTCAATCTTTCTAGAATACAAAAGTTCAATCATATGGTGGTATTTGCATTTTTTTTTAGATAGATCCCATGTCAAACTGGTTAGTGAGTATAAACTAATATAGATATATTATATATATATATATTGATTATATATATAGTATATATTTATATATACACTCTTGTAAGAGTGAACATGAGTAAAAATGATCTAAGGATATATATATATATGTCAAAACACAATACTTTTGAGTGTACAAATCAATTAGTGAATGTGCAAATTACCTCTCAAAACTAACAATATTAACCAAACAACATCAATCTTGCACTCAACCAACATCCCCACTTGCTTTACCCACTTGCCTTATTACTTAATAACAAAATCAGTATGATTGTCCTCAAACGGATGCAATCTACATGCAAACCAAACAATTATCCACAAAATGATGCAGTTAAAGAAATACAAACAACTCACAAAAATTAACCTCACCACAATCCTCAAACTACCAGACAACAATGATCAAGACGATCAATGAACAATACTCAAAAGATTGAGAGAGATAATAACTTGTGTGTGTGAAAACGGAATGGATGTTAACCCTAGATCTGATCAATGCAACATTAAATAAGCGCAAACTTTACACTTCAGATCCTGCACAAATATAACAAACAAAACAAGCAAAAAAGTATAAAGGATGAAAAGTTTACAATATTAGTCCCTGTACTTTATAACCAAATGAGTTTGATATTAACAAACTTATTTTAACACCACTTTTCAAACTCAACTGCAAACATATCAACTAAGTTCAATTTGGAACACAACAACTTACGTTGAGTAATGCTCAAACCCTTGGTAACAATGTCTGCTACTTGATTATTAGAACTCACCTTAACAGTTTTGATTACCTCGTAAGCAACTTCTCCCTTACCACATGAACATAATTTCAAAATGTTTAGTTTTCTCATGAAAAATGTACTATCACAGTAAAGAGTAACACGTAACAAACCTTCCACTTTCAAGTATTTTAACAACTTCAAGCGAAACTACCTCACACGTGGTAGAAGCCATGCACATATACTCTGCTTTAGTTGATGACTTTGAAATGGTTTATTTTTTTGCTCTTCGAGGATACCAGATTATTACACAAAAACTAGACATAGAACATTTAACCTAGTCTACATCTGAAAAAGTATACAAACTAAGCTTGTTTCCTTTGTCAATCTGAATACCGACAACTTCAAACATCTCAAAACTCTCTATACAACTGTAATGGTGAATTCATGTATTAACTCAAGCAATGAACTACATATGAAATATCAGGCCTTGTCACACACAAGTATATAAGCTTGCCAATAAGCTTCTGATATTCAGTGTCATATTCTTTAGTTTCTTATCTTCTCAGATTCATTATGATTCAAAACAACATTTTATTGCATAGGAGTTGCAACATGTTTACTTGCAAGTAAACCATAATCACATAATAACTCAAGACAATACTTTCTTTGATACAACCATAAACCAGTAATATTTTTCAACATCTCAACGCCTAAAAACGTATTTTAGACTTCCTAGGTTTTTTAGCAAAAACTTTGAACTCATAAAATTGTTAAACTTCTCAATCTTAACATTACTATTACATGTAATCACTACTATGTCATCCACATATACCAACAAAGGAAGATAAATTCCTTTCTCATCTTTAACATATAAATAATAATCATTCATGCTTTTTTAAAAACCATTTTCTTTTAAAGCAGTGGTTAACTTCTCATTCTACTGTCTAGGATCCTTATTAAGACCATACAAAGACTTAACAAACTTGTAGACGTTTTGTTGGGTCGAAATTTGACCCAATTGTCTCTCACAAGTATTTGAACATAAAATGGCCTAAGTCACTCATTGATAAAATTAGTGAGTAGTTCACTCTCTGATATATCAGAGAGTAAGTCACTCTCTGATAATCATCAGAGAGTATTATAAACGGCTCAATCAATATCAAGCTTCAGGGACATCGAAGACAAGCTGAAGAAACACTTTACCTCACTGATGTGGTGTCAGTGAGTAAAGTACCTGAGCAACACCAGAGTCGTGAGATATGACAAATGTCTCACTAATTATGAACTTATCTCTGAATAAATAAATATGAAATATGAGCGGTAACTTTCTTGTGAAGATAAAGATAAAAGCCCCTACAAGAAAATCAAAATGAAGACAGAAAGTACAAAGGAAATAATAAAGTACAAAAGTAGCTAAAAGCAAATAGTTAAAATAACTAGTCGCTTTTGTACTTTAAAGCTTCACATGGAAGTTTGTACTTTATTCAAAGCTTCACAATGGAAGCTTCAGTTTCTTTGCTTATATATTCGCGTGTTGAAAATGAGATAGGTAGAGATTCCATACAAAAAATAATACAAAGTATTATAGTGATAGGGTTCTCCTCTCATTGAATCTCAAGCATAGATGATGTGCTTCGTTGTGTATAGGTAATTATTGTTATCAAGTTTTAATATTTATATTTTGCCGACTTTACCTATAACAAACACTTACGGACAGTTATCCGGTCGAGGGTGAGCTAGTTGGTAAGTAGGGTGTCAATCACTAAGAGTGAAACGTTAACACTTAAATCTATCAGTATTTTAATTATATAACTTAGTCTATCTAAACCTAATTCTTATGCAGCAAAAGGGTTTTCAGCCTGAGAGACTAGCACAAGGTTTAGATTTAATAAAACTGTAAATGTAATGAGACAAATAACACACACAAGCAGAAACACATATAATAAAGAAGAGGTCAAGCCGATAGTAAGGAAAACGTATTAGCCATTGTTTAGTCATATAAGATGTTTGATAAGTCTAAGACCTGTAGCGACGGTACTCACAACTTGACGTTATCAGATTTAAACCTAGCTCGTCACTAGGATCTAAATTACTTATTAAGTTTTTCAACAGATGTAATCCTGTAACGATTACTCGAAATCCGTATAAAGCACACCTTAATGATTATCGTGTTAGTGATTATTCATCTTGGACTTCTGTTAACCAATTAACGACCAATGATGAATGTTGATTCACTACATGCTCACCTAGGACCTATATGAACACAGTAATGGCCAATGAATGATGCAATACATGTAATCAAAACTCAAGCTTAAGCTGCCTATCGAATTAGTAACAAATCAAAACATCAAATAATCATTAAACATGGCTAATGACAACATGTATTAGCCCATAATCTTTGTCATAATACAAGATAACATGTTTTGAAAGATCCAAGTATAAATAAAAAGAGAAAAATACGCTAACCAAACGATTAAAGTGTACTAAAATGAATTAAGCGAATTGTCCTATGTAAATATGCACTAGCAGGACCTTCTTGAACTTCTTTATGTCGCTGGTCTCGTACTTGGTGGTTATGTGCCCTTTGAAAACCGGACTTAGGGCTTTCTATTAATACTTTATGGAAACAAGGTCGATACGGCGTATCGGGTTATCCGATACGGCTTATCAATGTAACTTCGCGTGTGGTCCAAGATTATTATATTCTGAAATATTCGTACAACGCCATAGTGATATGACATATCACAAATCTTCATACGACATATGCTGTCTTCTTATCTTGGAATTCTGGTGAAGTCATTAAGATTGATACGGTGTATTCATTAGTCTTCATACGGCGTATCAGGACTAAAACAAGTTGGATCTTCATGTTGACCAAAGTTTCATATACGACGTATCCAATAATCGAATACGGCGTATTCTTCAAAGTCAGACAATGGTCTTCATAATCATCCAAGTCTTGTTATATGGCGTATCTGTCTAGAATGATACGACGTATTCTTTTCTGTTATGTGGAATTTCTCTAACTTGATCCATTTAGCTTCAAAACACGTCCATAATAGCTAACTTTCGCCAATTGCTTGTAAATAATTGAAATAGAAACATTTAAGCGATTAAGAATCAAATCTTATACAAAATAATATAAAACAAGCAATATACAAGATAAATGATGCTAATAAAATGCACTTATTTGATGCCATTAAATATCCCCCCACTTGAACTTTACTTGTCCTCAAGTAAACTCTAGATTAAACTTACGAAAATGTATCCTAAACATCGTCTAGGATTTTTCTGGTTAAGCATTTATTCGTTTAATCTCAAGTCCACAACCAAACACCTCATGAAATAAGAAAATGAAATCACTCAAATCACTCAACTAATCTATGTGGTAACATTTAAGTAGTTCGCTTAATTGCTCAGTCATGACGAACATTCTATCATAAGCTTGGTAAGGATACACATCTTCGCCACTAAAGCTAAGGAGTAACAAGTCTAAAGCGATAAAGTGGGTTAAATATGATAAGGCTTAAGGGTAGTGCCTGGCTTATTTCAAATATCTTATGAAAAAACATATTAAATCGCTGGCGCGTATTCTTGATTTACTCAAACAATGGATGGCCACTAGAATAGTACATCTTGGATCGCTGGCGGGTTATTTGCATAACGGATAGTCACCAAAATATACACCCTATATCGATGGCACATCATTTGATCACTCAAAAACTAAATGTTCACTAAAATATAAATGCATTAGATAATTTCACAAAGCCATTACCATATCCGGATGCTCGAAAGCTAACGACGGATAAAGTAACTAGGTAAGGGTAAGGATAAGGGAAAACATACATAATTGATGTAAAATAAAATCACAAACAGATAGATTAAGTCCATACAAAAAGAAACATGTGGTTAATTACTTCCCGACTTTCCCATGAAAAAGACACAAATTACAAACTAACTCATGCTTTAACACGAAAACTCACACTTTAGTAGGTATATACGAATTAGACTCAATGATGTCTTAATCATCATCTCATAAACCTTAGTTGGCGTTCCTTTAACGACCAACTCCCTTGCAATCCATAAATATTGTACAACAAATAGCGGCGATATCAACCACTAATACAGAACTTACATCGTTGGTTTATGACACGTACCAACGAATAATTTATTAGCTCAAAATATAGAATCGGTTAAGTTTAGACGAACCGATTATCTCACAATCTCACCTTTTCTTCTCTTTTATTTTTTTTCTCAACATAAAATAAACTAATGGTGTAAAATTTCACCACCTCAACATCATAATAAATCTGGATAATTTTTCCATATACTTCAAAACTTCATATATAAAAATAATAGTGATAGTACTAAACACACGAAAATAAAAAACATCTACTATCACATTTCTATTGCGATGTGCAATTCCCAACCTAACCAAAGGTAAGAAACATACACACGAACACATGCAATACACATAAAAGTAACTAACCATGGACTTTAATTTATAGGGTAGGCTAAGGTGTATAGGTGTAACGAAACAATTTATATTGGGTGTAAGAAATGAAAGGAATGACTCTGAGGGTTTTTCTAAGGGTATCTTACTCTAAAAATGAGAGTAACAAATGGGTTTATATGGGAGTTAACTAACCAATGTAGTTAGTTAATATCACATAACATGTAAAGGCTATATGAGTGTGTAATCCTATAAATTTACCTAGTTAGACAAGTTAATCTAATTATATCAATAATACTCATTATGGTAGTCTCGAATAGTATACCAAGCCAAGTTCTAAAGTTTACTGCAGGTCATCGGCACACTCATATTTTTGGGTAAAATAGTGGAAATGGAATAGGCGTAATTCTCACAATATGAAAATAAGGTTTATGTGTGCGAGTCATGCAACTTTTGATTTCACAAAAACACGCTAATTTGTTTTAAATTAAAGCATATAGTAGGAATATTTTTGAAAAATTAAGGACAAATAATGTTCTAATTCTCCATCCCCCCCACTTAAGATAAACAATGTCCTCGTTGTGTAAACTGAAAATTAAATACAGGAAATGGAAAGAAATAGAACGAAAACTCTCCTGAGATTTGCTCGGTATGATCCTCCGTGATGCATTTATGAGCACCTTTTTATTTTCTTCTATGTAAAGGTCTGATGGGCTTGAAATGGCCATAGCGTGCACATAGAAAATAAAGCATATATGTGAATCACCACTTCCTTCGTAATCTTAGTACTCCACCTATGTTAATATGCATGAAAATCACAGATAGTGTTTCTACGATAATCGATGGTTAGTAAAAATAAAAATAAAACTGGATATCATCAGGTCAGTCGATACGACGTATCCATGTGATTGGATACGCCGTATCGAGCCTGGAATAAAATCTAAATAAAATACGGGTCAGAAGTTAAATGCGCCGTATCCAAAGACATGGATACAGATTAAAGTAACTGACAAAAAGTTCCAAAGTGCAGAAATACTAAAAATGCAGAAAAAAAATAAAAGATATATCTGACCAGTACGGTCGATACGCCGTATCCATGATTATGGATACGCCGTATCGATGTCCAGGTCCGACAGACTCGATTACAAAAAAAATCAGAAAATAACATTCCGAGTTGTCTCCCGAGAAGTACTTCTCTTTATTCCAGAGTCTTTAAGCTAGACTCATCTTCAAATTCTTATCTATTTTCATGAAAACTCACATGTCCACATGTGAGCACTTCTGCAATCTTTTCCTCCCGAACGTATTTAGGTCCCAAATTCACGACTCCTTTGTAGAATCTTTCCAACTTTTGATATGGTTGCTTAATGTAACACCCCCAAAATAACAACATAGCAGCGGAAGGCTAATTTGGGTGTTACTTCAAGAATCACAGTCAATAATCATGGAAAACGACTCAAAAAGAGACGTTTTAATAAAATTTGTTATCATTTAAGAAAAAGTCATAGTTTGTTACAAAACACTTCAAAATAGTTTTTTGATGGTACACAAAAGATAGATCATGAGTTTGTAGAAATGATAACTTTATGTTTACACCACAATAAAAAAGTCTTGCAAGCCCACTCCGTGCCATAGAGACGTTCTTTAATGATTACCTAAGATAACATGCTTAAAAGGTCAACAACAATGTTGAGTGAATCCATAGGTTTATAGTTAATCAGTTGAACACAAGAAAGATGATAATTGTAAACCAACAACTTATCATAGAAAATCACAGATTATTATGCGCTAAGCTCATGACACCAATACTCAACTGCATACACCTAATCATCGTGTAATGTGAATCGCTTTTGCTTCCTAGGAGGTAATAGCCAATTACCTAATGCAATTCAAATATGGTGCTCTCGCTTATTTTCGATAACCAAGACTGGGTCGTTGCTCCCCATAGTACTATTCACGATATTTGCGTTCAATTGCAAGTGAATAATGGTTCATGATGCAGGGGTCATTCGGCTAATAACTTAGGCAATACTAATAATCAAGTAGCGAACAGTTGCAAAAACCTTGTGTTCTAGTTTATAGCATGTATCTCCCTCGCGGGGTTTGTAAAGATAAGTAAAAGCGAGGCTATGAACTAACCTTAGCGATAGTGATAAAGCACAAAGAGATCAAGTGTGATATAGCAATGGCTCCAACCCGGAACCTAAGTACGAGATGGCAAGTCTCAGAATAATGATAAACGTTTGGTTCTCGACCAAAATGATAGAGCATTGAATAGATAATTCAATAGTGCGATATTAGCGTTGATTTCATTTTGTGTGGATGTGCTTAAAGTTCAAATTCCAAAGATGTGCTATATCGACTTAGTTAGTTATTCCTTAGAAATTCCCAATTATATATATAATTGAAGTGTTCCCCGTTGTTGATTTATAACGATGTTGCCAAGAGTTTAGTTTATTCGCTTTTAGTGCACGTCTTTATCGAATAACGTATTCATATATTTATATACTTATAAATATATATTTAGTTATCAACGTAATAATTCTCGTTATGTACATTAGGTCATCAAAATACTCGTTTTTATGAAACCGTTATAAGTTTACAAGTTTTCTAAACATTTTTTTAAATTTACACTTTTTACCCTCAAGTTTCCAAATTTACACTTTAAAGTTATGTTTTATGGTCATGGTTATTGTAAAGCGTATGTTCTTGGGTTCTTACGTTTTAAAGACTCGTTTACATGTTATAACACATTCATTAGTTCGACAACTAGATTACTTAGGTTTGTAACAAATTTTAACGTGTGATAAAATACTAACGAGATTAAATGAACTTTGAAAAAGAGTTGTGAGGAACTTACAACACCCTAAGGGTGGTGATGAACTCGAAGAAAGTGAATGTGACTCAAGTGATTTCCCCTCGTTATCCTTATACCTGAAATAAATAACTAGAACCTTAGTGCCTCGTTTTTCCCTTTCCCTTGTTTCCACAGTGGACAATTTACTTGTGAGTGTGAGAAGTGTTTAAGTAAATTGGTAAGTTTTTTGTGGTTCAAACTTAGTGCTTTGGAGTTGGGTTTTATAGTAGAAGCAAGCATGGTTCTTCATATATTTTATTTGAGCTTCTTCTAGTTCCAAGAAAGATGAAATTGTGTGTGAGGGTGTTCTTGAGCATGCTCGATCGCAGGATGAATTAAGGGCATGATTTGCTTAAGTCTAGTTATGTTTGAGCATGGGACATATAGTCCTTTGGATAATGAGGTCAAAAGGAAGTCAAGGGTGTGTTTAGGCTAATAAAATATTGTTAGGGTGGCTATTAGTTGTGCTTTTGTCCCCCTTGATCACTCTTACAAGAAATGTTAAATTGACCAAGGATGTGTTTTGTTTTTGGTTTGTTTGTGTCTCGTTACTCTCACATAAACAAGAAAACATGGCACTAATTTACTTGTGCCAAAAATTGTGTAACTCAAAATTTTAAGGGTGCGTTGGGCTGAGCAAGGAAACGGGCTAGGCCCAAAGTAAGAAATGAATGGATTAGGTTGGATTTGCTAGTACACGAGCCCAAGGAGTAAACAAAAGATAATGTGGATCGGGTTGGGCTTTGGGAGCCTGTTAGGAGATTTAAAAAAAATTAAATAAAAAGTTATTATATATATTTTATATAATATATACATAATAAAGAAATATAATTATCGAGGTCGAGGTAAATTTGATCGGGTCACAACGGTATATTTTAAGCTTTTCATTCAAAGTTTATGATGCACATGCCAAATGATATACAAAATCGATATCAAGAAAATTTTATGGTTCCAAATCAGTGCTTTATTCATGATCAATTAGTTATTGACATTGAAATTTTCCGGGAGCTTACACTTAATACCATTCAATATGTCACTAGTGTTTACCAGGGGATTGGGTCAGAAGATTAGGGTGGCTCAGGGGATTGGTATTAGCTTCAAAGGAAGTGTTTATTATACTTTGTGAGGCAAGGAGTGTATTTTAATGTGGTTTTCGGGCTAAGCCTGAAAAAGACCCTAATTCGAGATAGAATCAGGCGAGAAGATTGTGCCAGAGTGTGTTACAAATCAGGTTGTGGTAAGAATCAAGAACGGGTTGAAATTGAATCAGGTTGTGGTAAGAATCAGGCGGTACGAGTTGTGAATCAGGCTTATTGAGCTTGTGACTCAGTGAGTGTGCATCTGAATTAGAGGCTACATCAGGGTTTGAAACTGAATATGGTGTCTCTGATGATACCAGCCCCGAAAGCAAAATATGACACCACCTGATAACCTCATAACCCAACCTCAACAAACACACTTAGTCACTGAAATGCAATAACTTCAAAAACTGCTACTACTGTTGCAATTTTTGAAGAGGAGAAATCATTTAAATTTACTAACCTGATGAAGTAAAAGTAGTGTACACGGGGACTTATCGGGTCAATGAAGAAGGGCTATAGGCATATGCACCATTGACTTTTTTGTATGCTACACGGGTATTACACAACCTGAAAGAAAATTAAAATCACAACCTTAAAACCTGAAACCAAAGTGACCATGTAAGTTTAATTCAAGAGTCTACTTGAGAACAAGTATAAGTCAAGTGGGGGAATATTCTATAGCTCCTAATTCATACATGTTTTAGCTATCAAATTCCTACGATAATCACTCTTTTTTGCCTTGTTTTTATTGAATATCGTACTTAATTACTCTAAATTTGTGTTTTAGTAATTTTCTAGAGGAAAAGGAGAATTCTTGCGGAAAACACTGGAAATCAAGCTAAATTGCTAAAGTATGATGGATTACATTCTTCACCCAGTTGCATACGCTGTATGCCATTCCCTAGGCATACGACGTATGATGTCTCGTCAAGATTTATGTTCAAGTTGAAGATACATATGTTGTATGCCACTATTATTGCATACGGCTTCTGAGCTCTCGTCATGATTTTATTTTCCAAATGCTAAAGACCATACGCCGTATGTTCAATCCAATGATACGTCGTGGAGTTCTAGAAGATTCGAATATGCTATTATAGAGGCAAACAATGTATAACCATTTAGGTGCATACGCTGTATAAATGGACGGGCCCAAGCCCTTTAGACCCTATAAATACATACCCATTCTACACATTTGGAGAGTTATGGATTTTTGAAGTCCTGAAGTTCAAAGGATACCTAGAGATTAACCTGAATAATATTTGCTTATCATTTGTCATGGAAGGCTAAGCCTTTTGTGCTTGCCTTGTTATTAACCTATTTTGTTTAATGATTAAAGTTCTTTAGTTTACACTACGTGTGTTTTGAATTATTTATGTAATGTTATAGACTTATGTCTTTGTGTCTACCCTGATAACTTGCAATCCTACGTTGTTTGGTGTTCAAGTCGGGTGGGCGGCACGTAATAGGATTCATTATTAACACTATTGGCACATAATTTTAATGGTGAGGTAGGACCAATAGGCGCTCACCTTGTTTAAAGTGGTAGACTATAAAGTTTAAAATTTAGTAGCGACATTGGCGAATAACCGATAACCAAGGCTTTTTAACCTTTGTCAATAAAACTAAGTGGTTTGGCAACCCACACAAAAACGTAGGTTGCATAGATTAGCTGAATGAACTTAATGCTTGGAATATTAGTTCGGGAAGCAGGACCTGGTAGGCGTGCCTGCTTTTAGGAATATGTTATGAGGAAAATCGATAACCAAAAGACTACCTATATATTTTATTCACCAAAGCACACTAGATGAACATTGAACTAGAACTATATCATTAATGAAAATAGAGGATTAGCAAGGCAAACATGCCTTTATCTCTTGATATTCTTTTCACCAGAACCATCGTACTTTTTATTTTATTTTATTTTCAGTTTACTTGATTAATTGGGATTAAAAACATAATCAGAGGATTTAAAACGTGTGTGACAATCTTAAAAACATCTAGACATTTAGGATCTCTTCACTTCTTTCGAACTACCCGGTCTTGCCGACGTGCAATACTACACGAAAGGGTACACTGATTGTTAGTGTTGATTATTGTCTAAAGGATTCTGTGTACTATAAATTTAAAGGTAGATATAGCACATCACATCCCGACCTTCTAAACAACCACTTTAAATTTCACAACCTGGTTATGGAGTCCTTGTGTCAACCTAGACCGAGAAAGACTGGGGAATTGGGTAAGGGTAAGCGTGCACATATTCTTTCTTCATCCTCTTCTGCACAAACCTCATCGTCCATGAAAAATGAAAATGACGAGCCAAAACTTCCTAGTAGTAGGCTTTCTCCAATGTCTTGCATAAAAGCTCTTCTCGAAATTCTGAATATGCCATATGAGCACAATGAAACAAGAGGGATGTTCAAGTGTATGGCTAGGTCGTTGACAAAGTTGGGGAAAGCTATCAAGAAAAGGATGGGCTTAGAATCTTGGTGTATGGTGATTATCTAGGACTTTGTGTCTTAAACTACTTAATTATTTGGATATTTCTTAACTTTTAGGATACTAACTAGTAGTTTTTATAATTATCCAATATCTATCATTTAGTGCTTTTTAATTTCGTCGTATTGCATATTATATGTGTTATTTGCTTTTTCTTTCTTGATCATGATTATTAGATTGTTAGGAATTGCATGAAATTGCGTTAGGATTAGACTAAGTTGGATGTATAACAAAGTTATTTGCTTACTAGTTAAAACTGGCTCAGCTACAGATCCTTTCTAAAAGGATTCGTTGGTTACTAATTTCGTCTAAACATTATGTGGTGTTTTTGGCCATATAGGGATCCATTCATGTTGAAATCCATCCCTCTGCTGGGATTTACCATATCTTGCTTTTTTAAATTCTTGTACATTCACTCTTTTTTATAAACCCTTTCTTTAATCTTTAGGGTAAAACATCATCTCCTAACGTAAGACACTTCATGTATTAGCCTACCTCCTCTTTCACCTTAAATCACCATCCTTAAACTCATTTCCATTGCATCTTCAATCTCAACCTACAAATCTCACCAACTATGGCTACCTCATCACAAAAATCGCCCGAACTTGAGTTAGGCAGCCCATATTATAAAGAGGAAATTTCTAAAAGAGACACATAGGAAACAATGTTACCAAAATAAACCGTTGAAAGATGTGTTACCAAAAGCTACTCTACGCCCAAATTGTTTGCTCTCCCAACTTTTTTTGAGCTCCACGCTTTAGATCATTACACGTGTACTTTAAGACCAAATCTAAAGTGGACACGTGGCAGGGAGCGCAATTTTTTTGATCTCCCTATCTTTTTGCGCTCCTAATTTTGAAGATTTACTTGGTTTAGTGGGGACGGAGAGCAAAATTTTTTCTCTCCCAACATTTTTTGCTCTCCCAATTTCAGTATCATGTGGACAAGAGAGTGACATTAACACCGAGAGCAAATATTTTGCTCTCCCTCCGCCATGCCCATTAGTATTTTCATCCGCTTTTATTGAAAATTTACTTGGTTTAGTGGGGACGGAGAGCAAAATTTTTGCTCTCCCAACCTTTTTTGCTCTCCCAATAGATGGTTACATTTAGATTTCATAAGAAAAAAAATACGGTTTTCCCTTTTTTACATTTGGGAGCGCAAAATAGAGAGGGAGAGCAAAATAATTTGTGCTCCGTGTACTTTCTTATTCATGTCAGTTGGAAAAAAAATGCTCTCAACGTAGATTTTGGTAATCCAAATTTAAAAGGTAGTTTTTGGTAAAATTCATATGTCAAGTGACATTTTGGTAATATGTTTTATTATAAACCTTGTTTCCTCAAGTAAGGATTACTTATCTATGAGATTTCCTTCTCCTTCACCTAAACCAAAATTACCTAGTCTACCTAGAGCATCATCCAAAACCCCATTCTCCTTCACCTAAACCAAAATTACCTAGTCCACCTAAAGCATCATCCAAAACCCCATCAAATATGAACTTATCACTATCCTCACCTCCACAAGCCATCTCACCAACTCTACTCAATGTAAGTCTTCACTTAAGCACTCCCACAAACATAAACTTGTCACCTTTAGCACCTCCCACTCACAACTCACCACCAAACAACCCATATGTTGAACATATGGAAGATTTACTACCTAGACCGTCCAACCCACCACCACCACCACTTCAACCTCCATTTACAATGGGCATAAACCTAAAATTGTCTATTGGAAACAAACAAACCTATCCTCCGGGATTTTTGGATTGGTTGGGTCTAAATGACATCCCCTTCATGGATTTTGGGCTACAACTATACACTTCGTCTACTACTTATCTTGTTGTTTATTCAGATGTTGATTGAGCTGGTTGTCCTAGTACCCATCATTCCACCTAAGGTTCTTGTGTATTCTTGGGCACCAACTTGTTATCATGGTCTTTTAAACGCCAACACACTCTCTCGCGTTAGAGTGCTGAAGCTGAGTATCATGGTGTTGCCAATGTTGTTGCTGAAAGAGTTTGGCTTCATAATTTGCTTCGTGAGTTGCATATGTTAATACAAATAAGCCGTAAAAACGTTTATTTATATTTTACGATCTTCTAATGTTTTGTCGATAACAAACATAAAATCATTTTAACGAAACAAATAGAATACGTAAATAGTTTGAGTCAATAGTTTCCTAACACACTTACGTTTTCACAAAACACACTAAAACAAGTATAAGTGATTTTATGATTTAGATACATATGTACAACAACTAATGTTTACATATTGGGTTAGCATATACTTAAACTAAGTATACTAAAATGGGTAAAAACAAGTATATACTAAAATGGGTAAAAACTAGCAAATGGTATTGACCCATAACCCATGGTTTTATATATACCACTTAATGAAGTTCATTGTATCCTTGAGATACATTGTATCTAGAAAGAAAACCATGGATCAACCCATAACCCATGACCCATGACCCATAACCAAAATAACCCATGGGCAAAGAGGGAGGCCCCACGGATCCCCGGCTTTGTGCTAGCCGGATCCTTGTGGGAGGGATCCGCGGATCCGGGAACAAGAGAAAAATTCCTCTATAAATAGAGAGCCATTTCTTCCTTTCTACTCACCACTTTACACACATACTTCCTCAAGTATTATAACCTCTAACCTCGATCCAAGTGATCTATGTAGTTTGTCTTTTGTTTTTGTGTGATTCTCTAGGTTCCTCTTAAAGGCGAGATCACCACTTGAAGACGAGCAAGCTCAAGTCCATGAGTTGCCATGCTTCGTCATCATCAAGACAACTAAGGTTCTCTTGTTGATTGTTCTTTCTTCCTCCTAGATGTTGGGTTGAAGGCATTAGTGAAGGATGCCGAAAGTGTCAAGATGAAAGCATTAGTGAAAGGTGCTTATCGTCCGTGTCAAGAGCATTAGTAAAGAATGCTAAAGGTGTCAAAACGAAGGCATTAGTGAAGGGTGCCAAGCGTTGTGTCAAAGGCATTAGTGAAGGATGCCTAAGAATCAAATCAAGTGGCATTTGGGAAGAATGCCTAGGTCGTATAATCGATGAGGTGCATCGCTATACATATAAGTATTTGTTTATTTCCAAGGATGGTGATATCCTTGATGGTGTTGTAACAAGGAGTGATCTCCTTGATATTAGGTGTTGTGTTGTGAAGGGTAGTAGTTCCTCCATAGTAATGGAACTAGGTGCTTAGCCTAGTACCTTATAAAGGGTAGGCGACGTTGTGATAGGATTAGTTCTCCTTGGTGTGAAAGAACTCGGTGGTTAGCCTAGCACCGTATAAAAGGTAGGCGATGTTGTGTTAGGGTGTGGTTCGCCTTGGTGTGAAAGAACTCGGTATTTAGCTTTGTACCGGAAAAAGGTTAGTTTACGCGTTGTGAAGGCTTCTCCGCCATAAGAGTTGGTGTAGTGTTTACTGAACTCTCGAGTAGGTGACTCGGGGAGTGGAGTAGGGCAAGGAAGGAGTCCTTGTAGTCGAACCACTATAAATACTTGTGTCGTGGTGATGTGCTTCTTACTCTTTATCTTTCATTACACGTTTATATATCTATCTATCAACGTCCAACATAAACAACAAAATAGATTGACATAAGTCGATCTAAATATTTAAAAGGAAGTTTTAAATTGGTAAAACTATTCAACCCCCCTTCTAGTTTTCCACAATTGGCATCAGAGTTTCGTTACCAAGTTTCTTAGAGTATGTTGTACTTTAAAAACTTGATACGATCCATGTATGTTTGAAAACTACAAAGAAGGATTTTTTTTTCTCACATTTTAAAAATCATTATAATGTTTATTGTTGGACAATGATAGAATGCTCTAACATTTTCCTTGTTAAGCATTTTTCATACTTGGATTCGGAGTCACCAAGAAGATCATGAAGAATCTATCTAAATATTTCTTTTTGCAAAAAGAATGTTTAGTGTTGTCCTTCTCACAACATGAATCTAGAGATTCCAAGAAAATCACAAAACATTTCATCTAAATATTTCTTTTCTTAGAAAAAAAAGAATATTTAGCAAAGGTATGATCGCTAATAATTTACCTTTTGATTCTACTATATTAAAATCTTAGTCGCATGATTTATATCTATTAATAATTACTTAAGTAGTTATTCATATTATAGTCATCATCAAAATAGTATTCTTCGACTAATTTGTATAGACTACATTACCAACTCGTAATAATGATATCCTGGTTATTCGATAATCTCAATCATTAGTCATCACAAAGGACTTATTGACACTTCATCTATGTCACTAAATATCCATGTGAAACTTCTTATATTATGATAAAATGGGATTTTATTATAATGTTTGAAAAGCTTCCCAAGAATTATGACTAATTCTTAAAAAGGGAACCTCGTCTAATAGGAATAGTATTAAATCTTCCAAACCTCAAACCACATGTTTTAGAGCCTTAAACACTAGGCGCTTAGATCTCCCAAAACCAAAGTTATCAAAGAATGTTTGAGCTGACTTTTGCTGTCATGCCGGATCCCTTCGTTTATACTAGCCGGATCCTAAATGAGAGGGATCCCGGATCCGTGCAAAACGTAAGACAATATAAGCTAAAGAATGATCACTGTGGATGTTCCACAATTATACTCACCTCAAAGACTCACGAACTAAAAACTCGGTACTATTCATAGGAGCAATTTGATCATTCCTCTCAAGTTTAACAATCACTTGTGTAAGTACAATCTTCACTACATTGTTAATTTAATTCCTTGATTTCTAAGATTACAATTTCTTCATCTTTAAGAGTTGGGTTCAAATGGGTTTATCATAATTTGTCACCACATTGTTTTCTAAGATAATCTAAATCAAAGAATTAACATTGTTAATACAAATTAAACACATTTCTTGAACTCAACAAAGATGATGAGAGCAAAATTGTGATCAAACCCTCTAGGTTACTATTCACAATTAACACCACATTGTGGTTGTATTGTTTAGGAACAATCATGCCAAGCAACAAGCAACAAGATTACCAAGACACCGCTCACTACATACCCATGTACCATAGGAAAGATGGATTAAGTCCAAACGATAGGAAATCCTTTAAGTTTCTTGAAAGGAGACTCTTTCATGAAGGTAGAGTTGTTGATCCATCATTTATTGCAAATACCGACGTAAGGGAAGTATTTGGAATTATTGGGTTTGATTGTTTATTGGATATAAACGACCAAATTTTCCCCGTCTTTGTGCTTGAGTTCTACAAGACAATGGGTATAATTAGAAATGATGATGGGTCCATCTCAATTGAATTCACCATAAATGAACATGAGTACACTCTTTCACTTGAGGAGTTTGGAAGAATAATAGGGGTTCCATATGACGGGGTTTGCATGTATTCTAATGAGTGGTCGTTGGAGGAGATACACTCTATGGTTGATCATCACGAAATTTATCACATGACAATCCCTAAGCAACCACGGTAAGGGACACCGTGTTTATGCCAAGAGCATCCCCATCAAGGGTTACTAGGAAGTCGAAAGTGATCTATAAGGATCCTTTCCAAATGGAGCTCTCGGAGATGTACCCGTTGTATAGAAAATGGGAAGATGTGATAAGGGAGAATGTGGTGTGTCTAGTAGGAAACAAGGATCACCCCAACGCATGTCTAAGCTTCATGATCTATTGTCTAGTGACCGAGACTCGCTTCAACATTGCCTACTACATGGTCAAGAGAATGGCAAGTGTAAGAAGCATGGACAAGATGGTGCTCCCATATGCAATGCTCCTAACCCGTCTTGCTAAATTCATCTTTGCATTAGATCCTTTTCCACAAACCTATGACCATAGCTTTTGCAACAAGGTTATGGTACCATTGACCGAGGGAAGAACCACGAGGTTTATGGTAGATGGCAAGAGGCCTCACCCACCCACGGATTCCTCGGAAGAAAGGGAGAGACAAAGAGAAGGTGAAGGAAGTAGCAACCCACTCGGAAATACCGAACTCGACCCCTTGGAGTATATCAACCAATTGCCGGACGTTCCTGGTGCATCACCCGAATGGCAACAAACCAATGGAATCTTCAAGTGCTTTGCCAATTTCTTGAAGAAAAAGAGGTAGAAATGGTATGATAAAGAGTGGAAGACCGGTGAAGACAAGATGGGAAGGAGAAGAGAGATAAGGTCTTAGGACCCAAATGTATGATGAACAATTTCAAACAATGGTTTGTAACACTTTAAACTATGCTCGTAGTATGTAGGTATCGCCATATCTTGGCACTAAACAATCCTAACTTAGGTATTTGGAAAATGAGATTTTACGACCCCTTTGGTGGTCGTCGTCACTAATTCTAGGAATTTTAGATATTCCTACTTTGCTATACATTATATTAGTTGTGTTCTTGCATTTAGTTCCCATAGAAACAACTAGGAGAATCATTTACTATAAAGTGCAAAGTTGCACATTTGCTGAAAGCCTTCTGATCTGCAGTAGGCGGATCCCAACATTTGAACTAGCCGGATCCCTCCCAGAAGGGAACCGCGGGATCTGTGGCATTTGATATGCAATACAGATTTGCTCACATCAAAATAGTCTACTAGATCACCTCACACGAGTCAAACATAAGATACTAGAGCCAACTAAGTCTTCCTCAAATAGTTGAAAACCTCACTCTCATCCATGGCTTACCTAGGATATATTTCGAAATATTTTTGATTTATCAACTTGTCAAAACTCACCATAATTCCGCTCCAACACTCACACATTATCTATCACGTCTGATAGAACTTAGTTTGGTCTATCCTTCAATTTTAGCAAATTGATCTTAATCATCTTTGACTCAAAATTAGGCTCAAAAATAGTTTTTCATTTTTTCTTTATTTTTAAAGATTTTAGTAAATTCTTCTTAGGTCATTATCTGACTTCTAGGATTTGTTACCACCATTTCTCCATATCAAATTAAATGGTATCCTTGTCAAACACATAGTTAGACTATCCAAAGTCAACTTTCTTGTCCAAAACCATCATTAAGAACCATCACCTATTATGGTTGAGGATTTGAGATATCCAACAGCTAAAGACTTCAAAATTAAGTCAAAACCTCGAAATCCATTGATAATAAACCTTACAAAAGCATAATAATTTCACCTAAAATCGCTGACACCGATCCCCAGTTTTAACCAGCACGGATCGCTGGAGGGATCCGCTGGATCCAGAGTGCAAAAGCCTCAATCAGCTTCCATATTCAATTTTAAGTCACCTTTTGGTTCTCTAACCACTTTTAGCATTCATTTATTATCTTCCTAGAGCTGATCAAAACCTTAAGAGCATGCTTAGTCCTCTAAGTGGCCAAGAATTTAATTTTCTAATTCAAATTATCCTTTATAAACCAAACAACCTTAGGTTTAAGGCACCATCCTCACTTACCTCTCAAAAATCAGCAATTAGAAGCTTACATTAGCATCATCATCATCATGACTAAGGCTCTTAGCAACAACTCCTCAACCTTAGGATCATCCAAAAGAAAGGGTCAAATGATCCATGAAATCTCTTCCACCGAAACATCCCCCATTAGAGATAATGATACTAGAACCCCATCTCATCAAACTCATCCAACAAAGGCTAAGAGAACCGCAAGGATTAGCATCAAACCTTTCGGACTAGAAAAAGGATCCTCTAGTTCAAAACCAAACTTGACTAGTTCTAGCAAGCCATCAAAACCCTCATTCATTGAGCATGGACTACACTCCTTGAATGAGCCTCTCCCTCACCCAAACATCTACTCATTGGTTCATTCACCACCAAGAAACTCCCATTCACCAACCTTTTCATTGAATAGGGAACCACCAACAACGCCAACTAGCCCATCATGGGAGACAAGGAATAACCTTGATCATATGGAAGAAGTTTCATTACCACCCTCATTTTTAGAACCTCATCCTACTTCTCAAAATGAAGACCCACAATCACACATAGAGCCTCCTCAAAATATCCATTTTCCTCCCGGTCCAAACCAAGACAATAATTGTCCAAATTGTCTAAACACTCAAGGACTTGTTCAAGAAGCACGAAATGAGATACATTTCATGTTTAATCATCTTCTTGTAAAGTTGGATCAAATCAACAAGTCCACTCATCCCTAGACTCAAGCACATTGTCGCGTCTTAAGTCTAGTAACTAGTTAGTATTAAGTGGTACTTGTATGTCCTAGTTCATTCTCTTAGTTTTAGAGATTTGTTTGATTATCTCTTGTTTTATTGAATGAATATTTATATGCTATGATTATTTTGTGTGTTGTGCTTGTTATTGTACACATATCTCATCTCTTCATTAGCATTGTTTGACACATCTTCACTGCTGAAGAAACTGTCACCAGATAGCCGGATCCCTTCAAAATACCTAGACGGATCCCTCCAAGAAGGGAACCGTGGGATCCGTGGTACAGAAGGACAAATTTCTACTAACTTGAGTTTTATTTGCAAGAAATTATGCACTATACTCTTGTTTTCTAACCCTTACTTTGTAGATTTTCAAAATACACATGAAGATTTTGACACCATAAAGCTAGGGGGAGCTTTGTGTCAAACGATATTGCAAAAACATTTGCAAACTTAATCCAATTTTGGATTATACTTCATGACACCCCATTGCAACTTTGCAATCTTCAAGGGGGAGCACGTTTTCGTCATTTAGACGAACCATTTGCAAACACAATTAGTTTATTTTACGTTATGTCCTTGACGCCCTCTCAAAGGGATGGACTCGTCAAGGGAGAGTTAAGACGAGTACCATTCCCCTCACTTGCTCTCTTTACATTTTTACATATTTTTCTTATAAAAATTGTGTTGGTTTCTTTTAAAACTTTTTGTTTCGACAAAAAGGGGGAGAAGAAAGTAAAAACTACTAATTCAAATTTACTACGAATTTGAGTTTTTTTCTTAAAATAATTTTATGTTTTGTCATCAACAAAAAAGGGGATATTGTTAATACAAATAAGTCCGTAAAACGCGTTTATTTATATTTTACGATCTTCTAATGTTTTGTCGATAACAAACGTAAAATCATTTTAACGAAACAAATAGAATACGTAAATAGTTTCCTACCACACTTACGTTTTCACATAAAACACTAAAACAAGTATAAGTGATTTTATGATTTAGATACATATGTACAACAACTAATGTTTACATATTGGGTTAGCATATACTTAAACTAAGTATACTAAAATGGGTAAAAACAAGTATATACAAAAATGGTTAAAAACTAGCAAATGGTATTGACCCATAACCCATGATTTTATATATACCACTTAACCAAGTTCATTGTATCCTTGAGATACATTGTATCTAGAAAGAAAACCATGGATCAACCCATAACCCATGACCCATGACCCATGACCCATAACCAAAAATACCCATGGGCAAAGAGGAGCGTCCCACGGATCCCTGGCTTTGTGCTAGCCGGATCCCTTGTGGGAGGGATCCGCTGGATCCGGGAACAAGAGAAAATTCCTCTATAAATAGAGAGCCATTTCTTCCTTTCTACTCACCACTTTACACACATACTTCCTCAAGTATTATAACCTCTAACCTCGATCCAAGTGATCTATGTAGTTTGTCTTTTGTTTTTGTGTGATTCTCTAGGTTCCTCTTAAAGGCGAGATCACCACTTCTTGAAGACGAGCAAGCTCAAGTCCATGAGTTGCCATGCTTCGTCATCATCAAGACAACTAAGGTTCTCTTGTTGATAGTTCTTTCTTCCTCCGTAGATGTTGGGTTGAAGGCATTAGTGAAGGATGCCGAAAGTGTCAAGATGAAAGCATTAGTGAAAGGTGCTTATCGTCCGTGTCAAGAGCATTAGTAAAGAATGCTAAAGGTGTCAAGACGAAGGCATTAGTGAAGGGTGCTAAGCGTTGTATCAAAGGCATTAGTGAAGGATGCCTAAGAATCAAATCAAGTGGCATTTGGGAAGAATGCCTAGGTCGTATAATCGATGAGGTGCATCGTTATACATATAAGTATTTGTTTACTTCCAAGGATGGTGATATCCTTGATGGTGTTGTAACAAGGAGTGGATCTCTTGATATTAGGTGTTGTGTTGTGAAGGGTAGTAATTCCTCCATAGTAATGGAACTAGGTGCTTAGCCTAGTACCTAATAAAGGGTAGGCGACGTTGTGATAGGATTAGTTCTCCTTTGTGTGAAAGAACTCTGGTTAGCCTAGCACCGTATAAAGGGTAGGCGACGTTGTGTTAGGTGTGGTTCGCCTTGGTGTGAAAGAACTCGTATTTAGCTTTGTACCGGAAAAAGGTTAAGCGACGTTGTGAAGGCTTCTCCACCATAAGGAGTTGGTGTAGTGTTTACGAAATCTCGAGTAGGTGACTCGGGGAGTGGAGTAGGACAAGGAAGGTGTCCTTGTAGCCGAACCACTGTAAATACTTGTGTCGTGGTGATGTGCTTCTTACTCTTTATCTTTCATTACACGTTTATATATCTATCTATCAACGTCCAACATAAACAACCAAATAGATTGACATAAGTCGATCTAAATATTTAAAAGGAAGTTTTAAATTTGTAAAACTATTCAACCCCCCATTCAAGTTTTCCACAGCATATAGAGATCGACATTCATTTCATTTCGGGATATGGTTGGTAAGAGACATGTTCGACTTCTTTATGTGCCGTCACGCTATCAATATGCTGACATTTTTACTAAAGGGTTACCTTCTACATTGTTTGAAGAATTTCGATCCTCTCCTGCTTGAACTGCGGGAGAGTGTTGGACGTTATTTATGTTTAGTTATGTTGGCCCGTCCACTATCCATTGTTATCATGGGCTTAACCATATTAGTTCTTATAGATTAGTTATGTAATTGTATGTATCGTGAGGATGTGTAATTTGATTTTTGTGAAGGATATCTGTGTTTAAATTGGGTATATTTTCGTTGTGAAATTGATTTTTATGTTTAAATTAGGCATTTACGTTTAAATTAAGTGTATTTTTATGTTGGTGATGTTGAAAACGGATATAACATTTAATTAACGGTCATATTTACGGTCATTGTTGCACATATGTGTAAGTTCATTTTAGCTAACATTATATCGAGTCTATATGATATAGTATGTTATTTAAAGTGATTTATGGGTTGCGAAGAAGGTCTACCGTCCACAGAAGAGGTCATGCTTTCTAAGCTCATTTTTAGATAACATTATATCGAGTCTATATTATGTAGTATTTTATTTGAAGTGAATTATGGGTTGCGAAGAAGGTCTACGTAAACAAGAGGTCATGCTTTCGTGAGCAAAGATGGGACCAAATTGACAGATGGTCAGCTTATATCGTCTTGGAGTTAATGAAATGGCCAACCCCCATTCCGTCAACAAATTTCATAAATAATTGAAGACTTTGACTATTAACAACTACTCTACTCGTCCTTTATACATTTATTTATAGAACAAAGTCCAACGCACATTTATTCTTTTTAGTTTTATTGTCTAAGCACATAGCTTTCATGCAAGTACCCTTGACTTGTTCAAAGAAAATGCGTAACCGTATCCTTTCAAGCTTGGATATAGATAGAGGTCATCTTTGGTGCCATATACTTTCAACCTTTCAAGCAAGAGGTTAATATCATTCATGACATCATGTTCCACCAAATTGGATAAATTAAGACTAATTATCATCAAATTCTTACAATCTAGAAATTTATTTATCAAACATAAAGCCAAAATTTATGATAATTATATAATACTAGGGAAATGACGGTGGGTTGCTGTTCTTTGGATATTTGCAAGTGTGTGTGAAAGACAGTAGTATATTTGACTTTTTTTCTGCTCGAGATATGTGTGGTTATGTGGTGTTTTTGAGGTATGTGTATGCTACGGAGTTTTTTTTATTTTTTATTTTATTATTATTATTATTATTATTTTTAATCAAGTATAACTATGAGTAAACATGATCCACGTTACCACGTATTAACCAAGGTGCAATTTGAAGAGCTAAGGTGGCATTGAAAATATGTGGGTGGTATATTGCAATTGATTTTTTCAGTTTCCATGTGCATTTTTATTCCTTTTTGGGTCATGCTAATGAGTCATCTCATATAGGGGATATTGTATTTTTCCAATGATTTGGTGAGGTGATGGGGTGAATGTTTTTTCTCGATTTTCATGTCAAAATTTTAAAAGAGTTGTTTTTTTGGGTGGTTGGACATTGTGACAGCTGTTTTTTTACAAGTTCTTTTACAAGTTTTTTTGTTACAAGTTTTTTTTTTTTTATATAACTTTTTACAAGTTTTTAGTTTTAGTTTTATAACTTTTTGCAAGTTTTTTGTTTCAGTTTTGTGTTTATACAGTTTTCAGTTTTATAACTTTTAAAAAAAAAAGTAGTCGAAAAATTTTTGAGGCTCAGATTCGAAGGTTGCAAAGTGAGATTTTATCTCACTTTACCGTCCATTCGGTTTCGGTTATCATCATCGTCTCGAAAAATTTTAAAGCTAAAAAATCATCATCGCCTCGAAAAATTTTAAGGCTCAAATTCGAAGGTTGTAAAGTGAGATAAAAATCTCATTTTACCGGCCCATTCGGTTTCTTATCATCATCGCCTCACAAGTCACAACATGTCCCAAAGGGTCATGTCTAACCAAGCACCCCATTTTCTACTAGCCAAGCACAACAGTCTCTAAACCGCACAAGTCACAACAGTCTCAAAGGGTCATCTAACCAAGCACCCCATTTTCTACTAGCCAAGCAATAAAGTCTCAAAACTCACAAGTCACCAACACGCTTTCAATGTGAAAGTGGTAAGTAGGATTCTAAACCGCAAAGTTCACAAGAAAGTTCACAAGATTTTCAAACTGCAGACATTTCAGGCTTATAATGCCACAAGAAAGCAACAACACCAACCAAAGAACAAGCAACAACACAAACTAGCAAGAAAGCAACTACACCAACTAGCAAATTCCACTAACCACAACAAGCAACAACACCAACTAGCAAGAAATCAACAGGTCTCAGTCCACCACAACAAAAGAGGACAACACAAGTGTCACAGTCCACCACAACAAGCAACAACACCAACAAGCAACAACACCACAAACAACAACCATGTCTAGTTCACCATTTGACACACAAGAGGTAAAAAACTTGTCAAATAGGCTCAAATTATTAGCTCTTTATATCATGTTGGCGAAGTCAAGCCTGCAAATATGAATGTTGCAAAGTGAAATATAAACTCACTTTACCGTCCATTCAGATTTGCCATGCCAAAACTCTAAGCTTTTTTTTTTTTTTTTTAATAAAATCATCATTGCCTTTTTTTTAAAACCTATTTATTTCATTGAAAGTTGCAAAGTGAGATAAAACTGCTCACTTTATCATCTAGTAATAAAACTGAATAGGCACCCCAACAACAAAGCAAATAATCAGGTGACTCATTAGAGCATCACCTGCAAAACATCACCACAAAAAATAAATCATTACCACATAAATATCACCACCACAAAACATATAACCTCACATAAAACATCAACCACTTTTTATTTTTTTTTAGATCTAACAAGTTTTTACTTTAAAAAAAATCAGTCTTTACCAGATAAACAGATACCACAAGGATACCAAAAGTTTTCATCTTTTTTCAAGATCTAAAAACTTTTCAAGATCTAAGTAAACGACTCCTCATTTTTTGTTACAGATTTCTGCTTTATATTGTAAACGACAAAACATGTATAGACGATTACTGATTTATATTGTAAATGACAAAACATGTATTGACAATTATGGATTACTGATTTATAGTAAACGACACGATTTATAGTAAACGACTCTCATCTTTGTTACTGATTGCCCCTCGCCCTGCTTCTTCCTCATCTTTTGTTACAAGAATCGGATGACATTCAAGCAGTATGTCGAACACACCCGCCGGTTGAGAGTCCAGATTATGTGTCTTCTTCTCCATCTTATGTGCCCTCTCCGCCTATATCTCTAGCCGCAGATGAGGAGAATTTTATACATCGTCCTGTTCTTCCTCATCTTTGTTACGCCGCCTCGCTTTGACGCAAGCGAGAGATTGCCTGATTGAGGAGACGATTTCGTGAGTTAGAGTTTCGTGGGGATGATGGCAAAGATCATTGATTTAATTACCGCCATTGATCTTAGTTTCTAGTTATATTGTGATTTTGTAAACCATGTATCAACTATTAATCTATAACAAGATTGGTTATTTATGTATTCGAAGCTTCTAATTTTGTGAACCATGATATTACTGATTTATGTTGTAAATAATTATACAAATTGTTAGCCTTAATAGTTTTTATTAGAAGTGATGGTCATTCACGATTAGGAACTTTGTATCGTGTGTTAGATATCGTGATAGAATAGTCAACGGGCTCGTGGACTGGGCGAAGCTAATTGGTTAAATGTTAAGGTATGCTAAGCGCGGTATAAGCTTAAGCATCCCAAGCCCAATCCAAGTCCACGAAAAGCCCATGGAAAGCCTTTAGGGCATCAAGTCCCTTACTATAAATACCCCTCAAATGGTCATTTGAGGGGTGTGCTTGAGTGTGTGTGTGTGTGTGTGTTTTCCTTGAAGCAATATACAACTTATTGTTTTCATCTTTCTTCTCTACCTCTAAACATACATACTAATTCTATCATTCAAGTCACCAAGTTCTAACCTTCATCTTTCTCACTTACCGCTTGTATAACGTGGGTGTTAGTGTGTGGTAAAGGTTGCTATTGTGATTGGGTATACGTGATAAAGGGGTATAACAATTGGTATCAATCGCCTAACAATGGTTTAGGAGTGTTTGTGTTTGTTTTTGAAGGGTTACGAAAGGCTCTCAAGATATCGCTTTTTGTCAGCTTAAAGCTTTAATTTTTGCACTTTAAAATTCAAGATTCTTGTGGTTTAAGGTTTATTTGGTGCTAAATTTTTAGTTTTTTGCAAAAGTTCAAGCTTTACGTGTTTTTCTTCAATTTTAAGCTCGTATTTGGTTTTTGGTCATTTCTACTCGTAACTTTTCTATGCACTTTGGGTGAAAAAGGTCAACATTTTTGGGTTATTCGAGTGTTTTTAAGGCTATCCGGGTAAAAGAAATCATTTGAATCGCTGGATATTTCTTACGAGTAGAAGTCAAAAGTCAAAACCCTAGTTTTCTACTCGTAACTTTTGGTGAAGAATCTTCGTTATAATCGTACTCGCTGCTTCCTCACTTGGATAAGTGTGTGGAACACTTCGACTTGTGGATATCCCTTACAATCGTGATAGTGTAAAGGATTTTTGGATTCTACGCCTAGTTCATTCCTACGTGAAGTTTCATTCCTACGCCAGTAGTTATTCCTACGCCAGAAGCACTCTTGCTACGCGTAAGTTGGGTTCTACGCATAAGAATTTCCTACGCTTAAGGATTCCTACGCCTAAGCATCCTACGCCTAAGGATTCCTATGCTAACATCCTACGATAAGATCCTACGCGATAAGCACCAGATCCTACTAAGCCATCCTAACTGTAACTTCGCTTCTACTAAGCTCTTTCTACGCTACAAAGTTTAAAAAAAAAAAAAAAAATTCAAATTTTGAGGATACTAAACGCTCAATTTTTACGCGAATTCAAATTTTGGTATAACTGTGAAAATTTTGGTCAAAAATTCAAATTTTTGGGCCTAAATTTAAATTTTTTCGGTCAAATTTACGCCAAAATTGTCATAACTCAAATTTTTCATACGCCCTTAGAATTGATTTTTATAGTGAATTTCAAATTTTGGGCTTAAAATTTTTAAGAACCAAGGTTACGAAAGTACTTTCGTAATCACCTCAACCGAAGCTTAATCTTCATCAACCACAACTCCTTTATCGCTGAATCGATCCTACATCAACTTTATCAGATCATACCTTCATCAATGGCAACTCATCAAGATATTCATGCACGGCAATAAAACCGCCCTCCTATGTTGGAAAAAGGTGGTTATCTTCAATGGACAAGTCGAATGCTTCGCTACATCAAGACAAAACCTAATGGAAAATTGATGATCAAATCCATTCGGGATGGACCCTTCATACCTCGACAAGTCCAAGACCCCGAAATCCTGATGCAACACCTCCCGCCCCACCATTTTTCGCTTCAAAAGACATCAATACTCAAGAGGATCGAAACAAGTCGAAGCAGATGACATGGCAATTCATATTATCCAACTGGGTTTACCTATAGACATCTTTGCTGCCAGACAGCTGTGAAACCGCTTTCGACATGTGGGAACGTGTTAGACGAATTTGTCATGGAACGTAAATCGTCAACAAGACACAGAGAACAAGTTGCTAACCGCATGGGAGAAGTTTACATCTACACCGTGAGAATCCATTGAATCCTACTATGGAAGTGTTTTGCACTTTGATGAATGAGCTTATCGAAACAAGTTGGCACCCGTAACTATCGCTCAAAACATCAAGTTCTGAACAATCTTCCGTAAGAATGGGGACGATATGTCACTATTGTCAACCAAACAAAAGACTTACATCATGTGAACTTTGATCAACTCAATGATTTTCTCAAACAAAACCAAGCCGGGTGAATGAAGTCGCAAGAAAGATTAGCAAAGAATCATGATCCATTGGCACTCATTGCAAAGACTCAAACTTCAAGAATACACAACAACAAGCTTCATCATCTTCCACTAACAACAACTTGCAGCAATACATCCCTCAACAACAAAACTATCCACCTGAACAACAACATTACCAGAACAAGGAATCACCGATCTTGAATGGAACCGAAGAAGCTTTGTCACAAGCATTTGTATTCTTGGGTAAAGCATTCAAAGGTCGCTATTCCACACCAACTAACAACAACCAGAGGATTTCATCAAACACTGCGAATGTGCAAATTGCACGTACCGGGTGTGAACATGGGCAATCAAGGTCAAATGGTTGGAGTTATTGGGAATCAGCAGGTATATGCTACTGGATTTCGCATGGGTAATCAGCGGTTCCGAATCGGGTAATCGATGGGTCGTAATGTTGGAAATAGAGTAGTGGGTAATCAATGGGAATGTTGCAGCCCAAATGTTGGGAATTATGGAAATGTGAATCGTGGTAATCGGTTAAGTGTTATAACCGCAAGGATTGGGTCACATGGCAAGGAATTGTCCAACTAAGCGAAAAAGAAGGATCTTGCGTGATCTTCGAAAGTTATCGCTGGCACAAAAGGAACAACTGACTTCAATTGAGTGCCGAGGAACATGACTTCATGGCTATTATGGATGATTTGGAAGACCTCGAGGAACTCAATGCATACTGCATCTTCATGGCAAATCTTCAGGAGACTAAGTACGACAATCGACTCGACGCACCTCCCGCCTATGACGCCAACGCAGATCTCGAGGTACCAATCATTGATCCATGCTATAAAAATGTCATATTTGATGTGTTTACTCATGACTAACAAGATTCTCAGGACATCAGACCTACTTATGATACATACATGGACAATCCGAGTTGTAGCAATACTAACTCTGAAACTCCGATGTGGATCCTAGTGGAGGCTGTGTGGCACAAAATACCGAGACCGATGAGGAAACTCGCTTATTTTGAATCATTAATCAACAACCGTGGCATTGAAATTGAGAAAGTTAAAAAGGTCAATCGCGATGTTAAGGCCGCTAATGCCAAATTGACCGCTGAGCTTGAGAGTTACAAAGAGAACGCAAAAGCTTTTGAATTTCATAAAAACAAAGAATCGAATTAGAAATTGGTTATCTAAATTTGGTTTCTAAAGAAAAAGAATTGCAAATCAAGTATAACACACTTGATGTGAATTCGAACTTGAAAATTAAATCTTTAAACAAGGAAATTTCCGATTTAAATAACCAACTTTCCAAACAAAAAGACATGTTTTCTAATCTTGAAAAAGAGAAGAAGCAGTTGATTACTGATTTTTCAAAACGCGAAGATTCTCTTCTTGATGAAATTCTTGATAAGAATGAAAAGATAAAAACTTTGGAAAATTTACTTCTTAAACGGGTCATTCTGCTCAAACAATCAAGATGCTTTCTAATCAAGTAAATCCGCGTTTTCATACTAATAATAGAATGGCACTTGGTAACGACCCTTCTTCGCTCCTCAAGAAAGCTCAGAAATCTCCGAATGTGTTAAACAATGGAAAAGCTTTACATGAACCCATTATTGTTCGTGATTCTCTTGAAACGTTAGAACTATCCGAGGAGAGTAGATCAAAAATGAAACAAAAGAATCCCGAAATCAAACCAATTGATTATAACAAATGGAACAAAATTAACGGAATTACTTTTGTCAATCAAAAAGAAAAGTCAAAGTTCTCCATCACACCAAATGTTTCAAACAAGAGTCAACACCTGTTTCAAAATCTGTTTCAAAACCAGCCGTTGTCTCAAAATCTCTTTCGAACATTGAACAAATGTCTTCAAACAATCCTTTTAACTCAAGTGATGTGAGAAGTATTTTAGACAATGTGAAAACGAGAATTGTGGATCTTCAAGACACCGTTAAAACTAAAACCACTATTACACCTAACAACTGGTTCTCTAGTTTTGACATCTAACAAAGAAAGTTTTTTGAAACTCAAATTGCCCCTCACCAATGCCATCAAGCAAGGGTAATTCATTTTGAACAAGCGTTTTTGAAAGAAACAACTGACTTTGTCAAGGACCATAAATCCCTGGTAAAGCAAGCTAATGACCGTGTTGAACAAATCAAAGTTTTGGAAAATTTAAATGATCTCTCTTCAAGATGTTATGACTAATGATATTATGTCCATCATTTTGCAAACATATTCTGTTGAAGATCATGAAAGACTCCAGTCTGAGACCTCCCAAATTGTTTCAAAATATGAAAAATCACTTGAGAAACTTGAAAAGAAAATGTCTCATATTTTAAACAACTTGATCGAAAAACTGAGGAATGCAAGTATGACAAATTGTCGTATGAGCGTGCCTACAATGACATGAAAGCTAAAAACGATCTTTTGAGGACTCATGGAAAGTCAAAAAGGAAAGGCAAGTGGATACCGTGATTAAAAACCATTGATCGGAGAAAGCAAATGTTCCCAAACCGTTTCCAAACCAAAATGTCTGCTTCAATGCCTCCTCCAAAAGTCAATGAGAAAAATGTTTCATCAAAACCAATCACTCCACCTGCCCTACCTAAACAAAATGTTGATAAGGGAAAAGCGGGTATCGAGAAACCAACAGTTTTAGCTCCCGCCTTTTAAGATGAGTACCACTAATGCGTCAGCCTCCACATCTAAAACCATTTGGAACAAACGACATAAGTTTAGAAAAGCACTCTAAAGAGACTAGGAAAGTCAAACCACTTCTAGATAAGATTGTGAATCCTAATGAGTGTGCCTTACCTTCTACAAGACTAGGAAGCACCTCTAGGAGCAGCAGACTAAAGCCTAAGAGCAATACAAGGAACAATAGAGTCTCACTGGCCTCTAAGAGTAGTCGCTTGAATAAAGAGAAGAAAGTAGAAGAACACCCTAGGAATTTACCGCTTTTGAATAAGAAAGACATTTCATCTGAATGTAATGAACCTATGAAATCTGCTAAGTTTAATGAATCTGTTGAATCTGTTTGTTTAACTTGCAAGAAATCTTTATCTAATGTTCATGATGATTGTGTTTCTAAGAATGAGATTGTTAAGCCTGTTAAGAAGAATGTTCCCAAAAGAACTTATGCTAAACGAATAGGAAGACTAGTTGCAAGACTTAGGCTTTACACTACTATAGGAGCATAATGTTTACTTTAGGGATGACATTTGGAAACCCACGGTAGAACTTTCACTCGAGAATGGAAGAATGAGTGATGCACCTGTCTTACAAATAGACAACTTCTATGAGTGTGATCCGGATTTTACCTCTAACCCAACGGAACCAAAATCAAAACGGTTTCCAAAATCTTCTTCTTCTGATATTGGCAGGTTATCGAAATATGTCTTTGGATCGTCGACTCGGGTTGCTCCAAGCACATGACCGGAATCAAGTCACGATCAATTTCGTCTGAAATTCATGGGAACCGTGACGCTTCGAAATGATCATGTAGCAGCTATCATGGGTTATGGAGATCTACCTTTGGAAATTATTTGATCACTCGGGTTTACTATGTCGAAGGGTTGGGACACAATTTGTTTTCGCCGGGCAGCTTCTGTGATGCAGATTTAGAGGTTGCTTTTAGGAAAAATGCTTGCTTCGTTAGAAACTTGATGGACCGATCTCTTAACGGGAATCGTGATACAAACTTGTATGCTATCGACATCAACAAAATGGCCTCTTCATCACCAATATGGCTTATGACACGAGCATCCGAACACAGTCCCGTTGTGGCAATAAGGTTATCCCATCTAAATTTTGACACCATCAACAAAATTGCCAAAGACAACATCGCCAACGGACTTCCAAAGTTCAAATACACCAAGGATCACTTATGTCCATCATGCGAACAAGGAAAAGCAAAAGAGCATCATATAAACCCAAACCGCACCTAGTTCGAAGCAAGGTTGCATATGTTGCACATGGACTTATGTGGCCCAATGAGAGTTGAAAGCATTAATGGGAAAAGTATATTCTTGTCATCGTCGATGATTATTCGAGATATACATGGGTTAAGTTTCGAGATCAAAAGACGGCACCAAGCATCATCATCACCTTCAAGCGTATTCAAGTACTTCTTCAAACTCCAAGAAGAGTTGTAAGAACGCACAACGCACGAATTCACTAATCGAGTTAAGAGCTTATTTTGAAGATGTTGGAATCACACATCAGACATCACTTGTTAGAACTCCACAGCAGAATGGGGTAGTTGAAAGAAGAAATAGAACTCTTGTGGAAGCCGCTCGCACAATGCTAATCTATTCTAGTGCACCGTTATTTCTATGGGTCGATGTCGTTGCACGCTTGTTTCACTCGTAACCATCCCTTATCCATCCAAGATTCAATAAAACCCCATATGAACTTGTGAACAACTGAAAACCGGATATCTCTTACTTTCACGTATTTGGCGCTTTGTGCTATCCTACTAATGACAGAGAAGATCTTGGAAAACGAAAGCAAAGGTGATATTGGAATCTTCATTGGATATTCGATAACTCGAGGGCATTCGTGGTGTATAACAGAGAACTAGGAGGATCATGGAGACGATGAATGTGAAGTTTGACGAACTTTCACATATGGCTTCGAGAGACTCGCCTAGAACCCGCACTAAACCGAAGACTTCTCGACACATCGTCAGACTCGTACCTCAAAGAGCTCAATCAACTTCGTTTGAAAATCCTAAAGAACAAGAATGGGAGAATTTCTTCGAGTTAATGTTCGATGAATACTATGGTGGAACTTCGACAAAGGCATCAAACCATCATTCCCGCACCCGCCAACATCATCCTCCACCACCAACAGAAGATGCATCTACAACAGTCGAAACCAATGCACCAATTCCATCTACATCATCTACATCTACTACGGTTATTGCACCCGTTCTACCAGCAGTTGATGAGCAAAACCAAAACCATGCAACGTTAGATGAAGACTTATTTGAAAACCCGCTTGCTACGAATCACCGAATCATCTTCTAGCTTACGAGAACCATCTAACTCGCATACGCTTAACCAACGGTATCCTTCTACTCTGAAGTGGACAAAAGACCATCCGATTGAACAAGTTATTGGTGAACCTTCAAGGCCAATTCCGACGAGACGCCAACTTGCCACCGATTGCGACTTGTGCATTTACCTTTGCTCAATTAGCAATATTGAACCAAAGAAAATTCGCGAGGCAATGGCGTAACCCGCATGGATAGAAGCGATGCAAGAGGAACTTCTCCAATACCGTCTACATGACTCTTGGGAAATGGTTCCAAGACCAATTGACATTCGCGTCATTGATCTCAAATGGTTATGGAAAACAAAAGGGATGAAGAAATGACATTCGCAACAAAGCTCGCCTTGTGGCCAAAGGATACGCATAAGAGGAAGGGATAGACTTTGAAGAGTCATTCGCGGTAGCTAGACTAGAAGCAGTCAGATTTTCTTAGCCTACGCCACAAAACATCACGGTTTATCGATGGACATTAAGACCGCTCTTGAATGGAACTCGAAGAAGAAGTGTGCGGAGTCGCCCGTAAGGCTTCATAGACATGAATCATCCGCATACGCCTACAAACTCAAAAAGGCAATCTATGGATTGAAACAAACTCCGAGAGCGTGGTATGACGAATTGCCCTCTTTCCTTATCCAAAACAATTTCACCAAAGGAACAGTTGATCCTACCTTGTTTACACAAAAATGCAAAACGACATTTTGATTGTTCAGATTTATGTTGACGACATCATTTTTGGGTCCACTAATCCGAATCTTTCAAAACATTTTGAAAATCTCATGAAAAGTAAATTTGAAATGTCCATGATGGGGGAACTCAAATTCTTTCTTGGTTTACAAATACATCAATCCCCTCGTGGAATTTTTATAAATCAAGCTAAATACACTACCGAGATTTTGAAAAATCATGGTATGGATAATTGTGACTCGGTCGAACACCAATGGTAACTTCACCAAAAATTGGAGCCGATTTGTTTGGGAAACCTATTGATCCAAGAAATATCGAGCATGATTGGTTCTCTCATGTATCTTACCGCTAGTCGACCGATATTCATTTTGTGCTTGCTTATTAGCACGGTTTCAGGCAAATCCTACCGATCTGCACCTCAAAGAGGTTAAACGGATCTTTCTACCGAAGACATCCATTCACAAGGGACTTTGGTATCCGAAGGAATCCAGATTTAATCTAATTGCCTTTTCGATGCGACCACGCAGTGATCAAGTTACAAAAAAAGTACATCCGAGGAGCACAATTTTGGGTGAAAAGTTAGTAAGTCGGTCTTCAAAGAAACAAGATTGCACTGCACTTTCGACCGCTGAAGCTGAGTATGTGTCTCTATCTCGTGTTGTGCTCAAGTTCTATGGATGAGAACACAACTCACAGATTATGGCTTTACTTTCGATAAAATACCTATGTATTGTGACTCGAAAAGTGCCATAGCCATATCATGCAATCATGTTCATCACTCAAAGACTAAGCATATCCGTGTCCGCTATCACTTCATCAAAGAGTACGTCGAAAATGGTAATGTTGAATTATTCTTCGTGAAGACCGATTACCAACTCGCCGATCTATTAACTAAAGCCCTTCCAAAAGAAAGGTTTGACTATTTAGTTCGACGAATTGAAATGCGAAGCCTAACCCCGAGGAGTTAGAACGCTCTTCTCAATCTTCTTGAAAATGATTTTTCCAAAAGCTTCACAGTAAATATTTTTGAAAAACAAAATACAAAATTTGAAAACCAACAAAAGCAAAATATAAAAATATAAAACTTTCAAAAATACAAAAACAATATAAAATCAAAAATTCAAAATATTCTTCTCACGACATGTCTCTCAGATAATCGATATTCTCAGACGCTTCTAGAAATGTCATTCAACAATGATACGGGTATGTACAGATGCTTGAGCGAGAGTTATTTATTTGTTTTCTAAAACATGTCGCTCTCAAAATTTTTCAAATAATGGCTTTCGATACTTCAAGACGAAACCCGACTAAAATGATGACTTTTGATTATTTTTCAAATCAAAACTCGTGCTTTGATCGAAAAATGAGGTGTACGCTTCGGCACTACATTTAAAAATGGTGAGAAATCATCATCATCTTGAGCACCTTTTCAAGATTGTTCAAAAGATTTTCAAAATCTTTCAAAATATTTTGTGCTCAAGATAACTCCTCTAAAACCCTTTAATTGATTATGCTTTATTAAAGGGGAGTATAAAACTAAAATGTTCCAAATTCATGCTTAAATCAAGTCCGTTTGTCTCCCCAAAAGATTCTAAAATGTTGTTTAATCCGTTGATATCAAAAATATCACGAATATGCTATTTTTGAGGGGGAGGAGACGTGATTAAAATGTGATCAAAAGTTTAATGATCGTTGTTTGAATCTCAAATGAGCTCGACTCAGACGGAACCAATGAATTGACGAGCAATCATGTACCATCTCGAGAAACTTTCTATGACTTGACCAGACGGTAATAATTTCAAGCTAGTTCTCTAGTGATGTAAACGTGTCTCGAATCGGTCTAGCTCATTTAAAGTCGATCAATTCAAAATGTGCGAACTCTACCCTCTATGCGATTTCATCAAAACTTATAAGCACATGTGAAGGGGAGTGTTTCTGAAAATATAAAACTCTCGGAGTGTCTCAAACATGTTTTCTATCATAAACACTCCGTGAGATTTTCAAGAAAAATGGTTTTATGGCAACAATAGGACAGTCATGGAGTTATAAGGTGACTAAGGATAGGAAATCCGTCCTATGATCCGCCAGAGCCGGAGGGATCTACCCAAGGACAATACCAATAGTTTAGTATTAGAAGTCCTTAGGTATGATTGAAAAAGGAGTAATGTGAGAAAGGAGAAAGAAGGGGTTGAAGAATTAAAAGAAATGTAATGAAAAAGGGTGAAAAGAAATAGCCCTCCATATTCAACCTTAGGCGTAAACCGGTTCAATTCATCTGCTACTAGTTGTCACTAGATGACACCGTATTGAAGACAAAGATCATGGACCCAAAGGACGACCGCACTAAACCTTCTAGCCACTCAATTCCTCTTAAAAGGATTTGTTTCATTCTCACTAGGAACCCTACATAATCTATCGACTTTCTCTTAGAGATTGTTGATATTGAAGAAGGAGACCCTCTTCCTAGTCTCCGCTTAGGAAAACCAAAATGCACTAATTGAGTCTAGAGCCACGAGATTCATCAAAAGATCTCATAGGAACACATGACATGACATCGCTTGTTGTTCATCATTAAGGACACAAGTGATATATTATAGAGTCCTACGCAGATCTTAGCAATTTGCCATAACATTTATGAGAAGTTTCACATCTGTGATCTTCAATGATTGAATGGAAACTCCCGCAGTGGTCAACATCAAGCACCGATGGCAGGTCACTCGTAACTCCTCGTGGATTACGCTTAGTGTGTCTCAAACGGTCTACGTGGGTGATGCTTCGTGTACCGGCGACTCATCCAATAGATGTACTTCGGTACATCGCGTTATCTCACTTGTGGGACTCCAGCTCAGGAACGGCCTTTGTAAGAATTAGAGACGTGTTTTCACACTATGCTTTAACACCCTCAAATTCAAACTTGTAAGTGCCGGAATCCGCTTATTACTAACTGCTTTTATGTTTTCTTCTTATGGAAGCTCCGGAGCGGATGGATCGTGCGCATCACACATGCTCATACCAAAAACACATGAAAGTTCTCATCAT
Source organism: Chrysanthemum makinoi (assembly GCA_910596185.1). Lineage (NCBI taxonomy): Eukaryota > Viridiplantae > Streptophyta > Magnoliopsida > Asterales > Asteraceae > Chrysanthemum > Chrysanthemum makinoi. The sequence goes on from OU343219.1 coordinate 113,156,182, forward strand.
AATCAAAGGCTACTCAAAGTTAAAGATGATTCTTCAACAATGTCAAAGAATCTACAAAGTGTAAAGACTCGAGAACTTCATCATTGGAAACTCAAAGTCAAATAGAAGTGTGAGCATGGTGGAGAAAGACGCGGAGACACCTAACCAACGAAGTTGACAACGCATACAACCACATTAATCGATCACAAAGCATGAAGGAACAAAGAATCAAGACTATTCTATATCTACGCACAAAGTTTGAGCTCAAGAAAAGTAAAGATCTTATCAAGTGGAGCATCATTTGAATGACCACCCCTTAGGGGGAGATTGTTAGCCTTAATAGTTTTATTAGAAGTGATGGTCATTCACGATTAGGAACTTTGTATCGTGTGTTAGATATCGTGATAGAATAGTCAACGGGCTCGTGTATTGGGCTAAGCTAATTGTTAAATGTTAAGGTATGCTAAGCCGTCGTATAAGCTTAAGCATCCCAAGCCCAATCCAAGTCCACGAAAAGCCCATGGAAAGCCTTTAGGGCATCAAGTCCCTTGACTATATACCCTCAAATGGTCATTTGAGGGGTGTGCTTGAGTGTGTGTGTGTGTGTGTTTTCCCTTGAAGCAATATACAACTTATTGTTTTCATCTTTCTTCTCTCTACCTCTCTAAACATACATACGAATTCTATCATTCAAGTTACCAAGTTCTAACCTTCATCTTTCTCTACGCCTACTGTTTGTATAACGTGGGTGTTTGTGTGTGGTAAAGGTTGCTATTGTGATAGGGTATACGTGATAAAGGGGTATAACACAAATTCTTTTGGCCAGATGCAACAAGAAAATCCTTTCTTGTGTCGTTGTCGACGGGGACTTATAATTGAAAGAACATCCCAAAAGCCCAAAAGTTGTGGTCAGAAGTATTATGCATGTCCTTTATCAAAGGTAAATAATTAAACGTTTGCTTATTTACGTAAATATATCAATAACTTATTTGTTAATAATACATTTCTTATAATTGTTTCACTTGTAAATGGGATCAAGACTATTGGGTGTCGATACTTTATGTGAAAGGATGTATTTCAACAAAAGTACTTTAGCCAAGGCTCTTCTTCAACGCAAATTGCGAAACTAAAGATAACACGATCAACATGCTATTGTCTCAAAACAATTTGTTGAAGGCAAGAATAAAGACGTTGGGGGCTTCCCGAAATTGGCAAAAATCCCGCTGATCACGCATGTCCGAGTGGAATACTCTATGACCTTATATTGACATTAATAATCTTCATGTGAGTATATTTCGTTGTAATAGTAGTAAAGATTTGTTGTTGTACTTGTTTAATATTTTAATGTTTAATGTTTTATTGTTATTGTTTAATTAAATGGAAACAAATACACAATTAAAAAAACATAACGTAAAAAATTACACAAATAAGTATACTCTACATATAAAAACACCACACAAATAAATACACTATACATATAAAAACACTATACAATTTAAACAATACTACACAAATTAACTCTACACAATTAAATCCAAAAAAAAAAAAAAAAGGACAAAGGACCGTAGGGGGGCCTAACCCTATAGGGTGCATAGGAAGTAATTAATGGGGTGCTTAGTTAGGCAACCCTTTTTTAATTGGTATACAATTGAATGAATAGTTATAAAACATGCAACGAAGAGTAATAAAGTAAATTGATGCGCATAGTGAAGTCACTAAAAGAATGTCAAATCTAAGTTTTTTTTTCCTTCATATTTTCAAAAAAAGTGAATCTTTTTTATTACGGAGTAGTTTATTACTAACACTTAATAATATGCAAAAATAAGTTATATTGATAAGTGTAAAAGCAAATTATACTCCGTAAAACAAATTTTTTTTACACTTATAATTGTATAAAAAATAGTTCACTTTAAATGGGCATAAATCAAAATTTTCTTCATCTTTTTTGACAAATCTTAGAATTCACCACATTTGAAAGTGTAACATTTTTTAGATACACTTATAAGTGTGGAAAATATTATGTTGTTTTATAACTTTTTTTTTTTGGCTATCAATTTGTATACATTATTAAATGTTAATAAATTAATGAAATATCAAGCATATCTAGAAAGGAGGTGATTTGCACACTCCTATAAATGATTGAGACACTCAATTTTTGAGTGTTTGAACATTTATATCCTCAGATTATTTTTAGTTGTGTTTATCCTATAAGGGTTTAAATGTTTAAACATTCAAAAATTGAGTGTTTCAAACTTTCAATCATATATAAGAGTGACAAATCATCTCCTTATCTAGAAATGTAAAGAAAATATGTGTAAAACAAAATTTTCTAGTTAGTCCTGTAGAATGTAGATATAAAACTTAATCAAACTCATATTTACAGGTACGGTGATATATGACTTGAGATACAACATATAGATGCTTTAGGCCTTAGCTAAGTGAAAAGTTCAAAAATATGTTAGCTTATAGGTCAATCGTCATAGGATATTCTATTTAATTTATTAAAGATAAATTAAAAATAATATTATTTTACTACAGTATTTTTTATTGATTACTTTTCCGTCTCATATTATAGTCTTATTGACTTTTTTCTTTTCTAACTTGACCTTCAATATTTTTGTTGTGTTCATACATAATACTTTATGAAAAATATATGAATGAATCGGGTTTTAAATGTATTTTCTTTGGTATATCTTTCATGAACTATTGTATAATATAAATAAAAATATTTAGGTTAAAATTGGTGTGAAAGAAAAAGCTCAATGTGATGACTATAATTTTGACTATAATATTATTTATACAAAAGTCAAATATGACTATGCATGAGGTCATATATTTAGAAAACATCTAGAAATAAACACATACTACTTTTTTAAACAAATTGATATTACGTGATACTTTATGAAATTATGATTAATGTAAAATATTTTGCTTACAAAAATTCTAAGTCGATTTGTTTAAACCTTTGAAGCATTCAATATTGGTTTGTAGAAATATCTGTAGTTGAAAGTAAATAGTCCGTACAAGGTACAAATAATGACGCATAAAATTAAAGTGAGTGCATTCAAGAAGTTGAACAGATGAAATATGTCAGAAAAGTTCTTCATAATCTATCAAAATGTCACCACATAAGCAAAACACAATCTTTCCTTCATAAAGTACAGCTTCTCATTGCATCTTGCATCTAGAAAAACATTTTCCTAAAAACAAACTATTCTACCAAATGAAAAAACATAACAACAAAAAAAACATCTTATTACAATTACAATTAGATCGATGATTCAAGTGTCGGAAAGCTAGAAAAAGAGTAAAAGTCATTTCCAACACTGCTTTCATTCGACATAAACATCGACTGAGGTTGCGAAAACCCCGTTGTAACTGCCTCAGAATGCGTATTATTGTTGTTGTTTTGATGGTCAAGCAAATAAGCCGAAGTGTCCAACGTAGGTAACAGACCCTGTAACCTATTAAAAAAAGGTTGTCGGACAGGTTCCGGTTTCATAACATTTGAAACCGGCATCTGTCCGCTTCCTTCGAACTTAACTCCTGTGACCTGTTGTACCATCTGCCTAAAATTCGCCGGATCAGCTTGTATAAAAGTTGTCATAGACTTTTTAGAAGCACGTGACTTCCTTTTTTTAGCCGAAACGCCGAGATGAGTACCAGAACTCACTCGGCGTTTAGATCCTGGTGTTTCGGGTTCTGAACCAGAACCCGAAACACTGCCTGTTACAGTGGAGACTGAGGCTGGTGTATTAGAATAATCTAGTTTTTGCAACATGGGTTCGGATTGATTGAAAAAGGATTGTTGTAAGGCTTTAGTCAAAACGGATTCGGTTTCTCTAGCGAAAGCATCAGGGTACCATGAGTCAGTGAGATTGGATCTAAACATCCATGGTTCAATTGTATTAGAAGAAGCCATTAAAACACTCCTAGAATTTGTTTAATGTTGTTGCTGTAGTACTAGTATTGAGAATGGAATGAGAGTGTTTTAGTAATGTAGCATTTGGGTTGAAAATGGGAATGCTTTGTAGAGAAAAATGTTAAGGGGATATATAACGTGGTGAGAAAAGAGAAACGCGTTTACTCAGAACACGCGTCAAATCTTTCGTCACTATGTATGTATGAGTATCTATCAACTTCTACCAACTATTAAAAAATAATACAACATCATATTACCTCCTAATAAAAAACTTAAACAGACCTCTTTATTTGGATTATTTTCAAAGTTGCCACCTCCTTCTTCTAGTATATATTTTTGCGTAACATTATCCTTGTAGATATGGTTGCTTGTAACTTTGTAAACTTGAGTCGGCCCCTATTATACAGTTCTTGGGTCATTATGAGAGTACATGATGAAAATGAACCAAGGACCTTAGATAACACTTGTAAACTTTCAACACAAGAGTAAAATATCAAGTAAAAATCAAACTATGGGTGGTTTTTTGTGTTGGTATATGTACGGAACAAGAGAGGAAAACAAGTAGATGGTATGAACTTGATTTTTGATCATAATAATGGATAGGATATTACACTATATTTTGATTAATGCATCACAACTGCACATTATATGCGATTGTACTCTGCACAAACTGTAATACATTGATTGTCGTGCATTAATCAAAAAGTGTGGTGTGAGTATCGATTCCCTAATAAAATAAGTGTTGATGTTAGGAGGTTTCATGCATTCTAAACATTACATGTGTCAAGGTTAGTGATTAGGAGTGTTAATAGCTTGGACAAGTGTCAAGTTTTGCAATGACTAATGTTGTGATTATTGAAAAATATAATAGTAGTTGGGTATAATGCTAAATATAAGAGTATTAATGCTAAGGTGCAAACGCGTTGCGGGTTTAAGTTAAAACACAAAACGTAAAACTGGGTAATATAAAATTATAAAACATAAAAAAGAAAAAGTTATAACTTATCAAAATAACTAATTTTAATATTTTAGGTGAGACACGAGTTTACGGAGTGATTAAACGTTTGTTAAACTTAAAAATGTTGATAGTAATCGCATACAACGTAAACTGTGCAAGGTTCATAAAAAAATGAAAAGGTAAAATTACGACATATAAAATATTTATTTAAGATAATTAAAATGTGTAAAACATGTAGACTAAGCGTAGTCTAGGGCCGGTTCAAGTTTAAATGTTCAAAACATAGGTTTGAACGCGTAAAACGCAAGTTATTTGAAAACGATGAATTTGAACATTTAAATAATTTTGAGTAGACCAAATATTAGTCTAGTATGATATAAAATGTCTAAGAGTGGTTCTTGTTATGTGCAGGATAACCTTACGGTTATAGGTAGAGTTTAAATTTTACGCGACTTTAAAGTTAGCGAAAAATTCCCGGTTGTTACACTATTGTATTTGTTAGATATTAGATTTCATAAACACAACAATACTTAGATCATAGAGGCATATGGAGTGTTTAGAGAGAGAAAGTGAGATGTTCTAGTGAGAGAAACACATAGAAGGTTAGATTGCAAATGAACATACAACCCTCTCCCTTGTGGGGAGAGGGCTATTTATACAAATGACTACGCCCTCCTTCGGGCTATGGATCAGGCATACAATGGGTAAATATCTGTCCTTCTTCCATGGTGTTACTTACACTACTGCTAATCTAACTAATATACTAATACGTCTACGAGCTATAATATGCTAAACATATGTTGGGGTGACCGGCACTTCATCATGGATTTTCTAAATCCTAACTATCTCCCCCTAAGGGAGGTCACCCCAATAATTACATTGGAAAACGTCCTAGCAATTAAACTTTAATCATTGATAATCGAGCTCAGAGACTTCATATCTCCAAAGAACTTAAACATCATGCAGTAGTGATTCCTGACTTGGAGTGGTTCATTGATATGTGATTAGGAGCATACTTTGAGATCATCATCATCATTACATCTCTACGTTGTCCGATTGTGGGATTGCCAACAATGTGAGGTAGTGACTTATGGACCGACATGCTCACATTTTGGATCATGATTTCTTCTTATCAGAGTTGCGGAAGCTTTAGTTGATTCATGATATTTGCAGCAGCGTAGTAGAAGCATGGAATGTAAATATCAGAGACGTTGATGCACTTATCATGATTTCTTTAGGATTGAATGTGTTGTGTGAGCATGTGGCTATGGATTGACCTCTCAATTCGATCACCGTGCAAAACATCCTGGTGTACCGCATACAACAGCTTAGCATTAAACCGTTTACCAAAGTGTCTTTGATCACTTTCGTTGAATTGAGGTACACCTAATCTACCTGCCTCGCTGATCAAGATAAGTACTGCTCAACGTATAATTCAAGAATCTCCTTGACATTGTGGTTTCACTGCTTCTAAGCCGTTCTTAAACCTAACGCTCTCAAAGAAGACAAACAGAGTGAGTGAACCAAATTAAGATTCACCGATTGATAAAAAGAGATTTGAAAAACAATAGTGTAACGCCATAATAAAGTGTTTTTGTAATACAACGAAGGTTTTAAGGAAAATCAATTATCAATCATAAACACCTTTTTTTATTTTGAAATATTATACACGTCGATGTGCTAGAGAAAATAATTTTAAGCACAACGACCGGTTTTCAAAGGTATCCGTCAATCCATTTCCTGGACCAAGGTTGATTCAATAATGAATCGCCCCATTGTTTTAATCAGCAGATTGTCACAAGTTTGATCTATTGGATAGATCTCACATGTTACCTACCAAGAGCTTGTTTGATGTTGGCTCTAGAAGGATTTTCATCTTCATCGTGAATATTTTACATATCACTCAGATGTTCTGGCAATACCACAAGGATAATGCGTAGAACTCTTAAGATATAATCTCACTTTCCACATTGTGTAAAACAGTAAGTCCTCATTAATTTTGTGTCCTAATGAGATTTATTGATGATCTCATGGCTCTAGACTCAATAGTGCACATTTGGTTCCTATGCCAGAGACTAGGGAGAGGGTCTCCTTCTTCAATATCAACAATCTCTAAGAGAAATTCGATATATAATGTAAGTTCCCCGTGAGAATGAAACAAGTCCTTTTAAGAGGAACTTGAGTGGCTTGGGAAGATGTAGGCAAAGGCCACCGGGTCCATGACGTCTTGTCTTCAATACCGGTGTTACCTTAGTAACCACCAGTAGCATATGTGTTGAACCCGGTTTCTGCCCTAAGGTTGAATTATTGGAGGGCTATATCTTTTCACCCTTTTCACATTCAATTCTTTTTCATTCTTCAACCCCTTCAGTGCTTACCGAGACTTCATAACTAGAACCTTGTTGGGTTTATTCCAGTTCTAGCTCAATCTCAGTCCCCACTCTTCCCATATTCTCATTTTTCTCCTTTTTTTTCATCATACCTAAGGACTTTACACTATCTAGTGGATTGTCCCTGGGTAGATCCCTCCGGCTCTGGCGGGATCGTGGGAACGAATACCTAACCTAACCATCCTTATATCTCCATGGATAAAGTAAATTTGGTCGGTCTTTTTGGTATTGTTCTTCTGCCATTGGAACCATTTGAAAATCAATCCGGGTACTTGTGATACATTATAAAAGCATTTTGTACATGAATTGTTTTTGATATTTCAGAAAAAGCTCCCCCTCAACATGTGCATCGTATGTTTGAAATTTAATACAAATAAACCGTAAAAACGTTTATTAATATTTTGCGATCTCTTGTGTTTTGTTGATAACAAATATAATGTTATCTTAAGTACAATTATAAGGATACATGTTATTTTTGTAAAGCATTTACATATAGCCATTTAAATACAAAAATGTTGTAATTAATCATTTATTGTAATAGTTTATTAGGATGGGTAAAACCACAACCCATGGATCATATCCATAACCCATTGACCCATACCCATTTGACTAGATACAATGTATTCATTAGATACATTGAATCTAAAGGAATACCCATGGACCAACCCATAACACATGACCCATAACCAAAAAACCCATGGGCAAAGATGAGCGTCCCACGGATCCCTAGGTTTACACTCAGACGGATCCTTGTGGGAGGGATCCGTGGGATCCGGGAACAAGTATGGCGTAAATTGCCTATAAATAGATAGCCATTTTTTCATTCTAACTCACCCCTCTTCTTACTAATTCTCTCATATACTCTCATTCTCTTCTAGAAAAAGATCACTTGATCTAGAGAGTACTTCCTTATTTCTTTCTTTAGTGATTCTCGTATAGGTCCTTCTCTAAGGCGAGATCACGAGCATTCTACAAGTCATCCAAGGGGTCCTTGTTTAATTTGTTCCTCCGCTAGATTTCTGTAGCGAAGATATTGTATTAGATATTTCACATATTTGTTGTGTAATAGTCATGTTGGTTTGGTCCACCGTGTTACGGACTCGGTATTTAGCTTTGTACAGGAAAAAGGTGTAAGCGACGTTGTGAAGGCTTCTCTCCAAGTTGAAGGAGTTTGTTGACATAGTGCTTGAAGTCTCAAGTAGGTTACTCGGGGAGTGGAGTAGGGCAAGGAAGGTGTCCTTGTAGCCGAACCGCTATAAATCGGTTGTGTCATTTCTATCCCTTTACTTTACTTTATTTACTTGCTTTATCATTAGATCTATACTTTCTCAATATCCATACGATCTCACATATTATCGAATCTAAAGTTTTTGAAATTAACTTAAAATCGGCAAAACTATTCAACCCCCCTTCTAGTTTTAATACTTTCTCAACATCTATACGATTTATTTGTTCAACAATATGAACAATTTTCAATATCGGATGAGGAAACTATAGATCATTCATTTGCTAATTTTAATACTATTATTACATCTTTACAAGCACTTGATGAATCGTTTTCTAGCCGTAACCATGTTAGGAGATATCTAAGGGCACTTCCATCTAAGTGGAGATCCAAGGTGACGGCGATCGAAGAGTCAAAAGATTTGACAATCCTCACCCTTGATGAACTCATAGGCAACTTAAAAGTTTACGAGCTTGTCCTTGCTAAAGATTCCGAGGCCTCAAAGGTGAAAGAGAAACACAAATCTCTTGCCCTTAAAGCCAAAAAGGCTTCAAGCGATGAAGAGAACTCCTCTTCGAATACTGATGACGAGGAGTACGCTTATGGCGTAAGGGACTTTAAAAGTTCTTTAGAAGGAAGGGAAGATACGTCAAACAACCGTATGACGATAAGAAAGGCTTTCGAAAAGCAAAGAGGACGAGAAGCCAAAAGATGATCGTACTTGCTTTAAATGTGGGGACCCAAACCATTTTATTAGTAAGTGTCCCAAACGGGATGATCAAAAGGTGTTCGTGAGCGGCACGTAGGGAATGAGCGACGAGGAGGACGAAGAAATTTGTCTCATGGCAAATGACGAGGTATGTCACGAATACTATATGTAACATATTGGATTTCACAAACACACACACAATCACAATTATGGGCGTATAGATATATGGTTTTAGAGAGAGAAAGTGGGATATTCTAGTGAGAGAAACTCATGGAAGGTTAGATTCCAAGTGAACATCCAACCCTCTCCCTTGTGGGGAGAGGGCTATGTATACAAAGAAGCACGCCTCTTTCGGCCGTGGATCTGCATACAGTGGGTAAAGACTGCCGTCTGCCTCCTCCACGGTGTTGCACTAGACTAAACTACGCTAATAACTAACTAACAAATAGCGTAATAAATGATATGTCTACGAGCTAACTTAAGCTAGATAATATTTGGGGTGACCGATGCTTTACAATAGAATTTCTAATTCCTAACAATCTCCCCCTAAGGGAGGTCACCCCCATAATTTACAATTTTATCATCCTAGCATTCCAATTGATCTTTAGTCTTGAGCTCGTGGACTTCACCTCATCAAAATGATCAATCTTTGTGCTTTCATGGTGATAGTATAATAATCCAACTATAATGTACATTAAGTGGAGGTTATAGAGCTGATCCACATTATGATGCACTTTGAGCTTTATATGAGATCATCACCACGTTGATCTCAAAGATCACTCATTGTTGCTGCCCACATATGATGTAGTGACAATTGGACCGACATGCTCGATTCGACCATGATATCTTCTTATCAGAGTAGCGGAAGCTTTAGTTGATTCATGATATTTGCAGCAGCGTAGCAGAAGCATGGAGTGAAAATATCAGAGTCATTGATGCACTTATCATGATTTCTTTAGAAATAAATGTGATGAGTGAGCATGCGGCTATGGATTGTTTCTATTCTACGATCAGCCAAACGCTTCGGGCGCATACTTCGCATAACACTTAGCATAAAGCGCACGAAAGTGTCTTTGATCACTTTCGTTAATTGAGGTACACGCCCACCGGTTCTCTCGCTTGATCGCAAGTACCGCTGCGGATCGTTATAATTCAAGAATTTCCTTGACAGGGTTTCGCAGCTGTTCTAGCTGTTTTCAAACCGGAACGTCTCAAAGAAGACAACACGGAGTGAGTGAACCAACAAATTTGAGATTCACTGATTGATGAAAAGAGATTTGAAAAACAATCGAGTACTTCTCAATAAAGTGATTTTGCAATACATAGAGGGTTTTTGAGAAAAATCACATATCAATCATAAACACCTTTTATATTTAAAATATTAATACACAGTCGATGTGCTAAAGAAAAGAATTTTTAAGCACAACGACCGGTTTTTCAAAGGTATCCGTCAATCCATAACCTGAACCAGGATTGATTCATAAGTTTGAATCGCCCAATTGTTTCAGTTCAGTTGTCACATGGTTGATCTATTGGATAGATCTCACATGCCACCTACCAAGAACTTGTTTGATGTTGGCTCTAGAAGGCTTTCCATCTTCTTTGTGAATATGTTTGCATATCACTCAGATGTTATGGCAATACCATAAGGATAATGCGTAGGACTCATAAGATATAATCTCTCTTTCCACATTGTGTGAAACATAGAGTCTTCATTGACAGTGTCCTAAAGAGATTTATTTGATGATCTCGTGGCTCTAGACTCAATTGTGCACATTTGGTTCCTATGCCAGAGACTAGGGAGAGGGTCTCCTTCTTCAATATCAAAAATCTCTAAGAGAAAGTCGATAGATTATGTCGGTTCCCCGTGAGGATGAAACAAGTCCTTTTAAGAGGAACTTGAGTGGTTTGGGAAGTTGTAGTGCAGTGCATCACTGGGTCCATGATGTCTTGTCTTCAATACCGTGTTACCTTAGTAACCACCAGTAGCATATGAATTGAACCCGGTTTCTGCCCTAAGGTTGAATTATTGAGGGCTATCTTTTCAACCTTTTCACATTCAGTTCTTTTTCATTCTTCAACCCTTCAGCTTGAGACTTCATTACTAGAACCTTGTTCGGTTTATTCCAGTACTAGCTCAGTCTCAGTCGACACTCTTCCCATTTATCATTTTTCTCCTTTTTTCATCATACCTAAGGACTCTACACTATCTAGTGGATTATCCCCCGGTAGATCCTCCTCGCTCGGATCGTGGGAACGAAAACCTAACCTCACCAACCTTATAACCACATACATAAAGTAAAATGGTCGGTCTTTTGGTACAGTTCATTCTTCCTTGAAACCAAAAATCATTTAGAAAAACAATCAAGGTACTTGTGATACGAGATCAAAGAATTTTGTACGTTAATAGTTTTGATCATTTAGAAATGCTCCCCCTCAACATGTGCATATGATTTTTAAATTGTTTAACACATGGTAAAGAGTTCTTGTCACACCCCCAATTTACCTGTTTTGCAGCGGAATGGAATTCCTGGGGATTGACTGTCATAACATCACAATCACAGTTATATTGAACGACCTAAAGTGTCGTTTGGAAAATACATCGTTTGATTTAATAAAACTATCAGAGTTTACAAAGTATAGGTCCCAATTGAAAATCATCTCAGACGAAATAAGTTTGTTACAATTCAAACGATGTTTTAAAGTATGTAAAACCCAGTGAGACGCGTCGTCACCACGACTCCATGATGTGTCCAAATGCATGCCATGAGGTGTATACCTTAGATACCGAGATAAAACATGCTAAAAGTGTCAACACAAAGGTTGAGTGAGTTCATAGAGTTTGAGTTGAAATGTAAGCCTTTCAAAATCGCTTTATGCAAGAAAGGCATTGTAAATCATTGAAATGTAAAGACTTTCAAAATCGTTTATGTAGCAAAGGCATTGTAAATCCACTCGCCCAAGTCCCGCCCATACAAAACTTGCAACCCTGTGTGTTCACAACCCACGCTGTAATGTAGTTTATGTTCCAAACATATGATGTCCAATGAATTCACATAATAATGCATAACTCAATGTATCGGAATCGTTTATGTAGCAAAGGCATTGTAAATCCACTCAGTTCCAAGTCCCGCCCATACAAAACTTGCAACCTGTGTGTTCACAACCCACTGCCGGAATGTATGTAGTTTATGTTCCAAACATATGAGTGTGGTTCAACTCGTTCCAAGACCGTTAGTCCATGAATATACCAAGACCGTTAGCTCAATGAATATACCAAGACCGTTAGACCAATGAATTTACCAAGTCCGTTAGCTCAATGAATATACCAAGTCTGTTAGCCCATGATTATAATATGGAAGTTCTAAGTATGGCAAAACTGTTACTACGCATGACTAAGCATTCAGTTCGGCTAAACATGTAATTTGCAAATAATCATGAATGTAATAAAATAGTCGAGCATGTATCTCCCCCAAAACAGTTATGAAAGCATTAAAACAAGAAAAGTGGGGCTATGGAACTCACTTGGACAATGATGCGATGGCAAAAGTGAGTACACCGATATGTAATGTGAATCTCTATGCTCGAACCTATGATGAATGATATGATATGTCATGAGTTGCAATGTAATGTTATGCATGCATTCCATATGTTATTTATACCATTTACGGGTTTTGAAAATATTACTCGTCGTCGAAAAATACTCGTTTGACGTCTTGACCCTTTAAAAATGACTTTACATGTTTTTACGTCAAAATGTCATCCTACAATGGTTTTATAATGATTTTTAGAGAAATTACCACTTTTCTTCGCAAAACAATGTCGCCAAGGAAAATCATGAAATTGCCAAAAATGGCTTTGGAAAACTAGTCGTAGAATGGTGTACGTCGATCGTTAGAGAACGAACTCGACTGTTTTGGAAAGTTTATATCGATATCTAAAAGTTTGGGCCAGTTCAGAGTTTTCATCCAAAAGGTCTCGGACACAAAGATAATAAGGGTTAAAGATGGTGGTTTTGGCTAATTATGTGCAGAAAATTAGTTACGGCAAGTTTATGAAAAAGTGCATATCTTTGTCGTTTCAAATCCGCTTTACGCTTAATATGTCCTTAGCTTCGTATTGAAGTAAACTAATATATTTTTGAGAAGTCGAAATAATTTGTGAAGCTTAAGGCTCGCTTTTGACCCGAACAAACTAAAAAAACTGCATGCTGAAATTTCAGAAAATAATATATTTCGTCGTCAAACTTGTAAAATCCATAACTTTTTCGTTATAAGTCCGTTTTATTCCGTTCAAGCGGCCACGGATTCGTTTTAAAGTATATTTTCTAAATATCAAGGCCAAAAAGTCGTACCAACAGTAGGTTTTTCCAGAAATTCGAATTAAAGACAGAACATAAAATATAGTTATCGAAATTAGTTTTTCTCGGACAAAACCTATTCTAATCCCTTCAAATCAACTCCAAAGCTAATCTAATCCTACCATACACCTTCTTAGGGTGTCATGGGTTCCTAATCACCATCAAGACCAAAGAATACCATGGGAGTAATTATAGGATGACCAATATATATTATAACTCAATAAATCATGAAATAAATGGTATAAATCACATAACATGCATATAAGCTCCAAACATGAAAAGAAACATATGAAAATGAAAAGGAAACTTGAAAATGAAAGAAATATGCTTACAAATGAATATGATGAGGTGAAAGTAACAAGGATTAAGCCTAAATACTCTTGGTTTTTATTTCAAAACCTTATAAAGAGTGATAACTAGATTGTAATTATCTTGAGCTTGAAAAATTTTGATGATCCCTTTAAAAAAACCTCTATGGCCGGTTTGAGACAAGGAAGAACAAGAGAGGAAAAAGTTTATGTGTGATCTTGAATTATTGTTGTGTAGGTGATGAATGAAATAAGATGGAGTGTATAGGTAACTAAGTAATAAATCTAACAACTTTAGGTGAGTTCCCCCTAACCGGATTTTTGGGGATGATGTTTCATCAATATAATTTTTTTTTTTTTTATGTATTATGTATATATACTTGTATCAATTTTAAGAAAGTAAGTAAATAGGTGATTAAATGTAACTTGTAAGGTAATTGGTAATTTTTAGGTAAAAGAGATTTTTAATAGATCAAAGTAGAATGTAATGAGATCATAAAATTTGTAAAAATACATTCCTTGGGAAATTTGAGTGATAAGATAATTATCGTATAGTTTTTAAGAAAAGACGACGTAATAATTTAACTTTAACGATTTAAGTACCAAATAAATTTGAAACACTAGGAAAACTAAAAATATAGTTTTTATGAACTAAATGAAAGTTTAAAAATACCTCGAGATCATTTTTGAAAGTAATGGATTAAATATACAAAATAATAACTCACGCGATAAAGATTATTAAATATAAAAATTACGCGTATAAAGTGAAATGAACTGTCGTGAATGTACTAATGAGATGCACATGATGTCAATGAAATGTAGACTAA
>OU343219.1:113170959-113243833 GCA_910596185.1 Chrysanthemum makinoi
TTAATCGTTTTCAATCCTTTTGAACCGAAAGACATAAAACACACTCAGGGATATTTTAACATATTTTGATCATATTTGGGTGTTTTAGTCATTTTGAGGTCTTAGGTGGGTAAAAACGATGAGTGAATAAGCACTCATCAAATTCCCCCACACTAGGCAATTGCTAGTCCCTAGCAATCAATCATATGAAGTAATGAAAGAATCAAGATTACCAAGACTACCCCGTTTCGAATTTTTCATTAGATGCGAGAAACTTAAACTGAAACGTAAACAACATGCTTGATTATCAAAAATAAGCGGTATCATGGAACGGGATTCACACAAATGGGTGTCTCAGGGAATTGTAATCGTCATCCTCTTTTTATACTCCCAAACTAAGTCTAGACTTATTGTGCAAATGTTTTTGTAAAATGCTAACACTACTTATACAAGTAATCTATGTAAGTCAAGACTTAACTTTTTACTCCCGCAATTACTATAAGTTAGGTGTGTGTTGTTTTCAAAACTTTGATCATAAAAATTGACACTCATCACGGTTGTTATCTATTCAAATTTGATATTAATTCACCGGAAATCTAAAAACTTAAGGTTCGAAAAGGGCCTTTTCCATGTAGCGGCTTTCTTCTCGGCACATCCCAAACCAGTTGGCTTTAGGTGACCGGGCTTTTGACACCTCACAGAGAATAGTACGGAATCAATTTGGATTTCGATTCCAAAGGTTTAGATACTTCCGCTAACTTAATATTAAGACTTGAATGGACAACAACCACAGATTATTTAGAGATTGAAAACTCAAAGGCCAAATCACTCCATGTAACGGCTTTCTTCTCGGCACATCCCAAAACATAAGTTTTAAGTGACCAGATTTTGACACCCACGAGAGAATACTACGAAGCTTTCTAGACCTTTGAAATTAATAATTTCTAAATTCCGTTGCTTTTAAGATAAAATTGTGAATCGAGTTCAACTCCGATTTAAATTTGAAAAAGCAAGTTTCTTTATTTATTCATAACTTTTTTATTTCACCAACATTTTTTTCATTTTCATTCACTTTTTCACTTTTTTTTGACTTTTGACTTGCAATTTTACTTTTGCATCATTCAAGCACTTTAACGATACTTTCATTTTGCAATATTATTGATTTAAGAAAGTATGCTTTCCCAAATTTAAACAAAAGTTGAACTCTAACTCTTTATCAAAATCGCTTAAATTTTTATTGCATAACAAAACGATTTTTATGTTCAAAGGTTTGAAAACGACACTATATTAAGTTCAATTAAGAGCTCTTGGGAGAAAAAGCATAGATTACTTATATAAGCTTTAAAGAGAACCAACTACTCCATGCTTAGCATTTTCATTTGCACAACGCGTAAAAACTTAGCCTGTCGTTAAGGAAGCAGCTAGATCAACACTCTAGCGAGTGGGATTCCTTTTGTTCTAACCTAATCAAGACTAAACTTTTATCAACACCGAAGTGTTAACACTTTATTTTTGTGCAAAATTTTTAAATTTTGGTCAAAACGGGGGTACTAGGGACTAAAGGGTACAAATGTGACAAAATTGACGAATTCCCCCACACTTAGAATTGAATATTGCCCTCAATATTCAAAGTCGGCGAAGCGATACTATCGAACGGAAAAAGGTAATACCACTAACCAAGTGTGTGGGCGAAATCTGTTATTTAACACAAAAAGGATTTTTGAAAACATATCCCGGATAAGCGTTAGTAAAATTGATCGGATATTGGAATTTGGATTGAAAAGCGGCATCAATCATCACGATCAAAGGGATTCCTGAAAACATGAGCAAACACACAAGAAGCAAACACCGTGGAGGTTTCCCCCCATACTTAGTTGTTAGAAAATAGAAAGTCGAAACATGGGTGAAAACCCATGGATGCTCTGTTTTTGTTACGTCGCTAACTTAGCTTGACCCCGAATTCATTGGTTCGTGGGAAGGTTTGGAGATCGGGACAACCATGGATGGTATGTCCCCTCCAAATAATGCTTCAACCTGTCCATTCACCTTGAAGTTTGGCCGTCGGTTTGAGATAACTTCGGCGGTGCCATATGGAAAAACTTTGGCAACGGTGAATGGACGGTCCAAGTTTAAGCTTCCCAGAAGATTTTCAATCTAGAATTGAAAAGAAGGACTCGGTCACCGACGTTGAAAACGCGGTTCTTGATCTTTGAGTCATGGATCTTCTTAGTCTTTTCCTTGTAAATCAAGAGTTCGTGAAGCTTGATCACGAGTTCATTTAATTCATTGAGTTGAACTTTCTGGTGATCACCCGCGGACTTAAGGTCAAAATTTACATGCTTCAAGGCCCCATAGGCTTTGTGCTCGAGCTCGATCGGGAGATGACACGCCTTTCCATACACAAGCTTGTAAGGAGTACACCCGATGGGTGTTTTGTAAGCGATGCGGAAGGCCCAAAGTGCATCTTCAAGTTTGTCCGACCAAGAGGCACGGTTTTCACCTACGGTCCTCTCCAAGATTCTTTTCAAACCCTGATTCGAAACCTCCACTTGCCCACTAGTTTGGGGTGATACAGCGGTAGAGAGGCGGTGAGTGACACGTACTTAAGCATCACTTTGCGAATGGTCGTTGCAAAGTGCGTACGCGATCACTAATGATGGCACGGGGAGTTCGAAGCGGGCAAAGAGACTTTAAGAACTTCACAACTACTCGGGCGTCGTTGGTGGGTAGCGCTTTCGCCTCTACCCATTTGGACAAATAATCGACCGCCACGCGTATATACTTGTTCCCTCGAGGCGGGCGGCCCAAAAGTCGATGCCCCCGCGTCAAAGATCTCGCACACTTGAATGGCATTTTGAGGCATTTCATCTCTTTTTGAGATGTTGCTATGGCGTTGACAAGCGTCGCAAGATTGGACTAAGTCGTGGGCATCTTTGTAGATTGTAGGCCAATAGAGCCGAGTCAAACACCTTTTTGGCGGTGTAGTTCGGGCCATGATGTCCCCGGTGGGTCCATTATGACAAGCCTTGAGAATTTCGGCTTCTTGGCGTGAACACACCGTCGGATGACTTGATCGCGCAGATTTTGAACAAGTAGGGTCGTCCGAAATAATGCTTAACATCTTTGAAAAATTTGTTCTTTTGTTGGGACGACATCCCTTTCACAACAAAGTTACCCGCATGATAGTTTGCAAAGTCGGCAAACCATGAGGTACTCGAATCTCTATGAGAGATACCACATTAAGTGTCTCGAGAGGAAATGTTTCATTTATTTCCTTTTTCTCGAGCACACCTTGATGTGGATTTTCAAGACGAGAAGATGATGGCCGCTAGGTTCTCGGCTCCTTTTTTATCACGGATGATGATATCAAATTCTTGTAGGAGGAGAATCCATCGGAGCAACCTCGGCTTTGCATCTTGCTTAGCAAAAAGATATTTGATGGCTGAGTGATCCGTATACACTATGCTTTTGACAAGATCAAGTATGGCGAAACTTCAAAGCATACACCACGGCTAGTAATTCTTTCTCCGTCGTAGTGTAATGTGCTTGAGCTTTGGTCAAAGTTTTGCTAGCATAATGTATAGGCTGGAAATGTTTTGATTTTCGTTGCCCCAAGACGGCACCTATGGCGAAATCACTTGCGTCGCACATAAGCTCAAATGGTAATTCCCAATGGGAACTAGGATCGGTGCTTCCGTGAGCTTCTTCTTAAGAGTTTGAAAAGCTTCAATGCACTCACTAGAAAAGATGAAAGGAGTATCTTTTCAAGAAGTCGGTCATAGGCGGGATATTTTTGAAAAGTCTTGAATGAAACGACGATAAAATCGGCATGACCAAAAACTTCTAACTCCTTTGGCGGTTGTGGGAGGTAATTTTGCAATGACATCAACTTTTGCTTTGTCAACCTCAATCCCGTTCTTAGAAATTTTATGGCCGAGGACAATTCCCTCTTTAACCATAAAATGACATTTCTCCCAATTTAGATAAAGATTCGTGTTTTCAAGCGTTCAAGCATCTTGTCCAAATGGGAGAACATGTTGGAAAAGAATCCCCAAAGACCGAAAAATCATCCATAAAGACTTCCATAGTCTTTTCGATCATGTCATGAAAAATGGCCGTCATACACCTTTGGAGCGTACGGGCATTACACAAGCCAAAAGGCATGCGTCGGTAAGCAAATGTTCCATAAGGACATGTGAATGTGGTCTTTTCTTGATCTTGTAGGTCAATGGGTATTTGAAGTAACAGAAACCATCGAGAAAACAATAGTATTCGTTTCCGCTAATCTCTCAAGCATTTGGTCCATGAAGGGTAAGGGAAAGTGGTCTTTACGGGTGGCTTCATTTAATTTTCAGTAGTCAATGCAAACCACGCCATCCGTAACCAATCGAGTAGGAATCAACTCGTTTTCATCATTTTCAACAACGGTTATGCCACCCTTTTTGGGCACACAATGAACGGGACTCACCCAAGGACTATCCGAAATAGGGTAAATCAATCCGGCATCGAGAAGTTTTATGACTTCTTGTTTGATAACCTCATGAATTTTAGGATTCACCCTTCTTTGTTGTTGGACTGCCGGTTTGAAGTCATCCTCCATAAGAATCTTGTGTGTACAAAATTCTGGGTTAATACCCTTGATGTCGGAAAGTTTCCAAGCGATGGCTCGCTTGGTGACTTCAAAACCTTTATGAAGCGGCTTTTCATCCTCACTCAAGTCTTTAGCAATTATGACGGGTGATTTATTGTCATCCTCCAAAAATGCATACTCGAGATGAGGTGGTAAGTCCTTAAGCTCGACCTCGGGAGGATCATTAGATTTTTCAATTGTTTTAATTTCCTCTTTATGAAGTTCTTGAGGAGGGAGTGAGGAAGGATCTTCATTGAGCATTTTCTGGATGAGAAGAATGTCTCCCTCGATGTCGATGGGGCGTGATCAATTTCCCATGAAACGAATCACTAGATAAGTATGCTTCAATCTCTTCCAAGATAAAGTCACTTCCCTCAAAAGAGGTGAGGGGAGGGAAGAGAGCAACGATGGGATCAACCGAAGTGGGATTGCCACTCGAGAATCCAAGAAGTTCTTGAGAATAATCCTTCGAAACAATGTCAATGACATCAATTTTGTTGACGGAAGTGTCTTCATAATTGGGGAAGTATCTCGTAACTTGATCTAGATTGAAATGCGGCTTCCTTGTTTGACCTCAAAGTAATTTCCCCTTTATCAACGTCGATCAATGCACGACCCGTTTTTAAGAAGCACCTCCCAAGGATGAGGGGTACTCGGGGATCGGCATCAAATTCGACAACAACAAAGTCGGCGGGGAAATGAAACTTGCCTACTTTCACAAATACATCCTCGGCTATACCTAGCGGACGAGAATTTGTGCGGTCCAAGGCTCGAGGATCATACATGTAGGTGTGAGGAGGTAATGAAAGCTTTTCCACATGGAATGTGGCATCAAGTTAATGCTAGCACCAAGATCGGCCAAAGCGGAGCATTGAACTATTCCTTGAAAATCACACAGGATTAGGAATTTTCGGGGTCTCAAGCTTTTCGGGAAGCTTTTGAGGATAACCGCGAACAATTCTCGTTCAATGAAGTTTTGGCCATTTCAGAAATCTTTTCTTTGTTATTCAACAAATTCTTGATTGTCGGACCGAACTTGGGCATAAGAAGAAGGGCGTCCGCGAAACTAATCTCGAAGTGCAAATCTTGAAAGATTTGGATAAGCTTCTCCATTTGTTGACTAGTTTTATCACGGAGCTTTTGGTCATTAAGCCTTGAAGGATAAGGAAGTGAAGGCTTAGGAGTGTTCATCGGAACAACGGGTTCCGGAATTGGAGTAGGACAACGGAGGTTGGACTTGTCTTGTATTCCGTGGGCTTGAGATATGCACCTTGTCCTTTGGCTCCTCGGTTTCTCGTTCCACATCCCTCACGGAGAAAGTTAGGCATCGAGGGTCCCTCATAAGATTTACCACTACAAGTAGCAATAGCATTCAACTCTCCCTTTGGGTTGGGAATGGTATTACTCGGAAGAGCTCCCAAAGTTGAAGCTTGATTCTTTTGACTCATGAGACTAGCAATCATGCTTTCAATCTTGCTATGAGATTGATCAATCTTGTTACTAGTAGCTCTAAGCTCGGAAGTGAAATCATTCTTCAAAGTGGTAATTTGATTTTGCATGGACACCATCTTAGCTTCATTGTTTTTGATGTAATTAGCAATATCAATGGAAGCTTGAGGTGGAGCTTGACATTTTGTTCTTGAGCTTGGAATGGTTTTGATTGAAATTTCCTTGATTTTGAAAATTCGATTCGATTGATTAAACTGATTATTTCATTTTGCACATTTTGATTGTTGATTTTGATTAAACCGGGTGGTCCAAGGTAATTGTTAGAACGATAGCTTAGAAGGTTACGGTCTCCTTGCGGGTGGTAAGAATTACCTCCCGTATTGTAGGAACCCGGCGGCATATCGCTCTCTTGAGTGAAGCCACGGGGCTGGACACTCGAAATAAGGGTGTGGACCACCACAAGTTTCACAACTCTTGTTCACGACATTCACTTGTTGATTATTATTTAGACTCATTTTAAGTACAGCAGTGGATATTTCTTCGATCTTTTTGGTGAGAGTCGTGTATTCAGAAGATGGAAGAGTGGTAGATCTCCTTGACTCACTCCTCTCGGTTGAGGAATCCCAATAATTGTGGTGGGCAGTCATGTTTTCGATGAGATCATAGCACTCTTGGTCGCCTTTTATAAAGGTACCACCGAAGCGGCATTGATTGTGTCACGATGTCTCAATGTTAACCCGTTATAGAATGTATCTATTTGGGTGACAAGCAACATATTGTGGTTTGGACATCGATCAATCGAAAGCTTATAGCGTTCCCATGCCTCAAATAAGGACTCATCGGGTTCTTTGCGAAAATTCTGATTTCATTCCGTAGTTTCGTCACCATCGACGGTGGAAAGTATTTCGCCAAGAATTTGGAGATCATTTCATCGAAACTATGGATTGAATTCTTGGGAAGACGATCAAACCATGCGGTGGCATGAAGCGTCAAAGAATAAGGAAAGAGATATAAGCGAAGGGCGTCATCGGTGACCCCATTTTGCTTCATGCTTTGGGTGGCAGTGAGAAATTTGTCGAGATGCTTGTTGGCATCGTCACCCGCGACCTCCGTGAAATTGGCAAAAGCTTTGGACTTGTTGGATCATGTGATGCTTAAGTCCAAAGTTCGTGGCTTCGATGTTAAGCGGGGCAATTGGACGCCCGTCCATCCATCGTGGGTTGGCAAAGCTCCTCCATCGTTAGGAGATCGGGAGCTGGATCTTGTGGACCAGTGCGGGACTTGAGGTCCGTTCCCTTGGTTATGTGTCATTGTGATTTGTTCGACGATGCGTATCTCGGGTGCGTTTGTTTGGTTCGGATTCGTCTACGAGCTTCTGGCGAGTGCGCATGCACTTCCAAAAACAACACTTTCAATTAAAACAAGACCGAGGCAAAACACGGTGAACTTAAACCAATAATCCCAAGTGAATTGATCACTTCTATAAGATAAACGCACAAAGGAGCAGAGAAGCTTATTAGGTCGTAGCGAAGCTTATTAAAAACCGCCTCTTTTCAGCCGCAATTTAATGTCAGGGCGTCCTTATACCCCTCACACAGTTTGTTTATCCGATAGAAATAAACCAAAACACGAGCGACACAAAGGCAAGTTTTAAATCTTTTGTTCGGAACTTATAATGATAACACCTCAGTTGAGAATGTTATATTGATTGTGTCTTCTATATTATTTAAAACAACAAGCAAAAATCTTTTTGTATTTTTAATCTTTTACATATATACAAAGAAAAGAAAAATATTTTTGTATTTTTGTATTTTATAAAAACAATAACTTCACGAGGAAGGTTCTTCAAGTCACTAATCGCAAAAATCACGATATTGTCGCTACACACCTCCCCGGCAATGGCAAATTTGATTGATGAAAGTGAGTGGTGAAAAAAAACACAATATCAATATATATCAAATTAACCGTAAAATTCGACAAATTAACCTTTTAGGAAAAGGGTTAACGTTCCAAACCTTACGGGTGTGATAAAAGTGATACCGGAAAAGTGATTTCCCGGGTCGTGTCCCAACGAGGTGTGAATGGAAGGATTCGTTGAGTTTTGTGATTTATAACTTGAATTGGTTTTGATGATTTGTTGATTTGAATTACGTTATCTACGAATTAATTAACGGGAAGGTAATTAAGGCAAAGGAAACCTAATAAACTACAAATTAACTATTACTAAGCCTAAGTAATGATAAAAGGAAGCTAAACTAGGTCCTAGGATGCTAAAACTAAAAAGCGTAAACAGGCAACCACCCGAGCCATAAACGTAAAAGTTTTGAAATTTAAGGGCTACGGGTGTGAAAACAATTTTCCTACGTTCTACTTGACTAAAATAATTTTAAAAAAAGCCGGGAATTTTTTCGACTTTTAAAATAATTACTACGAATTAAAAACTAATTTAATCTAATTAATTAATAAAAAATACTAAACATTTTTAGAAAAATCTACAAAATTCACAGAAAATACCTTAGATGATACAGGATCTAATAAAAATAAAAAATTGTACTACTGCTTAAGGAAATAAGCTGAAACAAAAAGAAATAAGCTAAAGCTTCCTAACTGAATAACACCTTAAGTATTAAATGTTGCAATCTTTAACCAAGAAAAGTCCCAAAGGCAGTATTGGTACCTGTATCACCCTCAAGGTGGGAGGTCTGAGTTGAGTTTGCCTCCCATCTTTTTGCTTCTTTTTTTTTTTCGATTTTTGCTTTTGCAGATTTGAAGATGAGATCAAAATTAAGAACTTTTGTAAAAAAAAAAATTCTATTAAAACCTCTCAATACTTGACTTTTGAAACCTTATGGAGTCTTGTTCTTGATAGAATCAACCAAACATCATTTTTTGAAAAAAACTTAACAATGAAAAACCTTGAATAGGCGGTTAACGGCTTGCCTCTTTTCTTGATTCGTGTGAGTTCTAAACAAACACCTCTTTTGAGTTTACTCAAACAAAATGAACTATGACAGTTGTTAAAAATAAAATTAAAGCTAACATGTAAACTAAGTATCTAAAGTAGGCCAAAGGGACACCTAGAAAAGCTATATCTTTGGAATATACAATTAAATTAGCTATACTAATGGAAGGATAAATGAACTCAATTAGCTAACTAGGAATTCCTAAGGCTAAGTGAAGATGAGCACTTGAAATCTGTTATAAAGCTCCAAACAAAAGAAAAATTTGAAATGAGTATCTAATTTGTCCTACCAAACTAAAGGAACCTAGCGATGAACATAAGCTCAAGTTAAACACAAAAAAATAGAGAGAGGAAAAAATGCTAATGGGAGTTACGCTCTCCGGCAGCTTCAAAAGGCACTCTGAAGGTATCTTGAAATTAAGCACTGAGGGGAATCCTAAGTAGGTAAACTATACTAAGCTAACTAAGAACTAATAAGAAAACAATAAAAACTAGGTAAGCTAAAATTAAAAAATGGTGACTGTTATTGCGATTAATAGAAAGCTTGGCCATTTGAAGTGGCTTTTTTTGGCAAAAGGCTGGAATGTGGTACACCAAGGTGAGGACAAAAGCTCTGAGAGAAAAATAATGGTTAGCTAATAGAGATTCTAAGTTAAACGGGTAAAATGGGTTTTTGAGACCCAAGCCTGCCTAAACCAAACACTCCCTCATTGGGGTTTTTACTTCAAAGCAGATTTTCATCCCTTAAAAAAATGCATTCAACTTAATTCGACTGAATTGGAGTATCAATAACATCTAACACTAGCTTTAACTAATGAAAAGAGAGAAAATGCAACAAAGATAAATTTTCATTCATTAAAAACTTGTATTACAGAAGAAAAGTAGAAAACAACTTTTTGAAAAACTAAGTAAGGGATGCCTTATGTTGGCTACAAACTACTCTATTTATACTACTTCTCTTGTGTCTTCAACTTCTTCAACGTGCTTTCTATGTGAGGGAAAAGAGGACTGATAAGACTTTGTGTTTCTTTGGACTAAATCAGAGCCATCCAAATGCTTTGGAGAAGTAGTCATATGATCCATGCCTTCAATTCCTTCAAGGATTCTTGAGCTCCAATGAGAGGGTAGAGGATTGCCAAGGTGTCTTGGTCACATGTGAAGCTATGTTGACCTTTCTTTTGCAGGTTTCAAGAATGAGAGTGACAAGGGGAAGGTTGAGTGGATCTTTGAGTAGGAAGTGAGCTGGGTTGAATTTAGTTTTGGGCTGACAAAGGGATTGGGTTATGTAATCTTAGGGTTTTTGGTTTGATGTGGGAGAAGGGGAGAAAGAAGAAAGATGGGTGTGTTATCTTGATTTTAGGTTTTGTGGGGGAGAAGGCCAGTCAAAAAGGTCAAAATGAGGTTAAAAATAGTGGGAAGAAGGGTTGAAAAGAAGTGATTGGGTTTATTTTTTATTTTTATTTTTGTGAAAGGTTTTTTTTAAAGGTTAGGTTTGTTTATTTTTGTGAATGTTTTGGAAATTTGTGGGTATGTCGGGAAAGGGTGAAATGGGATTTTGGGTTCGGGATAGGATTTGAGGTTGTTTTTCGATCACTCTGTGTCTCGGGCTTCTAAAATGTAGAAAAGCGTTTCGTGTCTTTGCTGCACTTTTTAGTTATTTCGATTTTCCCGTTTTAGCTCTGTTTTCAATCCTTTTGTACCGAAAGACATAAAACACACTCGAGGATATTTTTAACATATTTTGATCATATTTGGGTGTTTAATTTTTGAGGTCTTAGGTGGGTAAAAGCGATGAGTGAATAAGCACTCATCAAATTCCCCACACTGAGGCAATTGCTAGTCTAGCAATCAATCATGAAAGTAATGAAAGACTCAAGATTACCAAGACTACCCGTTTCGACTTTTTTATTTGATGCGAAACTTAAAGCTGGCGTAACAACAATGCGGTTATCAAAAATAAGTGGTATCATGGAGCGGGATTCACACAAATGGAGTCTCCAGAATTGTAATCATCATCCTCTTTTTATACTCCCAAATAAGTCTAGACTTATTGTGCAAATGTTTTTGTAAAATGCTAACACTACTTATACAAGTAATTTATGTAAGTCAAGACTTACTTTTTACTCCTTGATTACTATAAGTTAGGTGTGTGTGTTGTTTCAAAACTTTGATCATAAAATCGACACTCATCACGGTTATTTATCTATTCAAATTTGATATTAATTCACGGAAATCTAAAACTTAAGGTTCGAAAAGGGCCTTTTCCATGTAGCGGCTTTCTTCTCGGCATATCCCAAACCAGTTGGCTTTAGGTGACCAGGCTTTTGACACCCCACGAGAATAATGCAGGAATGGTGGATTTCGATTTAAAGGTTTTAGAGAACTTCGCTAAGTTAATATTAAGACTTGAATGGACAACAACCCCCGATTATTTAGAGATTGAAAACTCAAAGGCCAAATCACTCCATGTTGGCTTTTGTACCGTATAAAACATAAGTTTTAAAGTGACCGGATTTTTGACACCCCACGAGAGAATACTACCGAAGCTTTCTAGATCTTTGAAATTAATAATTTCTAAATTCAGTTGCTTTTAAGATAAAATTGGCGAATCGAGTTCAACTCCCAGATTTAAATTTGAAAAAAGCAAGTTTATACGACTATTCATAACTTTTTATTTCACAACATTTTTTTTTTCATTTTTCATTCACTTTTTCACTTTTTTTTTGACTTTTGACACAATTTTACTTTTGCATCATTCAAGCACTTTTCTGACTTTTATTTTGCAACATTATTGATTTAAAGAAAGTATGCTTTTTAGGAATTTAAATAAAAGTTGAACTCTAACTCTTTATCAAAATAAAACTAAAAGTTTTATGCATAACAAAGCGATTTTTATGTTCAAAGGTTTAGCGACACTATATTAGGTTCAATTAAGAGCTCTCTTTGGGAGAAAAAGCCATAGATTACTTATATAAGCTTTTAAAGAGAACCAACTACTCGCTTAGCATTTTCATTTGCACAACTAAGTAAAAAACTTAGCCTAATCGTTAAAGGCAGCTAGATCAACCTCTATAGCGGAGTGGGATTCCTTTTGTTCTAACCTATCAAGACTAAACTTTTATCAACACGGTGGTACTTACTTTATTTTTTATGCAAAATTTTGGTATTGGTCAAAGCAGGGGTACTAGGGACTAAAGGGTTACAAATGTGACAAAATTAAATGAAATTCCCCACACTTAGAATTGAATATATAATATTCAAGTCCACGGCGAAGCGATACTATCGAACGGAAAAAGGTAATACCACTAACAAAGTGTGTGGGCCGAAATCTGTCATTTACAAAAAGGATTTTTGAAAACATATCCCGGATAGCGTTAGTAACATTGTCGGATATTGAAGAATTTTGGATTGAAAACGAGCGCATCAATCATCACGATCAAAGGGATTCCCCGAAAACAAAGCAAACACATAAAGAAGCAAAACAGCGTGGAGGTTTCCCCTTGCTTAGTTGTTAGAAAATAGAAGAAGTGAGAAACATGGGTGAAAACCCATGTGATGCTCTTGTTTTTGTTAACGAGTCGCTAGCTTGACTTCATTGAATTCATTGGTTCATGGGGAAGGTTTGAGATCGGGACAACCATGGATGGTATGTCCCTCCAAATAATGCTTTCAACTGTGTCCATTCACTTGAAGTTTGGCCGTCGGTTTGAGATAACTCACGATTGCCATATGGAAAAACTGCAACGGTGAATGGACCAGTCCACGAGTTTTAAGCTTCGAAGATTTTCAATCTAGAATTGAAAAGAAGGACTCGGTCATAAGCGTTGAAAACACGGTTCTTGATCTTTGAGTCATGGATCTTCTTTGTCTTTTCCTTGTAAATCAACGAGTTCTCGTGGAAGCGATCCGCGGAGTTCATTTAATTCATTGAGTTGAACTTTTATTTGATCACCCTTGGACAAGTCAAAATTTACATGCTTTAAGGCCCAATAGGCTTTGTTAACGAGCTTTCGATCGGGGAGATGACACGCCTTCCGTACACAAGCTTGTAAGGAGTACACCCGATGGGTGTTTTGTAAGCGATGCGGAAGGCCCAAAGTGCATCTTCAAGTTTGTTGACCAAGAGCCACAGTTTTCACCTACGGTCCTCTCAAGATTCTTTTCAAACCCGATTCGAAACCTCCACTTGCCCACTAGTTTGGGGTGATACAGCGGTAGAGGCGATTGAGTGACACCGTACTTAAGCATCACTTTTGCGGTGGAGGTCGTTGCAAAGTGCGTGCAGCGATCACTAATGATGGCACAGGGGAGTTCGAAGCGGGCAAAGAGAGACTTTAAGAACTTCACAACTACTGAAATTAAGTTGGTGGGTGGCGCTTTCGCCTCTACCCCTTGGACAAATGTCGACGCCCGCGGTATATACTTGTTCGAGGAAGGCGGGGCGGCCCACAAAATCGATGCCCCACCGTCAAAGATCTAAGCACTTGAATGGCATTTTAGGGCATTTCATCTCTTCGAGATGTTTGCTATGACGTTGACAAGCGTCGCAAGATTGAACTAAGTCGTGGGCATCTTTGTAGATTGTAGGCCAATAGAGCGAGGTCAAACACCTTTTTGGCGGTGTAGTTAGGGCCATGATGTCCCCCTGTGGGTCCATTATGACAAGCCTTGAAATTTATTTGACTTCTTGGCGTGAACACACCGTCGGATGACTTGATCCTACAGTTTTGAACAAATAGGGGTCGTCCCAGAAATAATGCTTAACATCTTTGAAAAATTTGTTCTTTTGTTGGGACGACATCCCTTTCACAACCAAGTTACCCGCATGATAGTTTGCAAAGTCGGCAAACCATGGGGTACTCGAATCTCTACTATGAGATATCACATTAAGTGTCTCTCGAGGAAATGTTTCATTGATTTCCTTTCTCTCGAGCACACCTTGATGAGGATTTTCAAGACGAGAAAGATGATCAGCCGCTAGGTTCTCGGCTCTTTTTATCAGGATGATGATATCAAATTCTTGTAGGGGAGAATCCACCGAACAACCTGCTTTTGCATCTTGCTTAGCAAAAAGATATTTGATGGCCGAGTGATCCGTATACACTATGCTTTTTAACAAGATCAAGTATGGCCGAAACTTCTCGGCACATACACCACGGCTAGTATATTCTTTCTCGTCGTAGTGTAATGTGCTTGAGCTTCGGTCAAAGTTTTGCTAGCATAATGTATAGCCTGGAAATGTTTTGATTTTAAATTTGCCCAAGCGGCACCTATGGCGAAATCACTTGCGTCGCACATAAGTTCAAATGGTAATTCCCAATGTCGGGGCAACTAGGATCGGTGCTTCGTGAGCTTCTTTTAAGAGTTTGAAAAGCTTCAATGCACTCACTAGAAGATGAAAGGTATCTTTTTCAAGAGTCGGGTCATAGGTAGGGATATTTTGAAAAGTCTTGAATGAAACGACATTAAATCCGGCATGACCAAGGAAACTTCTAACTCCTTTGACGGTTGTGGGAGGAGGTAATTTTGCAATGACATCAACTTTTGCTTTGTCAACCTCAATCCCGTTCTTAGAAATTTTATGGCCGAGGACAATTCCCTCTTTAACCATAAAATGACATTTCTCCCAATTTAGACAAAGATTAGTGTTTTCTAGCGTTCAAGCATCTTGTCCAAATGGGAGAGACATGTTTGGAAAGAATTTCCAAAGACCGAAAAATCATCCATAAAGACTTCCATAGTCTTTTCGATCATGTCATGAAAATAGCCATCACACCTTTGGAGCGTCACGGGCATTACACAAGCCAAAAGGCATGCGTCGGTAAGCAAATGTTCCATAAGGACATGTGAATGTGGTCTTTTCTTGATCTTATGGGTCAATGGGTATGCAAGTAACCCGAGAAACCATCGAGGAAACAATAGTATTCGTTTCCCGCTAATCTCTCAAGCATTTGGTCTATGAAGGGTAAGGAAAGTGGTGCTACGGGTGGCTTCATTTAACTTTCGATAGTCAATGCAAACCGCCATCCGTAACCAATCAGTAGAAATCAACTTCGTTTTCATCATTTTCAACAACGGTTATGCCACCCTTTTGGGCACCAATAGCGGGACTCACCCAAGGACTATTCGAAATAGGGTAAATCAATCCGGCATCGAGAAGTTTTATGACTTCTTGTTTGATAACCTCATGAATTTTAGGATTCACCCTTCTTTGTTGTTGGACCGCCGGTTTGAAGTCATCCTCCATTAGAATCTTGTGTGTACAAAATTTCGGGTTAATACCCTTATGGGAGAAAGTTTCAATGATGGCTTCGCTTGTGTGACTAAAACCTTTATGAGGCGGCTTTCATCCTCACTCAAGTCTTTGCAATATGGGTGATTTATTGTCACCCTCCAAAATGCGTACTCGAGATGAGTGTGGTAAGTCCTGCTTCGACCTCGGGAGGATCATTAGATTTTTCAATTGTTTTAATTTCCTCTTTATGAAGTTCTTGAGGAGGGAGTGAGGAAGGATCTTCATTGAGCATTTCTCGGCGAAGAATGTCTCCCTCTATGTTGATGGGGCGTGATCAATTTCCCATGAAACCGAGGTCACTTTCGATAAGTAAGCTTCATCTCTTCCAAGATAAAGTAAAACGGGTGAGGGAGGGGAAGAAGAGCGATGGGATCAACCGAAGTGGATTTTTCAGGAATCAAAGTTCTTGAGAATACTCCTCGAAACAATGTCAATGACATCAATTTTGTTGGCGTCTTCATAATTGGGAGTATCTAAGTAACTTGATCTAGATTGAAATACGGCTTCTTGTTTGACCTCAAAGTAATTTCCCTTTATCAACGTCGATCAATGCGACCGTTTTAGATCACCTCCCAGGATGAGGGGTACTGGGGATCGGCATCAAATTAAAACCACAACAAAAGTGATGAAACTTTCCCCTTTCACAAATACATCTCGGCTATTCCCAGCGGACGAGAATTTGTGCGGTCCATAAGCTCGAGGATCGCCTGCGTAGGTGTAAGCGGAGGTAATGAAAGCTTTTCCACATGGATGTGGCATTAAGTTAATGCTAGCACCAAGATCGGCCAAAGCGGGCATTGAACTATTCCTGAAAATCACGGGATTAGGAATTTTCGGGTCTCAAGCTTTTTGAAGCTTTTTGAGGATAACTTGCCAAACAATTCTCGTTCAATGAAGTTTGGCCATTTAAAATCTTTTCTTTGTTATTCAACAAATTCTTGATTGTCGGACCGAACTTGGGCATAAGAAGAAAGCGTCCGCGAAACTAATCTCGAAGTGCAAATCTTGAAAGATTTGGATAAGCTTCTCCATTTATTGACTAGTTTTATCCAGGGCTTTTGGTCATTAAGCCTTGAAGGATAAGGAAGTGAAGGCTTAGGAGTGTTTATCGGAACAACGGGTTCGGGTGGAGGTAGGACAACAGGAGGTTGGACTTGTGCGGTACTTCGTGGTTGGATATGCACCTTGTCCTGACTCCTCGGTTTCGTTCCACATCCCTCACGGGTAGGATTAGGCATGAGGGTCCCTCATAAGATTTACCACTACAAGTAGCAATAGCATTCAACTCTCCCTTTGGGTTGGGGTGGTATTACTTCGGGAGAAACTCCGAAGTTGAAGCTTGATTCTTTTGACTCATGAGACTAGCAATCATGCTTTCAATCTTGCTATGAGATTGATCAATCTTGTTACTAGTAGCTCTAAGTTCGAATGTGAAATCATTCTTCAAAGTGGTAATTTGATTTTGCATGGACACCATCTTAGCTTCATTGTTTTGATGTAATTAGCAATGTCAATGGAAGCTTGAGGAGGTGGAGCTTGAACATTTTGTTGCGGAGCTTGGAATCGGTTTTGATTGAAATTTCCTTGATTTTGAAAATTCCGATTCGATTCGATAAACCGATTATTTACATTTTGCACATTGATTGTTCGATTTTGATTAAACCGGTGGTCCAAGGTAATTGTTAGAGCGATAGCTTAGAAGGTTCGGTCTCCTTGCGGTTGGTAAGAATTACCACCGTATTGTAGGAACCCGCGGATATCACGGCTCTCTGAGTGAAACCACTTGGATTTGGACACTCGAAAATAAGGTGTGGACCACCACAAGTTTCACAACTCTTGTTCACGACATTCACTTGTTGATTATTATTTAGACTCATTTTAAGTATACGATGGATATTTCTTGATCTTTTGGTGAAGTCGTGTATTTAGAAGATGGAAGAGTGGTAGATCTCATTGACTCACTCCTCTAAATTCTACTGAGGAATCCCAATAATTGTGGTGGCAAGGTCATGTTTTCGATGAGATCATAGCACTCTTCGGTCGCCTTTTAAAAGGTACCACCGTGGCAGATGATTGATTGTGTCACGATGTCTCAATGTTAACCCGTTATAGAATGTATCTATTTGGGTGACAAGCAACATATTGTGGTTTGGACATCGATCAATGAAAGCTTATAAGCGTTCCCATGCCTCAAATAAGGACTCATCGGGTTCTTTTAGAAAATTACGATTTCATTTAGTAGTTTCGTCACCATCGACGGTGGAAAGTATTTCGCCAAGAATTTGGAGATCATTTAAATTGAAACTATGGATTGAATTCTTGGGAAGACGATCAAACCAGCGGATGGCAGGCGTCAAAGAATAAGGAAGAGATATAGCGAAGGGGCGTCATCGGTGACCCCATTTTGCTTCATGCTTTGGGTGACGGTGAGAAATTTATCGAGATGCTTGTTGGCATCGTCACCCGGCCTTCCGTGAAATTGGCAAAAGCTTTGGACTTGTTGGATCATGTGATGCTTAAGTCCAAAGTTCGTGGCTTCGATGTTAAGCGGGGCAATTGGACGCCCGTCCATCCATCGTGGGTTGGCAAAGCTCCTCCATCGTTCGGAGATTGGGAGCTTGATCTTGTGGACCAGTGCTTTGGGACTTGAGGTCCGTTCCTTGGTTATGTGTCATTGTGATTTGTTGGCACGTATGCATTATCTAGATGCGTTTGTTTAGTTACGGTTACGTCTACGAGCTTAGCGGCGAGTGCTGCATTATGCACTTCCAAAACAACACTTTCAATTAAAACAAGACCGAGGCAAAACACGGTGAACTTAAACCAATAATCCCAAGTGAATTGATCACTTCGTAAGATAAGCACAAAGGGAGCGGGGAGAAGCTTATTTAGGTCGTGAAGCTTATTAAAAACCAGCCTCTTTTGTACTTAATTTAATGTAATAGGGCCGTCCTTATACCCCTCACACGGTTTGTTTATCCGATAGAAATAAACCAAAACACGGCGACACAAAGGCAAGTTTTAAATCTTTTGTTCGGGAACTTATAATGATAACACCTCGGTTGAGAATGTTATATTGATTGTGTCTTCTATATTATTTAAAACAACAAACAAAAATCTTTTTGTATTTTTGATCTTTTATATATATATACAAAGAAAAGAAAAATATTTTTGTATTTTTGTATTTTATAAAAACAATAACTTCACGAGGAAGGTTCTTCAAGTCACTAATCGCGAAAATCACGATATTGTGTAACTTAACACCTCAAGACGGCAAAATTTGATTCGATGAAAAGTGAGTGGTGAAAACACAATATCAATATATATCAAATTAACAGTAAATTCGACAAATTAACCTTTTAGGAAAAGGGTTAACGTACCAAACCTTACGGGTGTGATAAAAGTGATACTGGAAAAGTGATTTCCCGGGGTCGTGTCCCAACGAGGTGTGAATGGAAGGATTCGTTGAGTTTTGTGATTTATAACTTGAATTGGTATTGATGATTTGTTGATTTGAATTACGTTATCTACGAATTAATTGCGGAAGGTAATTAAGGCAAGGGAAACCTAATAAACTACAAATTAACTATTACTAAGCCTAAGTAATGATAAAAGGAAGCTAAACTAGGTCCTAGGATGCTAAAACTAAAAAGCGTAAAACCGGCAACCACGAGCCATAAACACAAAAGTTTTGAAATTTAAGGGTTACGGGTGTGAAAACAATTTTCCTACGTTTTACTTGACTAAAAATAATTTTAAAAAAAATCCGGGAATTTTTTCGACTTTTAAAATAATTATTACGAATTAAAAACTAATTTAATCTAATTAATTAATTAAAAATACTAAACATTTTTAGAAAAATCTACAAAATTCACAGAAAATACCTTAGATGATACAGGATCTAATAAAAATAAAAAAACTGTACTACTGCTTAAGGAAATAAAAGTGAAACAAAAAAGAAATAAGCTAAAGCTTCCTAACTGAATAACACCTTAAGTATTAAATGTTGCAATCTTTAACCAAGAAAAGTCCCAAGGGCGCTTGGTATACAGGTACACTCTATCACCCTCAAAGGTGGGAGGTCTCAGGTTCGAGCCTGCCTCCCATCTTTTTGCTTCTTTTTTTTTTTTCGATTTTTGCTTTTGCAGATTTGAAGATGAGATCAAAATTAAGAACTTTTGTAAAAAAAAAATTTCTATTAAAACTTCTCAATCTTATACATTTTTAAACTGACAAATTATTGAGTCTTGTTGTTCTTGATAGAATCCAACCAAGCATCATTTTTTTGAAAAAAAACTTAACTTGTGAAAAACCTTGAATAGCTGATTAACAAATTTACTTGCCTCTTTCTTGATTTGTGGCGAGGATTCTAAACAAACACCTCTTTTGATTTACTCAAACAAAATGAACTATGACAATTTACATTAAAAAATAAGAATTAAGCTAACATGTAAACTAAGTATCTAAAGTAGGCCAAAGGTACAGCTAGAAAAAGCTATATCTTTGGAATATGCAATTAAATTAAGCTATACTAATGGAAGGGATAAATGAACTCAATTAGCTAACTAGGGAATTCCTAAGGCTAAAGTGAAGATGAGCACTTGAAATCTGTTATAAAGCTCCAAACAAGTTGAAAATGAGTATCTAATTTGTCCTGCCAACTAAGGGAACCTAGCGATGAACATAAGCTCAAGTTAAACACAAAAAAATGAGAGGAAAAATGCTAATTAGAAGGAGTGCTCTCCAGCTTCAAGGCACTCTGAAGGTATACTGAAATTAAGCACTAGGGGAATCCTAAGTAGCTAAACTATACTAAGCTAACTAAGCAGAACTAATAAGAAAACAATAAAACTAGGTAAGCTAAAATTAAAAAAAAAAATGGTGACTGTTGTGCGATTTAACGAAAGCAATTTGAAGTGGCTTTTTTTTAGCTTAAAAAGCTGAGATGTGGCTGCCAAGGTGAGGACAAGCTACAGAAAAATAATGGTTAGCCAATAGAGATTCTAAGTTAAACGGGTAAAATGGGTTTTTGAGACCCAAGCCTGCCTAAACCAAACACTCCCTCATTGGAGTTTTTACTTCAAAACAGATTTTGATCCCTTAAAAAAAATGCATTCAACTTAATTCGACTGAATTGGAGTATCAATAACATCTAACACTAGCTTTAACTAATGAAAAGAGAGAAAATGTAACAAAGATAAATTTTCATTCATTAAAAACTTGTATTACAGAAGAAAAGTAGAAAACAACTTTTTGAAAAACTAAGTAAGGGATGCCTTATGTTGGCTACAAACTACTCTATTTATACTACTTCTCTTGTGTCTTCAACTTCTTCAACGTGCTTTCTATGTGAGGGAAAAGAGGACTGATAAGACTTTGTGTTTCTTTGGACTAAATCAGAGCCATCCAAATGCTTTGGAGAAGTAGTCATATGATCCATGCCTTCAATTCCTTCAAGGATTCTTGAGCTCCAATGAGAGGGTAGAGGATTGCCAAGGTGTCTTGGTCACATGTGAAGCTATGTTGACCTTTCTTTTGCAGGTTTCAAGAATGAGAGTGACAAGGGGAAGGTTGAGTGGATGCTGAGTAGGAAGTGACTGGGTTGTGAGCTGGTTTGGGCGGCAAAGGGATTAGGTTATGTAATCTTCTGGTTTTGGGGTGATGTGGGAGAAGGGGAGAAGAAAGATGGGTGTGTTAATACTGATTTTGGGTTTGTGGGGAGAAGACCAGTCAAAGGTCAAATGAGGTTAAAAAATAGTGGGAAGAAGGGTTGAAAAGAAGTCGTGGGTTTATTTTTTATTTTTTATTTTTTTTTGTGAAAAGGTTTTTTTTTTAAAGGTTAGGTTTGTTTATTTTTTGTGAAGATGTTTTGGAAATTTGTCGGTATCGGGAAAGGGTGAAATGGGATTTTGGGTTCGGGATAGGATTTTGGGTTGTTTTTCCCCCCTGATCACTCTCAAAACGTGTCTCGGGCTTCTAAAATGTAGAAAACTGGTTCCGGCTCACGTCTTCAACGCTGCGCACTTTTCGTGATTCATTTCGATTTTTCCGTTTTAGCTCTGTTTTCAATCCTTTTGTACACGAAAGACATAAAACACACTTCGAGGATATTTTTAACATATTTTGATCATATTTGGGTGTTTTTAGTCATTTTTGAGGTCTTAGGTGGGTAAAAACGATGAGTGAATAAGCACTCATCACGCGTTTCCGAATATGCCAAAACCTATTCACACGAATTATTCGAGAGGTAACCGACCAATCCTGTTATTTTCAACAAACCATTAATGTGCTTGGGCACACTTGGTCTTTCTCTATTGATGAAGTGTACTTATGCAATTAGGTCAAATGACATGAAAGCCAATCCACGATGCTCTGGATGAATATCTGCAAATGGGTGCGACAACAGCTCGTAAGTGTCTCCAAATAATTAGTTTAGATAACTAATTGCATTATATATTATAAACGGTGACACTTCATATAGAACATTCCATATCGAAAGTCCTCATTATTTAGTTTCGTCCAAGGCTCTCAAAATTTTCATGAATTCATGGGACGGCCACGATCACAAAAGAATTTGTATAAGATGAAGCCTGGCGGCAAGAAGAAAAGATGTGGAGCGATCTTTTGGTGTATTAAAGAAGAAGCGACTAATGATTAAATATCCGACTAGAGGGTTGGAGCCGAAATTGACTATCGGATATAATGTAAACATGCATCATATTACATAATATGATAATTCATGACAAAGAGCAGGCGATATCTCCCACATTTTTCGAGGGGAACAACACCGTAATTGTGATCCCGTAAGAATGCATGAATAATCGTTGGAAGGTACTAGGAGATAATCAACGAGAACAACTCATCTAAGCCTAAAAGCGATTTGGTGGAAGACATTTGGCCGTGCAAACCAAAACTAGTTTACTTATTTTATTATTGTAATGTTTTAATGTTATTTGAATTACTATGTAATTTTTTATATTATTAATGAAATTTAATTTTGTTATTAAAAAAATTTGAAAAAATAAAAATAAATAAAATGAAGGTCGCCATGATGTGATAAAAGTCGCATGTAAGTCAGGGAGAGAAAGTGATGTAGCTAGACAAAATGAAGATGGCTTCATGGTCACACATTGTATAGCCTTAAATACCTATGTTATCGGGGTTTTAATTGCTTAGATTACTAGTAGCAATGACCACAAAAGAGACCAAACAACCCTGCTACATATGTGTCAAGTCAGTTTTCTCTTTCCTAAATTAAATACAAACCAAATGCTAATAGTAAAGGGACCGCAGTGCCAAACACAACCCCGCAAAATAAAATAAAACAAAAATTAAAAAAATAATAATAAAAAAAAGAAAAAAACTACACACAAAAAACCACTTCGTTTGTTCGCGACAAACCAAAACATTCAATTACAAGAGGGGTGTTCATACGGTCCTCGTAAAGCAAGAGGACTCGTTCAAAATGGCTTCACCGGCCCGGTGATCTAATGGTTGGTCTTGTTCTGCAACGATCTTATAAAGAAATGAAAATCAAGTTAACGAACACCTTACCAAAACAAGTTATAATAGCTTATCAAAAATAATAAGCTATCAACTTTCGCGAACAATATATCGCCCAGAAGTCACGATTATGTTTTTAGTAGAATAGGGTTCTATTGAGAAAGCCAGGTACCACGCCCTTGCTTGCGACACTACCACCTTGATGTAAATCTAAATTATAATAAAATGATTACAAGCAAAAAAAAATTGGTGAAATATGCAATATAAGCCGAGCTTAATAAAATAATGTTTTTACACGTTTGTAATTATATTCGGTTTTAACACATCAAATAATGTGTAAATATGTATAAATAAAAGTACACGTCTTATGAAGACGTGTAAAAGCAACCGTATAAAAGTTGACTATTTTTTGTAACACGCTGCTATTATTTTCTCCAAACATACTTGTATACCTTTTTATACCTTTTTACAAAACAAGACAAATTTGTTGCATTTTATATACCTTTTTATACCTTTTTATACCTCAAAAATAAACTCCAGTACACATTTGTTGCATTTTATATACCTTTTTACAAAACAAAAACTTCAAATGGTGTTTGTTTAAGCTTATATTATGGGCTTATTTGGCTTAGCCTTATAGTTTATAAGCTCGTTTTTATTGCTTATTTTGAAACTTTTCTATTTATATAGTTTATCATGTCATAATAAGCTTATATAAACCGAAAAGTAGGGGTGTTCATGGGTTAGGTAATATCCGAATAAATCAAAAACCAAAACCGAACCGAACCAAACATTAACGTCAACCGAATTTGTTAAAACGAACCGAACAATTAAATATTCGGTTTTAGGTTCGATATGGTTTTAACAATCCAAACCGAAAACCAATTCAAATAGATTTATATATATTTTTATATATTATATATAAAAAAATTAAAACTCTTTTATACTATATATATATATATATATATATATATATATATATATATATATATATATATATATATATATATATATCATTTTTAAGCTTGAATTTTTTTGCTAAAATATATATAAATAAATTAATAAATAATTAAATTTATGTAATTGGTTATTGATTCGGTTTTCAGTTATGGGTGTTAGGTTTCGGTTATTCAGTTCGGTTTAATCAATTTGAGTTCGGTTCTCGGTTATACCCAAAAAAAAAATTAATCGAACAAACCGAACAACCTGATAACTAGGGCTGTAAACGAACCGGACGAACACGAACGAAGCCTTGTTCATGTTCGTTCATTTAATTTTAACCGGACAAATAAGCGAACACGAGCGGCTTAAGCGGACGAAATTTCTTGTTCATGTTCGTTTATTAAGAAAATGAGTTGTTCATGTTCGTTTATGTTCGTTCATTAAGACACTAAAGCGACGCTAAACTAACATAAACAATCGAACATAAATGAACATAGACAAAAATCATAAACTTTATTAAATTATGCACCTAATATTGTTTTATAAGTGTCGTTTGTTTAAACAAACTAATTTAAAAATTATACAATTAAAAGATTTGATATCTGAGCATAAATAAATAAATGAACATAAACTTAACGTTAACGAACACATAATCGGACGTTCACGAACATAAATAAATCCGGACATGACTTTTGTTCATGTATTCGTTCATTTAACTAAACAATCGTAAAATATTGTTCATGTTCGTTCATTTAATAAATAAACGAACATAAACGAACTTTTACTTAACCGGATTAATGAAATGTTATTTGAGCGTTCAATTCGTTTCTGGTACTCTGATAACCGAACCGATGAACACCCCTACCGAAAAGTTACAAAATAAGCCACGAAAAATGAGTTTTCAAAATATAAGCCCAAAACCATATAAGTTAACCCACTAAGGGTATGTTTGGCGAAAATAGATATCTTTGGTCTTTGGTCTTGCCGTCGGCTTGGTACAGTCGTTCTCGAAAAAAGATTATGGCTATGTTTGGCCACAAGATTATGGAGAGATTATGCTTATTTTTTTAAAATAAGCTATTTAAAAATAATCTTTGTTTGTGAGGCGTACTTATAAGATATAAAAAAATAATCTTCCATAATCTCCGAGAAAATAAAGGTTACTTCATTTAGCTTATAAAAAATAATCTCTTTTATAATCTTTTTAAGCAACATACATCTGCCAGACCAAAGATCGAATTGCGACCAAAGTCAAACTTACAATTTATTTTTGCCAAACATATAAAGAGATTATTTTATAATTTAATGAAACTTTTATTTTCAGATTATGGAAGATTATTTTTTTATTAATCTCTTATAAGTTCTGTATGCCAAACAAATATTATCTTTTAAGTAGCTTATTTTCAAAAAAAAATAATCTTAAGCCTCAATAATCTTTCATAATCTATGCTGCCAAACATAGCCTAAGTATCTGAACGTTGATATATACCCAACTTATAATTTTAATTAAAAATGCATGACGTGTTTGTATAGAGTAATAACACTACTAGCAATAAAAAAGACGGGTACATTGTTTGAACTAGTAACAAAAACAATGCTTAACTCCAATCCTAAGGACAAGATCGATGCCTACATCATTTTGCTCGGCTAATCCGGCAAATGCCCAATATTTTACTACCTTCATTCTCAGTTCTTCTTCTTGTTGTTGTTTCTTCATTAACTAACTAACTAGCCAGCCAATGTACTAATTAATATCCCATCATGTACAGGTTCATCCTTCTTTTATTCTTGATTATTTACTTATCAATGCTCTGCCTTTTTCTTTTTCTTTTTCGTTAGTGCGTTGTAGCGTTCAAGCGGGTTTATTTATGCATGATGAAATGTGTGTATTTAATATTGTTACCGACTTACGCCTTTAATCCATCTGTTTCATCAAATGTTTATGTTCGTTAGCCAGATGCTATACGATAGGAAGGGCCATGAAAAGTTCTTTTGACGAATAGAGAACAATCTCATACTTAACTTGTGTACAATTGATTGTTCTCGATATTGATTCTTTTGTGGATAATCCTGATGTATCTTGCTGAATCTCCACATTACTGCTACTTTGGAATCCATAAGAGCTTATTTGGGTTAATCTCTACTGAAAATAATAAGGTCCTGATATGGGAATTCGTTTTTGGTATAGCATTAGTACAAGGATTGTAAATTATATGTTTTCTGCAACACCATGTTTTCTTCCAAACGAGTATTTAAGTTTAGTTATCTTATATACATGGTATTACATTGTCATCACAGTGATTAAGAAACATATAATGACGTGTTCAAGGATTCTAGCATTATAATTAGTTCAGTGATTTAGAAACTTACGTTCAAGGTTCTTATGATAATGTTCTTTCCGTATCTATTAATATCAGAAACACCATTAAGAGGACAAAAGTAAAGTATTTCTTTCCTATCTTGATAATATCAGCAAGTTTTATTTTGTAATGCTCCGTGCTAGTTGCAATGTTTTTTCGCCAAATTATGAAACAAAAAACACCCTGTGTCGTCCATTGTCATCATATATTAGCTACGGTCTACTAGAGTCTGCCTAGTCTGTCAATAGTGGATGATGTTTTAGAGATTTAACTTATAATCAACAACCTTAAAAAAGTATTATGTCTTTGTGCATAGCCTTTTTCGGATACAAGTTATGTAAACAGTTGTATTCTACTTTTGATAATACAGAACCTGAAGAAGTTTCTTGCAAGATGTTCTTATTGATAGTCCAAAAAGATCAGCAACATGGTTCACAATGTTAATTTAGTGATCATCGGAGTCTCAGTCGGTCTAGCTGTTGGCACACTTATAGCACTACTTGTATTCATCAGCATACGGTGGTACAAAAGACACTCTCATCTTCGAAGATCTGCACATAATGGCTCTCCATTGGGGCTACCTGTACATAAAAGTGGCCTAGACAGCCGTAATATCTTAAGTGAATCCAATAATAACTCTGTGACACTTAAAATTGCAAGTTATCCGGCAAAACATTCACCGCTTACTAATGGTAAAGAGCGAGTGGCACCTGTGTCCGGCCTACTGAAATACTCTTACAAGTATGTGTTTTTACAGATGTTACTCCATATCTGTTACTATACAAAGAAAGATAACTTATTTTCGACTACATTTTATATACTTCAGGGACATACAGAAAACCACGAAAAACTTTACAACCATATTGGGAAAAGGATCATTTGGTCCTGTATATAAAGCCGTGATGCCAGCTGGAGAAGTTGTTGCCGTGAAAGCTCTTGCGTGCTATTCAAAACAAGGGGAGATAGAGTTTCAAAATGAGGTATGGTCGATCATCAAAAGTGAACTCTTTAATCATCGTGACTAGCAGAGGCGGAACTCTTTGGGGGCAGGGGAGGGTCCCGGCCCCCCCAAAATTTGCGGCACCTAGTGTAAATATTATAGGTTTAAGGGGTAATTTAGTTGAGGTTACAAGCAAATCTCCGATTCCCCCTCCTCCCAAAATAAATGATCAAGTTCCGCCACTGGTGACTAGTACTCGTTTTTCTGTATGTCTTAACATTATTTGGATGTGTTTGCGCAGGTGTCTCTGTTAGGAAGGCTGCATCATAAACATTTGGTGAATCTAGTAGGGTATTGTGTAGATAAAAGGCAACGCATGTTAATTTATGAATACATGAGGAATGGAAGCTTGGCAAATTTTCTATACAGTAAGTTGGTTTACTCCTCTCTTGATCTTGAATTTCTTATTTTATCACAAGTTTGATGACATTTAAGGTCTTGAATGTGCAATTTGAAAGTTACACATATTTTTTTGGATTTTCGAAAGTCATATTATACTGTACAATCTTATAATGATGTAATCAAGTGTCACAATATTAAACCTGCCACTTGAGTTAGCCTTTGGATGGTGCTTTTGTTGTCTAAAGTTGTAATAAACAATCATATTAATTACTGAAGGAAGTAGTGGATAAAATAAGAGTAAATAATAGTAAATAAGTACTTTTATTCTACCCTATGATAATAAGTTTTGTTGCAATTAGCAATTTAGTATGAAACAGATTATTTGACTCCTATATAATCAAGGCAGTCATAAGCAGAAGTAAGTTTTCTAAACACTATAAACTGATTATTCAAAAATCAAATTCAAAAAGCACCCCGAAATGCCCCATTAGTAAATGAATTATCCCATCTGAAACCATTTAAATTGATTTGGCTTTAAAACCTTGCTTAGATGAGGAAAAGCGCACCTTGAACTGGGAAGAAAGGCTTCAAATTGCTCTTGACATCTCACAAGGAATAGAATATCTTCATGAAGGGGTAGATATTATCGACATTTTCCTCTCTTTTCTCATTATTTTTTGGAAAACTTTTGAAAGTTATGTACTTTAATTCTTCGAGCAGGCAATTCCACCTGTCATACATCGAGATTTGAAGTCTGCTAATATATTGCTAGACCACTTGATGAGAGCAAAGGCAATATCCTGTCTCTGTGATTCTTGTTTCCTGACATGAAGAGCCAGTATGTTATATGTATAAACTCTTCTTACAATATGGTGATTAAACAGGTTGCTGATTTTGGTCTGTCGAAAGAAGAGGTTTATGATGATCGTAATTCATGCGTGAAAGGTACATATGGCTACATAGATCCTGCGTATATATCGACAAACAAGTTCACAAAAAAGAGTGACATCTACAGTTTCGGGGTTATCCTCTTTGAACTCATTACAGCCATTGCCCCACATCAAAATCTCTTGGAATATGTCAATCTAGTAAGTTTATCGACCAATCCCACACTTATGATTTCAGTAATGTTACATTTGGCTCTATGCGACTCTTTGTCTAGGCCAGTTTAGGAACAAAGATATCTCTTTAAAAAATTTATTTTATAGTTACAAAGTAGTACATGATATGATCAAGTCTCCTGATACTGGTGTCATGTCACAATGTGCAGCTCATTTACCAATTTTTTATGCTTATGTGTTTTTAAACTGCAAACCTCACAAGTTCCATTTCAACGTAAATGCTGGATCCACCCATGTTTTTTAACCAAACTGTTTGAAAAAC
This sequence comes from Chrysanthemum makinoi, assembly GCA_910596185.1. Classification (NCBI taxonomy): domain Eukaryota; kingdom Viridiplantae; phylum Streptophyta; class Magnoliopsida; order Asterales; family Asteraceae; genus Chrysanthemum; species Chrysanthemum makinoi. The sequence continues at coordinate 113,199,805 of OU343219.1, forward strand.
TCTTTACTCCATACATCACAATTCAGATGAAATAGCTGGCAATCCAAAATTACATCTTTTATTGATAAGCTTGTAAAATTATAAACAACGTTGATGTTGATTCACAGGACTCATTATCATGTTACTGTAGATCAACAATTGGACAAACATTTACAATTTTACATTAACCTAGAGCCAAATCAGGAACTGGTAGAGATTTTGCTTCATACTTTTGTATGATATTTTGGTAAAAATTACATCTTCTCAGATCAGGAACTAGCAAGGATTTTACTGCACTTCAACACCAATAATTCAATAATATTACACTTCTTTTTTTAAACAAAATATTATACACTTCAATAATATGAAATCTTGACTTATTATGAAGCAGAATCGGTTTCTTTTATGTTTTGGCACTTGTCAAGTATAGCATACTTGTTGATATACAAAATATGTTCTTGCTAAACAGGCAGCCATGAGTTCAGATGGTGCAGATGAAATACTTGACAAGAAACTGGTGGGTGAGTGCGATCTTGAAGAAGTTAGGAGCCTGGCTAGAATAGCTCACAGATGCTTGAATTTAACACCCAGAAAACGCCCTGCCATTGGAGAGGTTTCACAGGCTATAACAAAGCTAAGGCAGAAGCATTTGATGAGGGCGAAGGGTCATAGCACGACATCTTTTGGAGGAGAAGAGTTCTCAGGGGTCGTGAGTTGCATAGAGGTGCAGCAAAATCAGTTAAAAAGAATCACCAGCATCAATCGAAGCTGACAAATGAAAACTTGGAGAAAGAATACTGTCCTTTCAGTTCATTTTGTGAGGCATTTTACAAGTTTGAGTATGTTTTTGCGGAAGTACATTATATACACATTAGACGCAGACTTAAAACAATGACTATGGGCCAGAACCATTCAGTTTGGTTCTCTGTTCAGTCAGATTTGTAAAAGAACCACGACCGGCATTATTTTTTTATTTACAAGTTATTAAAAACTTAAATAACAATGTTTTAGCCTTTAGGTATATTTTTCAAACTGGAAAACAAATATAAAAATAAAGTTGTAGTTGGTTCGCATTCCGTTGGAGATAACTATATCTACACTGGATATAAATCAGTCCGTTTTTTGGTTCCATAATTTTTTTTGTTATTTTTTCGGTTATGGTCGGTTCAAACCTGATACACAGTCCTACAACTTCACTCCAAACGACTTTGATGCTACATGTCATCCATGTTTGATGCTAACAACCTAGTTTTACAAATAAGCAATGTAAGAGGTCCAAACCTACCTCAATTAGGGTGACTTCTAAGCTTCAAATAAAGCTTAAACTTTTGGCTTTTAAGTTTCATGTTTCAAGATCAGTGATACTGGCACACCTATTTTATAGGGATACTGTTAAACGGAAAGGGTCACAAATGAAAGTAAGCAAAAAATAAAGTAACCAACATTCTTAAAAAGGTAAATTGTATGTATAACCAATTTGCAAATTGCAAGAAGTATAACATAATTTTCAAATGAACAAAACAAAAGTATCTTACAGTAGTCTTGAACCCACATCTAAACACACGGCCACCAGACCAAGTGGGGTTCACCAGTCACCTGAGTAAATCCATCACTGGTTTGAGCCACACAAAAATTTAGAAGCCGGTTTCTTCAGGTTAACAATGACTGAAGCTAAAACTAGCAGTTCAGTAGACCAAAGCATCGAATCTTGGTTCATAAAAACAGACCTGACTGTTATACAACTGAAGAGCACAACCCGCAATCCAGGACCACACCTTTTTATCCACATCATAAAGCAGACCTTTCCCTTGGTTCCAAGACGTAAAAAGAATCAAATTATCCTGTCCAAAACACTCGAATCTCTCTGCTGATAACCGCAACAGAGATCTAAAGTATCTTGGTGGCATTCTTGTAACTTCAACCCACATCACTTTCGCATGATCTAACTCCCAAATTCTCATACTTTGAAGTGTACTATAAAGACCGACTCTTCCAACCAGAAATAAACGCTTTTGGTACCCCATAATCAAATACCCGTCTAATAAAGATCGCGGGAACTTTGCAGGTATGTGTTCCCAATAACCTGTGTCAAGCCGATACATCATTAACCCAAGTGGCGAAAGTGTTTCAAGATACAATCTCGAGTCACAAAAAGCCATCTTTGATGAACAAAGATTCACGGCTGGCATTCTTTGGTGCACAGACCATCTATTAAGCTTTGAATCGTATACTTCAGTAGGTAAGGATTTATCCCCATAAAGATCGTTTGCAGCAATAATCTTGAAAGATCGTTGCTTTCTGTCAACAACCATGGTCAATTGCCGTTGCTGGTTATAATGCATACTTGGTAATATTCGACATGTTTGTGTAAGCGGATTACATATTAATGTTCTAAAAGTTGACCCGTCAAGACCAGAAAAGCAAACTAACCCGCCTGATGATCCAACCAACCAAAACGCCCATTGAGGTAAAAACGTGAACGGAATCTTATACCATTGTTTCAACGGCAAGCTAAAAACCGAACATTGAGGTGACTGAGATTGCGAATTCTTCCAATACGTAAGCAGACAAGGCCCATGGGAGGGAACTTGTGAATGAAACTTAAGAAAACCATTATCCTGCAATATCGAATTCCACCTCTTACAAACAGAACGCAACCTAAAGATCATAAAAGGCGGAACACGAGCTAATATCTCATTCAACAAATCCTCAGGTAACATAGCCCATATATCATCTTCCATTTGAACATCAAACTGAGGACTTTTAGCAACCTTAGTAGTAATAATTTCCTCATCTAAACCTCTCGGCTTCGTCTTAATAACCTTCTGTCTAGACGGACTAATGTTCCTAACCCCTCGACCTATCGGGCTCGTGTTTCTTGCACCTCCACCAAAATAACTCAACTGGGTCATCAAGTCTCTTGACCCACAATCAGAAGACTCACCAATTTCTATCCCAACCACCATTTTTCAAGAACCCTAATTCTATAACAACAAGTGCCAAAAAGATTCTAAAGATCCAATCTTTTTCTCAAAGGGTCATCAAATCAGTGCTCAAAATCAATTTTCAAGAACCCTAACTTTTTATTTTATTTTTTAAATTACATTAAATCAACAAGTGCATAAAATCAAAGAAATTCATAAAAGATGAACATAAAAAACCCTAAATTCTATCAGATTCAAAATGGGTATCTTTAAAAAATGCAAAAAAGATACTAATCAACAAATATAACCAATAAAGATTCAAACTTTATAAATAAGAGATTACCTTTTAATGTTTTCTTGAAGGATTCATTCATAAAAAGAAATGAAAATATAAATAGTCAAGGAAATAAAAAGGTTTTTATAAATTTGGTGAATGAATATAAATATATAAAGGATGGATTAATGAGTTGTGGATAGAAAGAAACAAAAAAAGGGTAATCATTTGGTGAGTGCTTCTTCTTCTTCTTCTGATTCCTTTTGGGGATAGTTGTTGAGGAGCCTCTAATTTAATTAATGTTTTTTTATTTTGTTTTTTTTTATAAAGAGGTGTGATTAATTAACTTTTGATTAATTAATGCTAACATTATCCTTGTCTTTTATGTCCCTAGTGTCCCTACTATGGATTAAATTTAAAACATGCCGAGTTGCCGCTATGATTTTTGTTATGTTTGAAACTTTGTAAAGCATAATGGTACTGGTATGATTGATTGAGCATAAACAAAACACAAAATGTTCTACTCAAATTAATTGGCCGAAATCTTAAACAGAATTGAAATGTTACTTGGTTATCGAGCCAAGTAATGTGAACGAAAAGATGGAAAGTGGGTGTTTGTTTAGATCAAATGTTGATCATAAATAAAAGAGATATTCGAGTAAATAAAATTTTGCTAAAATACGCATATTTGTCATCGGTTGACATGTTATGTTGGTTCATCAACATCATTTTGTTAATAACTAGCACAAACGTCCCTGTGAGGCCCAAAAAAGGAGGGATGTTGGAGAAATAAGTAATGGGTCTAATCTCAACTCTCATTGATTTGTAAGAAACAACTAATCGTTGCTTCAGGTCGGTTTTTAAAAAAAGTTCAATTAACGCCCATTCGTATAGGGAATTTGGATTTCTCCTCCAAGTTAAACACTTTGGGAAACTATTAGGGTCCGCTTGGTTCAAAGTGGGGAAAGGAAAAGGGAAAGGAATGCAAAGGAATGAGTGAGGTGGGTAATCAATACCTTACCCCTCAATTTACTCTATAATGGTTCATTCATCTACGGGTAATCAAACCCTTCCCTCCCCAACCAAGCATCATTTATTTGTGATGTAGGTATTTTGAATACTTTACCCATTCCCCTTCACCCCAACCAAAGACGCCTAAAGTATTCAAAAGAAACAAAAAATAACTGATTTTACAACAACTATTCTTTAAAAGATACGTCCAGGTTTACTCCAAATCACTACCTAGTCCTGTTTTTTTTGCTTTTTGCTTTTATGGTTTTACATATTATTGCCGGCCTTATCTCGCTAACTGCCGTTATCTTTTTCGTTATCTCAAAGGCACCGTTAGTCCTAACCAAGCGATCACTGCCGTTAGTCCTTTATACTAACGGATCGTTAATAACTCAAAAATTTTATTAAAAAATCTTTTCAACGGTTTTTATCGTTACCGTTTTCTTACGTTTTCATGCGCTTTTATCGTTTTCATACGCTTTTTCCGATTTTATACGCTATTTCGCTTTTTAGTTTTGTCCGTTTAGATGCGTTTTTGTCGTTTTATACGACGTGTAATTTAAAAAATGACGTTTTTAATCTGATTTTAAAAGTATTTTTAAAATCGGAAAAAAACTTTTAAAAAATCGGTTAAAAACGCAAATTTTTTTAATCGAATTTTTAAAAAATCGATTAAAAACGATATTTTTTAAATGGAAAAACTTTTTTAAAATCGGATAAAAACGTAATTTTTTAAATCGGAAAAAAAAAATTTAAAATCAGATTAAAAAACGTAATTTTTAAATTACACCGTATAAAAACAAAAACGCATTAAAACCGGACAAAAGCGTCAAAAAACGAAGGAAAACGTATAAAACGTGTAAACGGAAAAATCCGAAAACATAAGAAAAAGCGAGAAAACAATAAAAACGCGTAGAAAGATTTTTAATAAAATTTTTGAGTTATTAACGGTCGTTAGTATAAAAAAGGACTAACGCTGCAAGTGATCGTTTGGTTAGGACTAACGGTGCCATTGAGATAAGCGAAAAGATAACGGGTTAGCTAATATAGGACTGATAAATGCAATATGTAAATCATAGGGAGCAAAAAAGCAAAAAAAAAAAGAACAGGAACTATGGTAGTGATTTGGAGCAAACCACAGGGACGAACGGTGTAATTTACTCTTAAATAAATATTCAGTCAGAATTTTCTTTTACACTCATCAATAAAATTTTAATATCGATTAGAAACAATACTCCGTATAATTTATTAATTTGTGTCCGGTGTCCGTTAATCAGTCTCAATAAGCCCAGCCCATATCAACCCAATAATATGTTGAACTGTTGGATCCAAGTTCCAGCTTCTTATAGCGACAATCCATTACTCTATTTTTGCAAAATTGCAAGCACTGTATTATTTAAGTGTATTATTTAAGGGAGGTGATTTGCATACTCTTCAAATTAATTGAGACACTCTAATTTAAAGTGTCTTGATATTTATACCCTTATAAGGTAAAAATGAGTAAAAATCATGTGAGGGTATAAGTGTCAATACACTCTAAATTAGACTGTCCCAATCAATCAAAGGAGTGTACAAATCACCACCCATTATTTAAGCAAGCGTTGATGATAAAATTTGTTCATTTAGAGTGAACGATGCAATGCTCCTATTCGGCACCTATGGCGTCGTTACCCTGCATCGCCACTCGTGCCACAGGCGCGTTATAGGTGGCTTCGCCATTCAAAAGGCAACAACCAAAAACATTAAACACCTTTTCTTTTTCAATAAACACCCACTTTTACCATACAAATTAACCAAACACAATCAAAATTTTACTTATTTCATACACTTCAAAATGAGTAACAAAAACAACGATTGACTCATGAACAATATATTTCCTCCGTTTTCTTCGTCCGATAATTCTAGTTCCTCACAACCCGCTACACCATCATCCGCCAATTCTATTTCTTCGCAACACATAAATCACTTGCACAATATGCTTGCCAATAACCATCATTTACACACTATGCTTTGTTAATACAAATAATCGTCTAAAAACGTTAGTTATATTTAATGATCTTCTACGTTTTGATAACGACAAAAATAAAACGTATTAAGTATAAAGTTTACATAAACAAGTTTTAGATTTAAGTTTTCCATCAAAATCTCTTAAGGTATGAATATGAATTACTGAAACTTGCATAACAATCAAATATATTTTTACATTTGCATAACACAATATATTTTGTAAACTCACATTTATAAGTTTACTTCCATTTATTTACAAAAATTACTTTTATTTATAAGAAAATGTTTTATTCTTAACAAGCCTAAATCTTCTGGTTTTTTGGACCGATGGCTACGCCACAGTGCACCCCTTTTTTAGCTATTCACATGCCATTAGTTTTCTCGTGGTTTCACCTGTGGGCCGTTACTGGTTTTTCTTTTTTTATCTTCTTTCTTTTTTTGTTTTGTGAGTGAGTGAGGGATATTTGGTACGTATGTTATGAGACTCAAATTCGCTAATAATAGTTATTACTAGAGATGGTATTTTAGTTATTAGGTGTTATGGAGAGATACTGAGGTGGTGTTGAAATGACGCACTTGATGTGCTCTTCACCTAGCTCTTTGATGCTATTTTTATGTCTCCAACAACCATAATTGGGTCCAAACATTCATGTTATGCAGTACGAATCACAGTGAATTAAACGATTCAAGTACATATGTGAAATGAGAGGGCATGCAAATTAGTTAACATGTCAAATAATATATTTATGTAAGTAGGTAAGCTTTTACATCAAGTCAGAGTGGATATGATTAGCTCATCTTCACTTAACATCAACGTCGACATACTTTCTTAATCTTGATAAACAATAATCATATAACTAGCTAGCTGATATACTACAAGATGAAGATCACTATACACAAAGCCACATCATGACCCAATGACAATACAAGACTCCAAACCACCAAATGACATTAGTCAAGAAACTTTACAATCAGCCACCCACCAACCCTTTTGGACTAGAGATCCAACATGACCAGTTAACCGAAAATTTTGGACATTTGTTGGATGAACAAAGAAGGACCGGGCCGGGAGGGTGATTGAGCATGTGTGTGCGTAGATGTCTACACTTTGAGCTTTAGGCTTATTCTTTAATTAAGAGTGCACGCTACAAAGGTTATAAAAATATTATGAAGAAATAATGATGCCAATACTAGCAAGTGAAATGTTTTATGGATATTTAAATATATGTATGTCCGGATTCGAACTCGAGACTTCGAGATTGCACACATTACGTATGACAATTGATGTAAATAATTAATATAAATAAAACGTTATTATTATTAATTATTAGTCACGAAATAAAACATAACGATAGTTAAATAATTAACTAAGTTTGGTTAACTTGATCGTTAAATATTAACTAAAAGGACTAGAGATGAAATTACAAAGTCGGGAAAGTTCTAGAATCCCTTTGGGATTATGTTTGGCCGATCGGTTGGGTTCCAAACCCAATCACACACAAACTTGGTCACCAAGTTAAGTTACCTATTAATACAAACCCTTGTATTCATTCATAACTTAATCTTGGATCACCAATATACCTAATTCTCTCCTCTCTCCCTCTTTGTGTGGTCGGTCGAAACACCCAAACCCCAAGGGTTTTCGATTTTGCTTAACTCAAAGACACAAGTGTTTTGTTTTATTTGTGATTCAGGCGCTTTTCCACATCAAATTGCTATTAATGCGTGTGTACAAGAACGAAGGATAACGCACACTTGAGCTTGTAATCTTGGTGGTTGATTCTTTGTTTGGGTCGAATTACATAAACCCTATAATTAGGGTTTTGGGTTTTGTTCTTGTTCAATCATCGTTTAATTCTTGAATTGCTAAAAGTGTACGACTTTCTTGTTCGGTTAATTATTTACATATATTATTCCTATTTACTTCGCATTTGCGATCTTTGATGATGTTATTTGATTTATATAATTGTTATGAGTATTAAATCCCAACGTGATTGGCATCCGAGCGTTAATATGATGTAATTAATTACCAAAACACATAAAAATTGAATCTTTATGATTATTTGCATGCTTTTTATGGTATCTAGGGTTTTGAATTCGAAACCCTAATTTTATTTATTATGGGTTGATTACCCTTATTTTATTTAATTAGGTTTTAATTTTGTAAAACTTGTAGAAACCCTAGGATTGCATGCTAATTTTATGTGGTTAATTAATGAATAATTGTTATGTGTCATATAATATGCGTATCTTGGGTGATAATTGTTATCTTGGAATCCATGGTGGAACATGCATGTTTTGCCATGGAGTATTGTTATGCTATAAATTGTTTAGTTGATACACACATGTTCTATTTATTTGATAATTATTGAATTGGGGATGACCTCAATTATAACTAATAAAAATTGATTACGTGCTAATTGGTATATTATTAACTTTGGCTACGCAATCGACTTGTCGATGTATGTGGCTCATCTACCTTGTAGTTGAAAGCCCTAGTTAATGTATGCATTTATTTACGCCTAGAATTGTTTATTAGAGTTTATCGAAATAATTATGCATGTAGCTAATTGTTTTTACATATGTTAAATTGTTTAGTTATATGTTTATATTATTTGCGTGTGTTTAATTTTTATTAAAATGCTTTTTTTTTATATATTGTTTTGACATGTTAGTAAGCAAAAAGGTTTTATGAATAGAAAATTAAATGGACTAAATAATGGTGAAACTGATTTGTTATCTAAGAATTATTTTTGAACTTTTAATCGATTGATGCGACTGCTTAAATGGTTGAAACGGCTCACCCACTAGAACAAACTATAAAGGGGTTAATTAAGAAGTGTACGATGTGAATGGATGTCTAAGGTTATGCTTTTCTACACTCCTGTCCTCTCGCTTCCGTGAGTTCGATTGGAGCTACCTAGTATAACCATTCTATGTATGAAGCATCTTAGTGCAAAGTTGTAAGTTTCTCAACGCATCGATTAAAACTTTGTAGAATTTAATCTTAGCAATTAAAATCTTATGTAAGGTTTTCGAAAATATTATGTTATAAAGTTGTATGCATGGTTCTTTATACATAAGTTTTGATTACACGTCAAAAATTGTACCCTTTAAATTTAAGTTTATGCCATCTAATGATATGAAACACTTGAAGTTGTAATTTAGTTATGTGAGACCTTGATCTAGATTACAATAACAAGGTGAATTATTTTGTTGTGTGAGACCTCAGCTTAATTATTTGCGGTTTCTAAATTAGACAACTTAATTAAGTTAGTTAGTGAGACCTATAACTTAAGGCATAAGATGGGATAAAACATGCTTACATTTTGCATAATTGTTTGGCAAAATTGTAAATCCCATATTTTCTAGGAATTGCAAACTTTTTTGTCAATTATTGTTCTTGACAATTACATTCTATACTTTCATCACTAACTGATGTGGTGAAACTATGATAATGAGGGTCCTAGATTCAAGGAAAATTCTATGGTTAATATGAATATTGAACAAGGGTATTTTATTTTCTTGAAAGATTTAATTATCGAAAATACTAAAATTGAATTTTGTTAATTCTTTTGATTGTATTAATGCAACATTAAACCGTAAACGTGGTTTGTGCTTTGGTAAATTGATTTAGTTCTGTTTTCAAACAAATGTTTGATCAAGAACAATTCACTAAAAGACAAACATAAACTCTTTTCCATGGAAGAAGAGTGAGACTCAATCCTATTTTTTTTCATGATTGAGAAAGGTATGTTAGGAACATTAAAATTGTCTAAATTCTAATATAACTCATAGCAACTTTAATAGTTAAGAAAATTGCACACCATGTTTTCCTTAAGAGATTTCATTAACCTCTGTTGGTGATTGAATTCTTATATGACATTTTGGTCAACTAGAAAACATGTTTGACATTATATGAGTTATTACATTAGAATCTAGACTAATTACCGCAAAATTGGTAAAAGACAAACTAGTATATTTTATCTAGTTGTTTTGATTTGACCAATTAAAGTGCTACACACCATTGTGGGGATAGTAGACCTATTAAGGAAGAAATTGCATGCTCAATTTTTCAAGTTAATAGCATGATGGATGATTCATCATCTACAAAGTAGAATACACTCTTTTATTACCTAAATAATTGTTACGAATGGTCTTACAAAGGGGTAGCAACGTAATAACTTGCGCTATTTTCATCTTTGGTTAATGAAACACTTACAATGTTGTCAAATCCAAATTGGGAGTATGGTGTATCTTGAATAAGACATTATTGTAACGTTGTCTAATTCAGTGGGAGTTACAAGTTATTATCTTGGTAATAACTCAGATTATTTCTAGATTTTCTTGAAATAATATATTACGTTCAAAAATGTAGACATTCATATTCTCAAGGATAGTTATGAACGTTTCCTTGATAATTAAGTGGTCCTACATCTACTTGTAATGTTTAAATATCTACAATACTATCATATTGCTCACATAAACAAATGAATGTCATGGTGTTTATCTATTATATGATGTTGTTCTATGCACAAGTGGGAGAAGTATTTATTGTGTGCATAGGAACAACACATACCAATATGATTAATGGATTCTCTTGAGGTAAGAGATTAACGTTCTAATAAGATTGACTTGTTTAGAACATGTGTCAAGATTATAACATAGACTACTTTTATGTCTTATGTCATTCAAATCATAGAAACACTTGAAGTTACATTTTAGGTTAAGTGAGATCTTGGCTAGATTGTAATCTCAAGATAAATCTCCACTTGTTAGGTGGGATCTGCGTGGATGCTTTTACAGTTTCTTAAGTTGGACACTTCATGGAATGACATAATTAAATAAAGTAATACTATCTTAAATATTTATGTATTTTTAGAATGACATAAATAGATAGAGTAGTATATTAACTTGAAAATAAATTAATTGAAACCATGATATGGTGTTCATAATTACTTTAAATTATAAATGTTTATGTGTTTCTTTGTAAAGTCACAAACATGAAGTCTTTTCATTATTACAAGACATATAATATAAAGTAATACGTTAACTTGTTATGTCTTCTTATTAAGACATAAAGTCATTGGTAAATGACTTATAGCGTATAATGAGATTATAACTGTTTATGTTTTCTAGTTGAGACATGGACATGAAGTGACTTGATCAAAAGTACTTGAGTTATAAAGCATGCAATTGGCTTGGAATTTTATTTTACCATTAAGATGATTTAATTGGTAAATAGGTAAGCCAAAAGAAATATGTTTATCTTACATATTGTTAGATTGTCTTACAATATTAATTCTAATGAAATACTGTATGTATATGGAATGTTCAGTTAGAAGAATCAAAAATTTGTTACATTGTTTGATTCAAGATAACTATATCTTCTTTTCTTCCAAAATTTATCAAGGTTAGGAAATTGAGTATTGATTGGATATACTTAATAAACTCAAACCTAGAAGATTAATAAGACACCATTTTAGGATGGAATGTGATGAATCACATTGAGTCTTATATTGAAGTTTTGAATTGTTAAAACTACTTATGGAGTAGGTTATTAACGAACAAGATTTACGAACTGTCAATGTGTTTTGTAATATCCCAAAAGAAAACAATTTGGTGTTGTTCTACTTGCTGAAGTATTTATAGATACTCTTTAAATTTCAAAAGCAAGTGTGAGTTTTGTTTAGATCTTGAAGAGATTAAATTACAATTACAAAACACATAATCTTCTAAAATACACTAGTAAATATCATGACGAGGACAAATTTGATAGACCTCAAAATGATGGAATTCTCATTCATAGATCCGCAAGGATATCTCAGATATTTGATATGATGAGAAATATGAATTACAGGATCATTGTAAACCTGTTAATCATAATGATACATTACCTAATATTGAATTGTGGTAAATTATTCATACTACGAATGTTAAGATGCTGTCCAAAGAGATAATCAACTTTTAAAACTTGGTTTATCTTAATAAAGATGAGTTTCTTCAAAGGAAGGAAAACCCTAGCGGTTTAAATTCTTTGTGTAGAAATCATATGGACAAAATTGTACATGTGTTTAATGCATGACTTGTGACAAGATTATTAATCACACTTAAGCAATTAACTGTGATTGAATATTCTTTCCTTGGCACATTAAACATATAATGATTATAATTGTCATACTTATTTTCATTGATATGGAAAATGACAAATGGATATTAAAACTCTTTCTTGTGTGATTGCTTTTTGCGAGGGACGATAAGTAATACAAATGAGTTTTATGAATTCACATAATCTTTGGAAATGTACAAATTGCAAGAATCCATGAATGGATATATGCATGCATCTAGGAGATGATTCTTATGTTTAACTATTAAATCCAAGTTTTGGTTTTAAATTAAAATAAGATCATTTCTAAGTATTCCCTGAAGCTTAGGAGTATTATGTTTATTTCTTTAAATCTTATATGTTGTTGGTAGTAACATTCCATCTAAGATAAATGTTAGTTTAATTTGGAATGGAACTTCACATGAAAGATTTAGAAAATAAGACATACAACCTTGGAATATATGTTTATTATTAATAAACATATGTGGTATTAAATAAATTAGTCTAATAGAACATGATATATCATTTGGAAAATAGATATGTAGAACATGAATGAAATCTTAGTTTGACACATGGATTTTTCATGTACATCATGTTATTGTTGTATCATGCTTGAATACAAGATGATTTGACAACATTGATATCTAATGAAGTTATTATATAACTGGTGTAATGAATATTCTAATGGAATATGTTTGAATTTAGAATTACATTCCTCAGCCTGGATTTGCTCTCAAATTCTATGGATGAGCAATACAACAATTGTTGTGAAATTGTCATAGTTGACAAACTTGAAAGTTTGAAGGCATCAAACATTACCATTACGTAGATATTGAAGTTCTGAAATTTTTAAAGAGCATATTGTTGTTTGTATACAATGATGCTGGTATAATTGAGATGACACTCAATACTAGTCATGGGAGGATTTCATTCTTGTAAATGGCCATGTGAACTAGTTGTCTAGCAACCAAGAGCATAGTTGCATTATACAATAAAGAATTAGAATGCTTTAAACTTTAAAATTGTTTGAAAGTTTGATTGTCATAAATTGGTGTTGAGGATGTCACACACTTTATGAAATATATGTGGCAATATCAAGATATTTTGAATGCACACATACAAGAACTTCACTAGTTGAATTCTTAAGTATTCTCAAAATTCCGATAGATCAAAGTTAGTTGAAATTATGCCTTGTCAACAAGTATGATTGTCATTACTTGAGGCATAATTCATTAACCAGTATTATCATGCATTGATCTATTTAGTATTTGGATAAAGGATGTAACACCCCAACCCGACGAGGGTAGAAGTGTCACATTCTGGTGTCATATCAGAACATACAATTAAAATTTTACAAGCGACTTACAAGGAAAAAAATTACAAAATCCAAAATGTCTAAAATAAAATGAAATTTCAAACGATAGCCCGACAAATACGTCCAAATAATAAGGTAACTAGGGTTGGTCCACTCAGATAATCCAACTCTCAGCCCGTCAAAGCCCATCTTCAAACCTAAAAACTGTAGGAAAAAAGAAATGTGGCTGAGCTTAAAAAGCCAGTGAAGCAGATATAACAATACCAGAAAGCTAAATAAAATCATAAATGAAATGAAATGAGGAAACTGATAACAAAGTCACAACGAAAGGGAACCAATGAGTCAAGGAGGATCTTGCAGAACACAATTATAGATATCCAAAGGAACAGATAACAAGGAGAACGAAGCAAAGCAAAGCATCGATGACATATATACAAGCACATACAAACTAGACATACAAGTACTGAAACATAAGCAAGCATATTAGACGTCTTATCCACACAACATATATATGGCATACAATATATTCGTGAAATCGAAGACATACAAATCAAGCAATCTAATAATGGCGAAGCAATTAATTAGCAAGTGAGCATGGCAATCACACGGGACGTAAACCCTTAGTTGAAAACATAACCTGACATTATAAACAAGTACTAACATCACCACACATGGCAGTCATACGTAATAAGTAGTAATACAATATAACGATATAATTGAATGAATTAGGACATAGCGGACAACTAAACAAATTAACAAGCCAGGCGTCACAAGTTGAACCATTTACCCAATCAAACCGTAGCATAGACAGAAATGTAAACATGGCGGTCAACAATAAGCGATAAGGATACAACGAATAGTCATAGTCCACGAGATTAAGAACGAAGTACACATAATTATGAGAAAACTATCGATTACACACTAGCATGGTCACCCGAGACAATTCGGTCACATAACAAGAGATCATATCATCAGAGATGGAAGCTTGGTAACTTCGATAACCGCATCTTAATCACATCATAGCGGGATAATCAATGGTCACGTAAAACATAGAATAGCATAATCAAATTCAATAAGCATATAATAACCCGTGCGTGAATGGAACGATAGTCAAGTGCGAAACTTAAATGAGAGTGTGACAGATCAAAGCAATGGAATATATATATGTCTTGGTAGTAGAGTGAGTCATATATAAGTGGTATGCCGGTAATGAACAATTTATCTGAGAATATGGTGCGTTGGGGAAAGCAGAAAGTACGGTATAGGTATATCAAAAGTGTGGGGTTGTCAATCTACCGAGCGAAACATATCATATCATATCATATCATATCATATCATAAGTAACCATTGTATTCGGAGGGTGACCTCGAATACCATACATAATAAGGAGGAGAGCCTCGGTAACAAATGGAGTAGCTAGCTCTAGGAATGTGAAGACGCCAGACGCACACCGACATCATTCACCATATAAATCATATTATATCAAATCGTATCCTCTCATATCATATCATATCTAGGATGCATCCATACGCCTCTAAACATAAAGTGGCCAAATCATATACATATAGTGAGCTCATAATCATATCAAAATGGGGACAGTGTGCAACATCACTGTGTACACACCGAGTCATGCCATTGGTGCATCAATGACGCGGTCATGTTACCTTCATGACTAGGAACACATATTTGGCTCGGGTATCAAGCGAAGGGTCAAAGCATAATCATATCATAGGGTTCATATCAAAGGTTCGAAGTCAAAGGTTCATATCGGGTTTCCATAACATAAGTTAATAATCGAGGTTCATAATCGGATGGTTCATAATCATAAGGTTCAAAATCGAAGTTCATAATCATAACAAACGAATATCATAGCGAACATAATCATATCAAAGGATTATGTCGGAATCATATCAAAAGGATCATAGCATAATAAAATCATAGCAAAGGAATATCATAAGTGAAACAAAGTCAAAGGATCGAAAGGTCATGAGAAATCCCTTGAAAGGGAATGAGGATAATATCACGTATCTTTGCCGATGAAAGGAAAACAAGCGAATGAATGAACACAACTATACAACGTCACGTCTCCTTCACGAATCTACAGTGGATACGGTTCGTGATAATACCTATTAGTTCATTTGAATCATAACGGATTTATTGCTTATATAAATCATTAATATTCTTTTAGAGTTATTAAGCGTATTCTTATTTTTAGTAATGGACCGAAATAAATACTTTAAGGTAATAATTATTAATTAGCAAAACATATGAGGTTATAAATGATAAATGGTAAAATTTAAAGGTTTAATATGACAATATAGCAAATTTAGAGGTCAAATATGATAAATTCCAAAGATTAGGGTCAAAATGACAACTTGCCAAAGTTTAGGGTTTGCATGGGTCCATGACCTAAGTCTAAGGTTTAAAATGTAAAATAAATTTACTATTTAATATATTTCAATTTTTTTTTGTTTAAAATTCTCAAGCCCGCTCGCGGTTCAAACAATCAACATTCACGACTTAGTAAAAATATATTATGATTAACCCCGACACTACCCCAGGGCCCTTTCAAAACACTAAACGACCCGACCGTTAATCCCGCGATCACCCTTAAACTTACCCCTCCACAAGACCAAAAGTACGCTATTTGACCACACTTTAACTGAACAGAAATATGTTTTTATAAATTCCAAAACAAATGTGACTCCTTTATTCCATGTACTAGTCGTTAACCCTATTACCTTGCATATACACGTATGATTCAATTCATTCAAACTCAACACAAACAAAAAGATGGCATGTCGTTTGATTTCAGGTTGTAACAGATTTAATGCCAACATATTATGCTTATTTTCATTCGACATACTTAGCACCAACACCATGATTTCATGAGACAATGATTTAACGAGAGCATGCATTCGCAGAGGGAAGGTCCAAAACGACTTAAACAAAAGCATAGGGTCGACATTCATTTTACCTTTAAAGATTTTACGTAGCTTTGATATAACATTTTATAAGACATGTTAACTTGTAGCGCATAAATGTTACAAGCATGGAGGGACAACACAACGTCACAAAGCAGAAGCAAAGGCGGACAAGACGTGATTACCTTGCGCCGTGAGAGAGGAAGAAACATGACCAAAACAAAGCAACCCGAGCCTCCTTTCGTCTAGCAAAACCCACGACTTGATTTCGGCCAAAGCCTACGACCACCAAGCAAGACCTTCGCGACCAATACTCATGATTACATCTACACAACCACGCATTACTAATCTCCCTTGGAACCACTTTGTTGTCGACAGAAAAATGGAGAAAGAAAGGGAGTGTTTGGTTACTTTGGGTGGAGGAGTATTAGGGTTTTCTTTTGATTTATATTGAATAGGTAAGTAGTAATTATAATTATAGAGTAATGAAAATTAAATGGGATAACTTGGAGTGACTTAGGGCGAACAAAGGGGACGTTTCATTTGGACGAGTTTCAAGGAGTGTATCAAAGATTGATTTAATTTCCTTAATTACCATATGTTAGTTATGATTTGGTTTAATTATATGCAATATGTACATAAAAGGGTCCAATTAACTTCATGTTGTGTTATATTTATTTTATTATGTAAGTGTAAGTTTTATTCTCAAGGTCTTGTGTAAACATTTAAGTGATTAACGAAATTAACGAGCTTTCTTATTTTACGGATTTATAATGAGGGCATTAGGGTCATTTAACACGTTTACGAATTTTAGGGTTTTACAAAGGATGTTATGAACAAATATTACTTTAATAAAATAAAATAGTTGTTTATGTTTATTTTTCATTTTCTTAATATTATATCCTATATTTGCATGTTTAATCCGTGAATAACTTATGTTATTCTAAATAGTCCATTGTCGATCAATGATGTGGGAATATCATTGAATTAAGACAAATCTGAGTTTTGGTAGAATATACTTTTACAGTATATTGATGTGTGGGACATACCAGATTCACATGATATTCAATGAATTGAAATAGACTCATCCCAACTTTACATGATGATACTTATGGATCTCTCGTCATTAAGTATATCATGAAGTGTTTATCCTCGAGACTTGAGATACCGATAATAGCGATATGAATGTATTTTGTGTGAATAGTCTGCGCTATTCCAATGGCGGTACATTATGGGCTATTTTAGGAGTGTTGCAAAGTTCATGAGTTATGTTTGTAGTCAAGAGAATTTGTTCCTTTGAATTCGTTTCAAAGTATAATACTATATTTGGTAGGTTATTGAAGATGTTTGTATGGCCATACCCAAGATCTATAGGAATACGTTAGGATGATTTGGTAATCTTGTTCAATCGAATACAACGAGAAATAGAATGTTAACTTATGAAATGACTTGATCCATATTCATAGTTAATGTAGTATTAGTAAAAAAGGATAAGTAAAAATGATGAATCATTAAATGGTTTTTTCGAGGAGACCATACTCGATTTGATGCAGGGGGCATTGGTGTGTAAAGCTAGACTAGCGATGTCATTACTATATTTAGTAATATCAAGTGGGAGTGAAAGGTTTTATGGATATTTAAATATATGTATGTCCGATTCGAACTCGAGACTTCGGATTGACACATTACGTATGAGAATTGATGTAAATAATTAATATAAATAAAACGTTATTATTATTAATTATTAGTCACGAAATAAAAGATAACGATGGTTAAATAATTAACGAAGTTTGGTTACTTGATCGTTAAATATTAACTAAAAGGACTAGAGATGAAATTACAAAGTTCGGAAAGTTCTAGAATCCTTTGGGATTATGTTTGGGATGTCGGTTGGGTTCCAAACCCAATCACACAAACTTGGTCACCAAGTTAAGTTACCTATTATCACAAACCCTTGTATTCATTCATAACTTAATCTTGGATCACCAAATACCTAATTTTCTCCTCTTTCTCTCCTCTTTTGTGTGGCGGTCGAAACACCCAAACCCCAAGGGTTTTCGATTTTTCTTAACTCAAAGACACAAGTGTTTGGTTTTATTTGTGATTCAAGGAACTAGTTTTTCCACATCAAATTGCATATAGTACGATGTGCTACAGAACGAAGGACAAGCACACTTGAGCTTGTAATCTGCCGATAGCGGTGGTGAATTCTTTGTTTGGGTGAATTACATAAACCCCATAATAGGGTTTTGGGTTTGTTTTGTTAATCATCGTTTGATTCTTGAATTGCTAAAAGGTACGTACTTTCTTGTTCGGTTAATTACTTACATATATTATTCTATTTACTTACTTCTGCATGCTTTGATGATGTTATTTGATTTATATAATTGTTATGAGTATTAAATCCCAACAGCAAGAGGATGTAATACTACTTGATACATATATCTGATGGCTTTTATTCATAAGTATCTGATATATTATGTCTTTAGCTAAAGTTATTAGATTTACCTAAGTAACTCTAGCAGATCTAAAAAGATAACTCTGCATATGATGTATGTGAAAACATACACAAGACATGATGTTTTATGTTTCTATGATTCATGCAACCATGGGCTGGCATGATATATACTTCAGTCATATATAGGTCATGCACACGCACACTCATTGAGCATATTACATCTCAGATTAGAAAAAAAACTTAAATATCCTTTTGAGAGTTTAACCCTATGCTGTACTCTTTAACAAGTTTTTAGATATGCCGGCGGCAACTTTTATTGTTGGATAGATTGGTTTGATGCCTAAAGTATGAATCGCCATTTACTATTATGGGTAGAATTTTGTGGTAATGTGTCAACAATAAGTTAAGGGCATCAAGCCATCAAATATGAGATGTATTTTATCATTTGGTGCTTAACACTTCTAGTGTACGTGGCCCATGTTGAACCCACGAGCTAAAATGCACTGCAAATATATTTGTAAATGAGCTACATACGTCATTCGGGCGGGTAAAAGCTTAGCGATTCATGCCCAACTATTGCTTGTATAAACGGATAAACCTCTTAGGTTGAATAAAAAAGAACAAGATATCAAAATGTATAAAAACAACAACAATTCATCATATTTTTGTGGGACTTGAACTATGTATCTGTTGGAATTTTATACTCATAACAATTATACATAAAACAATTAACATCATCAAAGCAAGCAGCGGAAGACAATAGGAATAATATATGTAATTAATTATTAACCAAACAAGCATGCGACCTTTTAGCAATTCAAGTAATTAAACGATGATGTGATCGTAAGTACCAAAACCCAAAACTAGGGTTTCACAAAATCGTCCACCCAAAAATCCATCACCAAGGAATACAAGCTCAAGTGTGCTTGCTTTTCGTTCTTCACACATCTATTGCAATATGTGATGTGGCGCTAGTTCCTTGAATCACAAATAAAACCAAACACTAGTTTCTTTCACTTGGAAAAATCGATCCCTGTGAGGGGTTAACGATCGGCCAAGAGAAAGAGGAGGAGAGAAGAGAAATTAGGTTATCAAAGTGATCCAAGGTTAATCAATAATGAATACATTGATTTGTATTTATAGTTAACATATCTTGGAGTACAAGTTTGAGTGGGATTGGGTTTGGAAACCCTCCACCGATCGGCCTATTCAATCCCAAAGGGATTCTAGAACTTTCCCGACATCTAATTTCATTCTTAGTCCTTGTAGTTAATATTTACTAACGCGAACCAAACCTCGTTAATCATTTAACTATCGTTATGTTTTATTTAGTGTTTAATAATTAATAATAATAGCTTTTATTTATATTAATTATGTACATCAATTCTCATAATGTGTGCAATCCAGTCTCGAAGTTGAATCGGACATACTATTATTTAAATATCCATTAAAACCTTTCAGCCTCTAATTTACTAAATATAGTAATGACATTGTTAGTCAGCTTTCACACTAACGCCCCCCGAGATCAAATCGAGCATGGTCTCCGGAAAACCATTTAATGATTCATCATATTTACTTATCCTTTTGTTACTAATACTACATTAACTATGAATATGGATCAAGTCATATCATAAGTTAATATTCGTTTTCGTTGTATATGATTGAACAAGATTACCAAATCATCTCGAACGATTCCGGATAGATCTTGGCCATATGCAAACATCTTGTAACCCTACGAGCCCAAATATAGTATTATGCTTTGCAACAAATTCAAATGAAATTTCTTGACTACAAACATAACTCATGAACGGCAACACTTCCGAAAATAGCCCTTATAACTACCAGCATTCTGGATAGTTAGACTATCTTACACAAATGCACTACATTCATATCATACCGGTATCTCAAGTCTCGAGGATAAACACTTCATGATATACTTAATGATAAAATCCAAAAGTATCATCACAAACGTGATTTGTTCCTATGATCACCTATGAATATCATGTGAATCGTATGTCCCACGATCAATATACTTTAAAAGTATATTCTACCAAAATCAGATTTTGTTCTATTCAATGACATTCCCATATCATTGATCGACAACGACTATTTAGAATAACATAAGTTATTCACTTGATTAAACATGCAAATATAGAGATATATTAAGAAAAATGAAAAATAAACATAACAACTATTTTATTTCATCAAAGTAATATTTGTTCATAACATCCTTTATCCAAATACTAATCACGATGCATGAAACTACTAGCTAAAGCGAGACCTATCCCATCACATGGTCAAGAAGTTTTCTTTTGGCAAAGGTTTCTAAATGGATCGCCTAGATTATCATCTCGATGAACTTTTAGAGATTGATTTCACCTATGTCAACTTGTTCTCGAACATAGTGATATCGACGAAAATGTTCCAGCGCCTTCATTGACCAGTGCTCATTGGCAAATGTTATTGCAGAGTAGTTGTCACCATTACATTTAAATAATTGATTGAGGGCATTATCTGAGGTCCAATAATTAATCCAACAGCTTCATCGCAGCCTTTCTGGCGCCTATGTACTCTTCATTGTAATAACTCATGCAAACCGTTGTTTTTCCAGCCAATCGCCTCTCCATTAATGACAAAGACATAACCAGTTTGAATTCTCAGATCATCTTTATCGGCTTGGAAAGCACGCGACGAAAACCTCAGAACATCAAGTTCTCAGATGCGATTTCCTCCATACACTAGAAACATGTCTTTAGTAGCCCTTAGATACTTAAGAATGTTCTTAATAACTTACATGTTTCACCTGGTTCTGTTGATACCGACCGGTAATGTTCGCGAAACGCCACACGCCTTGTACATCTTACAAAGATACATAGATCCTACCGAATACAAGGAACTTTCCTCATGTATTCACCTCAACAGTGTGATGCCAGATAGTTTATTACTTAAGCCATGTTCAACTTGCATCGGCAAATATCCCTTCTTGGAATTTTGGCATACTAAATCTCTTCATATTTTATCAATGCTGACTTTGGCTTAGTCCATTAACTTGATCTATCTCGGTAGATCTTGATTCCCATAAATGCTTGCTTCCCCTAAGTCCTTCATAGAAAAGCACTCTCCAAGATAAGACTTTACATCTTGCATACTTGGAATGTCTTTTCCCATGATCAATATGTCATCGACATATAAGACAAGGAAAATAACATTACTCCCACTAGCTTTGTGATACACATGGCTCATCAAGATTTTGAGTGAAACCAAATTTCTTGATTTCTTCATCAAACTTCTTGTTCCATGCCTTGATGCTTGCTTCAACCTATAAATGGATCTTTGAAGCTCATACACGCTTAAACTTTGGATTCACAAACCCTTCGTGCAGCCATATAGATGTCCTCATCTAGCGATCGTTAAGAAAGCGCTTTGACATCCATTTGCCATATCTCATAGTCATAGTACGCAGTTATGGCTATAAGAATCCTAATAGCTCTAATGTCTGCTACAGGAGAAAATGTCTTCTCGTAGTCTACCCCATAGGTTTGAGTATAACCTTGAGCTACAAGACGAGCTTTATAGGTGTGTGCATTGCCATCCATGTCAGTCTTTATCTTAAAGAGCCACTTATTTCCAACTACCTTAGCATTTGGAGGTAAGTCAACCTCTATCCGAATTGTTATCTTTCATGGATTGCATTTCCCCATTCATGCAACTCGCCATTTCTCCTTTTCGTGACTCATCATGGCATTTTATAGTTAGCGGGTTCACCAAGATCCCTAACATATATTCCTCGCCTTCTACGTTGAGACATAGATCATTGCACGCAGTAGTCTTGCGATCTACTAATGGGAACCACTTCAATCTCGTGGAACCTGGACTTTCGTGTTCTACTTGGTTGGCTGTTTTCTTTGGGTGTTGTATCTTCTATATCATCTTCCGGATCATAAACCTCCCACCTGAATTCATGATATGAGATCCCTTTCAAGGAATTCTCCATACCTAGCAACAATTACTTTGTTTTCGTGTGTAAAAGTAGTAACCCATAGTTTCCTTTGGGTATCCATTTAAGATACACTTAACAGATCTAGGTGGTAGCCTATCGCCAGAGTCACGTTTAACAAACGCTTCACAACCCCGCACCTTTAAGTAAGACAAGTTGGGAGGTTTACCATACCACACTTCATAAGGAGTCTTATCAACCTTCTTAGTTGGAACCATATTCAATATGCAAACAAAGCAGCTTCTAAAGCATAATCCCAAAAGGATAAGTGAAGAGTTGTAAGATTAAACATAGACGCACCATGTCTAGCAATGTACGATTCTCTCTATACACCATTTTGTTGTGGAGTATATGAGATGTAGCTTGACAATACCACACTCAGACTAGATAATCTTTAAACTCTTGGCTTAAATATTCACCACCTCTACCGGATCGAAGAGCTTTAATCTTCTTTCCTAGTTGCAGTTCTACTTCACTCTTAAAACCTTAAATGTTTCAAAGACTTCATGTTTATGTTTAAGTAAATAAACATAACCATAACGCTGAAATCATCAAAAGGTTAAAAAGTAGCTAGCACCCTTTCTTGACACATGTTAGTGGTCCACATACGCCATATGTATCACACCAAGAAGATCGTAGCCCTTTCTAAACTATTTGTAAAGGTTTCTTGGTCATCTTCCCGGATATACAAGATTGGCATTTATCAAATGATTCATCATTGATGTCTTGCAAAAGCCCATCGTTGCAATCAAGTTGCATGCTTTCTTGCCTATATGAGCAAGTCTACAATGCCAAAGAAATGAAGAATCCAAATCACCTTTGGTTGTTTTATTATTGATGCAAAGACGCAATTATTTTTATCAACAACATTATCATGCAACAATTTCAAACACACCATTTATGGAATAACATTAAAGTAAAACATCATTTAAAGAAATCAAAATTCCATAATCAGAAATGCATGAACGAACCAATATCTTTTAACAAGGAAACGAAACGACACCCTAACAATGGAAGCGAATGACAATCGTTTAATTGACAAGATTAAACCCGAAGGTAAAACTAAATCAAACGTGCCTATAGCTTCAATGACTGCATGTGCTCCATTACCCACGCGCGGTATTGTCGTCCATAGGCAAGCCTTTGCCTTCTAAGTCCTCTGCAGTTGTATTACATATGTGAATACCATCCGATCATATACCAGAATTTATTTTATGAGGAAAAGCAAATAATTCTATCATCAAAGAGTACACTGGCATCGGTGCCAGATTTTTATACCTCTTATTGCGTAACTCATCAAGGTACAATGGACAATTCCTCTTCCAGTGTCCAACCTCGGTGCAGTGATGACAAGCCATATCCTTCTTTGGATTTTCACGCTTGGGAGGGTACTTTGGGTTCTTGCTGATAAGTCATAACTTGTTTTCCTTTATCGCCTTTTACCTTTACCTTTCCTTTCTTGTTCAAGCTACGCTTATTAGGCTTAGAAATTCTACCCTTCTGATGGTCAAAACGCGTAGAAGCCTTCGGCAAACCTTTTTCATAATCAATGAGCATTGCATGTACCTCATCGATCGTCTTCCCCGCAATGCATATTATAATTGCGCTCGAAACCATCAAACTCCTTGTTAAGGGATCTGTTGATAAGGCCAATTTGTATGTCATTAGGGTAAACATAGTTCAAACGCCCCTAACCGGTCCATGTAACTCATCATTTCCAGCAGCGCCAGTGTTTCCCGTCTCCTTGCTTTGCAACTATGAAGAGCATCTATCAAATCATACAACTCTACAATCCGTGCTTTCAAACAACCTTTGCAATTCTTCAAGCATGAGATTAGGGAAGTAATTCTCAACCGCTGCTTGAGTTCATACCCCGAGATAATGCGGCGACCTCATTATACTTGTCATTCGATTGCGCAGCGACTGCGTGTTTCAAAGCCAGTAGCATCACCGCAGGTTCGGAGGACATGTAGTCAAATAATTGAGTCTTTTGGCAACCCTCAATACAATTCTTAGTTGCCGATACCAATCATTGAAATTGCCATCAATTTCTCTCGATCAAACATAGATTTGAACGACGAGGCTAGTGCATTAGATTCAACTTGAGCCATTTCTACAGAAATAAAAGTTCAAAAGTTAGTACTTATAAGAACATTCAAGAAAATAAAATACTCTTTGGTCAATATTCATATTAACCATAGAATTTTCCTTGAATCTAGGATCCTCATTATCATGTTTCACCACATCGGTTGAACGCTAGTGGTGAAAGTATAGAATATGTAATCGTTGAAAAGCGATAATGACAAACAAGTTTTCAATTCCAAAAGTTATGGGATTTACAATTTTGCCAAAACAATTAATGCAAAATGTAAGCATGTTTCATCCCATCTCATGCCTTAAGCCTTAGGTCTCACTAACAACTTAATTAAGTTATCTAATTTAGAAACCAAATCATAAAGTCGGGTCTCACACAACAAAATAATTCACCTCGTTATGTAATCAAGGTCTCACATAACTAAATTCCTTGTTTCATATCATTGATGGCATAAACTTAAATTTAAAGTGCAATTTTGACGTGTAATCAAAACTTATGTATAAAGAAGCATGCATACAACTTTATAACATAATATTTTCGAAAAAACTTACATAAAATTTTAATTGCTAAGATTGAATTCTACAAAGTTTTAATCGTTGAGAAACTCTACAACTTACTAAGATGCTTCATATATTGAATCTAATACTAGGTAGCAATCGAATCCCTAATGAGAGCAGAGGGACCGTAAGCGAGATAGCATAACCTTAGACATCCTTTTGAGGTGTCGCTCACTTCTTAAATAACCCTTTATAGTTTGTTCTAAGTGCCTAACCATTTACAATGCATCAATCGATTAAGTTCAGAATAATTTCTTAGATAACAAATCAATTTCATTATTTAGTCTATTTAATTTTCTATTCCAAAAACCTTTACTAACATGTCAAACAATATATAAACAAGAAACATTTTAATAAAAATTAAACACACTCAAATAATTTAAACATATAACTTAACACTTTAACATATGTAAAAAAAACACTACCTTGCCATGCATAATTATTTCAACCCTAATAACAATTCTAGCGAATTAATGACATTAACTAGGACTTTCATCTCAAGCAGGTAGATGAGCCACATACACTCATTAAGTCGATTGCAGCCGGTTAATAGTATACCAATTAGCACATAACTAATTTTATTATAATCAAGGTCTTCCCCAATTCAATAATTATTAAATAAATAAAACATGTAGTACACTTAACAATTAATCAATCATACAATAACAATACTCCATGGCAAAACATGCATGTTCCACCATTGGATCCGATAACAATTATCACCCAAGATACGTATATATTACATGGCACATAACAATTATTCATTAATTAACCACATAAAATAAGCATGCAATCCTAGGGTTTCTACAGGTTTTACAAAATTAAAACCTAATTATATAAATATTAGGGTAATCACCATATATTAAAAATTAGGTTTCAATTAAACCCTAGAAACCATAAAAAACATGCATATAATCATAAAGATTCAATTTATGTGTTTAGATTAATTACATCATATTACCTCTCGTGATGCCATTGTTGGAATTTTATACTCATAACAATTATACATAAAACAATTAACATCATCAAAGCAAGCAATGCGAAGACAATAGGAATAATATATGTAATTAATTAACCAAACAAAGAAAGTCACGCTTTTAGCAATTCAAGTAATCAAACGATGATGTGATCAAGTAACAAAAACCAAAACCCTAAACTAGGGTTTCACAAAATCGTCCCACCCAAAAATCGACCACCAAGGAATACAAGCTCAAGTGTGCTTGCTCTTCGCTTCTGTACACACGCATTAGCATTTGATGTGCGAAGCTAGCTGAATCACAAATAAACCAAACACTAGTTTCTTTCACTTTGAAAAATCGATCCCTTTGGATGGGGTTAGAACGATGGCCAAGAGAAAGAGGAGTAGGAGAAGAGAAATTAGGTTATCAAAGTGATCCAAGGTTAGTCAATAATTAATACATTGATTTGTATTTATAGTTAACATATCTTGAAGCAAGTTGAAGTAGACGGGTTTGGAAACCCTCCACCGATCGGGCTTTATCAATCCCAAGGATTCTAGAACTTTCCCCGACATCTAATTTCATTCTTAGTCCTTGTAGTTAATATTTAACGACCGTTAACCAAACCTCGTTAATCATTTAACTATCGTTATGTTTTATTTAGTGATTAATAATTAATAATAATAACTTTTTATTTATATTAATTTATGTACAATTCCCTCATAATGAATGCAATCCCAAGCCTCAGCTCAATCCGGACATACTATTATTTAAATATCCATTAAAACCTTTCAGTATCAAATTGTGGGAGATTTGACTAGTCAAGTTTCACCTTTCTGATAGTAGGCATTAACAACTGTGAGTAATATCAAATATGGACCATTCTGAATTGACAGAAGTCTTAAGGACCCCAAATGTAAAGCTACTTAAAGTCTAAGGTACAGAGTCATACTTTTCTCACGATCTGCATTTTATTTCTATCTACTGTTTCATTAACTCGTAGAGCCATTTATACGAAATTTATAACGTGTACCTATAAACACTTTTATTCATTATTATATCATTTAAATAAATTAAATTCTTACTAAAATCATTACATTTGTAGTTAGATTTCTTGTACAAACTTAACACATAATGTTTTTGTTTATTTATATATAGCATTGAAAGGCATATTTGGTTAAGGGGATTGCTTTAAACAACACGGAGTTGTCTACTGTTGCAATGCAAAATGGTCTCTAATGATATGTAAATGTTCTCTGATAACTTCTATAATGTACACAATTGGTCCTTGATTTACACCTAGCAACAGTAAAGAATCTCTGCTGTGTGCATCACGGATTATTTTCCCTTTGGTTAATAATACATTTTACTTTTTTGCTGTGAATGAAATCACATCATACTTTGGATGTCAAACTTTAAAAGCAATAAGCTAAAGTACATAGTTTAAGATGGACAGAAAATACCATCTTGCAAAATATACTCAAAATAAAAAATTGATAAACACAAAACATAGATAATATAGATGATAAAATTATTATTGAAATCAATTATTGAATACTGTATTAGTTACAGTAGTACTTTTTGTCGTTCTGACTATAAAAATGTAGTCATGAGAAAAGACAAAGAAATAGGCGACGGATTGATCGACAGTTCCCGACAAACACCACTCATTCCAGCCCATCAAACACAAACTCTTGGGTGCACCAACATTTCCGTTCACATTTTACACTTTGTTTTATACTACGTACTAATCTTATCTTAACTATATATAAAGCATTTAGGACTTTTATTTATAGAAGTTTTAAAAATTTTAAGCTTACACACTTGCTATTATTAGTAATTTTTGAAATTAAAACTTTAAAAACACACTAATTACACATTAAACTATGATATTAAATTGGATGCATGTTACAATAATAAAATATAACTAATATAATAAATTTAATAGGTTTAAATAGTTAAAATTAATAACTTTTTGAATTTGCATATATAATAACGGCATATTAATTCTTCATTCTCATAATAAAACACATAATTTCTAAACTATCATCTTCATTTCTAAATTGTTAAACAATATTCAAAAACATAAAATCAAAAAATCGTTAAACATAATTCCGCCCGAACCGCCATGCGCTACGCTAGTTCTTTATTATTAAGCCAGCATTACACATGTTAATGTATGTTGTCATAAACCTTGTTAACAAAACCAATTTATGTTGGTTTGTTAATCGATCAATTGAATATTTCCTCAATGTATGTACTCTACGATTGAGGAACTTTTGCATACAACTTTGGCATTAAATAACTACTTTAGATTTTTCAACAATCTATTACTCGTATACAATAAATACACTTTGACATATACACAAGTAGGGTGTAACGGTCGGAACCGACCGACCGCCAAGACCGACCGACCGAAACCGAGCCGGCTGAAAAGCCAACACCGAGACCGGACGAATGTGGTCGGTCCGTGTTCGGCCCGGCTCTTCTTCGGTCCGGCCAACAAGCGCCACCAGTTTTGGTCCGACCGACCGGAGACCATTTAAAAAGCCGGAGACATGGACCCATGTGTCGGCCGTTTCGGTCCGCAATGGTCCCTTCGGCTCATTCGGTCGGCCCCACGGCCCGCTTGTCACCCTTATACACAAGTAAACCAAGAAGCTTGTAAACTCTCTTATTTCGTAATAATTATATTTTCCTAACTTGGAGTATCGTCTTTATTGTAATAAAATAACCAAAGTTTTATTGATGAACATGACATATATAATATAAGATATGTATTTATACTAAATACATTGAGCTTTGATAAACAATAAACCCTAAACCTAATGACCTAAACTACTATTTGGGCCAATTCACTTTATCTAACACCCCCGCAGTTTGAACGGAGACTTTCGAACCGACAAACTAGAACATACGCTGAAAGCCTACTCTTTTCTTTCTATCATCTTCTTTGTTGATTGTTGAACGAAAGCATAATTGTATTTTCGGCATAGATAATATACGCCATGACTTCCTCCTTTTTAGTGACCTTTTTACCGCCATAGCTTGCTTTACCTTTAGGCAGAGAGCGAATTTTATTTACCGCCTATGGCGAAACTATAGAAATGATCTTCAACAACAAACACCATTAAGAAGAAGAAAAATGGTTGGTTGAAAGAAACTCAACATAGATATTTCATAAGTGCTTTGACGCGTTTGTGCTTTTACGATCAATACGAAAAATAAAACCTAATAAAGACTAAAATAAAGTTTAAAAGTTAACTAGGATCCTCCTCAATCACCTACGAAAGAATACTTAACGAGGATAAAGAATTTTAGGTGCTGACATTACCTAAGTTTCTGATACCACGAAGATAACAATATAGCTTTATTGACGGATGCATTACATATAATATATAGCATATGTATTTATACTAAATACAAAAGTTTTCATAATAAAGCCTTACCAAAACCCTTAAACTCTAATTGACCTAAACCACTATCTGGGTTTTGGCCAACCAGCTATTTACCGAACCGGTAAATAGTAATGATGTATGTTTTAACGCATTACCATATCTATACCCTATATATAATTGAACTTCAATTTTTTTGTTAGACTAACCTAATGATGTATGTTTTAATGCCGTCCTTACTTGGTGCTCACGCTGCAGTCAACAAATAAATTGGGTGGCATGGTCAATTTCTTGATCGAGCCAATGTTTTTGCTTGTGTGTGTGAGCTTATTCTGAGGTATGTTTGTGTTATAATGTAGTATGTTTATTTGGTTTGGTGATCACTACTATGGGTGTTTAGTTGTTAGTTTGGTGGTAGGAGTAGATACTAATGTGAAGCTTATGTGACAGTAAGTATAGTTCCCATTACATATCGTCTTATAGGTAAATAATAAGTAAATAGCAATTGTTTAAACATAACATTATTTGGCCGTGCCCCAGGACCTGATGGCTTCTCTTTTCGTTTTTATACTGCTTTTTGGGCTACCATTGAGGAGGATGTGGTTCATTTTGTTCAAGAGTTTTCTATCTCTCACGATATTCCTAAGGGATGTAACTCGTCTTTCATTGCTTTAATTCCAAAGATTCCAAACGCCAAGTTTGTCTCTGATTTTCGTCCTATTAGTCTAATAGGGTGTCAATACAAGATCATTGGTAAACTCTTATCCAATCGGCTTAGTAGTTATTGGAGATTAAGTAGTCCCGCTCACTGCTTTCATCAAACGGAGGTATATTCTTGATGGGCCTCATATTTTGAACGAGATTTTGGCTATGTATCGACATCAAAATAAAGAGCTTCTTCTTTTCAAAGTTGACTTTGAAAAAGCTTTTGACTATGTGCGTTGGGATTTCTTAGATTCGGTTATGGAAAAGATGGGTTTTGGTATTAAATGGCGCTCATGGATTTCGGGTTGTTTTCAAAGGCTTGATCCTATATTCTTGTTAATGGCTCTCCCAATCGAAGAATTTGAGCTTTTAAAGGTTTCACGGGAGAGCCTTTTATCTCCTTTTCTTTTCATTTTGGCGATGGAAGGTTTGCATTCCCTCTTGTAAGGGTGAAGAGTTTGGTCTCTTTAAAGGGGATTCTATTGGGTGTGATAACTTGAATATTTCTCACCTTATGTATCGCTGATGTGATCTTCTTGAGAATGGTCTTGGGCCACTCAAAATCTTATTAGCATGCTTAGTTGTTTCTATCTTATTTCTGGTCTTAAGATTAATATTGACAAAAGCAAAGTTCTTGGTGTGGATGTTACTGACGAGGAGATCTCTCAAATGGCGCATATTCTTGGCTGTGGAATTTCGAAGTGTCCTTTTAAATATTTGGGGTGTGCTAGTGGGATGTAACATGAATCGATGTACCAACCGAACGCGGTTATTAATATCTTCTCTTCCAAACTTTCTTTTTGGAAAGCAAGGCTCCTCTCCATCGGAGGTCGCCTTTCGCTCATCAAGGCGGTGCTTGGTAATCTTCATACTTATTTCATGTCTATTTACTTGATGCCCGTCTCTATTCGTTCCAAACTTGAGTCGATGCGTAGCAAGTTTTAGGAGGCGGATCAAAGTGATGCTAAGATGTCTTGGGTCAAGTGGGATAAATGCTTGTTGAGTAAAAAGAAGGGTGGGCTTGGAATTGGTAGTATTTATGCTCTTAACATTGGTCTTTTGTTCAAATGGATATGGCGCTTTCTCACTCGTCCTTCGGATTTATGGGCTCGTCTCATCGTGAGTTTATGGTTGTAATGGAGGCATCTTTAATGTTACGTATCCGTGGTCTAAACATTCAACATGGGGCTCAATTTTGTCTTCGATTAAACATCTTAAAGATCTCCTATCTCTATGTATTCGTAAGCTAGGCAATGGTGATTCTACTCGGTTTTGGGAAGACGCTTGGTGCGGTAATACCACTCTTAAGCTGCAATTCCCTCGAATTTATAATCTGGATAACGAAAGGACTTGTCTTATTTCTAATAGAGTTCCTTTGTCTGACTAGAGTTCGGTGCTTAGACGTCTTCCTAGGGGAGGTGCTGAATTGATCCAATTTGAGGCCCTTAAAGAAGCTAGTAGGAATGTTTCTCTTACGGTAAAGTGATTCTTAGGCTTGGTCTATCAATGCTGCTGCTGGGTATTCGGTTGCCTCTTCTCGTGCTTTAGTGGATGATAAGATGTTCGATTCTAGTCTTGAGGCCACTAGATGGATTCGACATATCCCTATCAAAGTCAATGTGTTTCTTTGGAGATTAAAGCTTAATAAACTCCCGTCTAGAGTGAACTTAGATCGAAAAGGCATTGTGGTCAACTTGTGGAAAACTAGAAAGGGGGGTGAATAGTTTTGCCGATTTTAAGTTAGTTTCAAAAAACTTTAGATTCGATGTTATGTGAAATCGTATGGATGAAGAGAAAGTATAGATCTAAGAGTAATGCAAATAAAGAAAGAAAGTAAAGTAAAAGATAGAAATGACACAACCGATTTATAGTGGTTCGGCTACAAGGACACCTTACTTGCCCTACTCCACTCCCAGAGTCACCTACTCGAGAGTTCAAGCACTATGTCAACAAACTCCTTCAACTTGGCGGAGAAGCCTTAACAACGTCGCTTACACTTTTTTTTGGTACAAAGCTAAATACCGAGTCCGTAACACGGAGGACCAAACCAACACTACTATAACACAACAAATATGTGAAATATGAAATACACGATCTTCGCTACAGAAATCTTGTGGATGAACAAATCAATCAAGGACCCCTTGCTTGGATGACTTGTAGAATCCTCGTGATCTCGCATTAGAGAAGGACCTATATGAGAATCACAATAAAAGAAAGAAGAACAACTCTCTAGATCAAGTGATCTTTTGTTAGAAGAGTGTAAGAATATATGGGAGAGTTTGTAAGAAGAGAGGTAAGTAAAAATGAAGAAATGGCTCTCTATTTATAGGCAAATTCTTGCCACTATTGCACGGATCCCACGGATCCCTTGCTTGAGGGATCCGTCTAGGGTAACTCCAGGGATCCGTGAGACGCTCCTGTTTACCCATGCAATGCATCTAGACAATGGGTATGGGTTAACTCCATGGGTTATGGATATGATCCATGGGTATTGGTCATGGGTTGTGGTTTTTACCCATCCTAATAAACTATTACAACAAATGAATTATTACAACAATTTGTATTAAATGACTATGTAGATGCTTTACAAAAATAACATGTATCCTTATAATTTTACTTATGATAACATTATATTTGTTATTAACAAAACACAAAGAGATCGCTAAATATTAATAAACGTTTTTATGGTTTATTTGTTTTAACAATCCCCCCCTTTTTGTTGATGACAAAACATAATGTTATGATGAGTAAAACTTAAGATTAGATGTATGTTTTGAAAGCATAAGTTTTACTTCTTCTCCCCCTTTTTATCGAAACAAAAAGTGACCCTAATGAAGAAATAAAGAGTGGAAAAATAGTCCACGTATATCTAACTCCCCCTTGACAGTAGCTCCCCCTAGAATGGGGCGTAAAGTGAGAAAAGATAAAAACTTACAAAGAAAAGGTTAGTAGTAACATGCATAAATAATCTTGTGATTGACGAAAAATAAGATTGGGATCCAAGGTATGTAAACAAAGCCTTGTAATAAAATAACAAAATGTAGTGGTATTTATGCCACATACAAGCATGTAAAACTAAGAACAAGACTTGTTCTAAAAATGACTCAAAAAAAATACTAGAGAAAATAGTAAAATGATTCCTTCCATGCTTGCATAAGGTTCTAGATGGAAGTTTTGGTGAATGATTATGTTGATGCGATCAAGGATGAGGTTAAGAATGACTCGCATCTCTTCCCTAATTTCTATTGCAAGATCCCTAGTGGATTGGCAATGTTCACAATGTAAATGATGTGGCTAATATGTGCGGAAGTTTTTCGGGTTAGTTTGATTTGTGAGATGCGGAAGTTGTGGTGGAAAAGTTGGAAAATAGGGATCAAAGCCCGGAATGTTTGGAAGTGGTGGTGGAAAAGAACCTAGATGTTCTTGTAAGACAATGGGAGCTAAAGGTGGTGAGGTTTCAAGGTCTTTAAAAATTGTGTTTGGAGATGTGGGAGGTGTTAAAAAGACTAGTTCTTTTGGGTTGGTTTGTTGGGATCTTATTGGATTCTTAAGGAGTTCCAATAGAGTGAATTTAGGTGGAGACTTGATGGGTGATGATATTGGTGTGCTTGTTGGAGATAAGGGAGGTGCTACTATGGAAGCATTTTGTGGTAAATGAGTAGTTGGTGATGAACTATTTGATAATGTTTTGGCTAAACAACAAGGCCGATGTTAATCCGTGCGATTTTCCTAGATTTGGGTGGTGGTACTACGGAAGGTGGTAGGACAAAATTTTGGATTTTTTGAAAAGGATTGTTTGCACTAGGTGATTCATCTATGTTGGAAGATCTTTTGGATGACATTATGATGGTTGTTTTTGAGGTTGAGAGTGATGAAAATGCAAGCATTTTGGGAATCCTATTTATAGAAAAAAATAATGCATTGTAATGAATGCTTGACCCAAAATGTGAACTAAAATCTAATGATTAGATATGAATTTAAGGCATGTGATCATGAGAACACAAGCATTAAGTAACATACTCATTAGTGAAAAGAAAAAAAATGATGAAAATATAGAAGTTTTCATCTAAAGTGAGAAAAATATAAGATAATTTCAGCTTCTGTCTCACGGATCCTTCCCTTGAGGGAACCGCCCAACGCATGCGGGATCCGTGGTACTGGTGACTCAGCAACAAAGTTTTCCTTTTGGAAACATTTGTCCCTAGTGTGTGCCTATATGCAAACCATTTGGAGTTGCGGTTATCTAGACTCCTAAAAACAAAAGAAAAATAGGCTAGAATTGAAAAAACATACTAATGTGAGATAACCCGAGTGCTTCTAATTCATTGTTGCTTAAATGAATGTAATTTAAAACACATAGTAGTTATGTGTCCTCTTTAGCATTCAAAATACATGAGATGCAATGAAGTACTTTGTATTAATAATAAAAAAAGAGGTTTGTCCTAGACGTGAGAAATGGCTTTTATGAAAGTGATACGGAAAGAAGTATCCTTTTTAGAAAGCATTTCAAAAAAGTTTCTTTGTTTGAAGAAAACGTTTAAGAAAAATAGGTATGAGCTTACGTGTTGTAAGAGAAACATACCTTGAAAAGTAAGAAAAAATATGAAAGTACGAGTTGTAAATAAAACCTATCTTGGGTTTTGAAAATTCCCGTATTTGTTTGTGAGTTGTGTGTGAAATAGAGATCCTAGACTCAGAAAGAAGAAGGCTAGTGTTTACATACCTTGTAGAGTTTTAGAAACTATTTAACGATTGTACCATGAGACCAAGACCAAGACGGCGTAGGTTGAATTGTTCCTCTTCAACGGT
Organism: Chrysanthemum makinoi; assembly: GCA_910596185.1. Lineage (NCBI taxonomy): Eukaryota > Viridiplantae > Streptophyta > Magnoliopsida > Asterales > Asteraceae > Chrysanthemum > Chrysanthemum makinoi. Next base: position 113,235,320 of record OU343219.1, read on the forward strand.
TTTGGTGAGGACGTCGACTATGTTGTCTTCGATGCTACCTTCTCAATAGAGATGTTCCCTTGAACATTGTCTTAAGAAGATGACGAATCTCTATATGCTTGGTACGAGAGTGCAATACCGGATTCTTGCTTAAGTCGATGGCACCTTTGTTGTCACATTGAATGGCTATGTCACTTAGATGAATGTCATAGTCAACTAACGCTTGTTTCATCCATAGTGCTTGTTGGCATGCTTTGCCAGTGGAGACATATTCGGCCAATGCCGTTTGTTTCTTTGAGAACAAGATGTTAAACAACATCCCATGAAAATACATACACTACTTGTACTTTTTCGGTCAACATAATCACCTGCATGGTCAGAATCTGCATATACAATTGTTTCTACCCCCGTACCCTTAGGATACCACAATCCTAATTGAGTTGTACCCTTAATGTATCGAAATATTCTTTTGACGGCTTCTAGATGTGATATTTTAGGATCTTCTTGAAACCTAGCACATAGACAAACACTAAACATGATGTCCGGCCGACTAGCCGAAGGTAGAAGACTACCAATCATGCCACGGTATTTGTGTTATCAATGGATTCGCCGTCATCTTTAGTGTCGATGATGTAACACCCCAATTTTGTGATATGCAAATGAATTCAAATCGGGGTACTTCATGGCACAACAAATATAATAATAGAAACGAACTCTAATGGAGTCGTTTTAAAAGATTTATCATTCGATTTATATAAATATCAAAGTTTACAAAATGAGGTCCCAAATGGTTCTAAGTTTACAAAATACATTAAATGGGTTTTCGAATGATAATAAAATTTATAGCCATCTTGAGTATCCGTGCTTCCGGCCAACCTCGTACAATATAGACCTCAAATACATGCTTAAAACTGTCAACACAAAGGTTGAGTGAATCCATAGGTTTGTTTTAAATGTTGAACACATAATGTTTGTGTGGATTACGTTGTTATACACCCATAATGTTGAAAACAAAACAATTATTATTTCACTAAACTCATGCAACCAAGGCGTTAACGTGTTCCAATATAAATTGGTGAAAATGTTGGTACCAGCCCTAATAGGTAAAATTGCCGTTTTACCTAATGTTACTCAAATATAGTGCGTTTGTTTGCCTACCCAGTCAACATAAACGATTCTCAATCCCAATAGATCTATTCACAATATTCTACCACTCTCTAGTGATTAATGGTTCATGATTAGGGACTTATGTTTGACAAAGTGTAACTTAGTGACAATAAAACAATCAGATAAGCATATAGTTTGAAAGCAATGTGTTCGATTTAAAATAAAGCATGTATCTCCCCAAGGGTTTGTAAAACAATTGAATGATAGAAAATGGGGCTATGAACTCACCGTGAGTTAATGATATCAAATATATAGTGAGGAAGATGGATATGCCGTGAGAACCTCTACGAGCAACCTAGAATATGATGTTGCGATTTAGGTTTGAAATAATGATGTGAAAGTAATAACAATCCTATATACGTCTTTATATTGATCATCATATAGTACATGGTAGTTGTGTATGTCGTTTATAGAACCGGTTTAAGTTGTGAAAGTATAATTAGTTTATAGTTATCATACTACCGTTCGGGCCATCACAATTCAGAGGTCATGTAGTAAACGTTCGAGGAGCTAGGACACTTTAATTCGTAAATCCAGCAACTCGTCGATTCGTTTACCCAAATGAAACCCCTCACATGAAGCTCCCTAGTATTGTAGCACTTAATAGATAAGACATATGTTTTTTTTAAATATCATAAGTGTCATATGGTTTGTAAACACAAGTTACAAGGTTGTTTGGTTATAATTAGGAAATCATAGTGGTTATCACAAGTATCGTCATAATTTATGTGACAAGTGTTTAAAGAAAAGTTTCCAAGTTTCTAAATTGTAAAGTTGGTTATTAGAAGTATAGTTTCATGGTTTATCGAGGGAGTAGATCCAAATTGTATTGTATTCGTTTAGGTTTGTCAAGGCTAAGGCCTTTGGTTGGTGTCGGCTTAGAAGCCTTAAGGCTTTAGCCATGGCCTTGTCGTGGCTTTGGTCTCGGCTATCATGGTCTTGAGACTCATCCTTGGCCTTAGCCGTGGTTGTGGTCTCGGCTTAAGACCATTAGGCCTCTTGGTTTGCCTTTAGTTGTGAAAAAGTATAGTTTTATAGGGCGTTTCAGCTTTGAAGGAAAGTGGCCTGTTTTAAGCTTTTCGGCCCGAGCTTTTATAAGTAAAGGAAAACGTCGCTCCGACAACTTTCATGTTTTAAATTTTTGATGAAACAGACCGAAGGCCTTGAAAAAGGCACCTTAACAGTCAATTTGGCAAGCCATGCTTTGGTTTTGCTAACTTCTTTAGCCAGATCTTTGACTCGTGTACTCGTTTTGGGTTATTCAAATTGCTATGTTTTCCTTGTAAAATCCTTTTTAACAGTATGTAAGTGTCTAATATCATGGTTATACTATTTTTGTCGTATTTCACAATATATGTCACTAGTTTTCTTGTTTACATCCATTTAGCTAACATATTGTTTCCTTTAACTTGTTTTAATGGTTTTTGTACATCATGAACACAATATAAAGACCATATATAGCATATAGCAAGTATGAAAACATCGTAAAAATGATGAGTGAGCTAGGCTTGTCTTACAACTTTTGGCTTTCACTTAAGAAAGGAAATCAAGAAAAGAACTAGGACCACTAAAACCTAAAGTTTCAACAATAACTCCTAGCTTCCATATCCTTCAACCAAAGGCTTGAAACTCTTGATAAATAGCTAGGAAATAGGAATGCTTGTAGAATGCTTGAAAACTTCCCTAAAGTCACCCTTGTGTAGCTTGTAAATTCACCAAAGGATGAAGAAACTATAACTTGGATCAAGTAAAGCTTTACAAGAGCTTTAGAATTGATATAGAATTTATTACTTGAAAATTAACTAATGGATTGCTCTTGATTATTGTTGTGGCTGGTTTTTAGGATGAAAAGGAAGAGAAATTAGACTTGGTCTTATAGGTAGATGAGGAGGTTAAGAAACTATATATTTTGCAAGCTTACTTAGTAAGTTTTAACACTTGTTCTCATCTAATTTCATCAAGGCTTATCACAAGCCAACAAGGCTTGTGACTAGTCACAAATTTCGTTCATATCTTATCTTGGATGACTATTTATGATTTTTTGTGATATCTTGCTTTTACGGAGTGAGTTTTGGTCCCGTTAATCGCTAACCGTAAGTCGTAAAGTCACAAAACTTAAACCGGTATCCTAAAAATATGAATCTTATAAATATGTTAAAACTTATCAATATACTCAATAATAAAATATAAAATGAGTGGTAGGTTCCATCGGGTTGCTTAAACGCTGTTAAAGCTGAAACTGGGTCAAAACGCGAATTGCGAAAACGCAGAACTGAAAAACGTAAAATTCCAAAACTTGTGGAATTGTCGTGAAAATGATAGATACATATTTCTAATGTTTATAGTGTTTATGGACATATCGGATGCCTCAATGACGCTTAAAACCCTAAAGTAATTCTCGACACCTGCTTTGTGAAATTGGTTCAATATTCAACGTGACGCCGTCAGATCGACTTGTCGAGTATCAATTTTCTTGTCATGATGGTAAAATAAAAATAAAAATTTTTACGGGATGAATAGTAAAAGTGAATAGTAAATGTTAATACAAATATCGTCATTAAACGTTATTTATATTTTTGATCTTTACCTAAGTTTTGTTAACGACAAAAGTAAATTTAATTTGTATAAAAGCTTAAAGCTTGTCAAGTTTAATAGATATTAAAACAAGTTTTTTTCAAACAATATATTCATCATTCAAGCATTTACATTTATGATTAGTAACATCTTGATATGACTCTAATCATTATGTATGATAGTAGTTTTAGAATGTGTTAGGTTCTTAAAACCAAACACTACTTAAGTACTTGCATATTTCTAAAATAGAAATACAACATATGACATCATGTGATGCATCATGGAAATCATTGGAAGATTTCATTAGATATTTTGTGTGGATTTGTACTCTTCATATCTTGCACAATCTCACTTAGATAGAGTTGACTTTAGCAAAGATTTTGATATCTTGACTGCCGATCCGGCGGTACCAAATTGGTACACGGCGAACCTTTTAAGGGTTTCGCGTCCGTGGACGCCCGTCCATTTTGGCTATAAATAGCAATGCCAGCCAAGTTTTTCATCCCTTTCTAACATACTCTCATACATATCTTCTCTCTAACCTTTCTAACTCAGTTCCATATCATATTAGTGATCTCTTTTGTAGCAAAGAAGATCAAGTCACATTCAAGCTTCAAACGAGAAGTTGGAAGTCTTGTTTGTTTAGTGTTGTATGATCTTGTGTTGATTCATACTTCATTGTTGTATTAAACCATCATAATCTTGTGAGTGTGAGTGGTTAGTATTTTAGTCCTCAAAATACGTTATGTGTGGGAGTGGTTGTACCCTTGGAAAGAACTCGACATCTAGCTTAGTGTCGAAAATAGTGTAAGCGAAGTGTAAAGGTTTTTCCGCCGGTGAAAGGAGCTTGTTGACTAGTGAAGTTAAACTCTCGAGTGTGAGACTCGAGGAGTGGAGTAGGGCAAGGAAAAAGAGTCCTTGTAGACCGAACCACTATAAACAACTTGTTGTGGTTTGATCATTTCTTTCCTTATTTACTCCTTACATATTGCTTGCATATTTCATTAACATATCTAAGATCAATATCAATTGATCTTTACAATAAGTTTCAAAACAAAGTTTTAATTGGTAAACTATTCAACCCCCCCTTCTAGTTTTCTACAATTGGTACCAGAGCCTCGTTGCTCAAGAATTTCTAAAATAATATGTATTTTATAAACTTGAAACGATCCATGGATTCTGAAAACTTTAAAGAAGGGCAATCTATGCAAAGACCACCACTCTTTGAAACCAATGGATTTATCTATTGGAAAAACCGTTTTGAAACATATGTAAAATCAAAAGATATAGATCTTTGGTTTATTATTGTTGAAGGGGATTTTAGTTCTACAACAAAGGATATTTCTGTTGATGAACAAAAGAAATTAGTTGCTAAAAATAACGAAGCTAAAATGATGCTTTATAATGCTTTACCTATAAAAGAATATGAAAGAATTTTATGTGTGAAACCGCCAAAGATATTTGGGAATCTTTAATTGTTACACATCAAGGTAATTCACAAGTCAAGGATAACAAAATTGATCTTCTTGTTCAACAATATGAACAATTTGTTATCCCTGAAGATGAAACCATTGATTGTGGCTTTGCTCGCTTTAATACTATTATTACATCACTTAAAGCACTTGATGAATCTTTTCGCAGTAAGAACTTTGTCAGGGAATTTCTTAGAGCACTCCATCCCAAATGGAGAGCTAAAGTGACCGCCATTGAGGAATCAAAAGATCTCTCAATAATGTCACTAGACGAGTTGATCGGTAACCTCAAAGTACACGAAATGGTGATGGAGAAAGATTAGTAGATCATCAAAGGAAAAAGGGAGAAGATCAAACTGTTCTTAAAAGCAAAAGCGAATCAAGTGATGATGACGAATCTTGCTCCTGAGTGAAGATGAGGAATATGCCATGGCCGTTAGAGATTTTAAGAAGTTCTTTAGAAGAAGAGGAAAGTTCGTAAGACAACCTCGAGAAGAAAAGAAGCCATTCAGAAAAGATCGGGATGACAAGAAGGGTAAAGGTGAAAGAAAATGTTTTAGATTTGGTGATGCAAGTCACCCATAGAGAATGTCCCAAGCCACCTAAAAGCAAAACTCAACGAGCTTTTGTAAGTGGTGCTTGGAGTGATAGTGAAGACGATGAAGAATCAAGCAAGGAAGAGATCGCTCTAATGGCACATGAGTCAAATGAGGTACTTTCTGACTCTTCTTATTCTTCTATTGATGATGACACTTTGCAAAAACAATATAATCAATTGTGTGAGCTAAGTCTAAAAATCATAACTAAAAATAAATTTTAAAAACCAAAAAGGAATTTTTGGAAAATGAAGTTTATGAGTTAAAGGAAAAAGCAAAACGACTTGAAAAAGGAAAAGCAAATGACGATGATTGTAAATCATGTCAAGAGCTTAAACTTGAAATAGAAAAACTAAAGCTCACACAAGATGTTTTAATCGAAAACAATTCTAAATTTAAAAGGTTTAACAAGAACATCGCTTTTGCCGATGAAATAGTTAAAATTCATAAAACACCGGGAGACATGAATGGGCTAGGTTTTAATGAAGTATTAATTCCAAAGAGTCAAAACAAAACGCCAAAAGGACGAACAATCATCAAATCTGCTGAAGATGCAGCACGACCGCAGGAACCAAAATTAGGGTTCCATTCGTTGCAAAATGGTGTCGTGGTACTTCGCCAGAATGTAATGTTCGCAATACGACCGCATCAATTTGTTAAAGTAACAAAGAAAACCAATGATAGTGTTAAACTAAAACCAGCCGTTACATCGTGAGTAGGACTTGTCAAAAATGAATTTAGATCAAAAACTACTCAACAACGATATAAAACTCCTTTTGCCAAACGCCCTTTCCTAAGAGCAACCACAACGTACAACCCAACTACCAACACAACGGTTGGAATCAAAACTTTCCTAGACCATATCAAACTCCTGATTACATGCCATGGAACTCTTACCCATCGTTTCCATACATGAATCAAATAAATGGTATGTTTAACCCAAACGGACCCATGAGATATTGGGGACCAAATGCTTGAGTTATTTGCTTCTTAGGTATGCTTGAAAGTTGGATTGGAACCCGATGAATGGATAAAAGATAGTGGATGCTCACGACACATGACGGGCAACAAAGTCTCTTCTCATCATACCAAGAGTATGACGGAGGTAATGTCACCTTTGGTAGCAATCTCAAAAGCAAAATTATTGGCAAAGGTACGATTGCTCATAACTCCCTAACTATTGAAAATGTTGCTCATGTGGATAGGTTAGGATTTAATCTACTTAGTATTAGCCAACTATGTGATAAAAAGTATAAAGTACTATTTGATGAAAATGGTAGTAAAATACTAAAAGATGGTATCACCATAGCTAAAGGAGTTAGGAAAAATAACATATACGTCATGAAAATAGATAAAACATATAATGACAAACTTTGCCTAACAACATTAGACGATAGCTCATCTCTTTGGCATAGACGCTTAGGTCACGCTAATATGAGACTTATACAAAACCTATCTTCAAAAGAGTTAGTTAGAAATTTACCAAAACTAAAATATGACCAACACTTTTATGACGCTTGCAAAATTGGTAAACAAACCCATAGTAGTCACAAATCTAAAAATATGGTGTCCACATCTAAGTGTCTAGAATTATTACATATGGACTTGTTTGGACCATCCGCTATAAGAAGCTATGGAGGCAACTTATACACTTTGGTCATAGTAGATGATTACTCAAGGTTTACTTGGACATTATTTTTGAAAACTAAAATGAAGCTTTTGATAAATTTGAAATTCTTAGCAAGAAAATTCAAAATCTTCTAGGTGTCAAAATTGTGTCGATCTTAACGGATCATGGTCGGAATTTGACAACGAAACTCAATTTGGAAACTTTTGTGATACAAATGGTATAACACATAACTTTTCGGCTCCACGAACACCTCAATCAAATGGAGTAGTAGAACGGAAAAATAGAACAATTCAAGAAATGAGTAGAACAATGCTTAATGAACAAAACATTCCTCAAAAGTTTTGGTGTAACGCCATCAACACTTCTACATATATTTTGAATAGAGTCTTAATACGTCCTTTCTTAAACAAAACACCATATGAACTCTATAAAGGTAAAAAGCCAACGTTAGGATATTTTAGAGTCTTTGGTTGTAAATGCTTTATTCTTAATACTAAAGATTATCTCACCAAGTTTGACCCAAAGTCTTATGAAGGTGTATTCTTGGTAATTCTCAAACTAGTAAAGCTTACATTGTCCTAAACAAAGAAACAATGATAGTCGAGGAATCGTTGAACATAACATTCGACCAAAGTCCACCTCCCTCTAAGACATCACCTTTGGTAGATGATGACTTAGTTGAAAGTCAAATGATAGAAGGTCAAGAAATAATTAATAATAACAAGGAAGATGAACCATTAAATAAAGAAATTATAAACATCAAAGAATCTAAAAGTCATCCGTTAGACAAGGTCATAGGACAACTAAATCAAAGAACCTTAAGGTCACAAGCCCAAAATCAAAGTAATTATTTTTGTTTTGTATCCACCATTGAACCAAAAACATAAATGAAGCAATAAAAGATGAATCATGGGTAATTGCCATGCAAGAAGAGTTAAACCAATTCGTTAGAAATGATGTTTGGAAATTAGTTCCAAAACCTAAAGATCAAACTATAATTGGAAATAAAATGGATGAAAATGGGATAGTATATAGAAACAAAGCTAGGCTTGTAGCTAAGGTTATAATCAACAAGAGGGGATTGATTATGATGAAA
>OU343219.1:113243933-113365548 GCA_910596185.1 Chrysanthemum makinoi
GTACTTCTTGTACTAGTTGTAGTTTATGGATGTTACATGATCAAGTTATGAAAGTTACTTGCATGCTCTCGTTAACTTAGGGTTTTGCGAACAATAGCGCTTAAGTGCTTACACTATCAATAATATATGTCTTTAGATGATCAAACTTTTGTCAAACACTCGGCATTATTGAAAGTATATGTTGTTAGTACTTATCAAACACGACGTGTTTTCTTACTGTTTTTGATATCTTTTATGTTATTGTGTAATGTTTTAGTTTAGTGTAACTCAGATTAATTGAAATTAAAGCTCTTTTGCAGGGCGAAAAGTGAACGCTTTATTGAAATAATTGATGTGGAACAATGGGAATCTAAATTTGTAAATGACATGAACAAACGATTCCCAATAACCATTCCCAACTCACACACAAACAACCAAGTCCCTGTTTTAATTCCCAACTCATATCCAAGCAACCACTTTTCAACTTCACTTGAACCTCCAAAGGTGAGAATGACTGCTTTCTATTTCGATGAGTTTCATCTTAAACTCTTTGAATATGTTTACATACATTTTGGCGTTTGTCGTAGTTTGAACATGTTTATCAACTTTTGTATAGGGTGTTAATCAAAACTTTAAGAAGCAGAAGACAATGGATGTTAATCAATATCCAGCGGTACCAAATGAGTTCGTGAATATGGGATACAACAGTTACAATTCTGCTTCATCCATGAATATGGGTTACAACGGTTGCAATTCTGCTTCCAACAACATATCCAATCCTCAGTGTTTCGGAGGTATATATGTTATGCTTTTTATACTAAGTTGCCGATTAACTTCCTATTCTTTTATAGATATATGTTGTGAGTATAAGTAATGCGTCATTAATTTCTACAGGATATACAGTTAACGAGTATAGCCAGAATGTTGCAAGCACAAATCTCTATAGCAATGGGATGAACGTTATTTCTCCAATGAATGTGAAGCAGGCTGATCCGCAGTTTGTTACTTACAATGAAAATGCATCGTTCTTCGTCAATGAATATGCTTTTGGTCGCGGGATATATGAAGTGTTTGATGGTAGAAAAGTGTCACCTGGAAGTGGTTGGAACTCTGCTTTTCACCCGTCAACTGGAAATTCTTACCAGCAGCAATCATTTAATCAGGGTATAGTTGCTTCCGGTATTAGTTTCCATAATACTGTACTATTTTTAATAATGTTAACTGAAACTGAATCTAAATCTTATATTGTAATTTTTAATATAGGTCAATACAGAAGCGCTGTTAGGGAGAAACAGATTGCATATAGCACGGGTTTTCCAACGTCAGTGAATGATATGGAGATATTAAATGCAAGTCAGTACAGTTTGCAACCGAATTTACAGCACAATTGTGAGGATAGTATCATTATGTCTAGCAAATATAACCCCGAACTAATAACAACAAATAGTGGGACATATATGCAACCACGAGCACAAACGTCAGCTCCTCATCAACAACCTTATCAGCAGACTCGTCAGCTTCCAGTGCAGTTAGATAATCAACTGAAGGATCAATCATTTGTTTTCGAGATTCCACATGTTAGTTCAGGGAAGCCAGTGCCACGTGTTGCTGAAGAAATTTCTGATTTGAATTGTGGTAGAAAAAGAAAACATGGTAATTTGGATTTAGTAAGTGGGGGTCTTTTGGATATGCTGCAAAATTATCCGCAACGTCTGCCACATTTGAAAGAATGTTCTAATAAAAGTGAAGAAGTCTCAGTGGTAAAGACAGCACCTTTAACCATGGTTTCGGGAACCAAAGTTAACAATATGATTGCAGATGCCACAGGAAGTTATGAACATATAACAAAAGGGTATGAAGCGAGTATCAGTACTACAACAAAAGATGAACTCAAAGAGCCAACCGAGTTTTCTTTTGAAGAAAAAACTAACCATGAAAATAAGTCGAGTCAAGTTGTGCAAGAAGTAATCTGTGAGTTTAATACAGTTTCAGATGATTATGGGCCATTATTGAATCCTGAATATGTATCTTCATTTGACTGTGAAATGGTGGAATCAGAGAAGACGAAAATGCAGATTACATCTTTAGATAATAACAGCTCAGGGAATATTAAGACCACGAGTATATCTTCAGTTGACTGTGCAATGGTTTCGGGATCAGAGAATAGGGAGACGCGTATCACATCTTTTGATAATAAAAACTCAGGGTTAGGATTTGGGAATATCAAGACACCGAGTGTTCCTTCAGTTGACATTGTCTTGGTGTCGGAATCAGAAAATGCAGACACACATATCACATCTTTTGATACTAACAGCTCAGGGTCTGGATCCAAGAATATGAAGATACCGAGTGCCTCAATGGCTGATTTATTCACTGAATCTCAAATCAAACAACATTTGTCTAGTTTTAACCAAAATAACAAGGTGATATCGTCAGAGAACACTGAAGATTCAAGTGATCAAATCCCATGTCAGTTATGTTATGATGCGGTATATCTGGCGCCTCCACCCAGGTATTGCTCATCATGTGATAAACGGATCAAAAAAGACGTTGTATATTATCAGTCAACAGACGACGAGAACACAAACACACGACACTGCTTTTGTAAACCCTGTTTTGTGGGATCTTGTTCTACTTTATCAATACAAGGTGGAGGTTCTATTTCCAAAGTAAATTTAAAGAAGGCGACGGATGAAGAAAAAGAGGAAGTAAGTTAACTTTTTCATTTCATTCTTTTGTTTAATTTCGTTTACTTAAGGTTTACTTAACTTTGGCGTTGTTTCTTTCAGTGGGTGACATGTGACAGATGTCATAACTGGCAACATTGGATTTGTGGTCTCTTCAATACCGAAACAGATAAAAAGAAGGAAGCGGATTATATTTGTCCTAAGTGTCGCTTAACAGATATAGAGGACGGGAATTGGGTACCACAAACTTTGTTGAGAGCTAAAGATCTGCCAAGAACCAATCTTAGTGATCATATTGAACAACGACTCTTCACCCGTATGAAGCAAGAGAGAAAAGAAACCGCTAAATCTCAGGGAACAGAATTGGAAAATGTTAGAATTCAATTCCTTTAATAATATGCATGGTTTCACATATCGTTAACGATATTCAGGTTTTATTAATCTTGGGTTCTTGACAGGTATCGGAAGCAGTAGATCTTGTTGTTAGAGTAGTGGTATCTGTTGACAGAGAGTTAAAAGTGAAGCAGCAATTTAGAGATATATTTGGTGGAAAAAATTATCCAGAAAAACTTAAATACAGATCAAAAGTAAGATTTATTTTTCTTGTCTTTTTAATATTTTTGGTCTACACTTCAACCTAGATTTCTAACCAGTTTTTCTTCTTTTGTAAATAGTTGATCCTTTTGTTTCAGCGATTAGAAGGTGTAGATGTGTGCATATTTGGAATGTATGTCCAGGAGTATGGATCAGAGTGTGACGGCCCTAATAATCGATGTGTTTATATCTCATACCTCGATTCCGTCAAATACTTTCAACCAGAAAGAAAAACCGCGAGTGGCGAGTCTCTTCGCACATTTGTTTACCACGAAATATTGGTATATTTTCTTTTGTTTTCTGTAAGTCTTCTTTGTAGTTTGTGTTCATTTTGACATAGCGTAAAATTATCCAATAATGCAGATTGGATATCTTGAACATTGCAAGAAACGAGGTTTCACAACGTGTTATATATGGTCATGTCCTCTTTTAAACGGTCAAGATTATATCTTTTACAATCATCCCAAGACTCAGAAAACACCGAAGGATGAGAAGCTACGGCAGTGGTATGTTATTTGCTGCTTTTTTATCTATGTGCATAGTGTTAGTAAGGTAGTTTTAACTTCACTTTCTCCTTTTTTTATGCAGGTATGAGTTAATGCTAAAGAAAGCTTCCAACGAGGGCATTGTTGTGGGCCACGATAATTTATACAATCAGTTTTTCGCTCCTAAAAGAGAGGAAAATATTAAGATAACAGCAGCGCGTTTGCCATATTTTGATGGTGCTTTTTGGTCGGGGAATGCTGAAGCTTTAAGTAAGAAACTTGAGGAAAAAGAAAGCTCGGAAAAACTGTGTAGAAAGTCACTCAATAAGCGAACTTTGATGGCTCTGGGGCGAGACAATCCAACAAAGGATGTTTTAGTAATGCAACAAGTAAATAATCCGTTTTAACTTCTCTCTTAAGTTTGTAACCCAATTTTTTATTGATGTTATCATATTTTGATTTAACATATTTTGATTTTAAAATTTGATGCAGCTTGGTGATAAAGTTCAGGCAAAGAAGAAAAACCTTATGATTGTTCATTTACAGCACATGTGCACATGTTGCCGTGAAGTAATGGTATCTGGAAGCAGATGGTTTTGCAACCAATGCAACAAGATTCAGTTATGTTCCAGATGTTTTGAATCTGGTAAACATCTTAAAGCGAAAAAAATGCACAACTGCCAATCTGATAAAAAGACTCGACTTTCTGAGGTGAGCCACGCATAAAAGTTTGCCTGTTTTTCTTTTTAATTTTATAAATGACTTGGTTACTAAACATATATAACTTTTTGTTGTTTTCAGGACGTGTTGAGCAATGTACCTCATGACACCAAGGATAAAGATGGTTTGCTTATGAATAGCTTCTTTGAGACTCGAGATGATTTCTTAAACAAGTGTGAAAATTCTCAATACCAGTTTAATACACTCGGTCATGCCAAGTATTCCTCCTTGATGCTACTATATCATTTCACACATAAGCTCGTTATCAAACCAGTCTGCACTCTTTGCAATAATCATGCTCTAATTGATCAATGTTGGCACTGTGACACCTGTCCGAATTTATACGTATGTGGATCATGCTATGGTACCAAAGGCGACACATGTCATACTCACAAGTTAACTCACCATTCAACAAAAGTTACTCCTGAAATTACCAAAAAGAAAGAAGAACCTCAGAAGCAAAAAGTGATGACGGTGAGAGATTTGGAAAGATTTCTAAAAACCCCTAATTATGTTTTGGTATAGTTTATTAATTATACCTATGTTTGTGATGCAGTTGAACGGGGCTTTAGATGCTTTAGTTCATGCCTCTCGATGTAGGAACATCGACTGTTCCTACCCAGATTGTCAAACCATCATGAGGCTACTTCGGCATGCTTCTGGATGCAGTGTGAGGTGTGCTGGGGGTTGTGGTACTTGTAATCGAGCATGGTGGGTACTGATAAAACACGCCCAAATTTGTGCGGATTCAAATTGTAGAATACCTCATTGCAAGTGAGTTATCGCAACACTTCCCTAGCCATTTGCTTCCAAAAATTCGTATGAAAGTGACATTTAAGCCAAAAAAAAAAGGAAAAAAAAAAGAAAAGAAAGAGTAGTCTTGTAACAGCTTTTATGCATTTTTATCTTTCAGGGAGATGAAGAATCAAATGGTAAAGAATGCTTCAAGCTCCAAAAATAAACAAAATCCAACAACGACTCAGAAGTGAAGGGATGATATTTTTGTCAGCTGGTAAGAAGAAATGAGCAACCAATGATGAAAATATTGCCGATGATGAAGATGAGTGAACAAGTAGAAACCATCTAAAGAAAATGGTGCAGATGGCCAGTCAAGTGAAACAGCACATTAATGACTGAAGAAAAGGTAGACATGGCTAAAGATGGAGATGAGCTGGCTGCATTAATGTCTGGACTCTCATCCGAACTAGGTATTTAACATGTCCAAAATCCAAATCCCTTCCTTGGGAGCAACTTTCAGTCACCAAATTTATAATCTTTAAAACTGTGACTATTACGATTCAGGCATATTAGTAATTTAACTTGAAAAAGTATTGCAGTGCATCAAAAAACAAATTCATGCCAGAAGTAATTGGATGGACTGCAGTCACAGCAAGAGCGCTTGCTGAAAGAGGGAATCTGTTGCAAGTGAAGAAACCAGGTTGTTGAGTCATCTGTAGAAGTTAACATTGCTGCAGAAGAAGATGCTAAATGCTATGTAGCATTTTTGTTGAAATACGCAAGGGGAATTCAAGCAGTTGATGAAGAAGTGACATATGAGACCTTCGCTTTTTGGATGGCGAACGAGTCTTGGGTGCCTCCAGAAGGTAAATGTTAGATCAGCTAATCATATTTTAATAGCTGTTTTCTGCGTGAAGTTTAGGAGATGGCAAAATGGGCAAATCTAACGGGTCAAAATGGGTCGAGACGGGTAGGATTGATCTGGAACTGTTTTTGTCCTAAATTCATTAATTCGTCAAACAGAATTACAAAAATCATACGTATTATATTAATCATACTCAATTTTCTATTCAATAAGTACTCTAAATCGTTTCAACCTATTTGACCTTGTATCCTTTTATGCCAAGTTTTATATTTATTTCCCTGTTTGACCCCATTAACATGTGTTACGTGCGTGTTGTGCTTATTTGTCAACGTGATTTTAGTATCTAGTTTTTTTTAATGGGCTATCTGTTGATTGCTTATTAATATGTGTGATCTTTCTTTTGCTGTATCAGGTCAATCAGGATATGGCCGGACCTCACTGAAGATACTAGTTACCAATGATTTTGGTTCGTTTGGCAATACAACCATCAAATCCATTCATAACTAGTGACATATGCACACTGCTGATCAAGATGAAACCTTCTGCACATCACACCAACCAAAACCTTTTCTGGTTGAGAGGCGACTCATGTGACTAGAACCATAACTAGTTATGTATAAGGTCAACCAAGGATCATTTGAATTTTGCAAGTCGAACTTAATACAAGTATTTTGATGAAGATTGTAACACTTTCTTTCGCTAAACAAATTACAAAGTTAAAAATTATTTGTCCATCACTATGATCATGCTACTCATATTTCGATCCATGACATAAAAAGCTGGGAATATGAATAAATATTCGGTTTAACCAGATTAATAAGATACATCAGCTACCACTTAAATTAATAAAATACATCATTTATCCGATCCGTTCTTGTAAGCCTGGAAAATGTCACTTCAATACCATTCCAGTTGCTGCGAGTAAAGATTTCACATTTCATGCTTTCATTACTGGTATCCGCTATAAACAACCCGACATTATGATCTTCCTATCCCTGTGGCTCCATTAGGCTTGAAACAATCAATATTGCACAAGACAGCTGACCGTACCATACCTCCAAACCTACCACCAATCATTACAACAATCAATACGCAATCACATCATTCATAAGTAACAAGAAATGAACTAGCAAAACATAACCCTACCGGTCAATACTATTCCTTGCTTTCTCAGGTTGGTCAACGGCATTGGTTGACTTCCCGGCATTTTCCGAGCTCTTCTTTGACTTTTCTCTCCGGTCAACACTAGATCTTGATTTATCTCTACAGTCTGTGCTCGGCCTTGATTGCTGCTCTAGTCGATCTGTGCTGGGTCTGGGCTTATCTCTACAATCTGTACTAATACGGTGTTTATCACCATTATCTGATAGGGGGCCAGATAAGGTTTTCAAGCGGGCCGACTTCTCAACAGCGGATATGAACTTCTTAAGATGTCGTATGTACTCTGGGAAAAGCTCCAAATCACAGTGATTACCGCCTTTTACCCATAATGGCTCGTACTTCTCTACACAGAGCTCCCAAAGCTGCTTACCATGAGAGCAATCTACAACATCATCTGCAGTTCCCTGCATCACGATACACATTTTATTTTTTTCTGAATGACTATCAAAATACATAACCACGACAAAAAAATATAAATACTTACATGAATTACCAAAACTGGGCACTTGACTAATATTATCTTGTCAACGTTCTGCGTAAATAAATTAAAAACTTATAACTTTTCGATAACATAAACATTATATTTACAAATGACTAAATAATCAGAAAAGAACTTAACAATGATAAGATTGATAAGAGAACAAACCTTGTATATATCAAACCAATATGTTCGTTTCACAGGATACATGACTCTAAGTCCAGATGCGATTGGGCTGTGAAGAACAACAGCCCTTAATCTTGATAAACGTGATGCCAAATCTAGAGTAGGTCCACTGCCAACAGATTGTCCATATAATATAACATCTTCTTCTTTAGCACCGTATGTCTCTACTAGACATCTATATGCAGCTTCTATGTCAGCATAAGTGTGGTGCTCAGTTGGCTATAAAGATAATCAAACACACATAGTTTAATAAAATTGTCCCAATATCATGCAAATTCTCTGTCAATGCTTTAGAGTTAGACTACTACCTTTCCAGAAGACCGCCCGTAGCCAGTGTAGTCATACCTGCCCAAAAGCAAAAACAAATACTTTTTAATCATTAGGAAAAAAGAACCTTAAATTAAAGTGTCTGGATTGATTCATGTCGATGAACAAGTTCTTGATATTTTACAAACGGCCACAAATTACACATTCTAAAACATAATCTTTTTGACCTTTTCCTAATTTACTTCAGATGGATCAAATTATTTCACAATCAAAAAGCCAAGTTCTTGAAATCTAACAAACAACCACAACAGGCACTTTTCAAAACTACACTTAACAAATCCTTTCCTAATTTTCAATCTTTCAAATATCTTATAAGGAAACATCACTTGTACAATTCATTTGCACACTTCATCACAGAAGGACGTTAAAATCATAATCATACAGTGGTACAGCATCTTAGAATCGAAGGCCAAAAAAACACATTTTAAACACCAATCATCAACGCTTTTTCCTAGTTTTCAGCTCCTAAAGAAAATCATCCACTCGAATAACTGATTTGCAACCCTTAACCACTTGAGAATCCTATACTTGCATACATAAACGAAATGTTCACAAATCGCAGGCCGAGCATCTCCGATTGGTTCTTAGGTAACAACTAACAACCGCAAATCTCACAATAAGGCATCACCAAGATTCATCAATAAAAGCACAATTACATCAAAAGTAGCACCTTGTACGCTTTCGTCAAAAACTGACAGTGATGCACAATCCTTACAGTGTTGTCACTATTACCCCTAAACCTAAACCAGTAGCCTAACCTAATAACGTTCTAATCCACTAAAGTTTGTGATTGTTAGTGATTACGTTCCGCAATTCTCAAAAAGGAAAATTACCAAGAAAGACAAAGATAAGATTTCTAATCGGACAATAAGGAAAGAACAACAAGGCATCCAAAGATCCAGAAGTTCAATTCTCATAAATTTAAAAGTGAAATTGCAAAAAAATAAAAAATAAAAATAAAAAAATGTAATCATAAAAAAAGATTAATCTTGAATATAAAAATAACTTGGAAGTTGGAACTTTCACTCCCAAAATTGTCAAAATTTAAAGCTATTGCTCCTAATAATGAATCTTTTGTTATCTTCCAAAGTCCAAACAACCCTAGGATAAAGATTAAAATGATTTCAACACATACAAATTATCCATAACCATTCAAAAAAGCCAAACCCACCTATTTGCCGCTTAAAAAGTTTATATGCAAAATCACTATCTAAGGATCTTAAACTCCCAAACATAGAACACCTCAAAATCTAACAAAAGGCCAAGATCAAACAAAAATCACCAACTCTATTTCCTAAATTTATAAACTTTTCACCATCTGAGAATCTTATACTCTTACATACAAAACTAAGGGTCACCATTAGCAAGCTGATCCTGTGCAATTAGTTCTTACCTAAATCAAATCTCGCACCAGGGTATCACTAACCCAGATTCAATAATGAACAATCACATAAAAAATCCCACTTTGCTCAAAATCCAACAACAATGCACAATATCTACAGGGCTGTCACTATTATCCCCCAAACCTAAATAGTTAAACCAACAGACCAACGTAATGACCTTCTAACAAACTTTAACAATGTTCACTAATTATTCCATTCCACAATCATCAAAAAGGAAACATATCTAAAAAGATGACCCAAGATTCCCAATTTGACAAATATCCCAAAATTACCAAACTAACCAAAGATCCCAAAAGTTCCATTCTGTCAAAATCAAATTTAGGAGTGAAATCAAGGTAATCACTTCAATTCCATAAATTTCTCAAAAATTACATTTCAAATCACCCTAATTCAAATAACTCAACAAATACTGAATACCAAAACTCCAAACGGTTAAATCAGCTGTTTCCTGCAGGATTTAACTGCGGACCTATTTCTCCAAAAGCCCTCCCTTTACCAGCCCAACAAGGACCAAAACTAATCTTCAAATCACATAAAAATCAAAACTTTACACACTAAGAATCCAAATCACATGAAAAGAACAAAAACCCTAGATCCAAAACACAATTATATAACTTAAAAAAAAAAGTTACCCCATCAAGTTGACTCTGAGATGAAGACTAAGTTCACAAAACAAATCATACATCTGACCAAGATCAGCAGCATTTCCATGACTATACAAGACAGTGAGCTTAGCACAAGGATTCTTTACATAAATAGCAACTATTTCAGACCCTTTTTTAGTCTTGACTTTCAAAACATCAACATTTCCTCTCTCACTCACATCTGTCATCTTCAACTTCCCTTCATTTTCATCCATCATCACTTTATATGACGGTGGACTTGGTGGAAAAAACGCAAACTTTGCTGCCATTGATGACGTCACTCCACCCATTTTTACAAGATTCTAAGATATGGGTTTTGTTTGGTTTGATGTGTTTAATGATGGGTTGTGTTTGGTTTTGTGGTACACACAGTGGAGGTGTTGTGTGTGAGAGAGAAAGATGAGTTGAGGGTGTTACGGCGTTGTTGTTGAAGATGGAAAGTGAAAGTGGAAGGAAAGCACGTGGAGATTGGGAGTGTTTAGGGGATGGAAGAATGTGTTGTTAAGTGGTAAGTGGACACGTGGGCATGAGGTTAAGTTTTCATCATTTTTTACTTTTTAGGTTTTCATCACTTTTGTCTTTTGTAGTTTTTGAAAATTTTATGGGACGTACTATTAATAACCCTGGTGTGTGGGTCACATCACAGGGAATATTTCTTTTCTCCTTATTTTTTTTTTGTACAACATAGTTTTTTGTCAGTTTCTTTTTTGTATTTTTGACAGTTTTAAACATTTGATTTATTAAATTTTATATTTACTGTTCCGCATTTTCAGGTTTATAGCTTTTTGATATAAAAAAAATTATAAAAATAATAAAATAATAAAAAAAATAAAAAAAAACAAAAAAAATAAGGGAGGTACATCTAAAATTATAGCCACCGTATGAATAACCCCACCCAATAAACGTCGATAAGAGCACAAGATATCGTGGATACTGTCACCTTATTGTCACATCATACATCTCTCAATAACTCATTAATAACTCAAACACTCTCCCTCATAACACACCACTAACATTACCTGTAAGTCTTACAAAATACCCGACCAAATATACCTCCTCCCTTACTAAACAAAACAAAAAAAGAAAAAAAATACCAAATAGCATGAGCCAGTAGAATAGCTAAATTTCTAATGGCTAGCAAATTATGATATGAATAGCATGGAAATAGCGTGTTATTTGTTTTGAATTGGACGAATGGTGTATGCCACGTATTAGTATACCCGCTGCTCTAAGTGATATGTTGATTAGTTATCTCTCTGTCTCATAATAATTGTTTAGTTTGATTTTTTAAGTATTTTTTTTTATTTTGATTTTAAATATTTTTGTTTGTGTTATATAATATTTGATGAAAATTATATCAATAAAAATACATTTAAATCTTAATTCATTTATATATTTTTCGTGTTATATAATGTAAACAAAAATATTTAATATCAAAGTTAAAAAGAAAGACTTAAAAAAGTTAAAGTGGATAATTTTTATGGGACATAAGTAGTATATGTTTTGTGTGGTATGTTGCGATCCAAATTTGGTATGAACGGAGCCGGAATATGATCGCTTGAACTAGTTGCGAGGGAAAACAAAAATCAAAATGACTGAAAGACTGAAGTGATATGATTGAACTCACTAAGTTTGCAAAGGTCAAAATATTTGGTCTTGATCCAAATTTAGTCACAACGGAACCAAACCATGATCGTTTCTATTGATCGCAATATGTATACTATAATGGAGTGTATGTTTAAAAGAACAATATCGCGCTCAACCGAAGATATGTTATATTAAGAAATTTAATCAAAAACACTTAACTCTTTAAGCAATGACACAGCGTATGAGTTTAAAAGTTGGTTTCAAAGATATAATTTCATTTTATATACTTGCAGTGAAGAATCCAATTATTGACAAGAAGTTGGATGCCTTGTAGTGTTTAGTTGATGTCAAAAGCATAAAAGTAACGTGTTGCTTTGGGTTTAGTGGTGTTTACATTTATGGGAGTGTTTTAGACAAACTTTAAACATAGATATAAATGATAGTACATTGGGATGGGACTTTTTAGATTTCAAAGGAAAAAAATTGTTCCTAGCACGGCTGGCTTAGCAGCATTCAAGAATTCATCTAGGTTAAGATGATGTCTAGAGAAACAAATATCACTCGTGTGCGATTATAAACTCAAACGGATACTTGTGTTTTATTGCATGTTTACAAGTGTACCTAACAGACTTAAAGAAACTAGTTTTCACGTTGGAAAATTGATGTGGGTAGTCGGTACTTTCAAGTTCAACAAATATAGTTACTGTAGTGTTCAACGTGTTGAATCATTTAGAATAAAACTTTTTGTGTGTGTCGTGTTGAAATCATTTAAAATAAAAGTTTTGTGTGTGTCGTAAAAAGGCATCTATGCGATCCACATCAAAGTCGTACTTGGCGGTTAGTGCCACAAGACTTGATGCAGGAGAAGTAGGGGCTTGCATAGTTGCATTACTATTTGGTCCATCATCCATGAATGGGTGCTATGTGGTCTCAACTCTCAACTTTCATTCATATTATTATTTGATTACTGCTACAACCACGCAGGATTCATAAAAAAAAATCACATAAAAGATGATATGTGTTGATTGATGTAAAAAAAAGAAGAAAAAGAAAATATATTCAAACACACTAATCAACACATGACATATCTCTTGTGTTGATTTCTTTTTGTGAATCTTGAGTGATTATGAAACTACTCTTACTATTTTATGATGAAAAATGTTTTATTTATTACAGTAGAAGTTTACAAACTTTATCCAGATATAACAAGTTATTTGGATCCATTATCCATATCTTCTATACTATATAAAATGGAAAAATGGTCAAAGTGGAAAAAGTGAAAAATGTTGAAAGTTGAATGTTGAAAACATGGTCAATGGAGAGAGAAATAAATAATATAATTAACATTCTTATTAAAACACCAATTACTTAAAGTACAATAATTTATTCACATTGTACACCCAATTAAAAGCACATCTACCAAATTAAAACAACCAATTGAAACCGATACCGGGTTGACCCGTTGAAACCGATACCGGGTTGACCAGTTGAAACCGATACCAGTTGACCCGGAGGGTAACCCGGTTTAATTTGACATTTTTTCGACCCAACCTATCGGTTTGACTCGGTTTAAATCGACCTGCTTTTTTATCGAAACGGTTCAACCAGTTGAACCACCCGGTGAAATCGGTTTCAAATTTGACAAAATTATATGAGAAATGATGAAGTAGTTGTGGAACCCGTGACAATTTTTTTGAAAGGAGAGACCAAGTAATTGTAGTTTTGGTTTATTTTGCTTTGACACATGTAATTTGTCATTTGTATAATGTTATATTAAAAAATGTTGCTCTTACACCATTTAAGGGACTAGCATATATGAATCGTCGTTTAAAAGTTAATATATATTGTATAGCCCTTTGTCCAGTGTATCAATAATGTTATTTAAGTTTATTAAAATCACAAAAAATAAATAGTATTGTTATCTTTAGCGATAATTATTTGTACTCAAACAAATAGCTTTGAACAATGCATAAATATCTATACAAATTGATAGTACAAAATAATCTTATATGGTGATATCCAATTTGCAAAGTTACAATTTTAAAAGCCACACACCAAATGATAAACGTTACACAAGTAAAAAAATAGTTATCATGCCTAAATTACGACAAAACAAGAAAAGCGGTCACACATGTTGGCTATACCTCTAAACTACAATATAATATTGCCAACTACATAATACCGTTGCTTTTTGTAATGCTTGAATCTATTATTACTAAAAATCTTAATAACTAACAATCCTATTAGAAAATATACTCACACACTTAGATCGACTCCACATAATTTTTTAAAAAACTATATATTTATGCTGCTATGCAACCACGCATCAGAATTGTAGTTATTCCAAAACGATTCTCTAATGCTACAAATACAGTTTGTTGAAAGAAACTTATGGGTCATCAGAACTTTGCAGAAAACTAGACATCGCTGCCGCTAGGCGCGGGTACTCGTCTAGTTACATATAATGCACGAATGCACCTCACTCTTAATTTTAAAACATACAAGAATTTAAGAATTGTTTACAACACTTTAAAGCACCCATTTTTCAGAATTACAAAAAAGTAAGCATATTGTACAACAAAATAAAGCGTGGTGTCATTTTAAGACCAAAATTCTATCAAACAACATTAATGCTATTAAAAACATCTCTTCACCAAAAATTACAACTATTTAATCACAATATACAATATCTGCAACCAATTTTCAGATTTACAACAAAATAAGCATGATGTAATTTTCAGACTTACAACATTAATGCTATTAAAGTGGTCAATGTTATTAATGACTATAATGACTACTACTTCCAAGAAAAGAAACATAGTGTACAACACTTTAATGCACATAATTTTCAGAAGTACAAGATAAGAAACATAGTGTACAACAAAACACCAACTTAATGCTATTTAATGTAGTCAATTATTTAACTGGTCAATAAATACAATTAATACAGTTATTAAAACACCCCTTACATAAGAAATACAAATTATCAAGCATATTGTACAACCAAATTAAACAGAATTCCTACATTAAATTTTACTACTACAAATAATAAAGCACATTATACAAATATTCAAGCCCGAACGGGCCACGGGCCAAATGGGCTTGAGCCAGAACGGGCGTGGACCAAACGGGCTCGAGCCCAAGCAGACACGGACCAACGGGTTTGAGCTCGAACTGGCACGGGCTATACGAAAGTCTTGATATCCGTAAATTTATTGTTAAAAAGAACATAATAAACTAAAATACATTATTAATCAAAAAAAATTATTTCAGGGTACCCGCCACTGCAACGCGCAGATACCCTGCTAGTATTGTATAATATATTTATCTTTTTCACTCACCTTATTTACATGACACATGACATGTATTTGTGATTTTATTTTGTAAATATAAATATTTCTCTCTTAGGATATTTTAAAATGGAGTTGATACTCCGACCACATTTTTTTTATGCAAATACCATTTTATATAAGTTATAAAGCTCACAGTACAACACTGTAATACACAGTTATAATATTTGCATAAAAAATGTGATGAAAGTATCAACTCCCATCTCAAAATAAATATAAGTTTTTTGTTTCAAGTAAGGGTTTTTAGACAGATAGGTTACTCAACTTTCCAACTTTATTCGCCTAAGTTACCAAACTTTATTTTTGTGCAAACAGGGTATTGGACTATCGTTACCGGACAAATTAGAGATCGAACTATTTTTAACCTTTGATACCCAGTTGCCTGCCACGCTGGCAGCTGACTTTTATTTTTATTAATTTAAAAATAATCTTTATATAAAGAGTTTTTATACAAATAAGTTACTATTGTTCACCTAAGTTACTAAAGTTTTTCTTGTTCAATTAGGTTACTGAACTATGCAACTTTGTTCTAAGGGCCCGTTTGGTTTGTTCACGGGATTAAATTTGGATTTGGATTTGGTGTAGGATTTTGGTTTAGATATTCAAATGAATATTATAACTTAATGCTAAAATATATTATTACAATAAATGAAATAAAAAACAAGAGCTAACATTGTATTTTGGTTTTAACGATCGTTATACAAACCACGGGGACGATTTATGTAATTTACTCTATAAAAAAAAAGTTTTTTCTTTTTAATTTTATTATTCGATTTTTTTTTAATTTTATTACGATTAAATTTTTTAATTAAAAAAACTTTATTTAAAAAAATTTAATTTTAATTTTATTATAATAAATTAACAAAAAAACAAATTTTAATTTTATTATAATATATTTAATTTTTTTTTAAATTTTATAAAAAAATCAAAAATTTATAATAAAACTAAAAAAAATTAATTTTAATTTTATTATAATAAATTTTTTTTAAAAAACTGCTTTTTCTTTTAAAAAAAATTAAAATAAAATTAAAAAAACAAAAAAAAACTTTTTTTAATTTTATTATAAAATGTATGAGAACGTATAAAAACGGATGAACAAGTATGAAAACAACGTACAAAAATGTGTGTTTCGTTGTAGGTATTTTTAAATTCAAGTTTTAAATTTATATTTTGCCTGACTGTACCTAAAGACACTTTCACTGGGTGTGTACCCGATCGAGTAGGTAGGTAGTGGGGTAAGTACGAGGTCGTTCTCAGGAGTTGTGTTATCTAGAATTAACCTAGTGATTTTTACAAGTTTCAAAGGGGTTTTGATTTGATTTAATTATAACTACTAAAACGATAAATTAAACTAATTAAACTATTCTATGAGTTTTGTGATCAAGCAAAGAGGAGAGTGCTAGCCATGTAAATAAATATATATTAGTAACCCAATAGAACAAAAACTTCAGAACTTAGACGAACAAAATCGCAAAGTTGAGTAACCTATCTGTTTAGTAATGGTAAGTGGATATCTGAGTTGGACAATGGGGCCCACAAAAAGCTGAGGTGGACAAAGTAAAAAGTCAATCTCCGGTTACAGTTTTTGGGTAACCTAAATGAACAAGGTTCTAGTGTTCAGTAACCTGAATGTCGAACCCGTATACTCCAATACCCTGTTTGCACAAAAAAAAGTTTGGTAACTTAGGCGAATAAAGTTGGAAAGTTGGGTAACCTATCTATCTAAAAACTCTTCAACTAATAAGAAGAGATTTTATTGATGAAGATAACATATGATTAGTGGAAAGTATAATTAGTGAGACTTTTTAAACTTTGTGCATTTTTAAAAATAAATATTTATTTTGAAACAGATAGAACTAGTAAACTAAGATTTAGTTGTACCCATTTATGTATAAGGTATTATTTTCAACCTTGGTTGAAATTTAAAAGAAAGTTATCACTTTTTTTTTTTTTTTTTTTTTTAACGGTGGATAGCATAAAACTAGCAAAAGCTATAAGGAAAATTACATAGTTGTTACATTAGCTATAGGGTTTTGTAACCTACCTATCCAACTAACTTTACAATTAGGATTTCTAGAAGAAAACCACAAAAAAGATTGAGAAACAATGAAATCCCTAAGAGTAGCCTTCTTGGGGGGGATTAGAGAAGATTAGCTTATTCCGAAAACACCAAATAGCCCACATGAAAGTCCCCCACGCCTTCAAGAACCGACCGAATTTTAGAAGCAAGATGAACATCGTCAAGCCAATCATACCATTCCGAAATGTTAAAGCAAAGAGGAAAATCCAACTCCCACCACTTAGCCAAAAGAGACCAAAGATCTCTTGTCATCTCGCAATTGAAGAAAATGTAATTAACCGTTTCGACATCAATTTGGCACGTAGGACATGATAAAGAGTTGTGTTAATACAAATAAATCGTAAAAACGTTTATTAATATTTAGCGATCTCTTTGTGTTTTGTTGATAACAAATATAATGTTATCATAAGTAAAATTATAAGGATACATGTTATTTTTGTAAAGCATCTACACATAGTCATTTAATATAAATTGTTGTAATAATTCATTTGTTGTAATAGTTTATTAGGATGGGTAAAAATCACAACCCATGACCAATACCCATGGATCATAACCATAACCCATGGAGTTAACCCATACCCATTGTCTAGATGCATTGCATCTATTAGATACATTGTATCTATTTAGATACTCATGGTTCATAATCTAGGACCCATGACCCATAACCCAAAAACTCATGGGCAAACAGGAGCGTCTCACGGATCCCTGGAGTTACATTAGACGGATCCCTCAAGCAAGGATCCCGGCAACAAGGGCAAGAATTTGCCTATAAATAGATAGTCATTTCTTCATTTTTACTTACCTCTCTTCTTACAAACTCTCTCATATATTCTTACACTCTCTAACAAAGATCACTTGATCTAGAGAGTAGTTCTTCTTTCTTTATTGTGATTCTCATATAGGTCCTTCTCTAAGGCGAGATCACGAGCATTCTACAAGTCATCCAAGAAAAGGGTCATTGATTGATTTGTTCCTCCACAAGATTTCTGTAGCGAAGATATTGTATTTCATATTTCACATATTTGTTGTGTTATAGTAGTGTTGGTTTGGTCCTTCGTGTTCGGACTCTCGTATTTAGCTTCGTACCGGAAAAAGTGTAAGCGACGTTGTGAAGGCTTCTCCGCCAAGTTGAAGGAGTTTGTTGACATAGTGCTTGAACTCTCGAGTAGGTGACTCGGGGAGTGGAGTAGGGCAAGGAAGATGTCCTTGTAGCCGAACCACTATAAATCGGTTGTGTCATTTCTATCCTTTACTTTACTTGCTTTCTTTATTTGCATTACTCTTAGATCTATACTTTCTCTTCATCCATACGATTTCACATAACATCGAATCTAAAGTTTTTGAAACTAACTTAAAATCGGCAAAACTATTCAACCCCCCCCCCCTTCTAGTTTTCCACAATTGGCATCAAGAGCTAAGTTTATAAAAGTTTTAAAGTAAACCGTATTTCAAAAACTTTTCGATCACTATGGGTTCTGAAAATTACAAGGAAGGGCAATCCATGCAACGACCTCCACTACTTGAAACTAACGGTTTTATATATTGGAAAAATAGATTCGAAACGTATGTGAAGTCAAAAGATATTGATCTTTGGTACATCATTGTTGAAGGCGATTTTGAAGCCACTACAAAAGATGAAAATGGAAATTTAGTTAACACACCTCATGATAAACTCACCGATGATATTAAGAAAAAGCTTTTCAAAAATAGTGAAGCTAAAATGGTTTTATATAATGCTTTACCCAAAAAGGAATTCGAAAGAATTTCCATGCTCAAAACCTCTAAAGAAATTTGGAATTCTTTAGTTGTAACATATCAAGGTAATCAACAAGTTAAAACAATAAAATAGATTTATTTGTTCAACAATATGAACAATTTTCAATATCGAATGAGGATACTATAGATCATTCTTTTGCTAACTTTAATACTATAATTACATCTTTACAAGCACTTGATAAGTCTTCCTCTAGTCGTAATCATGTTAGGAAATATCTAAGGGCACTTCCATCCAAGTGGAGATCTAAGGTGACGGCAATCGAAGAATCAAAAGACTTGTCAATCCTCACCCTTGATGAACTCATAGTCAATTTAAAAGTCTATGAGCTTGTCCTCGCTAAAGATTTCGAAAACTCAAAAGTGAATGAGAAGCGCAAATCTCTTGCCCTTAAAGCCAAGAAGGTCTCAAGCGATGAAGAGAACTCCTCTTCGGATAATGATGATGAGGAGTATGCCATGGCGGTAAGGGACTTCAAGAAGTTCTTTAGAAGAAAGGGAAGATACGTCAAGCAACCTTATGACGAAAAGAAAGGGTTTCGGAAAAGCAAAGATGACGAGAAGGCAAGGGATGAACGCGCTTGCTTTAAATGTGGGGATCCCAACCACTTTATTAGTAAGTGTCTTAAACGTGATGAACAAAATGCGTTCGTGAGCGGTTCGTGGGGAATGAGCGAGGAGAAGGACGAGGAAATTTTTCTCATGGAAAATGACGAGGTATGTCACGAATACTATAGTAGCTCATCATTAGATGATGACTCATTGCATAATGAATATGATAAGCTTTGCAAAATTAGTTTAAAAGTAATCAACAAAAACAAGTTTTTGAAAAACCAAAATCAATGTTTAGAAAAGGAAGTCATTGAGTTAAAAGCAAAATTAAAACGTCTAAAAAAGGGGAAGATAGCAAGTGGGGAATGTGAACTTTGCGTTCAACTTCAAACACTAGTTGATCATCTAGACTCTAAGATTGCTAGAATGAATACTAATACTCTAGATATAATATTAGATGGTGTTAAAACAGGAAACAACCAAAAAGGTTTAGGCTTTCAGCAATTTGATGCGTCAACTAGTGAAAACAAAGAAACACAATTTGTAAAAGCAATAGAAAAACAAACCACTGTAGTCACGGATCCCACGGATCCCACAAAAAGGGAACCGCTAGTGTACGTGTGGATCTGGGTCTCACTGATGAAGCAAACAGTAGCAATAATATAGCTTCCTCATCTAGAACCGATTTTGTTATTGTTAATAAGAAGAAACCAACTCATGTTACTATTAGACAACCACTACCAAGACAAAATCAAAGTTTTACAAGAAACAAAGGTCTATCATTTTCAAAACCGAACACATATAGGAGACCTAATAATGTTTATCCGAAAAGTGACCATCAAATGGGATGGAATCCAAATATGCAAAACGGTTTTCCATTTAAAAACTTTTCACTATGGAACGCATACTCACCTTTTCCATATATGCCTAACATGAATGGAATGTTTAACACTAATGGACCCATGAACAAATGGGGACCAAAATTTTGAGTTAATTGTTTTTTTAGGTATGCTTAAAGGTCGACCTAGATCCGGATGAGTGGATCAAGGATAGCGGGTGCACGAGGCACATGACCGGCAATAAAGACTTATTTTCCACATATGAATCCTTCAATGGAGGAAATGTGGTATTTGGATATAGCAAAAGCAAAATCATTGTTAAAGGTACGATTTCTAACAAATCTCTAACCATTAACGATGTGTGTCACGTAGAAAACCTAAACTTTAACCTCTTAAGTATAGGACAAATATGTGATAGAAAGTGCAACGTACTTTTAATGAAACCAGGTAGTAAGATATTGAAAAACGGTATCACTATAAGTAGAGGTATTAGGAAACATGGAGTCTATGTCATTAAAATCGGTAATGAACCTAAAGACAAACTTTGTCTTACTTCTATGGATGATACTTCGACCTTATGGCATCGAAGATTGGGTCATGCTAATATGCGACTTCTTCAATCGCTATCATCCAAAGATCTAGTAAGAGATCTACCTAAATTAAAATATGAACATCACTTTTGTGATGCTTGTAACATAGGAAAACAAGTCCATGCTAGTCACAAAGCTAAAAACATGGTCTCTACAACTAAGTGTCTAGAATTACTACACATGGATTTATTTGGTCCATCCGCTATCCAAAGTTATGGAGGCAACTACTACACTTTGGTTATAGTGGATGATTACTCTAGGTACACATGGACTAAATTTTTAAAGAATAAAACTGAAACATTTGATTACTTTGAAATATTAAGTAAGAAAATCCAAAGACAATTAGGAAGTCCTATATTGTCTATTAGAACGGATCATGGTAGGGAATTTGATAATGAATTGCAATTTGGAGCCTTTTGTGACGCTAATGGTATTACTCACAACTTCTCGGCTCCTCGCACTCCACAATCGAATGGGGTAGTTGAAAGAAAGAATAGAACCCTATAAGAAATGAGTCGCACCATGTTAAATGAGCAATCCATACCTCAAAAGTTTTGGTGCTATGTTGTTGATACATTAACGTACATACTTAACCGAGTCTTAATTAGACCATTTTTAGGTAAAACTCCATACGAGTTACTCCGAGGCAAAAATCCTACGTTAGATCATTTTAGAGTCTTTGGTAGCTAATGTTTTCTACTTAACACTAAAGATTACCTTACAAAATTTGATCCTAAATCAACCAAAGGTATCTTTTTAGGTTACTCTCCTAATAGCAAAGCTTACGTCATATTAAATAAATAAATTTGGTTTAGAAGAGTCAAAACCCATAAGAACACCAATGTCATCTGTAACAACCTGCATTTTCAGGTTACTTTTCATTTTTTTTAAAAGTTACTATTCATGTTTACTATTCATCCCATAAAAATTTTTATTTTTATTTTACCATCATGACAAGAAAATTGATACTCGACAAGTCGTCCTGACGACGTACGTTGAATCCATTCAGAACCAATTTCACAAAACCGTGTCCGAGAATTACTTTAGGGTTTAAACGTCATTCAGGCATCCCGATATGTCCATAAAACACTATAAACATTAGAAATATGTATTTCTATCATTTTACGACAATTCCACAAGTTTTGGAATTTACGCTTTCCAGTTCTGCTTTACTACGCTTTTGACTCCGTTTCCAAATTTTTTAACGTTTAAGCAACCCGATGGAACCTACCACTCATTTTATATTTTATTATTGATTATATTGATAAGTTTTAACATATTTATAAGATTCATATTTTTAGGATACCCGGTTTTAAGTTTTGTGACTTTACGACACGCTTAGCGATTAACCCACCAAAACTCACTCAGAAAAGCAAGATATCACAAAAAATCATAAATAGTCATCCAAGATAAGATATGAACGAAATTTGTGACTAGTCACAAGCCTTGTTGGCTTGTGATAAGCCTTGATGAAATTAGATGAGAACAAGTGTTAAAACTTACTAAGTAAGCTTGCAAAATATATAGTTTCTTAACCTCCTCATCTACCTATAAGACCAAGTCTAATTTCTCTTCCTTTTCATCCTAAAAACCAGCCACAACAATAATCAAGAGCAATCCATTAGTTAATTTTCAAGTAATAAATTCTATATCAATTCTAAAGCTCTTGTAAAGCTTTACTTGATCCAAGTTATAGTTTCTTCATCCTTTGGTGAATTTACAAGCTACACGAGGGTGACTTTAGGGGAAGTTTTTCAAGCACTCCTACAAGTATTCCTAGCTATTTATCAAGAGTTTCAAGCCTTTGGTTGAAGGATATGGAAGCTAGGAGTTATTGTTGAAACTTTAGGTTTTAGTGGTCCTAGTTCTTTTCTTGATTTTCTTTCTTAAGTGAAAGCCAAAAGTTGTAAGACAAGCCTAGCTCATTCATCATTTTTACTATGTTTTCATACTTGTTATATGCTATATATGGTCTTTATATTGTGTTCATGATGTACAAAAACCATTAAAACAAGTTAAAGGAAACTATATGTTAGCTAAATGGATGTAAACAAGAAAACTAGTGACATATATTGTGAAATACGACAAAAATAGTATAACCATGATATTAGACACTTACATACTGTTAAAAAGGATTTTACAAGGAAAACATAGCAATTTGAATAACCCAAAACGAGTACACGAGTCAAAAGATCTGCCAAAAGAAGTTAGCAAAACCAAAACCGAAAGCGCCAAATGAAATGGCAGGTCCGCCCATTTTTTTCAAGGCCTTCGGTTCGTTTCATCAAAAGTTAAAACACAAAAGTTGTCCGGAGCGACGTTTTCCTTTACTTTAAAGGAAGCTCGGCCCTAAAACGAAAGGCCACTTTCCTTCAAAACCTGAACCGCCCTATAAAACTATACTTTTTCACAACTAAAGGCAAACCAAGAGGCCTAATGGTCTTAAGCCGAGACCACAACCACGGCTAAGGCCAAGGATGAGTCTCAAGACCATGATAGCCAAGACCAAAGCCACGGCAAGGCCATGGCTAAAGCCTTAAGGCTTCCTAAGCCGACACCGTAAACCAAAGGCCTTAGCCTTGACAAACCTAAACGAATATAATACAATTTGGATCTACTCCCTCGATAAACCATGAAACTATACTTCTAATAACCAACTTTACAATTTAGAAACTTGTAAACTTTTCTTTAAACACTTGTGACATAAATTATGACGATACTTGTGATAACCACTATGATTTCCTAATTATAACCAAACAACCTTGTAACTTGTGTTTACAAACCATATGACACTTATGATATTTAAACAAAACATATGTCTTATCTATTAAGTGCTACAATACTAGGGAGCTTCATGTGAGGGGTTTCGTTTGGGTAAACGAATCGACGAGTTGCTGGATTTACGAATTAAAGTGTCCTAGCTCCTCGAACGTTTACTACATGACCTCTGAATTGTGATGGCACGAACGGTAGTACGATATATATAAACTAAACATGTTTTAACAACTTAAACCGGTTCTATAAACGACATACACAACTACCATGTACTACATCATGATCAATATAAAGACGTATATAGGCTTGTTATTACTTTCGCATAATTATTTCAAACCTAAGTCGCAACATCATATTCTAGGTTGCTCGTAGAGGTTCTCACGGCATATCCATCTTCCTCACTATATATTTGATATCATTAACTCACGGTGAGTTCATAGCCCCATTTTCTATCATTCAATTGTTTTACAAACCCTTGGGGGAGATACATGCTTTATTTTAAATCGAACACATTGCTTTCAAACTATATGCTTATCTGATTGTTTTATTGTCACTAAGTTACCGCATTTGTCAAACATAAGTCCCTAATCATGAACCATTAATCACTAGATAGAGTGGGCGCGAATATTGTGAATAGATCTATTGGGATTGACGAATCCCGTTTGTGTTGACCGGGTAGGCAAACAAACGCACTATATTTGAGTAACATTAGGTAAAACGGCAATTTTACCTACTAGGGCTGGTACCAACATTTTCACCAATTTATATTGGAACACGTTAACGCCTTGGTTGCATGAGCTTAGTGAAATGATAATTGTTTTGTTTTCAACATTATGGGTGTATAACAACGTAATCCACACAAACATTATGTGTTCAACATTTAAAAATAAACCTATGGATTCACTCAACCTTTGTGTTGACAGTTTTAAGCATGTATTTCAGGTCTATATTGTACGAGGTTGGCACGGAGGAGCACGGATACTCAAGAAGGCTATAAATTTTATTATCATTCGAAAACCCATTTAATGTATTTTGTAAACTTAGAACCATTTGGGACCTCATTTTTGTAAACTTTGATATTTATATAAATCGAATGATAAATCTTTTAAAACGACTCCATTAGAGTTCGTTTTCTATTGTTATGACTGTTGTGCCATGAAGTAACACCCAGTTTGAATTCCGCTGCGTATCACAAAATTGGGGGTGTTACATCATCCGACACTAAAGATGAAGACGGCGAATCCGTTGATAACACAAAATACCGTGGCATGATTGGTAGTCTTCTCTACCTTACGGCTAGTCGTCCGGATATCATGTTTAGTGTTTGTCTATGTGCTAGGTTTCAAGAAGATCCTAAAATATCACATCTAGAAGCGGTCAAAAGAATATTTCGATACGTTAAGGGTACAACTCAATTAGGATTGTGGTATCCTAAGGGTAAGGGGGTAGAAACAATTGTATATGCAGATTCCTGATTATGTGTTGACCAAAAGTACAAGTAGTGTATGTACTTTCATGGGATGTTGTTTAACATCTTGTTCTCAAAGAAACAAACGGCATTGGCCATATCTACAACCGAAGCGATATGTCTCACCGGCAAAGCATGCCAACAAGCACTATGGATGAAACAAGCGTTAGTTGACTACGACATTCATCTAAGTGACATAGCCATTCAATGTGACAACAAAGGTGCCATCGACTTAACCAAGAATCCGGTATTGCACTCTCGTACCAAGCATATAGAGATTCGTCATCACTTCTTAAGAGAAAATGTTCAAAAGGGGAACATCTCTATTGAGAAGGTAGCATCCGAAGACAGCATAGTCGACGTCCTCACCAAACCGTTGAAGAGGGAATAATTCAACCTACTTCGTCTTGGTCTTGGTCTCATGGAACAATCGTCGTAATTAGTTTCTAAAACTCTACAAGGTATGTAAATACTAGCCTTCTTCTTTCTGAGTCTAGGATCTCTATTTCACACACAACTCACAAACAAATACGGGAATTTTCAAAACCCAAGATAGGTTTTATTTACAACTCGTACTTTCATATTTTTTCTTACTTTTCAAGGTATGTTTCTCTTACAACACGTAAGCTCATACCTATTTTTCTTAAACGTTTTCTTCAAACAAAGAAACTTTTTTGAAATGCTTTCTAAAAAGGATACTTCTTTCCGTATCACTTTCATAAAAGCCATTTCTCACGTCTAGGACAAACCTCTTTTTTTATTATTAATACAAAGTAAAAACACGTTTTCATTGCATCTCATGTATTTTGAATGCTAAAGAGGACACATAACTACTATGTGTTTTCGGGTACATTCATTTAAGCAACAATGAATTAGAAGCACTCGGGTTATCTCACATTAGTATGTTTTTTCAATTCTAGCCTATTTTTCTTTTGTTTTTAGGAGTCTAGATAACCGCAACTCCAAATGGTTTGCATATAGGCACACACTAGGGACAAATGTTTCCAAAAGGAAAACTTTGAGCTGCCTGAGTCACCAGTACCACGTATCCCAGCATTAACGCTGGACGGTTCCCTCAAGGGAAGGATCCGTGGGATCCGTGAGACAGAAGCTAAAATTATCTTCTATTTTTCTCACTTTAGATGAAAACTTCTATATTTTCATCATTTTTTTTTCTTTTCACTAATGAGTATGTTACTTAATGCTTGTGTTCTCATGATCACATGCCTTAAATTCATATCTAATCATTAGATTTTAGTTCACATTTTGGGTCAAGCATTCATTACAATGCATTATTTTTTCTATAAATAGGATTCCCAAAATGCTTGCATCTTCATCACTCTCAACCTCAAAAACAACCATCATCATGTCATCCAAAAGATCTTCCAACATAGATGAATCACCTAGTGCAAACAATCCTTTTCAAAAAATCCAAAATTTTGTCCTACCACCTTCCGTAGTACCACCACCCAAATCTAGGAAAATCGCACGGATTAACATCGACCTTGTTGTTTAGCCAAAACATTATCAAATAGTTCATCACCAACTACTCATTTACCACAAAATGCTTCCATAGTAGCACCTCCCTCATCTCCAACAAGCACACCAACATCATCACCCATCAAGTCTCCACCTAAAGTCACTCTATTGGAACTCCTTAAGAATCCAATAAGATCCCAACAAACCAACCCAAAAGAACTAGTCTTTTTAACACCCCCCACATCTCCAAACACAATTTTTAAAGACCTTGAAACCTCACCACCTTTAGCTCCCATTGTCTTATAAGAACATCTAGGTTCTTTTCCACCACCACTTCCAAACATTCCGGGCTTTGATCCCTATTTTCCAACTTTTCCACCACAACTTCCGCATCTCACAAATTAAACTAACCCTAAAACTTCCGCACATTACCCACATCATTTACATTGTGAACATTGCCAATCCACTAGGGATCTTGCAATAGAAATTAGGGAAGAGATGCGAGTCATTCTTAACCTCATCCTTGATCGCATCAACATAATCATTCACCAAAACTTCCATCTATAACCTTATGCAAGCATGGAAGGAATCATTTTACTATTTTCTCTAGTATTTTTTTGAGTCATTTTTAGAACAAGTCTTGTTATTAGTCTTACATGCTTGTATGTGGCATAAATACCACTACATTGTTTTTTATTACAAGGCTTTGTTTACATACCTTGGATCCCAATCTTATTTTTCGTCAATCACAAGATTATTTATGCATGTTACTACTAACCTTTTCTTTGTAGGTTTTTATCTTTTCTCACTTTACGCCCCATTCTAGGGGGAGCTACCGTCAAGGGGGAGTTAGATATACGTGGACTATTTTTCCACTCTTTATTTCTTCATTAGGGTCACTTTTTGTTTCAACAAAAAGGGGGAGAAGAAGTAAAACTTATGCTTTCAAAACATACATCTAATCTTAAGTTTTACTCATCATAACATTATGTTTTGTCATCAACAAAAAGGGGGAGATTGTTAAAACAAATAAACCGTAAAAACGTTTATTAATATTTAGCGATCTCTTTGTGTTTTGTTAATAACAAATATAATGTTATCTGATGAGTGTCTAAATACTCATCATTTTTGTACCATTTAAACTGCAAAAACATATGAAAACACTCAGAAATGCATCAAAATGATAAAAATATCACAAACAAGTGTTTTATATGTTTTAAATACAAAAACATCAAAATCGATAAAAACGATCAAGTTTGCATAATTGGCGCTTTAGTCCCCCAAGTTACAAAAGTTGTCAAAACTAGTCCCCGTAATTCAAAAACTTGTAAAAGTCATTTAAGGTCCATGAGATTCAAAAGTTGTCAAAATAAACCCTTCAAAGTTTAAAATCACAAATTGACAACTTTAGTCCTTTAACTTTGAAAATTGTCAAAAATAGTCCTTGGTTAATTTAAAAAGTGAAAATTATCAAATTTTAACCTTGTACTATTCATAAATGACAAGATTGGTCCTTATGATAAACTTTTGGAAAATTACATCTTTGGTCCCTTAAGTTTCAAAAATGACATAAAAGGTCCTTGGAATTATAAAAATGGAATTTTATGCATAATTATCCTTGTACTATTAAAGAATGACAGGAATGGTCCTTGTATGAACTTTGGAAACTTGTCAAATCAGGCACCTCAAGTTTAGAGAAATTGCATTTTTGGTCCTTTTGTGTTATTAAACAAACCAAACGGATCCCTTATTATTATTAAACCCAATCCTTTCCTTGGCCCAACACCAACCCAAGCCCACCCACCTTTTAAAATAAAACCCGCCCCAAACCAAGCTTATCACACCTCTTCATCATAGTCGTAACTCAAAACCATACCATTCTACCCAGTCTTCACCACCACCTCACCCTTATCCTACCAGCTGTTTAACATCTCCTTTCCACCTCCACATCCCACCAAAAATCTTTAATTGATAAAACCCACTCAAAGACTTTTTGCCAATTTTCAATTCAAAGGTCGTGATCACTTTGACTCATCCAACGCTCAGAAATATGATGGGAAATGATCAGAGATGAGAGGATGCTTTTGTTGAATAAATAGAAGAAAGAAAGGCAGAGTAGAGTAGTAGTTAGTTTTAGTATAGTCTAAATTGTCGTTCTTAGTGTAATTTTAATTTCAGTTTATTTTAAAAGCTTTCAAGTATTTGTAATCATATTCCATTATATTTCAAAAAAATTCAGTTTCAATTTCAGTTTTCATGTACGAACTCAGTTTATGTCAATTTCATAGTTAAAATCTCAAAGTCAGCTTATGTTGTTTGTGATTGTTGTTCTAAGCTCATTAAGCTTATATAAGCTTCTAGTAACTTATTTAAGCTTTTGAAAACATCTACAACTCAGTTTACATTCATAACTCAAAAATTTCCAAAAATACAAATAAAGTAGTTGTAAAATTAAAAATCCATGGGAATGAAGTTCAAGGACCAAGTCGGTTGATTATGGATTGTTTATGGTTTAGAGCTTCGGGAAGCATTAGGATTGAATTGGTCGTGGTTCATAATCTTTGGCTGGAAAGAAATTTGTAAGCCAATTTATCATATTTAGCATTAATTGTTCTAGTAATTATAAAATACTTAATCTTGTTTTTTCTGTGTTAATTTGGTATGTATCGCTTAGTATCTTAATTTAAGTAATCCATTTATTTATTATATCTCATAGTATTCTTATATTTCATTTTAACATAAAAGATTAGCAATTTAGTGTTTTGTGGTAAAAGGATGTATTCAGTGGTAATTTAGGCTTAAATCAGTTCATATAATCATATTTCAACTTTGTAAACCCAATTCATGGTTTGAATCAATTTAATCCTTTGAAAAGCTTCATAACAGCTTGATTAAGAGGTGTTTGGATTTGACTGCATATCTCTCTCTTTAGGTGTATGCAAGTGGATAACTGTTGGTTCATGCTTGTTGAATCCATTTGAACTTATAGCTGTCATAGTTTTGTGCTTGTACACTCTCAATAGTCAAAATCCACTCTCAACTGTCTTATATGATTAACTGTTGGATTGTTATAGATCAATTCACTTGTTTTGTGTCCAAATACATAAACATAGCTTGCGAAGTCTTATTTCATATATTTACATCATTCTCACCTAAATCAAGATCAAACTTCAAATAAGTCAAACTTTTAGTTTTGACAAAAAGTCAAAAACATTGATGAATTGTTGGGTTCTTCTAGGAAGAATTTTCATGGATTCATTTCTAGGCCAATCTTAGTGAAACTTATGGTTTTAAAATCTTCAGCAGGTCTACTTTCTTATCCTCATTTTTGTCAAATTTTGTGAATTTTTCTTAAGCTTCTAATAAGCTTGTCAAATACTATGTCTGTGGTGGCATTGAATCACACAGACTTGGCCGTGTTTCTAAAGTGTGCATTAGGTTCAGTTGAGCTTCACTAGGTCTGATCTTTGGTTTACTAGGTTTTAGCTAGGTCTTCTTTAGGTTCCAATTTGTAGTTTTCAATTTCAAACTTAACTAGCAGCTTGTGCATAAGCTTAAAGTAGGCCAATTTGTTTTAGCTTATTCACTCAAAAATCATCAGATTGCTAATCGAGTGTTAAGCTTGTTGTTTTTTGTTGCATTTTGGTTATTTTAGCTTATTGTAGCTCCCATATCAGTTTGGTGCTTTTTGTGCTTTGGCTCATTCAAATGCTTATTTCAATAAGCACTTGTGCATCAGCCATATTCTTGCACATAAGCACCTGTTTTTCCAATTATTCTAGCTTCCTAATATTTTAGCATTTTCCTGAATTTTTTGATTTTTCCTACACTGTTTGCTATTTTTCTTTATTTTAAATAGTTTTAAGTCTTTTTAAATAGCTTTTAATACTAATAAATCAGAAAAAGCTTAAAAAATATGTTTTCAATTTTCATAGATTAAGATAAATATAAAAGTAATAAAAAGTATTTTTCCATAATTTTCTTAGTTTAAAAAGTATTTTTAGCATTTTAATTAGTTTTAAATAGTTTTAAATTAATAATAAATACATATAAAGTCTAAAAATATATTTTTAGTTTTAAAATAAGTTTTATCATATTTTAGATTTTTCTAAGTTATAATTTCATTTTTCTAGGTTAATTTTGTATTTTCTTATATATTAGTGCATTTTAAATACTTAATAAATAGTTTTAATTAATAATAAATAAATAAATAGTTGTAAAAATAATTTTCTTTTTCTAATAATTTTCTTTTATTATTAGGATTGTAAAAATATCATTTTCATTTTTGTAGGCCTTTTATCTTTAAACTCACTTTTATTTTTTGTACGCTACGTAATTTTATTTAAACGACGTTTTAGGTTTTAAACGTTCATCATTTTAAAAATAGTGATAGCGTTTATTTAATATATTTTAACTTTTTAATTTCTTTTAATTTGCATTTTAGTCGCTTTAATTTATAGATCTTTTCTTTAGGTAATTATCCATCAAAACCTTCCGATCACTATCCTTAGTGATCATTCTATCATCTCAGTTGTTTAAACACCAATTCATCCTCCGGGACTTAACGCACCGTGAATCCATTATATTCCTCCGATCTAAATTGCATTTGTTTTCTCGAAATGTTTTAAGTTTGTTACGGTCGCCATTCACAAGGGCAAGCTTGAGTGATAAAACTTGACGGTTCGGGACCGATCAAATTTTGCCACGGGAGGTCAGAGCGCAGTTTGTTTTAAGCATTTCCATCCATTCTTGCACATATACCACCTTTTGTAAACAATTTTAAAAAAAATCAAAAGTTTATTAACACTTTTCCTAAAGTGTTAACTACTCCAAAAATATTTTCATTCTTTGTTTTTATAACATGTTTTTCAAAAATACCACAAATATTCCTCTTTACCCTCTTACCCTTTTGATTCTTCATTTCTTACCCTCTAGAACCATTTGATTCTTTCTATGTCTTATCCTCACCCTCTTGGTTGTCAATGGTGTGGTGGTCCTTATAATGGTGGCAATTGCCCCAGTTGTAGCATGGTGGAATCAGAAACGGGTCTGTCTATAACCAGGATCCCTATTCCTACCATAACACAACCGATTTATTCCATCGCCTACCACACACCGTGAGACTCGCAGCTATATCTGTTGTGAGTACTGTGATGGTTCACACTCCAGCTTTCGATTGTCAATCGGAAACACGCTTGTCTATGAGCAGGTGTTCCTCGATAACAATTATGACTACCACACATATGACTCACACCACATCGCTTTATCAAGGTGAGTATGTGAAGGTCCTCACTCTAGCTCGGATTGTCAAACAAGGAATCCATTTCCTTGTAACAATTACGACTCTTTGTATCAAGACCAACCTCCACAATACCAAATGATTCAAGCAACTCCTCATGAAACTACGATGCACCTTCTATCAAGAGTCTTGAGTTATTAAAAGAACTTAAGGAGGAGTCGACTATGTCACATGAGAAATCCATGGAAGAATTGTTAGCGGAGGAACGGGCTGCTAAATTAGATTTCCAGATTGCCATTGAAAACACTGTTAGGGAATCAATTAGACTACAAAAGCATTCAAATCTAGCTCTCAATTCCATTTCATTCCTGATGACGATGATGATGAAGATACCCTTGATATTCTACAATTTTATTCATCAAGTTCATCAGTTGAGATTCCATCCGTGGAAATACAAGGAGAAAAGAATATGATCAATCACTAGCGTGAGAAATAATGGAACTTGTAGAATCCATAATCGCTAGTCCTTCTCAACTCCCTCAGTGTTATCACACCCGAGGTTCACACTTCTCAACATGGGGATGAGCTTCTTGACACTGCTCCTCAAAAAGGAATCGGACTAATTCATAAAGTCTAGTGTGAGAACCTTGTCCCAACTCGAGAGTCACAGGGAATTCTTGATCATGTGTGTGATATCCCTCCTCCTCTTGTCTTCCATAATGATTATATTGAGATGTTCTCGATTCTCGATGAGGACTATTCTTTATCTTGTGGAGACATAAGTTATGTGGGGGAATTACCTTCTGAGCTTGTCAACTTAGGAGAAGAGAATGATGAAGAAATAATCCAAGACGAAGCTCTTCGCCTTACATTATTGAATGTTAATCTTCTCATTTCTAGAATCGAGGCTTTTAATGAAAAGCCTACTTCATATCCTATCCCCTTTGAGGATAGTAAACTTTTGTTCAATGATTCTATTCCTGAATTGCAAACGTTCCATTTTGATCATATGGGAGAGAAGATTAGTGGTATTACCACTTCTCATTCTCATAATTCTCTCCCCGATTATGAATCATTCACTTTTGAGGAGTTCCCTAGTGAACTCACTCAAATCAATCCTGAATATGAATCATTCTCCTTTGAGGAGTTCTCCTGTGAACTCACTCATATCATATCTCCGCCGGAGTATGATAATTTCCACTTTGATCTAGACATTCCCATAATATGTCTTGATCAAGCGAGCT
The DNA here is from genome assembly GCA_910596185.1 of Chrysanthemum makinoi. Lineage (NCBI taxonomy): Eukaryota > Viridiplantae > Streptophyta > Magnoliopsida > Asterales > Asteraceae > Chrysanthemum > Chrysanthemum makinoi. Next base: position 113,277,177 of record OU343219.1, read on the forward strand.
TAACTGAGGAAATTCATGAAACTATGAATTCTCCTATTGAGGATGAAGAGTTAGTCATGATTTGTATCATGATTTTCTTTCTTTTCTTCATATATTCTGTCACTTCTCCTGTTCTCCACTCCTTCGGGAATGAAGACATTATTTTTGACCCCGGCATTTTCATTTATCATTTTTGAGCCGGTTCTATCTATATCTCATCGGTGTGGAACTTTCACGTGCTTCAATGTTTATACAAACATCTTGAATGAAAGTCCGATGGAGATTGTCTTTTCCACTTACTTCCCCATGAACCATTATCGCGGGTCGAGTCAAGCTAGTGACTCGGGAATCAAAAACATTAGCAAGCACCACATGGGTTTTCACCCATGAGTACCACCCTAGTGTGGGGGAGATGCCCCACATGTTGTATAAATATATATATATATATTTAAAAAAGAGAATAATTGTTGTGTTTCTACACTTAGCTAGTAATGTTATCTTTTTACGTTCTAAGTTTCGGCATAACAGCCGGTATTTTGAATATTGATGACAATATTCATTTCTAAGGTGGGGAAATTCGCTAATTTGATCAAAAATGTACCCTTTTAGTCCCTTTTTCCCCCAAAATGGCAAAATTTAAAAATTTTTTATTTAGTGGAAGTACTATGTACTAAACACAACAAATGGTAATCACTCCACCATGTCTAACCCACATAAGGATTGGCTAATCCAAGAGCAAACGGCTCTTGGTAAAGATATCTCAAATCCGTTTACGGCTTGCAATTTGCCCAACATTGTATGGTGTTCAAATTTCACCATATCTTTAATTAGTGAAGAGTTGGCTAGCCCGCAAGTTTATGGCTTGTGGTAAAGGCACTTGGAAAACCATAATTGGTAATCGACTCACCAAAGATATTTTATCTAAGAGTTGGCTAGTCCAGAGCAAACGGCTTCTGGTAAAGACAAATCAAACTGCTTACAGCTTATGATTTGCTCAAAATCATTTGGTTATCATTGTACCAAGGTTCTTACTTGAATTGAAACAATTGGCTACCCGTAAGTAATGGCTTTGGTAAAGAGATAAAATCCATTAATTTTTCAAATCATTGCTGGGACTAGCAATATCTTAGTATGGGGGATTGATAAGTGTCTAAATACTCATCATTTTTGTACCATTTAAACTGCAAAAACATCTGAAAACACTCAGAAATGCATCAAAATGATAAAAATATCACAAACAAGTGTTTTATATGTTTTAAATGCAAAAACATCAAAATCAGATAAAAAACGTACCAAGTTTGCATAATTGGCGCTTTAGTCCCCAAGTCAAAAAGTTGTCAAAACTAGTCCCTGGTAATTCAAAAACTTGTAAAAAGTCATTTAAGGTCCATAAGATTCAAAAGTTGTCAAAATAAACCCTTCAAAGTTTAAAAATCACAAATTGACAACTTTAGTCCTTTAACTTTGAAAATTGTCAAAAATAGTCCTTGGTTAATTTAAAAAGTGAAAATTATCAAATTTTAACCCTGTACTATTCATAAATGACAAGATTGGTCCTTATGATAAACTTTTGGAAAATTACATCTTTGGTCCCTTAAGTTTCAAAAATGACATAAAAGGTCCTTGGAATTATAAAAATGGAATTTTATGCATAATTATCCTTGTACTATTAAAGAATGACAAGAATGGTCCTTGTATGAACTTTGGAAACTTGTCAAATCAGGCACCTCAAGTTTAGAGAAATTGCATTTTTGGTCCTTTTGTGTTATTAAACAAACCAAACGGATCCCTTATTATTATTAAACCCAATCCTTTCCTTGGCCCAACACCAACCCAAGCCCACCCACCTTTTAAAATAAAACCCACCTCCCAAAACCGCTGTTATCGTATTACACCTTCTTCATCATAGTCAACTCAAAACCATACCATTCTACCCACATGCTTTCTTCACCACCACCTCACCCTTATCCTACCAACTGTTTAACATCTCCTTTCCACCTCCACATCCCACCAAAAATCTTTAATTGATAAAACCCACTCAAAGTCTTTTACGCCAATTTTCAATTCAAAGGCTGTGATCACTTTGACTCATCCAACGGCTCAGAAATATGATGGGAAATGATCAGAGATGAGAGAGGATGCTTTTTGTTGAATAAATAGAAGAAAGAAAGGCAGAGTAGAGTAGTAGTTAGTTTTAGTATAGTCTAAATTGTCGTTCTTAGTGTAATTTTAATTTCAGTTTATTTTAAAAGCTTTCAAGTATTTGTAATCATATTCCAGTGTATTTCAAACATAAATTCAGTTTCAATTTCAGTTTTCATGTACGAACTCAGTTTATGTCAATTTCATAGTTAAAATCTCAAAGTCAGCTTATGTTGTTTGTGATTGTTGTTCTAAGCTCATTAAGCTTATATAAGCTTCTAGTAACTTATTTAAGCTTTTGAAAACATCTACAACTCAGTTTACATTCATAACTCAAAAATTTCCAAAAATACAAATAAAGTAGTTGTAAAATTAAAAATCCATGGGAATGAAGTTCAAGGACCTGTCTGGTTGATTATGGATTGTTTATGGTTTAGAGCTTTGGGAAGCATTAGGATTGGAATTGGTCAGTGGTTCATAATCTTTGGTCGGAAAGAAATTTGTAAGCCAATTTATCATATTTAGCATTAATTGTTCTAGTAATTATAAAATACTTAATCTTGTTTTTTCGTGTTAATTGGTATGTATCGTTAGTATCTTAATTTAAGTAATCCATTTATTTATTATATCTCATAGTATTCTTATATTTCATTTTAACATAAAAGATTAGCAATTTAGTGTTTTGTGGTAAAAGGATGTATTCAGTGGTAATTTAGGCTTAAATCGCCTATATAATCATATTTCAACTTTGTAAACCCAATTCATGGTTTGAATCAATTTAATCCTTTGAAAAGCTTCATAACAAATGTTCATTAAGAGGTGTTTGGATTTGACTGCATATCTGCTCTTTTAGGTGTATGCAAAGTGGATAACTCGTTGGTTCATGCTTGTTGAATCCATTTGAACTTATAGCAGCATAGTTTTGTGCTTGTACACTCTCAATAGTCAAAATCCACTCTCAACCTGTCTTATATGATTAATCGTTGGATTGTTATAGATCAATTCACTTGTTTTGTGTCCGAAATACATAAACATAGCTTGCGTAAGTCTTATTTCATATATTTACATCATTCTCTACCCTTAAATCAAGATCAAACTTCAAATAAGTCAAACTTTTAGTTTTGACAAAAAGTCAAAAACATTGATGAATTGCTTGGGTTCTTCAGGAAGAATTTTCATGGATTCATTTCTAGGCCAATCTTAGTGATACTTATGGTTTTAAAATCTTCAAGAAGTCTACTTTCTTATCCTCATTTTTGTCAAATTTTGTGAATTTTTCTTAAGCTTCTAATAAGCTTGTCAAAATGGGCCTAAGTGCCCTGCGGGTGGCATTGAATCAGCACGTGACTTGGCCAGGTTTTGTCGAGTGTGCATTAGGTTCGTTGAGCTTCACTAGGTCCGATCTTTGGTTTACTAGGTTTTAGCCGTGTCTTCTTTAGGTTCCAATTTGTAGTTTTCAATTTCATTAACTAGTACTTGTGCATAAGCTTAAAGTAGGATTGCTTTTAGCTTATTCACTCAAAATCATCAAATCTTTGTAGATTGCTAATCGAGTGTTGCTTGTTGTTTTTTTTTTGTTGCATTTTGGTTATTTTAGCTTATTGTAGCTTCCATATCGCTTGGTGCTCTTTGGTGCTTCTTGGCTCATTCAAATGCTTATTTCAATAAGCACTTGTGCATCAGCTTATATTCTTGCACATAAGCACCTGTTTTTCCAATTTTCCTAGCTTCCTAATAATATTTTAGCATTTTCCTGAATTTTTCAGATTTTTCCTACACTGTTTGCTATTTTCTTTATTTTAAATAGTTTTTAAGTCTTTTTAAATAGCTTTTAATACTAATAAATCAGAAAAAGCTTAAAAAATATGTTTTCAATTTTCAAAGATTAAGATAAATATAAAAGTAATAAAAAGTATTTTTCCATAATTTTCTTAGTTTAAAAAGTATTTTTAGCATTTTAATTAGTTTTAAATAGTTTTAAATTAATAATAAATACATAAAAAGTCTAAAAAAATATATTTTTAGTTTTAAAATAAGTTTTATCATATTTTAGATTTTTCTAAGTTATAATTTCATTTTTCTAGGTTAATTTTGTATTTTCTTATATATTAGTGCATTTTAAATACTTAATAAATAGTTTTTAATTAATAATAAATAAATAAATAGTTGTTAAAATAATTTTCTTTTTCTAATAATTTTCTTTTATTATTAGGATTGTAAAAATATCATTTTCATATTTGTAGGCCTTTTATTTCTTAAAACTCACTTTTTATTTTGTATCGCTATTTAATTTTATTTAAACGACGTTTTAGGTTTTAAACGTTCATCATTTTAAAAATAGTGATAGCGTTTATTTAATATATTTTAACTTTTTAATTTCTTTTAATTTGCATTTTAGTCGCTTTAATTTATAGATCTTTTCTTTAGGTAATTATCCATCAAACCTTCCTCGATCACTATCCTTAGTGATCATTCTATCATCTGAGTTGTTTAAACACCAATTCATCCTCCGTGGGACTTAACGACCCAGGAATCCATTATATTCCTCTGATCTAAATTGCATTTGTTTTCTGAGCTGTTTTAAGTTTGTTACGGTCGGCCATTCACAAGTGACAGGCTTGAGTGATAAAACTTGACGGTTCGAGACCGATCAAATTTTGGCGCCGCTGCCGGGGAGGTCAAGCTTGTTTTAAGCATTTCCAGATCCATTCTTGCACATATACCACCTTTTTGTAAACAATTTTTAAAAAAAAATCAAAAAAGTTTATTAACACTTTTCCTAAAGTGTTAACTACTCCAAAAATATTTTCATTCTTTGTTTTTATAACATGTTTTTCAAAAATACCCAAAATATTCCTCTTTACCCTCTTACCCTTTTGATTCTTCATTTCTTACCTTCTAGAACCATTTGATTCTTTCTATGTCTTATCCTCACCCTCTTGGTTGTCAATGGTGTGTTGGTCCTTATAATGGTGGCAATTGCCCCGGCTTGTAGCATGGTGGAATCAGGAAAACGTCCGCTCTATAACCAAGATCCCTATTCCTACCATAACACAACCGATTTATTCCATCACTACCACACCTGCGAGACTCAGCCAGCTATATCATGTGAGTAATCTGTGATGGTTCACACTCCAGCTTCGATTGTCAATCGGAAACACGCTTGTCTATGAGCGGTTCCTCGATAACAATTATGACTACCACACATATGACTCACCACAGCCACATCGCATTGTGAGTATTGTGAAGGTCCTCACTCTAGCTCGGATTGTCAAACAAGGAATCCATTTCCTTGTAACAATTACGACTCTTTGTATCAAGACCAACCTCCACAATACCAAATGATTTAAGCAACTCCTCATGAAACTACGACGACCTTCTATGAAGAGTCTTGAGTTATTAAAAGAACTTAAGGAGGAGTCGACTATGTCACATGAGAAATCCATGGAAGAATTGTTAGCGGAGGAACGGGCTGCTAAATTAGATTTCCAGATTGCCATTGAAAACACTGTTAGGGAATCAATTAGACTACAAAAAGCATTCAAATCTAGCTCTCAATTCCATTTCATTCCCGATGACGATGATGATGAAGATACCCTTGATATTCTACAATTTTATTCATCAAGTTCATCAGTTGAGATTCCATCCGTGGAAATGCAGGGAGAAAAGAATATGACTAATCACTACTAGCAGAAATAATGGAACTTGTAGAATCCATAACCGCTAGTCCTTCTCAACTCCTCACCGTCTGTTATCACACCGAGGTTCACACTCACTCTCTGAACATGGGGATGAGCTTCTTGACACTGTTCCTGAAAAGGAATCGGACGAATTCATAAAGTCTAGTGCTGAGAACCTTGTCCCAATCCCCAGAGAGTCACAGGGAATTCTTGATCATGTGTGTGATATCCCTCCTCCTCTTGTCTTCCATAATGATCATATTGAGATGTTCTCTCGATTCGATGAGGACTATTCTTTATCTTGTGGAGACATAAGTTATGTGGGGGAATTACCTTCTGAGCTTGTCAACTTAGGAGAAGAGAATGATGAAGAAATAATCCAAGACGAAGCTCTTCGCCTTACATTATTGAATGTTAATCTTCTCATTTCTAGAATCGAGGCTTTTAATGAAAAGCCTACTTCATATCCTATCCCCTTTGAGGATAGTAAACTTTTGTTCAATGATTCTATTCCTCAATTGCAACGTTCCATTTTGATCATATTGGAGAGAAGATTAGTGGTATTACCACTTCTCATTCTCATAATTCTCTCCCGATTATGAATCATTCACTTTTGAGGAGTTCCCTAGTGAACTCACTCAAATCAATCCTGAATATGAATCATTCTCCTTTGAGGAGTTCTCCTGTGAACTTACTCATATCATATCTCCTCACGAGTATGATAATTTCCACTTTGATCTAGACATTCCCATAATATGTCTTGATCAAGCGAGCTTAACTGAGGAAATTCATGAAACTATGAATTCTCCTATTGAGGATGAAGAGTTAGTCATGATTTGTATCATGATTTTCTTTCTTTTCTTCATATATTCTGTCACTTCTCCTGTTCTCCACTCCTTCGGGAATGAAGACATTATTTTTGACCCCGGCATTTTCATTTATCATTTTTGAGCCGGTTCTATCTATATCTCATCGGTGTGGAACTTTCACGTGCTTCAATGTTTATACAAACATCTTGAATGAAAGTCCGATGGAGATTGTCTTTTCCACTTACTTCCCCATGAACCAATTATCGCGGGTCGAGTCAAGCTAGTGACTCGGGGAATCAAAACATTAGAAGCACCACATGGGTTTTCACCCATGAGTATCACTCTAGTGTGGGGGAGATGCCCCACATGTTGTATAATATATATATATATATATATATATATATATATATATATACATATATATATATATATATTTAAAAAGAGAATAATTGTTGTGTTTCTACACTTAGCTAGTAATGTTATCTTTATACGTTCTAAGTTTCGCATAACACGGTATTTTGAATATTGAGGACAATATTCATTTCTAAGTTGGGGGAAATTTCGGCGAATTTGATCAAAATGTACCCTTTTAGTCCCTTTTTCCCCAAAATGGCCAAAATTTAAAAAATTTTTATTTAGTGGAAGTACTATGTACTAAACACAACAAATGGTAATCAATCCACCATGTCTAACCCACATAAGGATTGGCTAATCCATGAGCAAACGGCTCTTGGTAAAGATATCTCAAACCTGTTTATGGCTTGCAATTTGCCCAAAATTGTATGGTGTTCAAATTTCACCATATCTTTAATTAGTGAAGAGTTAGCTAGCCGCAAGTTTATGGCTTGTGGTAAAAGCGCATTGGAAAACCATAATTGGTAATCGACTCACTAACCAAAGATATTTTATCTAAGAGTTGGCTAGTCCGAGCAAACGCTTCGGTAAAGACAAATCAAACCGCACATGCCTTATGATTTGCTCAAAATCATTTGGTTATCATTGTACCAAGGTTCTTACTTGAACTAAAACAATTGGCTACTCCATAAGTAATGGCTTTTGGTAAAGAGATAAAATCCATTAATTTTTTCAAATCATTGCTAGGGACTAGCAATATCTTAGTGTGGGGGATTGATGAGTGTCTAAATACTCATCTTTTTTGTACCATTTAAACTGCAAAAACATCCGAAAACACTCTAAATGCATCAAAATGATAAAAATATCACAAACAAGTGTTTTATATGTTTTAAATACAAAAACATCAAAATCGATAAAAACGTATCAAGTTTGCATAATTGGCGCTTTTAGTCCCCAAGTTACAAAAGTTGTCAAAACTAGTCCCCGGTAATTCAAAACTTGTAAAAAGTCATTTAAGGTCCATAAGATTCAAAAGTTGTCAAAATAAACCCTTCAAAGTTTAAAATCACAAATTGACAACTTTAGTCCTTTAACTTTGAAAATTGTCAAAAATAGTCCTTGGTTAATTTAAAAAGTGAAAATTATCAAATTTTAACCCTATACTATTCATAAATGACAAGATTGGTCCTTATGATAAACTTTTGGAAAATTACATCTTTGGTCCCTTAAGTTTCAAAAATGACATAAAAGGTCCTTGGAATTATAAAAATGGAATTTTATGCATAATTATCCTTGTACTATTAAAGAATGACAGGAATGGTCCTTGTATGAACTTTGGAAACTTGTCAAATCAGGCACCTCAAGTTTAGAGAAATTGCATTTTTGGTCCTTTTGTGTTATTAAACAAACCAAACGGATCCCTTATTATTATTAAACCCAATCCTTTCCTTGGCCCAACACCAACCCAAGCCCACCCACCTTTTAAAATAAAACCCGCCCCCAAACCAGTACTATCTGACACCTTCTTCATCATAGTCTGTAACTCAAAACCATACCATTCTACCCACGCTTTTCACCACCACCTCACCCTTATCCTACCAACTGTTTAACATCTCCTTTCCACCTCCACATCCCACCAAAAATCTTTAATTGATAAAAACCCACTCAAAGACTTTTTACCAATTTTCAATTCAAAGGTCATCACTTTGACTCATCCAACGGCCGAAATATGATGGGAAATGATCAGAGATGAGAGAGGATGCTTTTTGTTGAATAAATAGAAGAAAGAAAGGCAGAGTAGAGTAGTAGTTAGTTTTAGTATAGTCTAAATTGTCGTTCTTAGTGTAATTTTAATTTCAGTTTATTTTAAAAGCTTTCAAGTATTTGTAATCATATTCCAGTTTATTTCAAACATAAATTCAGCCAATTTCATTTGGCCATGTACTAACTCGGTTTATGTCAATTTCATAGTTAAAATCTCAAAGTCAGCTTATGTTGTTTGTGATTGTTGTTCTAAGCTCATTAAGCTTATATAAGCTTCTAGTAACTTATTTAAGCTTTTGAAAACATCTACAACTCAGTTTACATTCATAACTCAAAAATTTCCAAAAATACAAATAAAGTAGTTGTAAAATTAAAAATCCATGGGAATGAAGTTCAAGGACTGAAGCTGGTTGATTATGGATTGTTTATTGGTTTAGAGCTTCGGGAAGCATTAGGATTGGAATTGGTCATTGGTTCATAATCTTTGGTCGGAAAGAAATTTGTAAGCCAATTTATCATATTTAGCATTAATTGTTCTAGTAATTATAAAATACTTAATCTTGTTTTTTCTGTGTTAATTTGGTATGTATCAGTTAGTATCTTAATTTAAGTAATCCATTTATTTATTATATCTCATAGTATTCTTATATTTCATTTTAACATAAAAGATTAGCAATTTAGTGTTTTGTGGTAAAAGGATGTATTCAAGGTAATTTAGGCTTAAATCAGTTCATATAATCATATTTCAACTTTGTAATCCCAATTCATGGTTTGAATCAATTTAATCCTTTGAAAAGCATAATGCTTGATTAAGAGGTGTTTGGATTTGACCGCATATCTGCTCTTTTAGGTGTATGCAGTGGATAACTCTGTTGGTTCATGCTTGTTGAATCCATTTGAACTTATAGTCGTCATAGTTTTGTGCTTGTACACTCTCAATAGTCAAAATCCACTCTCAACTGTCTTATATGATTAACTGTTGGATTGTTATAGATCAATTCACTTGTTTTGTGTCTGAAATACATAAACATAGCTTGCGTAAGTCTTATTTCATATATTTACATCATTCTCAGTCCTTAAATCAAGATCAAACTTCAAATAAGTCAAACTTTTAGTTTTGACAAAAAGTCAAAAACATTGATGAATTGCTTTGGGTTCTTCTAGGAAGAATTTTCATGGATTCATTTCTAGGCCAATCTTAGTGAAACTTATAGTTTTAAAATCTTCAGAGTCTACTTTCTTATCCTCATTTTTTTCAAATTTTGTGAATTTTTCTTAAGCTTCTAATAAGCTTGTCAAAATGGGCCTAAGTCCCTGTGGCAGGCATTGAATCAGACAGACTTGGCCAGTTTTGTTGAGTGTGCATTAGGTTCAGTTGAGCTTCACTAGGTCCGATCTTTGGTTTACTAGGTTTTAGCCGTGTCTTCTTTAGGTTCCAATTTGTAGTTTTCAATTTCAAATTAACTAGCGACTTGTGCATAAGCTTAAAGTAGGCCACCAAAATCGTGTTTAGCTTATTCACTCAAAATCATCAAATCTTTGTAGATTGCTAATCAGAGTGTTGCTTGTTGTTTTTGTTGCATTTTGGTTATTTTAGCTTATTGTAGCTTCCATATCAGTTTGGTGCTCTTTGGTGCTTCTTGGCTCATTCAAATGCTTATTTCAATAAGCACTTGTGCATCAGTTTCATATTCTTGCACATAAGCACCTGTTTTTCCAATATTCCTAGCTTCCTTATAATATTTTAGCATTTTCCTGAATTTTCAGATTTTTCTACTAATTTGCTATTTTTATTTATTTTAAATAGTTTTAAGTCTTTTTAAATAGCTTTTAATACTAATAAATCAGAAAAAGCTTAAAAAATATGTTTTCAATTTTCCTAGATTAAGATAAATATAAAAGTTATAAAAGTATTTTTCCATAATTTTCTTAGTTTAAAAAGTATTTTTTAGCATTTTAATTAGTTTTAAATAGTTTTAAATTAATAATAAATACATAAAAAGTCTAAAAAATATATTTTTAGTTTTAAAATAAGTTTTATCATATTTTAGATTTTTCTAAGTTATAATTTCATTTTTCTAGGTTAATTTTGTATTTTCTTATATATTAGTGCATTTTAAATACTTAATAAATAGTTTTTAATTAATAATAAATAAATAAATAGTTGTAAAAATAATTTTCTTTTTCTAATAATTTTATTTTATTATTAGGATTGTAAAAATATCATTTTCATATTTGTAGGCCTTTTATTTCTTTAAAACTCACTTTTATTTTGTACGTTTACGTAATTTTATTTAAACGTACGTTTTAGGTTTTAAACGTTCATCATTTTAAAAATAGTGATAGCGTTTATTTAATATATTTTAACTTTTTAATTTCTTTTAATTTGCATTTTAGTCGCTTTAATTTATAGATCTTTTCTTTAGGTAATTATCCATCAAAAACCTTCCTGATCACTATCCTTAGTGATCATTCTATCATCTGAAGTTGTTTAAACACCAATTCATCCTCCGTGGGACTTAACGACCCAGGAATCCATTATATTCCTCTGATCTAAATTGCATTTGTTTTCTGAGCTGTTTTAAGTTTGTTACGGTCGGCCATTCACAAGTGGCAGGCTTGAGTGATAAAACTTGACGGTTCGGGACCGATCATTATCATAAGTAAAATTATAAGGATACATGTTATTTTTGTAAAGCATCTACACAGTCATTTAATACAAATTGTTGTAATAATTCATTTGTTGTAATAGTTTATTAGGATGGGTAAAAACCACAACCCATGACCAATACCCATGGATCATATCCATAACCCATGGAGTTAACCCATACCCATTGTCTAGATTCATTGCATCTATTAGATACATTGTATCTATTTAGATACCCATAGTTCATAATCTAGGACCCATGACCCATGACCCATGACCGATAACCCAAAAACCCATGGGTAAACAGGAGCGTCTCACGGATCCCTGGAGTTACCCTAGACGGATCCCTCAAGCAAGGGATCCGTGCAACAAAGGGCAAGAATTTGACTATAAATAGAGAGCCATTTCTTCATTTTTACTTGCCTCTCTTCTTACAAACTCTCCCATATATTCTTACACTCTTCTAACAAAAGATCACTTGATCTAGAGAGTTGTTCTTCTTTCTTTTATTGTGATTCTCATATAGGTCCTTCTCTAAGGCGAGATCACGAGCATTCTACAAGTCATCCAAGCAAGGGGTCCTTGATTGATTTGTTCATCCACAAGATTTCTATAGCGAAGATCGTGTATTTCATATTTCACATATTTGTTGTGTTATAGTAGTGTTGGTTTGGTCCTCCGTGTTACGGACTCGGTATTTAGCTTTGTACCAAAAAAAGTGTAAGCGACGTTGTTAAGGCTTCTCCGCCAAGTTGAAGGAGTTTGTTGACATAGTGCTTGAACTCTCGATTAGGTGACTCTGGGAGTGGAGTAGGGCAAGTAAGGTGTCCTTGTAGCCGAACCACTATAAATCGGTTGTGTCATTTCTATCCTTTACTTTACTTTCTTTCTTTATTTGCATTACTCTTAGATCTATACTTTCTCTTCATCCATACGATTTCACATAACATCGAATCTAAAGTTTTTTGAAACTAACTTAAAATCGGCAAAACTATTCAACCCCCCCCCCCCTTTCTAGTTTTCCACAAGTTGACCACAATGCCTTTTCGATCTAAGTTCACTCTAGACGGGAGTTTATTAAGCTTTAATCTCCAAAGAAACACATTGACTTTGATAGGGATATGTCGAATCCATCTAGTGGCCTCAAGACTAGAATCGAACATCTTATCATCCACTAAAGCACGAGAAGAGGCAACCGAATACCCAGCAGCAGCATCGATAGACCAAGCCTAAGAATCACTTTACCGTAAGAGAAACATTCCTACTAGCTTCTTTAAGGGCCTCAAATTGGATCAATTCAGCACCTCCCCTAGGAAGACGTCTAAGCACCGAACTCTAGTCAGACAAAGGAACTCTATTAGAAATAAGACAAGTCCTTTCGTTATCCAGATTATAAATTCGAGGGAATTGGAGCTTAAGAGTGGTATTACCGCACTGCCGTCTTCCCAAAACCGAGTAGAATCACCATTGCCTAGCTTACGAATACACAGAGATAGGAGATCTTTAAGATGTTTAATCGAAGACAAAATTGAGCCCCATGTTGAATGTTTAGACCGACGGTACGTAACATTAAAGATGCCTCCATTATAACCATAAATACTCCTGATGACACGAGCCCATAAATCCGAAGGACGAGTGAGAAAGCGCCATATCCATTTGAACAAAAGACCAATGTTAAGAGCATAAATACTACCAATTCCAAGCCCACCCTTCTTTTTACTCAACAAGCATTTATCCCACTTGACCCAAGACATCTTAGCATCACTTTGATCCGCTCCTCTAAAAAACTTGCTACGTATCGACTCAAGTTTGGAACGAATAGAGACGGGCATCAAGTAAATAGACATGAAATAAGTAGGAAGATTACCAAGCACCGCCTTGATGAGCGAAAGGCGACCTCCGATGGAGAGGAGCCTTTCTTTCCAAAAAGAAAGTTTGGAAGAGAAGGTATTAATAACCGCGTTCCAGTTGGTACATCGATTCATGTTACATCCCACTGGCACACCCAAATATTTAAAAGGACACTTCAAAATTTCACAGCCAAGAATATGCGCCATTTGAGAGATCTCCTCGTCAGTAACATCCACACCAAGAACTTTGCTTTTGTCAATATTAATCTTAAGACCAGAAATAAGATAGAAACAACTAAGCATGCTAATAAGATTTTGAGCGTTAACCCAAGACCATTCTCCGAAGAAGATCACATCGGCAACGTACATAAGGTGAGAAATATTCAAGTTATCACACCCAATAGAAGCCCCTTTAAAGAGACCCAACTCTTCAGCCTTACAAGAGAGGGAATGCAAACCTTCCATCGCCAAAATGAAAAGAAAATGAGATAAAGGCTCTCCTTGACGGAAACCTTTAAAAAGCTCAAATTCTTCGGTCGGAGAGCCATTAACAAGAATATAGGATTAAGCCTTGTGAAGACAACCCGAAATCCATGAGCGCCATTTAATACCAAAATCCATCTTTTCCATAACCGAATCTAAGAAATCCCAACGCACAGAGTCAAAAGCTTTTTCAAAGTCAACTTTGAAAAGAAGAAGCTCTTTATTTTGATGTCGATACATAGCCAAAATCTCGTTCAAAATATGAGGCCCATCAAGAATATACCTCCGTTTGATGAAAGCAGATTGAGCGGGACTAACGCAATCTCCAATAACTCTACTAAGCCGATTGGCTAAGAGTTTACCAATGATCTTGTATTGACACCCTATTATACTAATAGGACGAAAATCAGAGACAAACTTGGCGTTTGGAATCTTCGAAATTAAAGCAATGAAAGACGAGTTACATCCCTTAGGAATATCGTGAGAGATAGAAAACTCTTGAACAAAACGAACCACATCCTCCTCAATGGTAGCCCAAAAAGCAGTATAAAAACGAAAAGAGAAGCCATCAGGTCCTGGGGCACGGCCAAATAATGTTATGTTTAAACAATTGCTATTTACTTATTATTTACCTATAAAACGATATGTAATGGGAACTATACTTACTGTCACATAAGCTTCACATTAGTATCTACTCCTACCACCAAACTAACAACTAAACACCCATAATAGTGATCACCAAACCAAATAAACATACTACATTATAACACAAACATACTTCAGAATACGCTCACACACACAAGCAAAAACATTGGCTCGATCAAGAAATTGACCATGCCACCCAATTTATTTGTTGACCACGCGTGAACACCGTTGGACGACGCATTAAAACATACATCATTACTGTTAGTCTAACAAAAAAAATTAAGGATTCAAAATTATATATAGGTATAGATATGTGTGCGTTAAAACATACATCATTACTGTTTTGGTTCTGTTAAATAGGCTAGTTGGCCCAAACCCGATAGTGGTTTAGGTCCATTAGGTTTAGGGTTTGGTAGCTTATTATCAAAGCTATGTATTTAGTATAAATACATATGCTATATTATATGTAATGCATCCAATCAATAAAACTATATTGTTATCTTACATGGTATCCGAGCTTTAGGTAATATCCACCTACAAAATTTGCTATCCTCCGGTCATCGGCTACTCGCCGGTGATTCGGAGGGATCCTAGTTCTTTTCGCTTTATTTTAGTCTTTTATTAGGATTTTATTTTTCATATTCAATGCATAAAACCTAAACCCCAGCCATCAAAACACACAAAATATCTATGTTGAGTTTCTTTCAACCAACCATTTTTTTTCTTCTTCTTCCTCCAATTGTTTGTTGTTGAAGATCATTGTCGTTTTTCGCACATAGCTGGTCGTAAAATTACCGCTCCTACCTAAAGGCAAAGCAAGTTATGACGTAAAAAAAAAGGTCACACAAAGGAGGAAGTCGCAAGCAATAAACAACTATGCCGCCAAATACAATTATGCTTTCGTTCAACCAATCAACAAAGAAGATGATAGAAGAAAAGAAGTGGCTTTCAACATATGTTCTAGTTTGTCGGTTCGAAAGTCTCCCGTTCAAACTGCGGGGGAGTGTTAGATAGGCTAGTTGGCCCAAACCCGATAGTGGTTTAGGTCCATTAGGTTTAGGGTTTAGTAGCTTATTATCAAAGCTATGTATTTAGTATAAATAGATATGCTATATTATATGTAATGCATTCAATCAATAAAACTATTTGGTTATTTTATTACAATAAAGACCATACTCCAAGTTAGGAAAATATAATTATTACGAAATAAGAGTTTACAAGCTTCTTAGTTTGTGTACTTGTGTATATGTCAAAGTGTATTTATTGTATACGAGTAATAGATTGTTGAAAAATCTAAAGTAGTTATTTAATGCCAAGGTTGTATGCAAAAGTTCCTCAATCGTAGAGTACATACATTGAGGAAATATTCAATTGATCGATTAACAAACCAACATAAATTGGTTTTGTTAACAAGGTTTATGACAACATACATTAACATGTGTAATGCTGGCTTAATAATAAAGAATTAGTATAAAACAAAGTGTAAAATGTGAACGGAAATGTTGGTGCACCCAAGAGTTTGTGTTTGATGGGCTGGAATGAGTGGTGTTTGTCGGGAACTGTCGATCAATCCGTCGCCTATTTCTTTGTCTTTTCTCATGACTACATTTTTTTCGTCAGAACGACAAAAAGTACTACTGTAACTAATACAGTATTCAATAATTGATTTCAATAATAATGTTATCATCTACGTAGTATATTATCTATGTTTTGTGTTTATCAATTTTTTATTTTGAGTATATTTTGCAAGATGGTATTTTCTGTCCATCTTAAACTATGTACTTTAGCTTATTGCTTTTAAACTTTGACATCCAAAGTATGATGTGATTTCATTCAGAGCAAAAAAGTAAAATGTATTATTAACCAAAGGGAAAATAATCTGTGCTGCACACAGCAGAGATTCTTTTCTGTTGCTAGGTGTAAATCAAGGACCAATTGTGTACATCATAGAAGTTATCAGAGAACATTTGCATATCATTAGAGACCATTTTGCATTGCAACAGTAGATAACTCCTTGTTGTTTAAAGCAATCCCCTTAACCAAATATGCCTTTCAATGCTATATATAAATAAACAAAAACATTATGTGTTAAGTTTGTACAAGAAATCTAACTACAAATGTAATGATTTTAGTAAGAATTTAATTTATTTAAATGATATAATAATGAATAAAAGTGTTTACAGGTACACGTTATAAATTTCGTATAAATGGCTCTACGAGTTAATGAAACAGTAGATAGAAATAAAATGCAGATCGTGAGAAAAGTATGACTCTGTACCTTAGACTTTAAGTAGCTTTACATTTGGGGTCCTTAAGACTTCTGTGAATTCAGAGTGGTCCTTATTTGACATTACTCACAGTTGTTAATACCTACAATTAGAAAGGTGAAACTTGACTAGTCAAATCTCCCACAGTTTGATACATAGTTCAAGTCCCACAAAAATATGATGAATTGTTGTTGTTTTTATACATTTTGATATCTTGCTCTTTTTTATTCAATCTAAGAGGTTTATCCGTTTATACAAGCAATAGTTGTGCATGAATCGCTAAGCTTTTATCCGCCCGAATGACATATGTAGCTCATTTACAAATATATTTGCAGGTCTGTTTCAGTTCATGGGTTCGAACATGGGTCTCGTTAACGCTAGAAGTGTTGAGCACCAAATGATAAAATACATCCATATTTGATGGCTTGATGCCCTTAACGTCATACTGTTGTTGACACATTACCACAAAATTCTACCCATAATAATAAATGTTGATTCATACTTTAGGCATCAAACCAATCTATCCAACAATAAAAGTTGCACGCAACGGCATATCTAAAAACTTGTTAAAGAGTACGCACTTAGGGTTAAACTCTCAAAAGGATATTTAAGTTTTTTTTCTAATACAGATGTAATGCTCAATGAGTGTGCGCGCGCACGCATGATCTATATATGACTGAAGTATCATGCCAGCCCATGGTTGCATGAACCATAGAAACATAAAACATCATGTCTTGTGTATGTTTTCACATACACATATCAATCTGAGTTATCTTTTATATCTGCTAGAGTTACTTAGGTAAATCTAATAACTTTAGCTAAAGACATAATATATCAGATACTTATGAATAAAAGCCATCAGATATATGTATCAAGTAGTATTACATCCTCTTGCTAGTATTGGCATCATTATTTCTTCATAATATTTTTATAACCTTTGTAGCGTGCACTCTTAATTAAAGAATAAGCCTAAAGCTCAAAGTGAAGACATCTACGCACACACATGCTCAATCACCCTCCCGGCCCGGTCCTTCTTTAATTTGTTGATCCAACAAATGTCCAAAATTTTCGGTTAAGTGGTCATGTTGGATCTCTAATCCAAAAGGGTTGGTGGGTGGCTGATTGTAAAGTTTCTTGACTAATGTCATTTAGTGGATTGGAGTCTAGCTTGTATTGTCTTTGGGTCATGATGTGGCTTGTGTATAGTGATCTTCATCTTGTAGTATATCAGCTAGTTATATGATTATTTCTAACTTATTTGTTTATGAAAACTAAGAAGGTATGTCGACGTTGATGTTGAGTGAAGATGAGCTAATCATATATCCACTCTGACTTGATGTAAAAGCTTACCTATTGACATAAATATATGATTTAACATGTTAACTAATTTGCATGCCCTCTCTCATTTCACATATGTACTTGAACCGTTTAATTCACTGGGATTTGTACTACATAACATGAATGTTTGGACCCAATTATGGTTGTTGGAGACATAAAAATAGCATCAAAGAGCTAGGTGAAGAGCACACTAATAATTACTAGCAGGTACCCGCACGGTACAGCGGTGGTTAACCTGAAATAATTTTTTTTGATAAATAATGTATTTTAGTTTATTATGTTCTTTTTAACAATAAATTTATGGATATCAAGAATTTCATATAGCCCGTGCCCGTTTGGGCTCGAACCTGTTGGCCGCGTCTGCTCGCTCGAGCCCGTTTGGTCACGCCGTTCGGGCTCAAGCCCATTTGGTCCGCTGTTGCCCATTCGGACTTGAATATTTGTATAATGTGCTTTATTATTTGTAGTAGTGAAATATAATACAGGAATTGTGTTTAATTTGGTTGTACAATATGCTTGATAATTTGTATTTCTTATGTAAGGGATGCTTTAATAACTGTATAAATTGTATTTATTGATCTGTTAAATAATTGACTACATTAAATAGCATTAATGTGGTTTTTTGTTGTATACTATGCTTCTTGTCTTATACGTCTGAAAATTATGTGCATTAAAGTGTTGGACACTAAGTTTCTTTTCTTGTAAGTAGTAGTCATTATAGTCATTAATAACATTTACCACTTTAATAGAATTAATGTTGTAAGTCTGAA
The DNA here is from genome assembly GCA_910596185.1 of Chrysanthemum makinoi. Classification (NCBI taxonomy): domain Eukaryota; kingdom Viridiplantae; phylum Streptophyta; class Magnoliopsida; order Asterales; family Asteraceae; genus Chrysanthemum; species Chrysanthemum makinoi. The sequence continues at coordinate 113,295,905 of OU343219.1, forward strand.
AATAAGTCTGAAAATAAGTCTGAAAATTACATCATGCTTATTTTGTTGTAAATCTGAAAATCAGTTGCAGCTATTGTACATTGTGCTTAAATGGTTGTAATTTTTTGTGAATGGGTGTTTTTAATAGCACTAATGTTGTTTGATAGAATTTTGGTCTTAAAATGACATCACGCTTTATTTTGTTGTACAATATGTTTACTTTGTTGTAATTATGAAAATTGGGTGCATTAAAGTGTTGTAAACCATGTTTAATTTCTTGTACGTCTTAAAATTAAGAGTAAAGTGCTTTCATGCATTATAAGTAATATAGATTATTGGTGTGTTATCAGAGCACCACTTCAGTATCAATCTGATAACACCTAATAACTAAAACATCATCTTTATCGATAACACCCAATAGCTATTATTAGCGCATTTGAGTTTTATAACACACTACCAAATACACCTCACTCACTCACTCAATCAAAATTAAAAAAAAAAAAAAAAAAAAAAGGGCAAAGCCAGTAACGGCCCACGGATGAAAACCAATGGCATGTGAATAGCTAAAATGGGTGGTGCACTATAGCGTAGCCATTGGTCCAAAAAGCTAGAAGATTTAGGCTAGTAGCTAGTTAAGAATAAAACATTTTCTTATAAATAAAAGTAATTTTTGTAAATAAATGGAAGTAAACTTATAAATGTGAGTTTACAAAATATATATTGTTATACAAATGTAAAAATATATTTGATCGTTATGCAAGTTGCAGTAATTCATATTCATACATGATTTTGATGTAAAAGTGTAAAACTAAGTCTTTATGTAAACTTTATACTTAATACGTTTTGTTTTTGTCATTATCAAAACGTATAAGATCATTAAATATAAATAACGTTTTTAGCCGATTATTTGTATTAACAAAGCATAGTGTGTAAATGATGGTTATTGGCAAGCATATTGTGCAAGTGATTTTATGTGTTGTGAAGAAATAGAATTGGCGGATGATGTTGTAGCGGGTTGTGAGGAACTAGAATTAGCGGACGAAGAAAACGGAGGAAATATATTGTTCATGTGTCAATCGTTTTTTTGTTACTCATTCTTGAAAGAAATGATTGACGTGTATGTAAAAGTGTATGAAATAAGTAAAATTATGATTGTATATGGTTATTTGTATGATAAAAGTGGGTATTTATTTGAAAAAAATATGTTTGTTTTTTTTTATCGTTGCCTTTTGACTGTTGCCTAATGTTTAGAAGAAGAAAAAAAAAAATAAAAAAAAATAAAACACACGACCATAACTTGAATGGCGAAACCACCAATAACGCGCCTGTGACGCGGGTGGCGGTGCAGGTAACGGCGCCATAGGTGCCGAATTTTGCCTTTGACGCTATAAGAGATTGCATCGTTCACTCTAAATAAACAAATTTTATCATCAATGCTTGCTTGAATAATACAGTGCTTGCAAAAATGGAGTAATGGATTTTTGCTATAAGAAGCTGGAACTTGGATCCAACAGTTTAACATTTATTGGGCTGATTTGGGCTGGTCTGGGCTTATTGTTACTGATTAACGGACACTGGTCACAAATTAATAAATTATACTAGTACTGTTTTTGTTCGATATTAAAGTTGTATTAAAGAAAATTCGGACTGAATATTTATTTAAGGAATACTTGTTGTAAAATCATTTTTTTTTTTTTTTTTTTTACTGAATAATTAGTTTTTTCAAAGTGTTTAACTTGGGGGAGAAACCCAACTTCTGTATACCAATAGCCGTTAATTAACCTTTTCAAAAATCGACCTCAAGCAACGAATGAGAGTTGGGATTAGACCCATTACTTATTTCTCCAACATCCCTCCCTTTCTCGGCCTCATTGGGACGTTGAATAGTTGTCGTTTATGGAGTTTGAAATTTGGACCTATTCAACTTATTCTAGTTATTGCCTTTGAAATTAATTATCTTTTTTCTTCATTTCTAGGTATCTAGGGACTTTCTATCTCAGATCGTGAAATGAAATTATTAAACAAAATATGATTTAAAGACTTAAATGCCTAAACTGGAACGAACATGCATATCATATTTCTAGCTTAAATATAAGCATGACTTGAGCAGACTTTTTATTTACGGATTTATCTTGAAATAAAGGATATGACTATCTACATTATATTTCTGCTCATACATGCTATCAAAGAATTATGTATTGTTATCATTATGATTAAAATAAACTGAAAAATGAAATAAATCTGCAACCAAAAACAACATAATGGGACTGTAGTTTTATTTAAATGACTGAGGATCAAATGAGAAGTAAAATTAAAATGAGAAGGGTGAGAAGAAACAACAGCCGCACATTTAAGATGCACATAAAGAAATAAATGCATCTCCCCCTAAATTTCTACTCCCCATTTAAAATATGTGGCTCAAATTTCTTCTTATTTTTCTTATTTCAATTTCTTTTCTCACTAGATCTATTTACCATAAATTTGACATGAATCCTAAAAGAACTACTATTGGCCATAATCCGATTTTATTTTTTTATTATTTTTTTTTTTGAATGGGTTATTTTTTATTTTATTTATTTTTGAGAGGGGGGTGGTTATCAACAAAATGAAGTTGATAAAACTAACATGACATGTCAACCGATAACAAATACGCCTATTTTAAGGAAAAAAAATAAAAATTACTCGAATATCTCTAGACATATATGATCAACATTTGATCTAAACAAACACCCACTTTCTATCTTTTCGTTAAGTAACATTTCAATCCTGTTTATGATTTCGGCCGATTAATTTGAGTAGAACATTTTGTGTTTTGTTTATGCTCAATCAATCATACTAGTACCATTATGCTTTCCAAAGTTTCAAACATAACAAAAATCATAGCGGCAACTCGGCATGTTTTAAATTTAATCCATAGTAGGGACGAGTGTAGAAACCCGCGCGATGCAGCGGGATTGGCTTCTAAGGACTTATTTTGTAGCGACACTTAAACTTAAGGTTTTTGCCAAGTTGTGAAACTTTGTATTTAATGTTCGGACTTACTTTGCAACGATACTTAAACCTCGGGATTTGCTTTTGCCAAGTTGTGAAACTTTGCATTTAATGTTTGGACTTAGTTTGCAGCGACACCTAAACCTGAAGGGTCATTCTTGCCAAGTTACGAAACTTAGCAATAAATGCTGGGACACATGGCATTAGCACATGCGTTCCCCGCTTTTTAGTTAATATAGATAACTAGGGACATAAAAGACAAGGATAATGTTAGCATTAATTAATCAAAAGTTAATTAATCACACCTCTTTATAAAAAAAACAAAATAAAAAAACATTAATTAAATTAGAGGCTCCTCAACAACTATCCCCAAAAGGAATCAGAAGAAGAAGCACTCACCAAATGATTACCCTTTTTTTGTTTCTTTCTATCCACAACTCATTAATCCATCTTTTATATTCATCCATCAAATTTATAAAAACCTTTTTATTTCTTTGACTATATGATTTTCATTTCTTTTTATGAATGAATCCTTCAAGAAAACATTAAAAGGTAATCTCTTATTTATAAAGTTTGAATATTTATTGGTTATATTTGTTGATTAGGATCTTTTTTGCATTTTTTAAAGATACCCATTTTGAATCTGATAAAATTTAGGGTTTTTTATGTTCATCTTTTATGAATTTCTTTGATTTTATGCACTTGTTGATTTAATGTATTTTTTTTTTTTTTTTTTTTTTTTAAAGTTAGGTTTCTTGAATATTGATTTTAAGCACTGATTTGATGACCCTTTGAGAAAAAGATTGGATCTTTATAATCTTTTTAGCACTTCGTGTTATAGAATTAGGGTTCTTGAAAAATGGTGGTTGGGATAGAAATTGGTGAGTCTTCTGATTGTGGGTCAAGAGATTTGATGACCCAGTTGAGTTATTTTGGTGGAGGTGCAAGAAACACGAGCCCGATAAGTCGAGGGGTTAGGAACATTAGTCCGTCTAGACAGAAGGTTATTAAGACGAAGCCGAGAGGTTTAGATGAGGAAATTATTACTACTAAGGTTGCTAAAAGTCCTCAGTTTGATGTTCAAATGGAAGATGATATATGGGCTATGTTACCTGAGGATTTGTTGAATGAGATATTAGCTCATGTTCCGCCTTTTATGATCTTTAGGTTGCGTTCTGTTTGTAAGAGGTGGAATTCGATATTGCAGGATAATGGTTTTCTTAAGTTTCATTCACAAGTTCCGTCCCATGGGCCTTGTCTGCTTACGTATTGGAAGAATTCGCAATCTCAGTCACCTCAATGTTCGGTTTTTAGCTTGCCGTTGAAACAATGGTATAAGATTCCGTTCACGTTTTTACCTCAATGGGCGTTTTGGTTGGTTGGATCATCAGGCGGGTTAGTTTGCTTTTCGGGTCTTGACGGGTCAACTTTTAGAACATTAATATGTAATCCGCTTACACAAACATGTCGAATATTACCAAGTATGCATTATAACCAGCAACGGCAATTGACCATGGTTGTTGACAGAAAGCAACGATCTTTCAAGATTATTGCTGCAAACGATCTTTATGGGGATAAATCCTTACCTACTGAAGTATACGATTCAAAGCTTAATAGATGGTCTGTGCACCAAAGAATGCCAGCCGTGAATCTTTGTTCATCAAAGATGGCTTTTTGTGACTCGAGATTGTATCTTGAAACACTTTCGCCACTTGGGTTAATGATGTATCGGCTTGACACAGGTTATTGGGAACACATACCTGCAAAGTTCCCGCGATCTTTATTAGACGGGTATTTGATTGCGGGTACCAAAAAGCGTTTATTTCTGGTTGGAAGAGTCGGTCTTTATAGTACACTTCAAAGTATGAGAATTTGGGAGTTAGATCATGCGAAAGTGATGTGGGTTGAAGTTACAAGAATGCCACCAAGATACTTTAGATCTCTGTTGCGGTTATCAGCAGAGAGATTCGAGTGTTTTGGACAGGATAATTTGATTCTTTTTACGTCTTGGAACCAAGGGAAAGGTCTGCTTTATGATGTGGATAAAAAGGTGTGGTCCTGGATTGCGGGTTGTGCTCTTCAGTTGTATAACAGTCAGGTCTGTTTTTATGAACCAAGATTCGATGCTTTGGTCTACTGAACTGCTAGTTTTAGCTTCAGTCATTGTTAACCTGAAGAAACCGGCTTCTAAATTTTTGTGTGGCTCAAACCAGTGATGGATTTACTCAGGTGACTGGTGAACCCCACTTGGTCTGGTGGCCGTGTGTTTAGATGTGGGTTCAAGACTACTGTAAGATACTTTTGTTTTGTTCATTTGAAAATTATGTTATACTTCTTGCAATTTGCAAATTGGTTATACATACAATTTACCTTTTTAAGAATGTTGGTTACTTTATTTTTTGCTTACTTTCATTTGTGACCCTTTCCGTTTAACAGTATCCCTATAAAATAGGTGTGCCAGTATCACTGATCTTGAAACATGAAACTTAAAAGCCAAAAGTTTAAGCTTTATTTGAAGCTTAGAAGTCACCCTAATTGAGGTAGGTTTGGACCTCTTACATTGCTTATTTGTAAAACTAGGTTGTTAGCATCAAACATGGATGACATGTAGCATCAAAGTCGTTTGGAGTGAAGTTGTAGGACTGTGTATCAGGTTTGAACCGACCATAACCGAAAAAATAACAAAAAAAATTATGGAACCAAAAAACGGACTGATTTATATCCAGTGTAGATATAGTTATCTCCAACGGAATGCGAACCAACTACAACTTTATTTTTATATTTGTTTTCCAGTTTGAAAAATATACCTAAAGGCTAAAACATTGTTATTTAAGTTTTTAATAACTTGTAAATAAAAAAATAATGCCGGTCGTGGTTCTTTTACAAATCTGACTGAACAGAGAACCAAACTGAATGGTTCTGGCCCATAGTCATTGTTTTAAGTCTGCGTCTAATGTGTATATAATGTACTTCCGCAAAAACATACTCAAACTTGTAAAATGCCTCACAAAATGAACTGAAAGGACAGTATTCTTTCTCCAAGTTTTCATTTGTCAGCTTCGATTGATGCTGGTGATTCTTTTTAACTGATTTTGCTGCACCTCTATGCAACTCACGACCCCTGAGAACTCTTCTCCTCCAAAAGATGTCGTGCTATGACCCTTCGCCCTCATCAAATGCTTCTGCCTTAGCTTTGTTATAGCCTGTGAAACCTCTCCAATGGCAGGGCGTTTTCTGGGTGTTAAATTCAAGCATCTGTGAGCTATTCTAGCCAGGCTCCTAACTTCTTCAAGATCGCACTCACCCACCAGTTTCTTGTCAAGTATTTCATCTGCACCATCTGAACTCATGGCTGCCTGTTTAGCAAGAACATATTTTGTATATCAACAAGTATGCTATACTTGACAAGTGCCAAAACATAAAAGAAACCGATTCTGCTTCATAATAAGTCAAGATTTCATATTATTGAAGTGTATAATATTTTGTTTAAAAAAAGAAGTGTAATATTATTGAATTATTGGTGTTGAAGTGCAGTAAAATCCTCTAGTTCCTGATCTGAGAAGATGTAATTTTTACCAAAATATCATACAAAAGTATGAAGCAAAATCTCTACCAGTTCCTGATTTGGCTCTAGGTTAATGTAAAATTGTAAATGTTTGTCCAATTGTTGATCTACAGTAACATGATAATGAGTCCTGTGAATCAACATCAACGTTGTTTATAATTTTACAAGCTTATCAATAAAAGATGTAATTTTGGATTGCCAGCTATTTCATCTGAATTGTGATGTATGGAGTAAAGAGTTTTTCAAACAGTTTGGTTAAAAAACATGGGTGGATCCAGCATTTACGTTGAAATGGAACTTGTGAGGTTTGCAGTTTAAAAACACATAAGCATAAAAATTTGGTAAATGAGCTGCACATTGTGACATGACACCAGTATCAGGAGACTTGATCATATCATGTACTACTTTGTAACTATAAAATAAATTTTTTAAAGAGATATCTTTGTTCCTAAACTGGCCTAGACAAAGAGTCGCATAGAGCCAAATGTAACATTACTGAAATCATAAGTGTGGGATTGGTCGATAAACTTACTAGATTGACATATTCCAAGAGATTTTGATGTGGGGCAATGGCTGTAATGAGTTCAAAGAGGATAACCCCGAAACTGTAGATGTCACTCTTTTTTGTGAACTTGTTTGTCGATATATACGCAGGATCTATGTAGCCATATGTACCTTTCACGCATGAATTACGATCATCATAAACCTCTTCTTTCGACAGACCAAAATCAGCAACCTGTTTAATCACCATATTGTAAGAAGAGTTTATACATATAACATACTGGCTCTTCATGTCAGGAAACAAGAATCACAGAGACAGGATATTGCCTTTGCTCTCATCAAGTGGTCTAGCAATATATTAGCAGACTTCAAATCTCGATGTATGACAGGTGGAATTGCCTGCTCGAAGAATTAAAGTACATAACTTTCAAAAGTTTTCCAAAAAATAATGAGAAAAGAGAGGAAAATGTCGATAATATCTACCCCTTCATGAAGATATTCTATTCCTTGTGAGATGTCAAGAGCAATTTGAAGCCTTTCTTCCCAGTTCAAGGTGCGCTTTTCCTCATCTAAGCAAGGTTTTAAAGCCAAATCAATTTAAATGGTTTCAGATGGGATAATTCATTTACTAATGGGGCATTTCGGGGTGCTTTTTGAATTTGATTTTTGAATAATCAGTTTATAGTGTTTAGAAAACTTACTTCTGCTTATGACTGCCTTGATTATATAGGAGTCAAATAATCTGTTTCATACTAAATTGCTAATTGCAACAAAACTTATTATCATAGGGTAGAATAAAAGTACTTATTTACTATTATTTACTCTTATTTTATCCACTACTTCCTTCAGTAATTAATATGATTGTTTATTACAACTTTAGACAACAAAAGCACCATCCAAAGGCTAACTCAAGTGGCAGGTTTAATATTGTGACACTTGATTACATCATTATAAGATTGTACAGTATAATATGACTTTCGAAAATCCAAAAAAATATGTGTAACTTTCAAATTGCACATTCAAGACCTTAAATGTCATCAAACTTGTGATAAAATAAGAAATTCAAGATCAAGAGAGGAGTAAACCAACTTACTGTATAGAAAATTTGCCAAGCTTCCATTCCTCATGTATTCATAAATTAACATGCGTTGCCTTTTATCTACACAATACCCTACTAGATTCACCAAATGTTTATGATGCAGCCTTCCTAACAGAGACACCTGCGCAAACACATCCAAATAATGTTAAGACATACAGAAAAACGAGTACTAGTCACCAGTGGCGGAACTTGATCATTTATTTTGGGAGGAGGGGAATCGGAGATTTGCTTGTAACCTCAACTAAATTACCCCTTAAACCTATAATATTTACACTAGGTGCCGCAAATTTTGGGGGGGCCGGGACCCTCCCCTGCCCCCAAAGAGTTCCGCCTCTGCTAGTCACGATGATTAAAGAGTTCACTTCTGATGATCGACCATACCTCATTTTGAAACTCTATCTCCCCTTGTTTTGAATAGCACGCAAGAGCTTTCACGGCAACAACTTCTCCAGCTGGCATCACCGCTTTATATACAGGACCAAATGATCCTTTTCCCAATATGGTTGTAAAGTTTTTCGTGGTTTTCTGTATGTCCCTGAAGTATATAAAATGTAGTCGAAAATAAGTTATCTTTCTTTGTATAGTAACAGATATGGAGTAACATCTGTAAAAACACATACTTGTAAGAGTATTTCAGTAGGCCGGACACAGGTGCCACTCGCTCTTTACCATTAGTAAGCGGTGAATGTTTTGCCGGATAACTTGCAATTTTAAGTGTCACAGAGTTATTATTGGATTCACTTAAGATATTACGGCTGTCTAGGCCACTTTTATGTACAGGTAGCCCCAATGGAGAGCCATTATGTGCAGATCTTCGAAGATGAGAGTGTCTTTTGTACCACCGTATGCTGATGAATACAAGTAGTGCTATAAGTGTGCCAACAGCTAGACCGACTGAGACTCCGATGATCACTAAATTAACATTGTGAACCATGTTGCTGATCTTTTTGGACTATCAATAAGAACATCTTGCAAGAAACTTCTTCAGGTTCTGTATTATCAAAAGTAGAATACAACTGTTTACATAACTTGTATCCGAAAAAGGCTATGCACAAAGACATAATACTTTTTTAAGGTTGTTGATTATAAGTTAAATCTCTAAAACATCATCCACTATTGACAGACTAGGCAGACTCTAGTAGACCGTAGCTAATATATGATGACAATGGACGACACAGGGTGTTTTTTGTTTCATAATTTGGCGAAAAAACATTGCAACTAGCACGGAGCATTACAAAATAAAACTTGCTGATATTATCAAGATAGGAAAGAAATACTTTACTTTTGTCCTCTTAATGGTGTTTCTGATATTAATAGATACGGAAAGAACATTATCATAAGAACCTTGAACGTAAGTTTCTAAATCACTGAACTAATTATAATGCTAGAATCCTTGAACACGTCATTATATGTTTCTTAATCACTGTGATGACAATGTAATACCATGTATATAAGATAACTATACTCGTTTGGAAGAAAACATGGTGTTGCAGAAAACATATAATTTACAATCCTTGTACTATTGCTATACCAAAAACGAATTCCCATATCAGGACCTTATTATTTTCAGTAGAGATTAACCCAAATAAGCTCTTATGGATTCCAAAGTAGCAGTAATGTGGAGATTCAGCAAGATACATCAGGATTATCCACAAAAGAATCAATATCGAGAACAATCAATTGTACACAAGTTAAGTATGAGATTGTTCTCTATTCGTCAAAAGAACTTTTCATGGCCCTTCCTATCGTATAGCATCTGGCTAACGAAACATAAACATTTGATGAAACTGATGGATTAAAGGCGTAAGTCGGCAACAATATTAAATACACACATTTCATCATGCATAAATAAACCCGCTTGAACGCTACAACGCACTAACGAAAAAGAAAAAGAAAAAGGCAGAGCATTGATAAGTAAATAATCAAGAATAAAAGAAGGATGAACCTGTACATGATGGGATATTAATTAGTACATTGGCTGGCTAGTTAGTTAGTTAGTTAATGAAGAAACAACAACAAGAAGAACTGAGAATGAAGGTAGTAAAATATTGGGCATTTGCCGGATTAGCCGAGCAAAATGATGTAGTCATCGATCTTGTCCTTAGGATTGGAGTTAAGCATTGTTTTTGTTACTAGTTCAAACAATGTACCCGTCTTTTTTATTGCTAGTAGTGTTATTACTCTATACAAACACGTCATGCATTTTTAATTAAAATTATAAGTTGGTATATATCAACGTTCAGATACTTAGTGGGTTAACTTATATGGTTATATTTTGAAAACTCATTTTTCGTGGCTTATTTTGTAACTTTTCGGTAGGGGTGTTCATCGGTTCGGTTATCAGGTTGTTCGGTTTGTTCGATTAATTTTTTTTTTTGGTATAACCGAGAACCGAACTCAAATTGATTAAACCGAACCGAATAACCGAAACCTAACACCCATAACTGAAAACCGAACCGAATAACCCGAATTACATAAATTTAATTATTTATTAATTTATTTATATATATTTTTAGCAAAAAAAAAATTCAAGCTTAAAAAAGTGTACATTATTTGATTATCGAAATTTACGATCAAAAACATAAAAATACACATGTAACCTGTAACAATTTATAACAAACCAAGAACACATATACTATACACAATAATTAATATTAAATAAAATACAATTCATGTACAAGTATTTTGTTAAATATAAATGTGCGCGCCGTTTAAAAACATATGTGCACTCTTCACTTTCTTGTCCAATTCTTTCGAACATATGTGCACGCATTCCAATAACATATGTGCACGCTGCGCTTTCTCATCAAATTCAATAGAATATAGGTGCACGCCTTCGAAAAACATGTTTGTTTCCGGTGGCCATGTAGATGTGCACGTTATTCAAAAACATGTATGCACTCTTCCATGAACATATATGCACGTTGCGCTTGATTGTCAAGTTCATTAGAATATATGTGCCCGTCTTCCAAAAACATATGTGCACGCTGCTTTATAAGTACTTAAATAAATCATTATAAGTACTTAAACAAATATATCATAGAGTATATCACCTATCCTAATCATTATAAGTAATTAAACAAGTATATATCACCTATCCTACAACTCAAACCAATTTAGCACAAAATGGAATAGTCAAAACAACGGGTATCATTTTTCAGATAAGCAGATTCATCCTAGCTGCAATAGCCACTGATTCTCAAAGAGTAGAATGAAGCTCGCTATTTACCCATTCTTTATACATAATTTGATATAGATCATATTATGCTTTTCTTTTTGGATTATATCATATGTTTGTAAACTGATGAATAGCTAAATAGTTAAGTTATAACACAAAACAAGTAAGTAATGATACAAACTGTTTGTAAACTGTGAATCATGGAGTATCACCTATCCTACAACTCAAACCAATTTAGCACAAAATGGAATAGTCAAAACCATCAAACCAATCTATTCATATATAAACTTTAACATAGACGCACCAACATGCTCAATATAAAGTATAAACCCTCTAAATATCACATTGATAAACAGAGAATCAGACAAGTGTATACCACCACCCGACTGAAAGTAACATGGACAGCCTTATTTGCGCACCTAAAAAATACGGTTACCATGAAGTTTTGCCTAAAAGATATGGTGACTAATCAATCAATGACTTTCAATTAAAAGAAAAAAAAAACATCGTCAGAAAGAAAAAAAAGAAGATGATTCATATTAAGATTAACTAGCCATGTTTTTTGGTCTCAATCAATTCTTTACAGCAACAAAAATAATTACTCCACAAAACAATATTTTTTCAACCGCAAGCCCGCAACAAGATATTATAATAGCATTTGCAATAACTATTATAACGTAATATTGCTAAGGATGATCGCTACACATGAAATCACTTTCATCGCTAAAGATAAAATGGATCAAATAATTGATTGCAAAAACCAGATCGAATAACAAACAAAAAACGATTTTAACAACTAAAACTGATTTCGAAAACGAAGAATCAAATAATGATGTTAATGGGTGAGATCAATAAAGATCACATAAAAATTAAAGATCAAATGGATAAATCTCAAGTTCTCAACCATTCATTTTTGATCAAATTAATTAAAATTCATTTTCACCCTTATATTTAAAAATTAAATATCTCACAAACCGTTAATAATTAGATAAAACTAATTATACCATTGCGACAAGAATAAAATTATCTTTCTATAGAGATCCAATATTGTATACTTTCGACGAACTTATTTTTTTATCGTTTTTACGGGTTTGATATATTACACTATAAATGAAAATTTATAAAAAATACTATTTTGTGTTAACACAACCCCAAAACTACAAACACTAAACCCTAAAAACCTAAAAACCCTAACCCCTAAACCCTAAAAACCCTAACCCCTACCCTAAAAACCCTAACCCCTAAATCTTAAAAACACTAACCCCTAAACCTTAAACCCCTAAAACCCTAACCGCTAAACAAAAATACCTAAACCCTAAGAAACCTAAACCCCCTAACTCCTAAAAGCTTAACCCAAAAAGTCAAACCCCTAAACCCAAAAAACCTAAACCCTAACCGTAAACCCTAAACCCACAAAAAGTCGGAAAAAAAAATTTCGTCGAAAGTATATGATGTGAGATATCAAATTAAAGATAATTTTATGCTTGTCGTGATGGTATGATTAGTTTCGTCTAACGATCAATGGTTTGTGAGATATTTAGTTTTTAAAAATGAAGGTTGAAGTTTATTTTATTGTTTTGATGAAAAAATGAATGGTTGAGAATGGTTTATTTGATCTTTAGTTTTTCTTTGATCTTTGTTGAACCAAACTCTGATGTTAATATGCTTATTAAAAACGTACCATAAATCTGTGATGGCGGCGCTATGCTGTTCGGTGATAGGCTTCTGGAGGTTGAGAGTAAAAGAGGGTCCGTGGTGATAAGATCTGTGGAAGAAGATGAGAGAAGCTGTTGTATTTTGGGTGGTTTTAGAATAATGAGAAGCGGCAGTTTAATTTTTGTGGTTACAGGTTTTTAGCACTTTTTTAGGGATGAGTACAAAATACTTAAATTGTCCTTTTAATCTTTTGGTTAATTAAAAAAGAAACCTTCAACTTTTGTTTAATAACAGTTTTGGCATTTTTAATCTGAACCTTTGATCAAACTCATCTAATGGCCCAAATTGGTTTATATGGTTCTGTAAAGTTCTGTACAAAAATATGGTTCTGCATTGAACGCTACACTATATATATATAGTATAAAAGAGTTTTAATTTTTTTTTTATATATAATATATAAAAAATATATATAAATCTATTTGAATTCGGTTTTCGGTTTGGATTGCTAAAACCATAATCGAACCGAAAACCGAATATTTAATTCGGTTCGGTTCGGTTTTGGCAAATTCGGTTCGGTTACCAGTTTGGTTCGGTTCGGTTTTGGTTTTTGATTTATTCGGATATTACTTAACCCATGAACACCCCTACTTTTCGGTTTATATAAGCTTATTATGACATGATAAACTATATAAATAGAAAAGTTTCAAAATAAGCAATAAAAACGAGCTTATAAACTATAAGGCTAAGCCAAATAAGCCCATAATATAAGCTTAAACAAACACCATTTGAAGTTTTTGTTTTGTAAAAAGGTATATAAAATGCAACAAATGTGTACTGGAGTTTATTTTTGAGGTATAAAAAGGTATATAAAATGCAACAAATTTGTCTTGTTTTGTAAAAAGGTATAAAAAAGGTATACAAGTATGTTTGGAGAAAATAATAGCAGCGTGTTACAAAAAATAGTCAACTTTTATACGGTTGCTTTTACACGCCTTATGAAGACGTGTACTTTTATTTATACATTTACACATTATTTGATGTGTTAAAACCGAATATAATTACAAACGTGTAAAAACATTATTTTATTAAGCTCGGCTTATATTGCATATTTCAACCAATTTTTTTTTTGCTTGTAATCATTTTTATTATAATTTGGGATTTACATCAAGGTGGTAGGTAAGCGGGCAACAAGCTGCGCCGCCACCTCTTTCTGAATAGCAAACCCTATTCTACTAAAAACATAATCGTGACCCCTCGGGGCCGATATATTGCTGCGAAAGTTGATAGCTTATTATTTTTGATAAGCTATTATAACTTGTTTTGGTAAGGTGTTCGTTAACTTGATTTTCATTTCTTTATAAGACTGCTCGTAACAAGACCGAACCATTCAGTCGGTGAAGCCATTTTGAACGAGTCCTCTTGCTACGAGGACCGTATGGCTCACCCCCCCCTCTTGTAATTGAATGTTTTGGTTTGTCAGGCCGAACAAACGAAGTGGTTTTTTGTGTGTAGTTTTTTTCTTTTTTTTATTATTATTTTTTTAATTTTTGTTTTATTTTATTTTGCGGGGTTGTGTTTGGCACTGCGGTCCCTTTACTATTAGCATTTGGTTTGTATTTAATTTAGGAAAGAGAAAACTGACTTGACACATATGTAGCAGGGTTGTTTGGTCTCTTTTGTGGTCATTGCTACTAGTAGTCTAAGCAATTAAAACCCCGATAACATAGGTATTTAAGGCTATGCACAACAGTGACCATGAACGATCTTCATTTTGTCTGCTACATCAGCTTTCTCTCTCCGGCGACTTACATGCGACTTTTTATCACATCAGTGGCGACCTTCATTTTTATTTATTTTTATTTTTTTTCAAATTTTTTTAACAACAAAATTAAATTTCATTAATAATATAAAAAATTACATAATAATTCAAATAACATTAAAACATTACAACAATAAAATAAGTAAACTAGTTTTGGTTTGCACGAAGCCAAATGTCTTCCACCAAATCGGCTTTTAGGCTTAGATGAGTTGTTCTGTTGATTATCTCCCGAGTACCTTCCAACGATTATTCATGCGTTCTTACGGGATCATAATCACGGTGTTGCTCCCCTCGAAAATATGTGGGAGATATCGCCATCTCTTTGTCCTGAATTATCATATTATGTAATATGATGTATGTGTACATTATATCCGATAGTCGATTTCGCTCCAACCCTCTAGTCGGATATTTAATCATTAGTCGCTTCTTCTTTAATACACCAAAAGATCGTTCCACATCTTTTCTTGCTGCTTCGTGCTTCATCTTATACAAAATTCTTTTGTGATCAGGGTCGTCCCATGAATTCATGAAAATTTTGAGAGCCTTGGACGAAACTAAATAATGAGGACTTTCGATATGGAATGTTCTATATGAAGTGTCACCGTTTATAATATATAATGCAATTAGTTATCTAAACTAATTATTTGGAGACACTTACGAGCTGTTGTCGCACCCATTTGCAGATATTCATCCAGAGCATCAGGATTGGCTTCGTATGTCATTTGACGAATTGCATAAGTACACTTCATCAATAGAGAAAGACCAAGTGTGCCCGCACAATTAATGGTTTGTTGAAAATAACAGGATTGGTCGGTTACCTCTCGAATAATTCGTGTGAATAGGTTTTGGCATATTCGGAAACGCGTACGGAATGTTCTTTCGTCAAACACTGGGTGTTCCGAGAAGTAAGTCGCCACTAAACGATTATGAGCACCGCGATGATCTTTGTCAATTTGGCTTTGTGAGATTTTTGACTTAGACGCTTGAAAAGCCTCCCAACAGATTTTCGTAAAAAGCTCAAGCTCGCTAGTAACTTCATCTTCATCGTCCAAAGATGAAGTGCCAAAAAATAGCTCGTAACACATTATGTGGATTAAATGTGCAAACGTATTTGAATGTGTATAGAGAGAATTGTAGTTTGAATTTGTAAATAAAATGGTGAGATGAGTAAGTTATTTATAGTGTTAAAGTGTTTAAATTTTAAAAGTTAAAAAAGTTTCCTTTTTTTCAAACGATATAATAAATTGGACAATGTAAAAATTTTGTGCATATGCATTTGTTTCAATCGATCGTCTACACGACCGAAAATAAAAAAGAAAAACCACTCGCCCGATACACGAACGAAATTGCACATCAAGGGCGATCGATTGGGGTATCGGTCGACCGAAATGGCGACTCCGCTGTGTATAGCCTAAGGGTGCGTTTGGTTTGAGTATGTTGGGGGCATTTCATAATATTTGCATTTTAATTTTCTTCAAATATTGTGTTTGGTAATTCAAATGAACGAATTTAAAATTTCATGAAGAATTTTAATTTACTTGAAAAAAAATTTATATAAACTTTTTTCTTGCTTTTTTTGTTGTATTTTTTTTTTTATTTTCTATAAATTTTTTTATAATAACTTATTTTTGTTGTTTTTTTTTAATTTTTTATAAACTTTTATAATAACTTATTTTTTATAAAATTTTTTTCTTATTTTTTTTATTGTTTATAAACTTTTTTATAAGAACTTATTTTTTATAATTTTTTTTATAAACTTTTTTCTTGTTTTTTTATTTTTATTTTTTTTGAACTTTTTTTTATAACTTTTTTAAAATAATAAACATAATGGCAGATTTTAAAGTATTATGAATTTTTGTTAACCAAATATACGAAGGTATTTTAAATTTTGAAGTTTTAAATTTCTAACAATTTAAATTTTTTAGAATTTAAAATTTTAAATTTACTAACCAAACGGCATTAAAATTCCGAACCAAACAAACGGCACCTAAGAGGAAAAAAAACGATTAAGATAAAAATAAAAAATATGGGCCTGATCCGTACAAGCCCAAATAAACAAATCTAGCACACTCCAGACTATTAAACACCAACAACAAAACAAAACATAAAAAGAATATCCTTAAATAAACAGTAGAATATCAAGCAGCAACAGCTAGGGCTTTTCACTGTACACTTGTCCCCCTACTCCGGCTAACCGAGAAATATCAACCACTAGGTTTTCTTTTATATTTTTTTTGTGTTTTGGTTATGTTATATACGTAGTTTGTTTACTTATTGTATGTTAAATGTATAAAATTGAAGGTGATGGTTCGAACTGTGAAGAATTATCAACAACAACAAGAAGATTATGAAGTAGATGATGTTGTTGATGGGGATTATACCTCCACCTCACATAAAGGTTTCTTTTTTTTAGAATTATATTTTATATGCATAATTTGGAATTGTCTTTTAATAAATCAATGTTAGATGGTTCCAAGGCGCCGTCGCATAGGTCGAAGCATTCGGAGACGGAGCAGAGGCGAAGAAGCAAGATTAATGAGAGGTATGCGTATGCTTCATTTTTTGTTAATCTTGTTGTTAATGATTAATGTTTTATTTTTGTTACGTTACACATGTTATTGTAATATTGGATGCCCACTTAGTGTTACTCCCCACCGCAAACGTTCAGTTGACCCGTCAAGGAGGGCTTTGAGGAAATAGGTTATGGGTTCAATCCCAACTCCTGACTAAAAGTCATTGGAATAGGTGTTCGTTGCATAGGGCTAGATTATTAGGGAAGAGTTACTCGGCACCCAAGTAGGTGCACGGGAAATTTTGTTTTTGCTTATTAGGATAATCGGGAATTTTGTTGAGTTCTGTTCTCGCAACTTTATCTATCTTTGGCTCGGGATATCGCCCAAGCAAGTTTGACACTTTTTGACTCGTAAGAGTTGGCTAATTAGTAGTGATATTCTTTTAGGGAATAAAGTTCTACATGCAACTTGATTTGTCTCTATATTGTGATGCTATTTATTCTAGAATAACTTTTGTGTACTCTGTTTTTTTATCCATGGATCTGATAATCTTGAAATTATGCAGGTTTCAACATCTGAGGGACCTAATTCCTCAAAATGATCAGAAAACGGACAGAGCTTCATTCTTGTTGGAGGTTTGTATTGTATTATTCCTGTTGTATTTTTATTATTGAGCATGACGTTGAGAGTTTTTATGATGAATGCAGGTCATACAATATATCCACTTTTTACAAGAAAAGTTACAGGTTTATGAAGGAACTTGTCAAGGCTGGACTCCAGAGATGACAAAGTTATTGGTATTATTCATCATTATATTATCTGCATTTTGTTACTTGTGGTAAAACCATGTTAGACATGATTTCGATTGGAGTTTTTAGAGCGGAACTAGAGGGTCACGAGTATCATCAACAAGATGAGGGAAGGACGACTGAGATGGTTTGGATAGGATACCACAAACAACACCGGTTAGGAGAGTAGAGTAGACCAAAACATAGGTGGGAGGATAAACGTAACCGAAAAGAGCTTCTCTTGTCTGATGACATGACCTTTGATAGGGACTTGTGGAGAGCTAGAATTAGAATAGACGGTTAGGGTCTAGGTCATTCCGTGTTACAAGGTAAGTTTTGCGTCTAGGCTTCCTACGTGATTTTTAGTAGCCTTGGTACATATCTTGCCATGCGTTTAGCTTTCTAGATGATTTTGGTAGTCTCACTTGACATGTTTACCCCCACGTTTCAGGTATAGAGATTCATAGCTAGTTTCCTTTATGCTTTTTAGGCGGCTTCTAGGTATAGAGCTCCATAGCTATATTAACCTACGAACTTCGCTGCATCCTTAGGACATAGAATTATATTTTCTCATAGCCAAATCTTCTTGCATGCATTTATGCTTTTATGGTTCCCATGCTCTTGTGCGTTTATGCTTGTTATGCCCCTTTTCCTATATGCTTTTATTCATATCGCTGATCATATTGTGAGTACCACATGCACTTGTTATGTGCTTTATTCTATGCTTTTATGCGTTGTATGCTTATGTGTCTCTATTATTCTATGCTTTTATGATGGTACCTGTCTCTATCTTTATATGCTGCTATGCGTAGTATGCTTACATAGTTCTCTATCCTTGTAATTTCACAGAGCCACACATTCACATATATATACAAAGACATATCATATTTGAGCACATACACATTCCGGAGGTCTTACTTAGAAGCGGTCCTCTACTCTCGGTCAACCTTCTACCTCCCCCATAAACCGTAGTTTTCAATGGATGATTCTAGCAACTAATTTTGTTTCTCTTTTAAGATTTGTATGTTTTTATAACTGCTTGAGGCTGCATTGTTATTTCTTTGGCAATTAATCGTGGCCCTCTTTTTAAAAATTTTAGTACCATTTGCAGGGTCGTGGGGGGTCGAGGCGTCTAGCATATTTTGTAGGATTTAGGAGAGTTGGATGTGTACTTTGGGTCTGCATGTATAAGAGTTTACATCATATTCATAGTCCATCAATCCAAGGGAAAGAAGAATAAGAAAGAAAAAAGAACAACGTAAGATGGCCCAATTTTCTGTTTTCACTTATCTTTACACATCATTGATGCCTACAACCTGGATCACCTGCTAACAGAGTAATAGAAGAGTATTTTTATTCTTACAAGGTGACCAGAATTCTACTAGCAGCATTCTTGACTTAGTCGGAATCCAGCTCTTGTGGCATTTAGTCAATCGCTGGGCCTGATTCCCTGCTAGAGAATTTTGTTTGATCTGTTTATCCTGTGAAGTAGCATTAATTTGGTTTGATGCACTTTATCTTCTAAAACGGATGAGGTAACAGGGAGGGCAAGTCTTTGATTCATATGTATGCGGCCTAACTGGGTATCCCTGTGACCGTTTTTAACCCTTTCCCTGGTTGCTAACTAAGACATTACTGGCTATGTCAAGAATGCTGGTTGTCATACTTGATCGCAGATGGTGACTGATGCTGGTTTGCGTCCTAATGTGAGCATGGTTGAAAGATAATGCATACCATGTGAAGCTGTAAACCAGCTCTTAAACAAAATGCAAGTGATTGTTCACAGCTTTATAGAATTTTTCTTGTTTATCTGTGAATGATACATGTAGTCATATGTACATTAGAACAAGGCACGGGAGGGAAAGCACGTTCATATATAAATAAGTTAGCAACCTTAGACATGCCTGATGGAGAAATCACTATAATTATTATTATTGTAGCAGTATATTTTGAGTTCTGTCTTTGATATTACTGATCGAGAATTTGGAAAAGCCTTTTTGGGTTTTGCATTGATGATTATGGCAGTTCTAAGATTTTTAGTCAGTCCTGAAAAGTTGGTCTGATCTTAGTTTTGGAGTCAAAAGACACCTTACAACTCTAAATCTGACAACTTGGTTATAACATATCATTGTGCAAAAGTTACTTCAAACAAAAAGAATGGTGTCACAGTTCTAGAGGTTGGACACCACTAAAAGAACTCGCAATATGATAATGGAGCATGTTTAGGTTTATAGAGGTGATTGCATTAATGATAAGAGTAGTTGTTCTTACATACGAATGTTAATGGGACCAGGCTGGGTTGAATCTAGAGTTCTGCAAGATGCTAACGAGTAGGTATTATTACTTTCACACACTTTGTTATATCGACTGGATACAATTCATTGAATAATGTCATGTCATTTTTTTTGCATTGTGTTTAAATTTATTGATTGCATTTATTTGTGAGATTCAAGTCATTATATCATATTGGGTAAATTATATCATTACTGCAAGCAAAGAAATTGATCTATAATTATTTCTTCAAATAGAGAGGAAACTATGGTACAGATAACTATCCAGATCAATTACAGCCTGCAAGAAATGGTTCTGTTTATGAAAGTAATGTTATTCCCACCCCAATACCGCTTACAAACACACAGAACTTGGTAGAACCCGATGTGAGTGGCTCAACCGCCTTTCAAACAACAGATCGAAATACATATGAGGCCGAACCATCTCATACTCCTCAGGGATCTTTTTCTGATGTTGAGCTTTTGGCTTCACAATCACGACCACCAACATGGAATGCAGGTCAAAGCTTCACTCCAAGCGAGCTGGAAGAATCTAGCATCTCAAATGCCTATTCTAAAGGGTTAGCATCTGTTTCAATTTTCTTTTATTTTCTTATCATATTTGAGTTTGGGGCTACAGAAAAAAGTTTTAATTTCTTTAATCAGTTTTTCCATACTGTGAGACATAAAAGTTAGTGGTAGTAGAGGTGGAAAAATGGGCGGTCGGACGCAGCGTGATTAACGGGTCAAAAAGGGTCCGGGTTGAATTAAGTTGTTTTTGGTGTGGTTTTAAAATGTGTCAGGGAAGGCCGATCCCGAAACATTTTGTCTCGACTTTTATTTCTTATAAATACGTTATTCATGATTACAAAACTCATGTTATTGCAATAGGAACCTAATTTACTACTACGTAGAATAAAACGTATTTAAGAAAATATATGCACTTTGAATGACTTTTAGCCTTTTTGACCAGTTTCTCTTATCAATTTGTTAATTGAACCCGTAACCATATAGGTAAATAAGTTTTCCACCTAAGGTATCTATTTTGCTGGATTTGTTGTTTGTTTGATCTGCTTTGGGCATTTTAATCTTGCATAAATAATCTGTATGTAATTAAAGAGTTAACTCGTGTTCCACAGTTTGTTTTTGGTGTGGTTTTAAAATGTGTCAGGGAAGGCCGATCCCGAAACATTTTGTCTCGACTTTTATTTCTTATAAATACGTTATTCATGATTACAAAACTCATGTTATTGCAATAGGAACCTAATTTACTACTACGTAGAATAAAACGTATTTAAGAAAATATATGCACTTTGAATGACTTTTAGCCTTTTTGACCAGTTTCTCTTATCAATTTGTTAATTGAACCCGTAACCATATAGGTAAATAAGTTTTCCACCTAAGGTATCTATTTTGCTGGATTTGTTGTTTGTTTGATCTGCTTTGGGCATTTTAATCTTGCATAAATAATCTGTATGTAATTAAAGAGTTAACTCGTGTTCCACAGTTTGTTTTTGGTGTGGTTTTAAAATGTGTCAGGGAAGGCCGATCCCGAAACATTTTGTCTCGACTTTTATTTCTTATAAATACGTTATTCATGATTACAAAACTCATGTTATTGCAATAGGAACCTAATTTACTACTACGTAGAATAAAACGTATTTAAGAAAATATATGCACTTTGAATGACTTTTAGCCTTTTTGACCAGTTTCTCTTATCAATTTGTTAATTGAACCCGTAACCATATAGGTAAATAAGTTTTCCACCTAAGGTATCTATTTTGCTGGATTTGTTGTTTGTTTGATCTGCTTTGGGCATTTTAATCTTGCATAAATAATCTGTATGTAATTAAAGAGTTAACTCGTGTTCCACAGTTTGTTGGATAATATAACACAGGCACTGGGTTCAAGTGGGGTTGATTTGTCACAAGCGAGTATTTCTGTGCAATTTGATATCAAGAAAGGGACAAGCAGTGGAGCAACTTCAACACCATTGAGGTTCAAGGTCAGTTCAACGCTTAGTTTCTCTCATTGAGCCTTATCTATCTTCTTGACCTCCAATATACTTGACAGTATTATTTCCATTATATTAGTACATATTCGCTTAGAATCTCACTCGTAATAATAGTGTGGCGGTAGTTATGAGTTAGTAACTTGTACTGGTGGTAGCATGAGGGTTTTTATCATGTCCATTAGGTCATGGTATATTTGTAATTTAAATCTCTATAACAAATGCCATGAGAAGATGCGAACATCTAAGTCTTTCTACTCACTCGTACATCTTTTGCATTAAACAAGTATAGAGGGATCTTTTTCTTATCATTTAGTAATGATATTATTTCAAAGATACACATGTCACAAGAACAAAAGGAAACATGTTTTGTATTAAACTTGTACAAGGTTAGATCAAATTGAGGAAACTAGATGTATACACTTTTATCAAGTTGGTTCAGTATCTTCACGTAATTGTATTATTTGTCATCTTGCTATACTTTTAGTACTTGCTTTATGAAAAATAGTATTGTTCTAGACCGTTATTACATTTCCTTACATGCCCAAAACACGTGTTCAGGATCACAATCTTCTATCCTCTGGGAATCAAGCAATCGGACAATGTGCGATTAGGAGCAGAGATGATGTCAGTGATCAAGTGCATAAGAAGGCCAGGACTGAACAAAACCAGTAATTATTTCTTCCTGTTCATGATTATTGTGTTAAGGTCTTCCTTTATGATATACGGAGGGTTGTTTCATTGTACATGTTTACGCCTTTTATGCAGAAAGTGGCGAAAATCTTTTGGGGGAGGGGTATTTACTTTATTTATAGTCTAGGCTTCCATTTACAAATTAGAGAAGCTGCTGTTTTTGTTACTATTACATTTATGAATCTGCGGCCATTATATATTTCTATTGACTTCTCGAGTTGCTCATTCTGTTTGGAAAGAAGAAAAGGGTTGGGATAGGGCTCATCTTTTTGTGAAAGTACGGCAGAATTTAAATCAGCACATCTGTTATATTTTAAGATCACTTTGGGGGGTGTTTGTTTCGGCTTATATAGTCGGCTTATGGCTTATATGGTTTTGGGCTTATGTTTCATAAGCTCACCTTTTGTGGCTTATTTGAAAACTTTTCGGCTTATATAAGTTGCGTAATAAAATTATATAAGCCGAAAAGTTTTAAAATAAGCCCAAACTTATATAAGCCGAAAAGTTTTAAAATAAGCCACAAAAGGTGAGCTTATGAAACATAAGCCCATAATCAAATAAGCCATAAGCCGGCTATATAAACCGAAACAAACAACACCTCATGCTAGTAATTTTGGCCAGTCTACTTGTATGCGACAAAACACTGAACTTGTGTAGGTATTGGTGGTGTCGTATTCATTTTTTCAGCTTAGACATCAAAATGGTTCAACTGGACTTTTCATCCTTCCAGATTACACTAATTTTGGTGTAGCAATATTAGTGTCATGATGTTTTTTTATAAGATGGTTACTGTTCATTAGAACAATATTTGACTTCTTTAAAAAAAAATTAATATTTGTAAATTTTTGCTAAACCAATGGCTTTTCAAGTCCATATATGGGTGCTGCAAAGTATATTGGCCTATGTTCAAGTCTCATCAAATAATTTTTCTTTGTTTCCTATGTTTTTTTTCAAAAGTAATAAATAAACTTTGGACTTTATTATCATCACATGAACAAACAACTGCTCAAGCTTATAAAAATTGCGACATTTCTCAACATAGAATATATTTTAGATTTACAAATTTTATTGTTGTAGCCTTTTCTTGGTAGTAATTAGTAAATAGTTGAAGTACATTCAAGACAGTATTTAGTTTCATGTCGATTATTCTTTAATATTTACTTATTCATTGATGATGTGTTTTTTCTCAACCGAAAAATTGTGTCAATAGAAAATCTAAAATTTAACAATGTGATATATAATTTTTACGTTCCTGCCACAACATGCGGATTAATAAATCCGGTTAATAAGTCGTCTTCGTTTTGCTATTAACTTTGTCATATGTTACAATTTTATTTTCTAAAGCAAACTCTTTCACCTCATGATCCTTGTTTTTTTGAACTTGAGCCTTTAATATCTTGAGGGGTTATGGTATACAAAAATCACTAAAGTTTACAAAAAATTTGTCCTAAATAACTATAGTTTCATTTTGGTCATCCAGGTTACCCATGTTAACGGGTTTGTTAATTAGGTCTCTATACGTTTAAAAGTGCTACGCTAAGGTTATTGAGTGGAGTGGTTACCGGCTACCAGCCCGTCACGTATGCCACATGGGCAGACAAACTTTCCACCTCATGTACACGTTGGTTTTCCACTACCTACAAATTTTTTTATATACCTGTTATTTTATTTAAGGGTATACAAGTTTTCCCCCAAATCAAATTTAGGGTTTCACAAACCTTTTCTTCCACAATGAATGTGCTTTGTGGCTGTGGTGAAGTTGCAAGGTTGCGAACATCATGGACACAGAATAACCCTGCAAGAAGATTTCTTGGTTACCCCAACTTCTTGGATCCAACAACAAATTGTAATTTTTTCAGATGGGTTGATCCCCCATTACCAAACCGTTAGTATCAAACAAGGATGGTTGAGCTGAATATGAGTGTGATTAATTATCGACAAGAGCTTCTTCAAGTAAACAATCAACTGTCTCGATCTACCTTCTACAATCTGGTGTTGATTGTGTTGATTGTTAGCATTTTAGTCATGAGTTTTCTTTAGGTTTGTTAATCTAGTATGGCAGGTTAGGTTTAAGGTTCTTTTGGTTTGTGATGGTAGTTTGGTAAGATGTGGTATGATGGTGTAAGGTCTTTTGGTTTGTAAGGTTCTTTTGGTATGTGATGGTTCTTTTGGTTAGCTGTGGTATGAGTATGATGGTGTAACGTCTGTTGTATATAAGTAATGAAATGTTGGTTTTTATGGTTAAATCATTATTGTATTTTAGATTTGATGTAATGTTGGTTTACTCTTGTTTACATTTCTAACTACTAATGATATGTAAAGAAAATAAAACAACATCAAATTACATAACATAAACTGTATACCATTCATTTACCAGTCATACAGAATCCAGGATTACACAAAATAACTGAAAGATGGCAGATGTACAAAATTGCCTAACATTTGGCAAGCCATTCTTAGTCAGTTATACCAAGTAATCAAGCATCATCCTAAGTCAGTTTTACCAAGCATCCTACATTACTTACCAAGCATCATCCTACATAACAAAGTTTTACCACATTACTTAATTGACATATGTACAAAAGTGCCTAACATTTGGCATGCCAATATAAATCAAACCTAACAACTATTCAACATGAATAGCATCATCTGGATCCAATCCAGGTCCAGGTGTTGGTGGCTTGTTGAACAAAATTTGCTTGATCCTTTATGATCTTCTAGCATGTGGTGGTGTAACTGGTTCTTCATCAGAATGCATGGGTTCTTGCACAACTGCTTCTGGTTCTTTTTGAGAATGCACAGGTGGTTCTTGGGAGGACAGTGGTTGTGAATGGGTTAATGGAATCTCAAACTGAGACTGAGCATGGATAATGCAATCTTCTGGTGTAATTCCAACTGGCCATGCATATTTAGGAAGACCCATGCTGTCCTGCAAACAAACAAACAAAAGTGACATTATTATAATGATTGAAGTGGCATTAGTATAATGATTTAGATTTTTACTTACCCCTAACATAGTCTCTCCATCAACTGGATCCCAAGACACACCAAATCCTATGGGCACAATTCCACCAGGATACATTCTTGACCTTGATCCATCACCTCTTCCTCTACTTCTAACAACCTTGCCATTGATGGTCCTAAGTTTGCTAGGGTGCTTATCTTGTACATAGTATGGTTCATTTGATTTTTCTTTTCCCCTAAGACTGACACCACCACCTCTCATCCTTACACCACCTTCTCACATCAGCACTTGGTGGTGACATTTCTGGTGCATACATCTCAAAACCAGGAGGTGGTGTTGATGGTGTTGAACTCACAGACCCTTTACCACTCTAGCACACACACTTTACCACCTTTAGAAGACAGTTTACCACCTCTAGCAGACCCTATCCCACCACTTGGTGTAGCCATCTCTTGTGAAGTCACATTAGGGGGTGATGACATTTGTGGAGCAGTGTCAATGTCATGTGAAGTCTCATTACGGGGTAATGACATTTGTGGAGCAGTGTCAATCTCTTGTGAAGTCACAGACTCTTTCCCACCTCTAGCAGACCCTTTACCACCTCTAGCAGACCCTTTACCAGAGCTCACAGATCCTTTCCCACCTCTAGCAGACCTTTCAGGCCTAGTTGGACAAGACCTTTGATTGTGTCCAGTTTGGTTACAAAGTTTGCAGTGGTTGAGTTGTCCCTTCCTGCTTATCCTTGTCCTATTTTCCCCATCATCTTCTGTATGATCTCTTTTTCTCTTGTGTGGTGGTCTTCCAGGCATCCTTCTTTTAATAGGAGGCAATGGCTTTTAATATTCAGTAGATGGCCATTGATCCATACCATTCATCCCCTCAATGTAATGGTTATAGGTTGACACAAACACATCTTTCCTATACCATCTTGACACATACTGTTCAGGTTCTAAGTGTAAGAAGTAGAGGGCATATATACCATGTTCACAAGGAATACCAGATAACTGCCAACCCCTACAACTACAAGTCCTTAATCTTACATCAACCTTAAACCCTTCATAACCATTTCTAACTTCAAATCTACTCTCACCACTGGGTATGACTTTCCAAGATCTACAAGTATTTAAAGATAGATAATGATTATAAGTAGAAACACAGATAATGATTATAAGTAGAAAGACAGATAATGACTATAAGTAAGGATTTACCTATGTAGATCCTTCAACACTTCAAGCTTTTTTCTGATGTTTGGACATATATCATCATTCCACTTTTCATGCTTCTCCCTCATCTTTTGCAATCTTTCCATACATAAAACCTTGATGTCTTCAAGCATGTTTATGATTGGTTTCCTTCTTGAATCTACTATAAGTGCATTGAAACATTCAGATATCCCACTCTCTACAGCATCACAATCCTTATCAGTACTGAAAAAAGCTCTACTCCAACTTTCAGGATGCCTGTCCATCAAGTGTGTGTATGCATCCTTGTTGATGTTTTGTATTTCTTTCATGATCTTCTCAAATTTTGTGGGATATGTTGCCTTTGCTGCTTTCTAAAAGAGATTCCTATATTGCACCCCACTGTATTTCTTTCTGTATCGTGCACACTGTCTATGCTCAGCCAAAGGCATAGCTTCTTTTGCAGCTTCAACAACACCCTTGAAAACATACAAATTTACAAATAAAGTTACTATACAATACATTCATCAAACACTACAGAAATGATAGTAAAATGACATTGCATCAACAAATGTACCTTATGTTGATCAGAAATGATAGTTAATCCTTCACCAGCTACTATTCCCAAGTCATTCAACAAACATTGCATGAACCAGGTCCAATTATCCTTATTCTCAACACTAACCACAGCCCATACAATTGGATAAATTTGATTATTCCCATCTCTTCCTACTGCTGACAACAGTTCTCCTTTGCATATGGTTTTCAAAAAGCAACCATCAATACCTATGACCCTCCTACATCCTTCCAACCAACCCTCCTTTAACCCCTTAAAGCATACATAAAACCTACTGAAGTAGTTCTTACCATCAGGCATTGCATCAACACTCATCAACAAGTAGAACCTGGATTAGAATCTAATATCTCCCTAGCATATGACCATAACAATCCATAATGATCCTCTAAACAAGTCTCATACTGGTTTAAAGCTTTCATCTTTCCCTTCTAGCTTGAGTGACCTTGCATTTATATTTCTTTAGAATCATTTCAATTAAGTCCTTTACTTTGATACAAGGATTGACCATTATCTTTTTTGCATAGTTTCTAGCAATCCAATTACTTGTGGTTAAGGTCCCATATTCATAAGTCCTAGAACATGCATGCTCATCATTCAATGTCTTTATTTGAAAAGTCTTCTCATTTTGCATCTAAGATGCCCACAATCTGAATGGACACTTCCTATCCATATCATCTCTACAACATTTAGCCAGAAGTCTCCTAGGGTTATTGACTTGATAATATAACTTATAACCATTGGCTAAAGCATAGTAAGTCAATGCTTTCTTAAGTTGATCTGGTGACTCATACTTTTCACCTAAATGAGGTCTAACTAACTTCCATTTGATAGTAGGATCATGTATTGGCCAGTGATCACCTAACTTAACCTTATCCTCTGGACTCTTATCACTAGCAGATACCTCATCTTCCTCAGCATATGCATCCTTAGGTAACCCATTATATATCCTACTCAGAAAGTTAGCATCAAAATTTTTTTTCTTCTTTTTGCTTTAGGTGCATGGTCTGCTTTGTTAGTCCTAGCATCATAAACTTCCTCTTCGCCGTCAGATAAATGATCCACTGATGCAGTGTCACTCTCATCAGAGCTATCATACTCAAATACATTATAATCACCCTCTAAATCACTGTTACTATCATCATTTTGATGTACATTTGTTGCTTGTTGTTGACTAGTGGAAGTGGCATCATGTAACTCAAATACAGCGTGAGATACATATATATCTAAGACATTATCATGTTGTGCACCTAATTCAACACATTGAGCTAAGACACTATCATTTTTTAAGGTTTTCAAACCTAACTCTAAGTCTAAACTAGGAACAAGATAAAAAATATGTTTGATGTCACTAGAGCATTCACTTACTAACAGTTTGACAAAACCAACAAACCCCAATTCAAGCAGATTAACATTTGGAATGTCAGTCAACATATCATAGTCATAAGAAAAAGGATCCCTTACAAAAACACCTCCACGATGAAATTTTATTAGGAAACTTGATGATGATGAGGAACATGCCATCTGAAACAACAACAATTCATTAAAAATTGTTAATTTCAAAAATCCCTAATTTGTTATACGAAACCCTAAATTTTTAAACCTTAATCAGAGTTAACAAACAGTTCAAATGAATAATTAGGGAGTAAATTTTACCTTGTTAGGGAGATGACAGCCCTAAATTGAAGTTAATTGCAACAAACGAGATGATGAAGATATTGGGATTGAGAGTATGTATGTGAATGTGTGTTATGGTTTGGGATTGGGATTATAAAATGTGGAATGGGGATTGACCCTTTTTATTATAATAACCCACATTTTTATTATAATTGTAAAATATTACATGCCACGTAGGATTGTAACCGGCTATAATGAGTTGTTAAAAACGTGGTAACCTAAAGAACCGGTCACTATAACATGCGTAACCTGGATGACCAAAATGAAACTATAGTAACTTAGGACAAATTTTTTGTAAACTTTAGTGACTTTTGTGTACCATAACCCTATCTTGAGACACAACTATCTTACGAAATACTTTTGATAAGGGAGTTGATTTGCACACTTCTCAAATTGATTGAGACATTCTAATTTAGAGTATTTTGATATTTATACTTTTACATGATAAAAATGAGTAAAAATTATGTGAGGGTATAAGTGTTAATACACTATAAATTAAAATGTTTCAACCCAATCAATCAAAAGAGTGTGTAAATCATCACTCTTTTGATAAAAGCCTTCTAGTCATAAGTTGTAAGCTTGTAACCATGTGCTTAAAAAGATTTATAGGAAAAGGTTAGAGTGGGATGAATCATTTTCATTAAGGAAGTTGATTGGCGCATTTCAAGATTTTATTTGCACATTTCAGTGTACAATTTAGAGATGCATGATATAATAAATGTATAACCACTTATAACATATCATGCTGGTGCAATATGTTAAAACCTTTTCTTTATTGACTCGGTTTAGTCGCTGATTCACGGGGTCATTGATTCAACCGGTTAAACCATCAGGTCGAACCGGTTTTACACATATGTATACAATTTTTTATATTTAATATATAGTGTTGCATAATCTAATGATTTCTCTGACTTTATTACTATATTCGATTAAAACGATGAAAAAGATTAAGACTTTACTGATAAGTGATCCGCTCCGAACGGTCTATCTTTTATTAGTCAACCACTTGTGAATGGTCAACCATAAAAGTCAATCAGCTCAGAACAGAATGCAATTAAGTCCAGAGGAGTTTAGTGTTTCCCCGGGTCGTTAAGTCCCAACGAGGTGTGAAAACTGTAATACAACGAATCTGTGATCGGGTGAATATTGAACAGGAAAAGGTTATGATTGATTATACTAAGGAAATTAAATCTAATAAAGACTTTGAAGTCATTTTAATTCTATATTTAAAAACGATTAACGTTTAAAACCTAAAACGTACGTTTAAATAAAATTACGTAACGTACGAAATAAAACGTAAAAATAAAGAAGTAAAACACCTACGGATATGAAAAATATATTTTTACAATCCTAATGATGTAAGAAAATTATTGGAAAAATAAAATTATTTTTATGACTATTTATTTAATTATTATTAATTAAAAACTATTTTTAACTATTTAATAATACCCTAAAATATAAGAAAATATGAAATAAAGCTAGAAAAGTGAAATTATGACTTAGAAAAATCTAAAATATTATAAAAGTTATTTTAAAACTGAAAATATATTTTTTAGACTTTTTAAATAATTATTATTAATTAAAAACTAATTTAAACTAATTAAAATTAAGAAAAATAACAAATGAACAGTAAAAATTATGAGACTTTACAGGAAAATCTAAAATATTATTCTAAGCCTGGGAAAAATATAAAAAGTTAAATAAGCCCACTAATAAGCTGAATTGGGCAAATAAGCAGTTTGCTAATAAGCTAAAAATAAGCTAAAAAGCTCTAAAAATTACCAAAGGCTACTACAGCCTAAATCTAACCTAAATTGAGCTAATGCAACTGATTGGGACCTAAAAAGCACAAGGTACAGAAAAAAACTCATGACAAGATTTTAATAACTATATGCCAAACGGCCTCTAAGGCCCTACTTTAAGCACTATATTAAGCTATCTAGAAAAATCATAAAAATAAACTAAAAATACCTAGCTGTAGATCACCAACCAAAGATCTTAAGTCCTAAATTTCAGTTGATTTGGACTAAAAATGAATCTGTGAAAATTCCACAAAGTTTGGTTAAAAACTTACTTGACACTTTTTTTTTGTTAAAACTTCTTTATAAGTCACGTTTGCTGTTTCTATCAGAATGACCAAAGAGGTGTTTGGCTTTGTGGCTTATCAAGTAACAAAATGCTTCAAAAAGCTATCAACAGTCCTAAATAAGCTATACGTCTAATAAGCACAAATAAGAACTCTAAAGGTATCCTAATGGGCTAAAATGACAAGCTAAAAAAAATAACCTAACACTTCCTACACTACTGATGCATGCTGTTGAGACAGAACACACAGGACATAAATGGCACTAAAAGGCTTATCAAAAAGCATTCAAAAAGCTAACACTAATGAGGATTAAACTAAAAAAACTAAAAAGGCTCTAGAGAGGAACTTAATTAAGCATCAAATAAAAAGAAATAAGCTGAGAGCAGCCCACTAAAAGGTCCCACCAGCTGCTGCAATTGCAGTCCCAAGCAGGCCTTATGGGGGGGGGGGTATAAAAGCTGCTAAAAGCTTAATAAAAAGCTAAACCAACTAGCAACCTAATCTAATTATCTAATAAGCACTAGATTGAACCTAAATAAGCTATAAGTAAGCTGAAAATCTAAAGGTAAATGAGTGGGTTTGCTGCTGTTGTAACAGGTTCTAGGGGGCTGAAAGGGAAAGATTGAAATCCTGATTCTAGTTTTATCTAACCGAAAATCTAAGCTAAAAAGGGACTTAAATCAACAAACTAAACCTACAAAGGAAGCAATTACAAGCAGTAAAACTAAAAATCACTAAGTTCTAATGAGTACTACTGAGCATTTAACAACTTAAATGAGCTAGGCTAAACTACCAATAAGCTAAGGAGTAAAAGGGAATAATGACCTGTCATGCTGAAGGTTCTAAACAGCCTTGGGTGACTTGTTGGGGCTTATTATTAAGCTAAAAGTAAGACCTCCAGGGTAGTTAAAAGCTGCAACAACAAGTAAGGCCAGTATAGAATGATAAAAAGTTAATTAGGGACCAAGAAAACTCTTTTTACATGGTGAAAATAAGCTCATATCAGCTGCCCTTGGGCTGATACAGAACCAGTGCAGAAAAACAGTGAAAAGGCCATTCCAATTTAGATCAAGCTAGAGTGAACCAATTATCAAACAACATTGACCACAACTGAGTTGGTAACTTGGTAACTTAGTAAACACAAGATTTTCTTATTTTAGATATCAAAGAAGCATTTGAATGGCACCTGAGTTAGTACCCACTGATGAACCAAATAGACAGGAAAACCACCTTTTTACTTCCCAAACTCTTGCAGCCTTTCTTAAAACTCTTTTCATCTATTAAAACTAGCTATACAATAAAAGACAAACCTAAATTCTAACATATGCTACCCTACATTCTAGCAAAAAAAAATACAACAAAATTGCTATAGCGTATGAGAACAACAAGAGAAAAAAAAGGAAACAACAAATTGCTTAAAACCGTTTATATCAACTGAGATGTTAATTTGACTAATTGATTTTAGAGCTAGATAAACTACTTGAGACCGAAATGGATCAAAAGCGAATTTTGACCCACCAATTCCCCGATCCAAACAGACCTTTTTCGAGCAGTCACTAAGGAAAATGGTGAAAGAATAAGATGAATTAATTGGTTTCGAACAACTGACTTCGAAAATAACTTTTAACAAATCTTAGCACATAAAGATGCAAATTAAGTGAACAAGAATTAAGCTGCATAAATTGAGTAAAACTGAAAATTGCATTAACTGAATATTAAAGATTACATGAAATTAAAAATGACAATGAAAATAAAGCTGAGCTAGAAAAGTGATTCTAGACTAAAAATAAAAACTAAGACTAAATTAAAACTAAAAAACTGACTACCACCCCCTCCCTCAATGGCTACGAGCTATTTATCTCAGCTTCCAGTCTCTCCTTCTCTCCATTCTGGCCATTGGATTAGGTCCTTTTGATCTTAACCGTTGAGTCACGTTTTTGGCGCCAAAACTTGTTGCAATTGGTCTGATAACTTGTGACAGGGGAGGGAGCATTAAATGCAATTTGTCTGGTGTATTTGAAAGGTGGGAATAAGGGGCAGAGTTGGTGAAGGTGATGAAGTGTGGCAGTGAGTGTTGAGGGGGTTTGTCAGGGGAGGATGGGTTGAAGGGTTTTTTTTTATGTTTGTGTCTCTGGTGTTTTGTTTGGATGGGAAGAAGGGAAAAAGAAGGGTGGTGGGTTTTGTGGTATTGGGCTGGGCTTGGTTGTATTTTTTTTTTGGGTTTATGTTTGATTTGGTAAAATTATATAAGCTAGGGACCAATCTTGTAGATTCTGAAAATTGGAGGACCAAAGTTGTAATTCAACCAAACTTGAGGGACCAAAACTGCATTTTCCAAAATTTATTATAAGGACCATAAATGACAACTTTATTAACCAAGGGCCATAAATAATATTTTCCATTTTTGAAAATCTCGGGGACTTGTTTTGCCATTTTTTGAAAGTTGGGGGCTGGCGCCAATTATGCAAACTTTGTTCGTTTTTCATCTAATTTTAAACATTTTGCATCTGAAACATATAAAATACAATTTTGGGATATTTTCATTATTTTGATGCATTCGAGTGTTTTTAAATGTTTTGCGATTCAGATTTGACCAAAATGATGAGTATTTACACACTCATCAATCCCCCACACTAAACTATTGCTAGTCCTAGCAATCTTTTGAGAAAAACTTAATGGATTTGAATCTCTTTACCAAAAGCCATTACTTTTAGAGTAGCCAAATGTTTGATTCAAGTAAGAACTATGGTACTGATAACCATATGATTTTGAGCAAATCACCGACTTCCAACGGTTTGATTTGTCTTTACCCGAAGCCGTTTGCTTCTGGACTAGCCAACTCTTAGATAAAATATCTTTGGTGAGTCGATTACCAATTATGGTTTTCCAACTGCCTTTACCACAAGCCATAAACTTGCGGGCTAGCCAACTCTTCACTTTTAAGGATATGGTGAGTCGAATACCATACAATTTTGGGCAAATTGCAAGCCGTCAACGGATTTGAGATATCTTTACCAAGAGCCGTTTGCTCCTGGATTAGCCAATCCTTTTGTTTATTTAGACATGGCGGATGATAACCGTAAGAGTAAGTGCAAAACACTTACTCCAAAAAAAATTTTGGCCAAAAATGGGGAATTGGGTGGTATAATTACATGATAAAATTCGTGAGAATTCCTCCCCACACTAGAAATTAATATTGCCCTCAATATTCAAAGTACCGGCGGTTATGCCGAAACATAGAACGTAAAATGGAAATACTACGGCCAATTTTTGAAATTATTATTATTATTTTATTTTATTTTTTTTTGAGACTTTATATACAAAGGGCAACTCCCCACACTAGGGTGTCTGTACGGTGAAAACCCATGTTTAACTATTTGTTTTTGATTACGAGTCGTTAGCTTGACTCGACCAATTAATTTGTTCATGGGGAAGTAAGTGGAAGAGACAATCTCCATCGGACTTTCATTCAAAATGTTTGGACAAACATTTGAAGCACGTGAAAGTTCCACACCGATGAGATATACACAGATCCGGTTCACAAATAATAAATGAAAATCTTTGGGGTCAAAAATAATGTCTTCATTCGAAGGAGTGAAGACAGGGAGAAAACGAGATAGGTGAAGAAGATAAAGAAAATTATGATAAACATCATGACTAACTCATCATCATCAGAAGGAGAATTCATGATTTCTGGATCATGAATCTCATCATTTAAGCTCATTTGATCTAGACATATCCGGGTGTGTCATGATCAAAGTGGAAGTTATCATACCGTGGAGATATGATATGAGTGAGTTCACCGGCGAACTCCTCGTGAAGAGAATCAATCACAAGATGTAAATCTGTGAATTCTTGTTCCACTGTAGACTTATCACTATCCTCAATCTGAGTATCAAAGAGTGGATTCTCGAGAAATTAAAGTGAATTGAGTCGAATTCAAATAGAGGATTAGTCGAGTTGTTTGAGCAGCCAGAACAAAGTGATCAACATTCTCTATTGAATTTGTTGGGATAAGAAGTGAGTGAACGATCATTATAAGGAGACTTTCAATCTCTCCCAGAGGCCCGACGAAATCAAAGAGACCATCATCACTTCCTGATGAAAGTGGATTGATGTGAGTTAGTTCATCGGTGAACTCCTCGAAGATGATCGACATCGGATTATGGAAGTGATGCCTCAACATACTCGATGTCTCCATATGATGCACATCTTAGCTACAATTGGAGAAAGTCTCAAAATGATCTTTTGAACACTCAAAAGGGGAAGGGATATCACACATATGGTCAAAGTTCCTGTGACTCTCTGGGATTGGGACAAGGTTCTCAACACTAGAATTTATGAATTCGTCCGATTCCTTTTAGGAGCGGTGTCAAGATGCTGCGTCCCCGTGTTCAGAGAGTGAGTGGGAGCTTCGGTGTGATAGCTTGATTGTTTGAGATGGAATCTCAAGCTGCGGGATATCAAGCGGCTGAGGGAGTTGAGAAAAATATTTTTAAAAGGAATACTCTCCTCGTCATCATCATACATAGGCGCCTTAAGAAATTGGGAACGCTGTAGAGCCGCATGCTCTAGGACTAATAATTCTTCCCTAGATTTGCGAGCCTCTCGTTCTTCGGCTAGCAATTCTCCCATGGTTTTCTCACCACTCACTTGATTCTTAAAGTTTTGAATCATATCATCAAGTGTTTTCATTGCGGTTTCAAAATATTGGGAAATTTCTTTGAAGGCAACGTCTCGGTGGAATTTGAACCGTATGGTGTTGTGGAGGTTGGAAATTGTCAAAAACGGAAGTATAGTAATTTTGATTCCACGGTTGACATTGAAAATTATCGTGAGGATCTCCACAATTCTCACAACGATAAGCGTTGAGCTGGATTGGTGAATCATATGGATATTGGTCATAACCAAAGTTGAGCATCACCGGAAAAGCTGTTCATAAGACAAAGCGTGTTTAGGATTGACACTCAAATCCTTGGTGAGGACCTCCACAAAATTCACAGCAGTTATATTGATTATATGAAGATAAGTCGGGCTGTGGTGGGTAATTGGAAAAATTTGAGGGTCAATTAAATGAGTTGGATTAGGATCATAATCAAATGAATTCCTCGAACCACAAAACAAACAACTCCCGTTTCGAATATCATTACCACCGAACACGCATTACCGCTGACATGGTGAACCAAAAAGAGGCTCACAACAACCCGACACAAGGAATAAACGATTCCATTTGAGAGTTATGAGAAGGAATCGGTTCATTCAAAGAATCAACAAAACCAACATGGTGATCAGAATGACTATCAAGTCTCGAAGAACATTTTGAAAAATCTGGAGGTGGGACAAGTGGTGTGCGCTGAGAGCTAGCAATTTCCATCACTTAGTTATGGTCTCTGGTTCGAGGTTCTTGAGAAGCGTGAAGATTAGGCAAGTCATTCTTGCTAGTCACCGTCTAAATTTCGCATGATTGCTTTTAACTGTAAATTGTGAAAGTTTAGGATCAATTTTAGGCGGCTTAGGAGCAATTGAGGGGTTAGATCTTTGGATAACCGTAGGTTGGGCGTATTTAGCACTTCCATTATCGAGGGAAGTACACGGTCCTTTTCACCCGGTTTCTCGTTCCATTTCCCTACGCAGAATTAATGGATCATCACGAACAACACAATTCTTGACATTTGTGATAAAGTATGAAGTTTTCAACCGTTCGAGAATTCGTCGTAGTTGAGAGATTCCATGAGAATAGAAGAAGTTAGAATCAAATGGATAGAGGGTAAAGGGATAAAGAATCAAAAAGGGTAAGAGGGTAAAGATGAATGTTTTTGGTATTTTTGAAAAACATGTTGTAAATATAAGAAAGAAAATATTTTGGGTTTTGTGTTAGCTGAAAACCGATTTTAAAATGTTTTCGGAAACCGTTTTGTTTTTATATGATAATAATAAGAAAATATGAATAAGGATGGTAAATATACAATGGATGTATATTCAACAACACCTTGATGCTTCAAATTTAAGTCGACCACACACCTGGCGTGAAAATTTGATCCGCTCGAACGGTCTATCTTTTATTAGTCAACCACTTGTGAATGGTCAATCATAAAGTCAAAGCATTTCGGAACGAATGCAATTAAGTCCGAGAGGAGTTTAGTGTTTCCCGGGTCGTTAAGTCCCGAGGTGTGAAGCGTAATACAAGCGAATCTGTGATCGGGTGAATATTGAGCGAGGAAAAGGTTATGATTGATTATACTAAGGAAATTAAATCTAATAAAGACTTTGAAGTCATTTTAATTCTATATTTAAAATCGATTAACGTTTAAAACCTAAAACGTGCGTTTAAATAAAATTACGTAACGCATCTGAAATAAAGCGTAAAATAAAGAAGTAAAACACCTACGGATATGAAAAATATATTTTTACAATCCTAATGATGTAAGAAAATTATTGGAAAAATAAAATTATTTTTATGACTATTTATTTAATTATTATTAATTAAAAACTATTTTTAACTATTTAATAATACCCTAAAATATAAGAAAATATGAAATAAAGCTAGAAAAGTGAAATTATGACTTAGAAAAATCTAAAATATTATAAAAGTTATTTTAAAACTGAAAATATATTTTTTAGACTTTTTAAATAATTATTATTAATTAAAAACTAATTTAAACTAATTAAAATTAAGAAAAATAACAAATGAACAGTAAAATTATGAGACTTTACAGGAAAATCTAAAATATTATTCTAAGCCTGGGAAAAATATAAAAAGTTAAATAAGCCCAATAATAAGCTGAATTGGGCAAATAAGCAGTTTGCTAATAAGCTAAAAATAAGCTAAAAAGCTCTAAAAATTACCAAAGGCTACTACAGCCTAAATCTAACCTAAAATGAGCTAATGCAACTGATTGAGACCTAAAAAGCACAAACTCTGAGAAAAAAAACTTCGCTGACAGGATTTTAATAACTATATGCCAAACGGCCTCTAAGGCCCTACTTTAAGCACTATATTAAGCTATCTAGAAAAATCACAAAAATAAACTAAAAATACCTAGCTGTAGATCACCAACCAAAGATCTTAAGTCCTAAATTTCAGTTGATTTGGACTAAAAATGAATCTGTGAAAATTCCACAAAGTTTGGTTAAAAACTTACTTGACACTTTTTTTTTTGTTAAAACTTCTTTATAAGCTGTACGTTTGCTGTTTCTATCAGAATGACCAAAGAGGTGTTTGGCTTTGTGGCTTATCAAGTAACAAAATGCTTCAAAAAGCTATCAACAGTCCTAAATAAGCTATACGTCTAATAAGCACAAATAAGAACTCTAAAGGTATCCTAATGGGCTAAAATGACAAGCTAAAAAAATAACCTAACACTTCCTACACACTTGATGCATCTTTGTTGAGACGAACACACAGACGAAATGGCACTAAAAGGCTTATCAAAAGCATTCAAAAGCTAACACTAATGAGGATTAAACTAAAAAACTAAAAGGCTCTAGAGAGGAACTTAATTAAGCATCAAATAAAAAGAAATAAGGTGAGAGCAACAAAGGTCCCACCAGCTTGCAATTGCAGTCCCAAACAGCCTTATGGGGGGTATAAAAACGCTAAAAGCTTAATAAAAGCTAAACCAACTAGCAACCTAATCTAATTATCTAATAAGCACTAGATTGAACCTAAATAAGCTATAAGTAAGCTGAAAATCTAAAGGTAAATGAGTGGGTTCTTCTTGTATAATGCTTGAGTTCTAGAGTGAAAGGGAAAGATTGAAAGCAAAATAAGCTACATAAATAAGCTCCTAAATGCAAATTAAGTTAAAAAGGATTGAGTTCATACATCTAACTACTTGTGCAACAAAAATTAAATCCTGATTCTAGTTTTATCTAACCGAAAATCTAAGCTAAAGGGACTTAAATCAACAAACTAAACCTACAAAGGAAGCAATTACAAGCGGTAAAACTAAAATCACTAAGTTCTAATGAGTACTACTGAGCATTTAACAACTTAAATGAGCTAGGCTAAACTACCAATAAGCTAAGGAGTAAAAGGGAATAATGACGTCATCTTTGAAGGTTCTAAACTGACCTTGGGTGACTGTTGGGGCTTATTATTAAGCTAAAAGTAAGACCTCCGGGGTAGTTAAAAGCAGCAACAACAAGTAAGGCCAGTATAGAATGATAAAAGTTAATTAGGGACCAAGAAAACTCTTTTACATGGTGAAAATAAGCTCATATCAGTGCCCTTGGTGCTGGAACAGTCTGAGTGAAAAGCAATTGAAAAGGCCATTCCAATTTAGATCAAGCTAGAGTGAACCAATTATCAAACAACATTGACCACAACTGAGTTGGTAACTTGGTAACTTAGTAAACACAAGATTTTCTTATTTTAGATATCAAAGAAGCATTTGAATGGCACCTGAGTTAGTACCCACTGATGAACCAAATAGACAGGAAAACCACCTTTTTACTTCCCAAACTCTTGACCTTTCTTAAAACTCTTTTCATCTATTAAAACTAGCTATACAATAAAAGACAAACCTAAATTCTAACATATGCTACCCTACATTCTAGCAAAAAAAATACAACAAGCTGCTATAGCGTATGAGGAACACAACAAGAGAAAAAAAAAAAGGAAACAACAAATTGCTTAAAACCGTTTATATCAACTGAGATGTTAATTTGACTAATTGATTTTAGAGATAGATAAACTACTTGAGACGAAATGGATCAAAAGAATTTTGACCCACAATTCCCCGATCCAAACTGACCTTTTTGGAAAGCGGTCACTAAGGAAAATGGTGAAAAGAATAAGATGAATTAATTGGTTTTGAACAACTGACTTCGAAAATAACTTTTAACAAATCTTAGCACATAAAGATGCAAATTAAGTGAACAAGAATTAAGCTGCATAAATTGAGTAAAACTGAAAATTGCATTAACTGAATATTAAAGATTACATGAAATTAAAAATGACAATGTGATGAGTGCTAAAACACACATCATTTTATATCTAAAATTATGCTAAATCGGACTAATAACCATTAAATATGTCAAATTATATTGCAAATATGTTGGATATGTGTTATTATGTCTTGCAGGTACAAGGGTTTGAAAACAAAGCAAAAAACGGTGATTTTCGGATGAGTTTCGACGATATTTCCATGTTTTTCGAAGTTCAAAAGAAGTCATAAAGATTACCCGAGCACATCATTGGAAAGATCACGAAGTATCGATTCAAGTGGCTATTTGATTTGGAGCATCGAGGCAAAAGAAGAAAAATTGAAAGATTAAACGGAGCTCGAACGAAGATTATTTTAAAGATAATGGCTAAAATTGAATCAAGGAAAAGAGGGCTAAAAAGAATTAAATGCAAAGAATTAACACAAAAAGGCTCTTGGTCTAGTGGTTGGGGACATGTTTGCTAAGCGAGAGGTCAGGTTCAACTCCCACTAGTGGCATTTAGTTTTGCTATATATTATATATCAAGCCCATTGCCCATTAATACTTAAGTGGCCCAAGCGCGACAGCCGAGCCCAATCGAGGCCAGTGCAGAAATTCCAGTGACCCAGCGAGATGTAACCTTGATCCCCAAAGGAAATTACTATCAAATGAAAATGAAAAAAAAAAATAAAAATGCAAAGAGTAATATCTCGGTCCTTTTGGTTAACGTGATTCAATTCCTCTTT
Source organism: Chrysanthemum makinoi (assembly GCA_910596185.1). Classification (NCBI taxonomy): domain Eukaryota; kingdom Viridiplantae; phylum Streptophyta; class Magnoliopsida; order Asterales; family Asteraceae; genus Chrysanthemum; species Chrysanthemum makinoi. Next base: position 113,337,125 of record OU343219.1, read on the forward strand.
TGGTATGCGTGTGCATCACGTTCCAAAATAAAATTACTAAAGGCGCGTCGGGTTTTATGCTCAACCCACTTGCGCCCACCTTTGCTCCGACCAACAAAAGCTAGCCACGTGGCCATGTATGTCGAGAATACTATGTAAAGTTCGAAGGATCGAGAGGAATCAATTTGCTATAAAAGGAGCACCGAGATCAGGGGTTATTAGACACCAAGACATTAATTTCACACACTTCATTTTTATTTTTAGTTTTAGTAGCTTATTTTCTTTAGCTTATTGCTTAAGCTTTTAGCTTATTTTTAAGAACTTATTGTACCAAATATTTATTGCTTATTAATGATAATGATGTTTATGGAGTTTACTTAAGTGCTTATTTTCTTCATCTCTTTCTTTCTTTTCTTTTCTTTTTCTTATCTAAATAAGCCATAATAGCTTATTAGCTTTTTGTGGTTTATTAGATTAGCTTTAGTGATAAGCTCTCTTATAGCTTTTCACTTTTAGCCTTTACATATCTTTTTATCTTGAATAAGCTCTTCCTTATAGCTTATTTTTAGATATAAAAGACTAGCTTTTCGGGTAAGCTTTTCATATAGCTTATTCAATAAGCACTTTTATTTTTAGTTTCTTTTCAAAAACTCTTTTATTTACTTAGATTTATTTTCTTTTACAACTTCTTTTATAAAAAAAAATAAAAAAAAAAGTTTTAATCTTTTTATCTTATCTCTAGCTTATTTATTTAGATCTAGTCCTTAAATATACCCAACTCACGTTTAATCTTTGGATTTGAACCTCTTAGTTTTGGGTGGATATTTGATCTAATCTTTAAGCTTTTTCTTTACTTATTTTGTTGAAAGTTTAGTGCTTTTTAGATCAATAAGCTTTTCCATAGCTTATTTGATCCATAATATTGCTTATTCTCTAACCTTTGATAAAGTTGTGATCTTGCTTAGTTTCTCATCATTTTCATCCTAAGGCGAGGAGCTTAAGGGTTTTATAAGCTTTCTTATTAACTAAAGTTTAAAGCTTTTTAGTCTTAATAAGCTATTTAGTTAATAAAGTCACAAACTTTATTAAATATTTGGTCTTATTAAAGCTTTTAAAGAAGTAAACTTTAGGGTTTGACAAGTTTATAAAATCGGGTGGTTTTATTCGTCTCGTATTGTAGATCGGGTTCTATTTTCCTTACTTTCTCTTTTAGCTTGTGGAAAAATGATGTTTGTTGAGCTTATTATTATTATCTTTGTTGGTTTACCTATGACTATTAGTGAGTAGATTTTTATTATGCTTGTTAAGTGATTGGTGAATTGTGAAATTTAGTGTGGAATATTAGAGATTATTAATTGGTAGCCTTTGGTTTACTTGGTTTGATTTTTAGAAACTTTAGCGGGCAAAAGCCGTTAAGGATTTTAACTATTTAACCAAGTAGATTTTATCTAGATAAAAAGTGGGATTTTCAATATAAACCAACGTTGTGAGAAAAATCTACTTTCTAAACGGATAATTAAAGGTTGTTAATTAATAATTTTCGGATTAATCGATGATTTGATTAGTTGGTTATTTTAACGGGCAAAAGCCGTTGGGATAATTAATTATTTAAAATCTACTAATCTTTACCCCGAAAAATAATTGTTTTCAATATAAGCCAATGTTGTGAGGAAATAATTTGTTTCGACAGGTATTAATTACATTAGTGCTTTTAAAGAAAAATCCACACTTAATGAACTTTTCACCACACTTGACAAGCATAGCTTTTTATCATATATCGTTAGTCGTTATCTATTATTTGCTATTAGTTTAAATTTTATCTCGCTTAAAATAGTTGCTTTATTAATTAGTATAAAAAGTTTTAAAAATTAGTCTACAAAACCAAACAAAAAAACCAAAACGATAATCAAGCATCATTTTAAACGAACAAACAAATACATAAAATTCAATTCATCTCTCGCCTAGGAATACGACATCCGGAAGGTTGATTATTACTTGTCCTCAAGTAGTGATTGATTCTTAATCGGGAATAGAAATTTTAAAAGCGCCCATTTTGCAAAAATACGAATCGAGTTTTTGGCCATTGTCGGGAGAGGTGTTACGATTTTTTTGTTTTGTTTTAAGTTTGGTGCCTTGAAGAACCTTTTCTCCCAGAAAAGTTAATTTTTGCAAATTTTCAAAAAATCCAAAAAAATTAAAAATCTTAAAAATACAAAAATATTTTTTAATTAAACTTTTTCAAAAACACAAAATATTTTCCTTTTTCAAAAATATTTTCAAAAAAGCCAAAAATATTTTTCAATTCACTTTCTTTTTAGTGCATGAGCACTCGATCTTCTTCAAACGAATTAAATTCTCCTTTAACTAATCCGAAAGATTAATTGTAATAGAAATCGTTGTGATCCTTCACATTTATTTAATTTTGAAGAACTTAATATGGTTAATAATAATCAAAACATCAATCAGGAACCGCCTCCTGCGGGTCCATTTCATCAAAATGCGGGTCACGAACTCCGGCCGATGGAGGAGCTTCTCCAAGCACCTATCGAAGGTGTTGGAGATGCTATCGTCGTGCCCGCCATTCTAGCAAACCAATTTGAGATTAAAATCGGCTTGTTAAATCTAATAACAAGCATCTCATTCCATGGTTTTGAGAATGATGATCCACACTCACACATCAAAAGATTCACAAAAATCACACAAACTTTAAAGATTAATCAAGTTCCTCATAATATGATAAAATTGATTCTCTTCCCCTTTTCTCTTGAGGGAGCTGCCGGGACTTGGCTTGAAAAGGAACCTCCTGGCTCCATCACAACTTGGGAGGACTTAGTCTCCAAGTTCGTGAATCGTTTCTTTCCTCCCTCAAAAACAACAAATCTTTGAAATGCCATCACAAATTTTCATCAAAACTTCGGGGAGACATTTAGTGAGGCTTGGGATCGTTTCAAGGAGCTTCTAGCTAAATGTCCTCATCACGGATTTTCACCCCTTCATCAAATTGATACTTTCTACAATGGGTTGAATCAAAGTGATCAAGATTCACTCAATTCAGTGCGGGTGGAAATTTGTTGATGAGAAACACCCAAGAAGCATTAACAATCATAGAAAACAAAGCAAAGGTCCGTACTTCAAGGAACACACCCCAAGCTTCGAGTGCTAGTGGTAGTTCATCTCAAAATGACGCCCTAACTGCTCTTACCAAACAAATCGAAGCTATGGGAAAACAAATTGCTAATATGCAACAACCTTCTCATCCCGTTCATGCGGTGAATCAAAGCTGCGAGACTTGTGGTGGTCCACATCCATATTACAGTGTCAAGCGCCGGTGGCTACACTCAAGAGCGTATATGCTACTTGAGGACCTTTAATCAAGGAAACCGAAATCTCTTAAGCTATCGTTCTAACAATTACCTTGGACCACCGGTTTCAATCAACCGAACAATCAAAATCAAAATCAATTGAATCAAAACAATCAAAACAAGAATACCCAAAATCAATACCAAAATCGTCAAAATCAAGGTTATAATCAAAACAACCGTGGGCCGAATTTTAATCAAGGAAACAATTATAATCAAAACCAAGGATTTTATCAAAATCAAGGCCCGGTTTTAATCAAAATCAGTTTCAACCTCAAAATGCAAATCAAGCCCCAATTCAATCTTCCACGGATGAATTGTTGAGACAATTAATCTTGAAACAAGAAACTCAAATCCGAAATCAAGAAGCATTAAATCGAAATCACGAGGCTACAATGAAATTAATGCAAGAACAAATGGGTCAAATGGCTAAATTACTTTCCCATGGAAATCAAGGTGGGCTTCCTAGGAACACCATACCAAATCCAAGGGAAGAAATGAAAGCTATAACAACACGAAGTGGTATTACTTTGGCTGGACCCTCATCTCCTTCACCTCCTCCTCCTACTTCTTCTTCTATGGAGGTGGAGCGAGACCCGGAGACTACCATGGACCAGTGCGATTCATGTCCGAGAAGTACATACGAGTCCCACCTCCGGTTGTCCGACCACCTACTCCTTCTCCAAAATCGAATGAGATTCTGAGCGTAATCCTCATCAACCTCCAATTCCTTATCCATCGAGGTTGAACAAGGATAAGCTTCAAGACAAATCTGATATTCAAATCCACAAGTTCTTGCAAATGTTCAAGAAACTTCACATCAATATCGGTTTTGCGAAGCTTTAGCTCAAATGCCAAAATATGCTAAAATTTTAAAAGATCTCTTAACTAACAAAGAGAAACTTCTTGAATTGGTGAATACTCCTCTCAATGAGAATTGCTCAACGGTCCTCCTCAAAAGTTACAGAAACTTGGAGACCACTGGCGATTCCTCATTCCTTGCGATTTTAGTGAGATAGAGATGCATGGCCTAGCCGATCTAGGAGCCGGCATCAATCTAATGCCTCTTTCGTGTGGAAAAAGTTATCATTACGGATCTTACTCCCACTCGTATGCGATTGAGTTAGCTAACCGAAGCGGTTGCATACGGTCGGTATAGGCTGAGGATGTCTTCGTACAAGTAGGGAGGTTTACCTTCCGCCGACCGTTATTGTTGATTATGATGTCGATCCTCGCGTCCCCTCATCTTGGGGCGACCTTTCTTAAAAGCGGCTCGTGTTCTAATCGATGTAGAAGAAGAAGAGCTGACTATTAGAGTCGGGGATGAAAAAATGGTGTTAAGTATTGCTCAAACCGCGAAATATCCTCTTACGCAAGGAGAAGAATCCGTCAATCGAATCGATGCCATTGACACTTCTTGCGAGGAGCATTTTCATGAGGTGTTGAATGTACAAAAGTCCATTAACCCCATGAGTGGCGATCCCACTCCCTCTTCGATGCCAGCCGCTTCTCTCTCCCCATCTCTAACCCCCGGGGATAGTGATTTTCTCTTGGAGGAGGACCAGACGCGTTTCTTGCTCTCGATGACTCAATTTCTCCGAAATTGATAATGGTATTCTACGATTCGAGGGGGATATTCTTTTCTTGAACAATTATTGAATGATGATGTTACCAAAGATCCCTCCAAAAGAACTTAAAACGTTGGCCCGAAAAGACCAAAACTTCAATTGAAGAACCTCTGAGCTAGAACTCGAGGACTTACCTTCTCACCTCGAGTACGCGTTTTTAGATGGTACGTCTAAGTTACCCGTAATTATCGCTAAAGGCTTGGAGAGTGAAGAAAAGGACAAGCTCATCAAGGTTTTAAAGTCTCATAAGCGAGAAATCGCTTGGAAAATTTCGACATCGAGAGGCATTAATCCAAATTTTGCACTCATAAAATATTGATGGAAGATGACTTTAAACACCTTTCCAACATCAAAGAAGGGTAAATCCAAAAATTCATGAAGTCATTAAAGCAGAAGTTATCAAACTTCTAGATGACGGATTGATTTACCCTATCTCGGATAGTCCTTGGGTTAGTCCCGTTCACGTCGTACCCAAAGGGAGGTATGCGGTGATAAAGAATGATAATAATGAGTTGATTCCTACTAGGCTAGTTACGGGTTGGCGAGTTTGTATTGATTATAGGAAGTTGAATGAGGCCACCCGAAAAGACCATTTTCCTCTTCCTTTTATGGACCAGATGTTAGAACGATTAGCGGGAAATGAGTTCTATTGCTTTCTTGATGGATTTTCTGGATACTTTCAAATTCCCATTGATCCCCAAGACCAAGAAAAGACCACCTTCACCTGCCCTTATGGGACATTTGCTTATCGTTGAATGCCCTTCGGTCTTTGCAATGCCCCGGGTACTTTTCAAAGGTGTATGGTGGCGATCTTTCATGATATGATTGAGAAAACCATGGAAGTTTTCATGGATGATTTTTCGGTCGTTGGGGATTCATTCTCTTCTTGCCTCTCCCATTTAGACATGATGCTCAAAAGGTGCGAAGACACCAATCTTGTGCTAAATTGGGAGAAATGTCACTTTATGGTTAAAGAGGGTATCGTCCTCGGCCATAAGATTTCTAAGAATGGTATCGAGGTGGATCGTGCTAAGGTAGATGTTATTGCCAAATTACCACCTCCTACCACGGTCAAAGGAATTAGAAGTTTCTTGGGTCATGCCGGTTTTTATCGTAGATTCATAAAAGATTTTTCTAAAATAGCCCGGCCTATGACCCATCTACTAGAAAAAGATACTCCTTTTATGTTCTCTAAAGAATGTATGGAGTCATTTGAACATCTTAAGACGAAATTAACCGAAGATCCCATTCTTGTTGCCCCGTGGGACTTGCCTTTTGAGGTAATGAGTGATGCTAGTGACTTTGCTATCGGAGCGATCTTGGGGCAACGAAAGAACAAATATTTTCAACCTATACACTATGCAAGTAAGACTTTATCAAATGCTCAGATACATTACACCACTACGGAAAAAGAGTTATTAGCGGTGGTGTATGCGTTTGAGAAATTTCGTCCTTACCTTGTCTTGTCTAAGACAATAGTGTATACGGATCACTCGGCTTTAAAGTATCTATTTGCTAAACAAGACGCTAAGCCTAGATTGATCCGATGGGTTCTCCTCCTCAAAGAATTTAATATCGAGATTAGCGATAAAGGAAGCAGAGAACCTAGCGGCTGATCATTTAAGTAGACTCGAAAATCCTCATAAAGGGGATCTCGATATGGAAATGAACGATAATTTTCCACACGAGTCACTGAATATGATTTCTCTTAAAAATGAAAATGAACCCCGTGGTTTTGGATATTGCAAACTACTTAGTGGGTAATGTGCTTGTTAAAGGGTTGTCATCCCAACAAAAGAAAAAATTCTTCAAAGATATTAAAGCGTTATTTCGGATGACCCTATTTGTTTAGAATCTGTCTTGATCAAATTATTAGGCGGTGTGTGGATGGGAAAGAAGCTATGGATATTCTAGAAGCTTGTCACCATGGTCCCATCGGAGGACATCATGGCCGAACTACACAAGAAAGTCTTTGATTCTGCTTCTTTGGCCCACGATCTATCGTGATGCCCATGAAATGGTCAAAAATTGTGACTCATGTCAACGCCAAGGAAAAATATCACAAAGGGATGAAATGCCTCAAAATTCCATCCAAATTTGTGAAATCTTTGACGTTTGGGGCATAGACTTTATGGGGCCGTTTCCGTCTTCACGAGGGAACAAGTATATACTCGTGGCCGTCGATTATGTGTCAAAATGGGTGAAAGCCAAAGCTTTACCACGAATGGCCCTTGAGTTGTGGTAAAATTCTTGAAACAATTATTCTCCGATTTGGAACCCCTGGGCCATAATCGTGATCGAGGTACACATTTTGCAATGATCAATTTTCCAAAGTTATGGAAAAATATGGTGTAAAACATAAGCTTTCTACCTCGTATCACCCTCAAACAAGTGGTCAAGTGGAGGTGTCCAATCGTGGCTTAACAAGAATTCTTGAACGTCAGGTAGGTGAGCATCGAGCTAAATGGGGGACAAATTAGATGGCGCTTTATGGGCTTTCCGTACCGCTTTTAAGACCCCCATCGGGTGTACACCTTATAGGCTCGTATGCGGAAAAGCTTGTCATCTCCCATTGATTTCGAGCACAAAGCTCTACTGGGCTTTGAAATGGACAAATTTTGATCTCAAAGCTGCGGGTGATCACCGAAAGATTCAATTGAATGAATTAAATTAACTTCGTGATCAAGCCTACGAGAATTCTTTGATCTATAAGGAAAAGACAAAGAAGATACACGATGAAAAAATCAAAAACCGAGAATTCCTTGTCGGTGATCGTGTTCTTCTTTTTAATTCTAGATTGAAGATTTTCTTGGGCAAGTTGAAATCCCGCTGGTCCGGCCCGTTTACTATTACCGAAGTGTTTCCTTATGGGACCGTCGAGTTATCCCAACCTGATGGTCCAAACTTTAAGGTAGCGGGCATCGGATCAAGCACTACCATGGAGGGGACATTCCTACCTTGGATGTCCCAGATCTCCATCTTTCTCCCATGGACAACTAATGGGAGTCAAGCTCGTGACTCGTTAATAAACAAGCGCTTCTCGGGGGAGGCAACCCGCTATCTATCTATCTATCTATCTTTTTTTTTCTTCTAATAAGTGTGTTGGAGATTAGTGTGGGGTTTTGTTTCTTTCCATGTGTGTTTGCAGGTTCCCGTTTTGCTTGAAGAATCCCTATGATCGAGAAGACCTCCGTGCTTATTTTCAAACCCTCCATACTTTCGGTCTCCGATCATTTATATGTTATATCTTGGGATAACCCTTTGTCATAATTAAAATGATTTTTCACCTTTCACACTTAGAATTTTTAAAACATTCACCTTTTTCAATACTAAGTGTGGGGTTAACACCCGAAATTTTTAAACATTGAGGACAATGTTAAGTTTTAAGTGTGGGGTGGATTTCTATCGAAATATGACTTTTCCTTCTTTTGTATGGTCCCATGCAACCCGTTTTAACCTTAGTTTAAAAAAAAATTTTGAAGCTTTTGCTAGTCTTTTTGATTGAAAAGTTTGCTAGTCTCTTAGACAAGAAGCTATAAAAGCGAATTCTAGCTCACAAGGCCAAGATTTTGCAAGTTTTCCTGAGTGACTTTAAATATGCATAACTTGATTTCATTAGACGAAGCATTTGCTAAATTAATATACGTTTTGATACCTTGTTGACTTTCTTTGGTGAGGGTAGGAATAGAATTACGACTTGGCCAGCGTGTTGAGCCCTAGCTTGTTCCCTTAACCATAGATAATTTAATTATCGGCTAAGCATCCGCGGATCTCATTATTTGGGATTTTAAATTTGCGGAGATCGAGAAATGATATAGTTACTTATGAGTTTAGATGCTAAGCGTGGAGTAGTTGGTTCTCTTTAGAGCCCATCGAAGGTACTTATGGCTTTTTGTTCCCACAAGATTGTTTCACCCCATATCTGTGAATAAATAATTAGAGATGTTGAGTTTTTGGCGATAGTTAGTTCTTTATTCTTCTTTAGAGAATCCTTGCCCATGAGATTTGGGTACACATCAAGGTCTTGTCGGTGTTGCGGTGTAATAGACAAGATTCTGATAGTTTCTTGCTATTGTTTCTATTGTTATAAAAGCCGTAGGGTTTGGAGTTTGGCACAAAAATTAACATGAATTAAAGCCCAAATGTATTAAAGTTGAAAAATCCAAAGCCATAAAAGTTGTCATAGACTTCCATAAAGGTTGAGGAAAATCCAAAGTCATAATAAGACTTCTGATAAAGCGGTAATCCCGTTGAGTTAGTAGTTGAAAAGACCAAGGGCCTAAATTGCAAAAATGCAAATGTCTTTGAAATAAGTGTTAAGCCAAACTTTGAATCCGGAGATGTCTAAATAAAGCCTCGTCTGCGGACTCGTAGATGAGTTGTCTCGATTAAGCCATAAAAGGATATTCTCCCTAAATCGTGTGAAATTAGGGCCTTGATGTGGACCTCATTCTTGTATGCAATGATTTTAGAGGAAGATGGATAACTAATTATCGACTTAGCTTCATATCTTTATCGGAATAAAAATTATCGAAACGAGAAATTTGAAGAAATTCACTTCTCACCAAAAATAAAATAAATAGAGGAAAAATAGTAAAATGGGAGCAAAAGGTAATTACACAAGTAACTTCCATGGGTAGTGTTAGCATCTAGAATCATATTTAACAATGATTTCGATTTTACGCTTAGTTTGGGGACTTGTGAAAAATCAGGGACGATGTATTCTATCCGTATGGTCACTTCACGCTGTGTTGTGTTTCCTACTCCGTGATCCTAACGTGTCGTTTGAAAAATGTTGGAGTTATTGATCGACATGAAAGTTCAACAAACCGTCACACATAAAGGAAAGTGCTTAATGATATATCTATATATGAAATAAAATGGTTTAAAACGGGGCATTTTCAAAGCTAAAGATTTTTGTACCACTTGATGAACATTCTTGTTTGATGTGAGAGATTATTAGTTAAGGGGGTTTAAAAGATTTTCTTTCACTACGTGTGTAATTAACATTGCGTGTGGGACCAGCAATGGTTTTAGTGTGGGGTGTTTTGATGAGTGCTAAAACACACATCATTTTATATCTAAAATTATGCTAAATCGGACTAATAACCATTAAATATGTCAAATTATATTGCAAATATGTTGGATATGTGTTATTATGTCTTGCAGGTACAAGGGTTTGAAAACAAAGCAAAAAACGGTGATTTTCGGATGAGTTTCGACGATATTTCCATGTTTTTCGAAGTTCAAAAGAAGTCATAAAGATTACCCGAGCACATCATTGGAAAGATCACGAAGTATCGATTCAAGTGGCTATTTGATTTGGAGCGTCGAGGCAAAAGAAGAAAAATTGAAAGATTAAGCTTGAAGCGAACGAAGATTATTTTAAAGATAATGGCTAAAATTGGATCATGGAAAAGAGGGCTAAAAAGAATTAAATCTGAAAGAATTAACACAAAAAGCTCTTGCAGTGGTTGGAGACATGTTTGCTAAGCAAGAGGTCAAGGGTTCAACTCCCACTAGTGGCATTTAATTTTTGCTATATATTATATATCAAGCCCAGCTGCCCATTAATACTTGCGTGGCCCAACTGCACAGCGAGCCCAATCCAGGCCCAGCTGCGAAATTCCAGCAGCCCAGCAGCTTCAGTAGCCAACCTTGATCCAGCCCAAAGGAAATTACTATCAAATGAAAATGAAAAAAAAAAAAAAAATGCAAAGAGTAATATCTGGTCCTTTTGGTTAACGTGATTCAATTCCTCTTTTTGGCTGTGCGTGTGCATCACGTTCCAAAATAAAATTACTAAAGGCGCGTCAGTTTTATGCTCAACCCACTTGCTGCCCACCTTTGCTCCAACCAACAAAAGCTAGCCACGTGGCCATGTATGTCGAGAATACTATGTAAAGTTCGAAGGATCGAGAGGAATCAATTTGCTATAAAAGGAGCACCAGATCCGAGGGTTATTAGACACCAAGACATTAATTTCACACACTTCATTTTTATTTTTAGTTTTAGTAGCTTATTTTTAACTTAGGCTTTTTCTTTAGCTTTATTAAGTTGCTTAAATTTATTTTTAGAACTTATTGTCCAAATATTTATTGCTTATTAATGATAATGATGTTTATTGAGTTTACTTAAGTGCTTATTTTCTTCATCTCTTTCTTTCTTTTCTTTTCTTTTTTTATCTAAATAAGCCATAATAGCTTATTAGCTTTTGTGGTTTATTAGATTAGCTTTAGTGATAAGCTTCTCTTATAGCTTTTTCACTTTTAGCTTTACATATCTTTTTATCTTGAATAAGCTCTTCCTTATAGCTTATTTTTAGATATAAAAGACTAGCTTTTTTTTTGGGTAAGCTTTTCATATAGCTTATTCAATAAGCACTTTTTATTTTAGTTTCTTTTCAAAAACTCTTTTATTTACTTAGATTTATTTTCTTTTTCAACTTCTTTTATAAAAAAAAAAGTTTTAATCTTTTTATCTTATCTCTAGCTTATTTATTTAGATCTAGTCTTTAAATATACCCAACTCACGTTTAATCTTCGGATTTGAACCTCTTAGTTTTGGGTGGATATTTGATCTAATCTTTAAGCCTTTTTCTTTACTTATTTTGTTGAAAGTTTAGTGCTTTTTAGATCAATAAGCTTTTCCATAGCTTATTTGATCCATAATATTGCTTATTCTCTAACCTTTGATAAAGTTGTGATCTTGCTTAGGTTCTCATCATTTTCATCTAAAGGGAGAGCTTAAGGGTTTTATAAGCTTTCTTATTAACTAAAGTTTAAAGCTTTTTAGTCTTAATAAGCTATTTAGTTAATAAAGTCACAAACTTTATTAAATATTTGGTCTTATTAAAGCTTTTAAAGTAAACTTTAGGGTTTGATAAGTTTATAAAATCGGGTGGTTTTATTCGTTTCGTATTGTAGATCGGGTTCATTTTCTTACTTTCTCTTTTAGCTTGTGGAAAAATGATGTTTGTTGAGCTTATTATTATTATCTTTGTTGGTTTACCTATGACTATTAGTGAGTAGATTTTTATTATGCTTGTTAAGTGATTGGTGAATTGTGAAATTTAGTGTGGAATATTAGAGATTATTAATTGGTAGCCTTTGGTTTACTTGGTTTGATTTTTTTAGAAACTTTAACAAAAGCGTTAAGGATTTTAACTATTTAACCAAGTAGATTTTATCTAGATAAAAAGTGGGATTTTCAATATAAACCAACGTTGTGAGAAAAATCTACTTTCTAAACGGATAATTAAAGGTTGTTAATTAATAATTTTCGGATTAATCGATGATTTGATTAGTTGGTTATTTTAACGGGCAAAAGCCGTTGGGATAATTAATTATTTAAAATCTACTAATTTTACCCGAAAAATAATTGTTTTCAATATAAGCCAATGTTGTGAGGAAATAATTTGTTTTGACGGGTATTAATTACATTAGTGCTTTTAAAGAAAAATCCACACTTAATGAACTTTTCACCACACTTGACAAGCATAGCTTTTTATCATATATCGTTAGTCGTTATCTATTATTTGCTATTAGTTTAATTTTTATCTCGCTTAAAATAGTTGCTTTATTAATTAGTATAAAAAGTTTTAAAAATTAGTCTATAAAACCAAACAAAGAAAAACCAAAACGATAATCAAGCATCATTTTAAACGAACAAACAAATACATAAAATTCATTCATCTCCTTCTAGAATACGACATCCGGAAGGTTGATTATTACTTGTCCTCAAGTAGTGATTGATTCTTAATCGGGAATACAAATTTTAAAACTTCCCTTTGCTATAAAAATAACGAATCACAATGAAAATAAAGCTGAGCTAGAAAAGTGATTCTAGACTAAAAATAAAAACTAAGACTAAATTAAAACTAAAAAACTGACTACCACCCCCCTCCCTCAATGGCTACGAGCTATTTATCTCAGCTTCCAGTCTCTCCTTCTCTCCATTCTGGCCATTGGATTAGGTCCTTTTGATCTTAACCGTTGAGTCACGTTTTTGGGGCCAAAACTTGTTGCAATTGGGTCTGATAACTTGTGTGAGGGAGGAGCATTAAATGCAATTTGTCTGGTGTATTTGAAAGGTGGGAATAAGGGGCAGAGTTGGTGAAGGTGATGGAGTGTGGCAGTGAGTGTTGCAGGGGTTTGTCAGGGGAGGATGGGTTGAAGGGTTTTTTTTTATGTTTGTGTCTTTGGTGTTTTGTTTGGATGGGAAGAAGGGAAAAAGAAGGGTGGTGGGTTTTGTGGTATTGGGCTGGGCTTGGTTGTATTTTTTGGGTTTTATGTTTTGGTTTGGTAAAATTATATAAGCTAGGGACCAATCTTGTAGATTCTGAAAATTGGAGGACCAAAGTTGTAATTCAACCAAACTTGAGGGACCAAAACTGCATTTTCAAAATTTATTATAAGGACCATAAATGACAACTTTATTAACCAAGGGCCATAAATAATATTTTCCATTTTAAAAATCCAGGGGACTTGTTTTGCCATTTTTGAAAGTTGGGGGACTGAAACTGCCAATTATGCAAACTTTGTTCGTTTTTCATCTAATTTTAAACATTTTGCATCTGAAACATATTAAAAAAAAAATTTTGGGATATTTTCAATTATTTTTATGCATTTCTGAGTGTTTTTAAATATTTTGCAGTTCAGATTTGACCAAAAATGATGAGTATTTACACACTCATCAATAAGCTTTATTTTTAAGTTTTATATCTATACTTACTACATATTTGAAAAGTGTAATTTTGAAAGTCAAAGGTGAGAGAAATGCATTGTATAATTAATACTCTTATTAAACACCCCATTACTTAAAAGTACAATCATTTATTCACATTATACAACCAATTAAAAACATATCTACCAAATTAAAACAACCAATTAAAATATTCATTATTAAAAAGTACAATAAAAATTTCACAATGTACAATTTAAACAAGCTACAATTTAAACAAGCTACAACATAATTCAAAATAAAAATAATTAAACAAACTAATTAATGTTAGAGTTAATTGCATTTTTGGTCCAGTGGTATGGCCAAATTACAGATTTGGTCCCTAAAACTTTGAAAGTGCAATGATAGTCCCAATATTGAAGTTTGGATTACAATTTTGGTCCTGTATAAAGTGAAATGACTAAAATGCCCTTTGCAATCTTATTGAAGACAAGGGTAATTTGGTCATTTCACACTGTTAGGACCAAAATGCAATCCAAACTTCAAAATGGGGAATATCATTGCACTTTCAAAGTTTTAGGGACCAAATCTGCAAACTGGCCATACCAATGAGGACAAAAAATACAATTAACTCTTATTTTTACACAAAACACACTAAAATAAAAAGTACATGTTATTATACACATTATACAAATTAATAAAACAAACAAAGCTTCATACAAGCTAATAAGTTGATGGTATATATAGTTTTGAAAACCGGACCGGACCAAAGGGTTCAACCAAGAACCGTTGTGCCATGCAGGTTCGGCTAACTAATAAAAGCCATCCAAAACGAACGAGAGGCGACGTTTAAACCGATACAAACCGGGTGGAATTAGGTCTCCTCGAGATCTATTTATCCGGTTAATCGTCACAGGGAGATGCCGCCACGCCGAAGCGTCTTTGGTACCCTACTATACTATATTTAAAGAAAAAACATAAAAGTAAAAAGTGAAAAGTTGAAACTAAAAATAGAAATGTTGAAAACATATATTTCAAAAGGAAACTATTAATACACATCGAAAACCGGGTTGATCCGGGACGCTTCAAACCAGGCGGGTTGACCCGGTTTAATTTGACCCGTTTTCGACCCAACCCATCAGGTTGACTCAGTTTAAAATCGACCCGTTTTCGACCGGAACGGTTCAACTGGTTGAACCACCCGGGTCGAACCGGGTTTCAAAATATTATGTTTAATCCCCAAATCTTCAAACTTTTATTATTTTTCGTTTATAACCTTAAACATTTTTTTTATCACTAAATAATCTGTCACTATAAAATCTCGTTCTTTATCTTGGGGTACTTGTCTAGTCTATAATAACATAGTAAAGATTTGCTACAACAATCAACTTATGATTCTAAGTTATACTCGTAATAGTCTATGTTAAAACTATAATAGTTAGTGTTTCTAAGATAGTTTAGAACTCTAATTTATTGTATTACAAAAGTTTAACTAAAATTAGTTCTCACAACTTCAATTTGTCAATTAAACTTAGAGAGGTTGATGATAAATTTTTTTTGTTAGATTGTTGATAAAAAGTCATGATCCGACCGGGTTTATCAAGTCGGGTCAACGAAAAACCGACGATTCAATTCGGTTTTTAAACATGCAAAAACCCTATCACATTCGAACCAGTTTTCGAGCCGATTCCCGATTCAATCGGTCGGATCAACTCGGTTTTAAAATATTTGATTTGAACTAGACGGGTCAATCCACTTTTAAAACATTGAGGTAGAACCGGCCGGGTCAACTCAGTTTTAAAACATTGCTTTGATGTGTGCAAAATCAAGTGAGTTCATTATTGTATTACAATTTACAAGTCTACTAGAACAAATGCACTGAAATTCAAGCTTAGACGGCTTCTTGGAAGATGTGGATTGTTAATTATGATGGTATCTTGTTTTGTAATCAAACATGCTTTATCCTCACAGTTTTCTATTAACTTGTTTCTCAAGTTATGTTACATGCTTTACTGAAGAGTGTGAAATCCTTCATTCATGAAATATTTAATTACAAGTTGATAAAGGATTTAGTAGGACTTTGGCATGTCTATTTCTTGTATCTATAATCTAAATTTATGTTAGTCAATCTAAGACTTCTGACACCAGAATATATGTATGGTATGCAACAAGAGTTAGTGAAAAGATGATTATGTCTATATAAATAAGTTAGATAATGTCTTATTCATGAAGTTTATACATTTTTTTTTCATTGTATGAACTTATGGCTAGTCTTTATTTGCTATCTATTGTTTTGTAGTGAACTTCTTTGTTGGAGATTTTTCTTTTTCTTTGTACAATTGTTTACATTTATTAATCTCAAGTTATGAATAACCCACATTTCCTTGTCCTAGGAATATTATAATGGTAGTAGACCCCTTTTTTTGGTTTTTTGGGGTTGATGTTGAATAACACCCAAAAAGATCATTTTCTTGGATCATTCAACGATTGGGGATTTCTTGGATCACAACCCCCTTGAATAGGTGTGTAAAATTTATTAGACATTTTCAATATCAAACTTGTCCACCCCTAAAATAGGGATCAAAGTTTAAATTATTCAAATATTTGAATCACTTGACAAGCATGTTACTTTGTTTTTAACTTTTGAATTACACTAAAAAATAGTAGGAATATAAATTTTATGCCGTTTCATTTAAAATTTACATAGGAATTATAGATTGTTCACTTTTCTAAAGAAAACATTACATCTTTATCTTTACTACATAAAATAGAAAAATGGTCAAAGGTGAAAGTGAAAATTGAAAGTTGAAAGTTGAAAGTCAAATGTGAGAGAAATGTATAATGTAATTAATACTCTTATTAAAACACCCCATTACTTAAAGTACATTGATTTATTCATATTGTACAACCAACTAAAAGCATATCCACCAAATTAAATACAAACAATTAAAACACCCCATACAAAAAGTCAATAAAATTTTCACAATATACAATTTAAACAAACTTCAACAAAATCCAGAATATAAAATAATTAAACAAACTAATTAATTTTATTTTTAAAACACCCTAAAATGAAAAGTACGTGTTATTATATACATTATACAAATTAATAAAATACAAAAGTTTCATACAATTTATGAGTTGATGGTAGATATAGTTTTGAAAACGGACCGGACCGGACCAACGGGTTTTAACCGGGAACCGGTTTCGCCACCTGTTCGACTAGCCGATAAAAGTCATCCGAAATGAACGAGAGAGGATCGTTGAAACCGATATCTGGCCGGTAAATCATGCCTCATCGAGACCTGTTTCTCCAGGTTAACCGTCACAATTACTTTTACTATTTATAAAGGAAAACACAAAAAGTAAAATGTTGAAACTAAAAATAGAAATGTTGAAAACTTATATTTCAAAAGGAAACTATTAATACACATCAAAAACCGGGTTGACACGGGACGCTTCAAACCCGACGGGTTGAAACGGTTTAATTTCACCCGTGTTCAACCCAACCCGTCGGGTTGACCCGGTTTAAATCGACCCGTTTTTCGACCAAAATGGTTCAACCAGTTGAACCACCCGGTTTCAAAACATTATGTTTAATTCCCAAATCTTCAAACTTTTATTATTTTTCGTTTATAATCATAAACATTTTTATCACTAAACAATCTATCGCTATAAAATCCCTTTGCTATGCACGGGTACTCGTCTTTACTAAAAAGTGTAGATTGAGGGACACCTCAACCACGGTGTACCTTTTGGTACCCATCAACCCTACCCAACAAAGGTTTGATGCACGTGAATTACGATCGCGATACCCACACCATGTTGCAAGCCGGATTCGAACTTGCTTGCGCTGTTAAGCATGACATGGAAGGGCCGGATATTTGATATTCTTGATAGTTGGTGGCCATCTGCGCTAGGCAGATGGTTTCGTCTTTAACTATATATATATATAATTACCATTAAAAATTCAAACTAATAATAAATGAAAACTAATTCGGCATATTCAATATTGGAAAATCGATACAACCTTTTTATATTATCATACATACAAAGCATGTATCCATGTTTTTGAAACTTAAAAAGTAAGTAATGTTAAATTTCTAAAATTCCTTTAAAACTAAAATTTCTACATAGAAATTCAAAGAATTTGTCCTTAATGAAATAACTACCATAATAATTCACACCTAAAATTTCAAAGAAATGTATGACAAATTTTAAAAACTTTTACTAATGTAATTTTCCAAAAAAAAATATATATAATTTTTAATTTATTTAATCTTAACACTAATAATTTCTAAAAGTTTATCAATATATTTTATTTTATAAGGCACCATATTACAACTTATTTTTTTATTGTTATGTTACTTTATAGTGTGTGTATCATATGCGATCTCAGTTATTAAAGATTGAAATGTGTGCAATAGTATGATTTTTAAAAATATTGTTTTGACATTTATATATAGTTGAAATTGCAGAGATATTGTTGTGAAAAACTTGAATGTTTACAATCACAAAACATTGTATCGATTTATTATACTAGACTTAGTACCGCGCCTAGCGGCAGCGATTCCTAGCGGCGGATAATTAACAATATGCGATATTGTGGTAAGTGTTTCAGTAAATCGCGATAATTCAACTTAAGCAAAAATTCTTAACATGTATCAAAGAACATATAAAAATATTTATTGAAACTGAAAATAAAACATTACATCATTTATGAGATAACTAACAATGCACGTTACTCGTCGTGTAAAATTTCTTAGTACACGGAACATGAGGTGTTGAATCCTCTTTGACCGAACTCTTTGATTGGCTTCAATTTGTAGTTATCATCCATCAAGACATGGTATTTGACCCAATCAAAACAACTTCAAACCAAAGAAACTTAACAAAAATATATACACTGGTTGTATAATGTATTTTGACCAAATTATTTCAGAAAACTTTGTATTTCTTTGAAATTAATGCGCCGGAACAATCAACGATTAAAGCACCAATCAATCACCATCATTATAGCAATATTTGGAAACAGATTTGTATTTAACGTATTTAATGCGCAAGAACAAGAACAAAAAACTATATAATAGATCGAAACAATTTTTTGTGATTGTAAACATTCAAGCTATTCACAACAATATCTCTGCAATTTCAACTATATATAAATGTCAAAACAATATTTTTAAAAATCATATGGTGATTCCACACATTTCAATATTTAATAACTGAGATCGCATATGATACACACACTATAAAGTAACATAACAATAAAAAATAAGTTGTAATATGGTGCCCTATAAAATAAAATATATTGATAAACTTTTAGAAATGATTAGTGTTAAGATTAAATAAATTAAAAAAAAAATATTTTTTTTGGAAAATTACATTTGTAAAAGTTGTCAAACTTTGTCATACATTTCTTTGAAATTTTAGGTGTGAATTGTTATGGTAGCTATTCATTAAGGACAAATTCTTTGAATTTTTATGTAGAAATCTTAGTTTTAAAGGAAATTTAGAAATTTAACATTACTCACTTTTTATGTTTCAAAAACATGGATACATGTTTTGTATGTATAATAATAATAAATAAATAAAAAAACTTGTATTGACTTTCCAACATTGAATATGCCAAATCAGTTTTCATTTAATATTAGTTTGAATTTTTAATGGTAATTATATATACATATAGTTAAAGACGAGTACACGTGCATAGCAACGAGATTTTATAGCGACAGATCGTTTAGTGATAAAAATTGTTTATAGTTATAAACGAAAAATAATAAAAGTTTGAAGATTTGGGTATTAAACATAATGTTTTGAAACACGGGTCGACCGGGTGGTTCAACTGGTTGAACCGTTTTGGTCAAAAAATGGATCGATTTAAACCGGGTCAACCCGACGGGTTTGGTTGAACATGGGTGAAATTAAACCGGGTCAACCCGTCGGGTTTGAAGCGTCCCGTGTCAAACCGGTTTTCGATGTTTATTAATAGTTTCCTTTTGAAATATATGTTTTCAACATTTCTATTTTTAGTTTCAACATTTCACTTTTTGTGTTTTCCTTTATATATAGTATACGCTGGTACTGTGACGATTAACTGGAAAAACAGTCTCGATGAGGCTGATTTATCGGTTTGTATCGGTTTCAACGGGTCCTCTCTTGTTCATTTTCGGATGACTTTTATCGGTTAGTCGAACCAAGTGGCATAAAACCGATTCCGGTTGAACCCGTTGGTCCGGTCGGTCGGTTTTCAAAACTATATGTACCATCAACGTGTTACCTTGTATGAAACTTTGTGTGTTTTATTAATTTGTATAATAACACGTACTTTTCATTTTAGGGTGTTTTAAAAATAATATTAATTAGTGTGTGTAAGTATTTTATATTCTTGGTTTTGTTGAAGCTAGGGATGGCAACGGGGCGGGTTTGGGGTTGGGCGGTCATCCTCATCCCCAAACCCGATTACTAAAGTTCTCCCCAAACCCACCCCGATCCCCATCGCGGATTTAATCGGGGTGCCCCGTAGGGGCGCGATGCTCCCCCAAACCCGCCCCATATTAATCGAGGATCTTATTGGGGTGTATTTTTTTGGTGCAGTTCTTGACCAAAGTCGCATCATTCAAACAAGCAATATCTTGAAGAATTAAAAATTATTAATAATTTACAAACAAACCTTATTAAATTTTTAACGGTATTAATATACATAAATAATGATTAATTACATAAAAAAAAAAAAACTTAAAAATATGACACCAAACGAGTTTCTATAATCACAATTTTGCAATTTTACAAAGATAAAAAACTAATATATCGAGTAATTTTTACGTAAATGCTAATAAAATACTATGTAGGTATAGATATATTTGTATATGTGTATATATTATCCGGGTGGGGCGGGGCGGGGCGAGGCGAGGATTCTCCGCTCTCCACCCCAAACCCAATTAAAACCCTCGTTTAAGCCCCAAACCCGCCCCGTAACCCGATTAGCATGCCCTGCCCCGCCCCAATTTGTTCAGGTTTTGGGTTTCCCCATCGGGTTCGTGTTTTTTTGCCATCCCTAATTGAAGCTTGTTTAAATTGTATATTGTGAAAATTTTATTGTACTTTTTAATATGAGGTGTTTTAATTGTTTGTATTTAATTTGGTGGATATGCTTTTAGTTGGTTGTACAATATGAATAAATCAATGTACTTTTAAGTAATGAGGTGTTTTAATAAGAGTATTAATTAGATTATACATTTCTCTCACATTTGACTTTCAACTTTCAACTTTCAATTTTCACTTTCACCTTTGACCATTTTTCTATTTTATGTAGTAAATATAGTCACGTGGTTCATTTTTTTTGTTCTTGTTCTTGCGCATAAAATACGGTAAATACAAATCTGTTTCCAAATATTGCTATAATGATGGTGATTGATTGGTGCTTTAATCGTTGATTGTTCTGGTGCATTAATTTCAAAGATATACAAAGTTTTCTGAAATAATTTGGTCAAAATACATTATACAACCGGTGTATATATTTTTGTTAAGTTTCTTAGGTTTGAAGTTTTTTTGAATGGGTCAAATACCATGCCTTGATGGATGATAACTACAAAGTGAAGCCAATCAAAGAGTTCAGTCAAAGAGGATTCAACACCTCATATGCCGTGTACTAAGAAATTTTACACGACGAGTAACGTGCATTGTTAGTTATATCATAATTGATGTAATGTTTTATTTTCAGTTTCAATAAATATTTTTATATGTTCTTTGATACATGTTAAGAATTTTTACTTCAGTTGAATTATCGCATGTTACGAAACACTTGCCACAATATCGCATATTGTTAATTATCTGCCGCTAGAAACCGCTGCCGCTAGGTGCGGGTAATCGTCTAGTTTCTTTCAATTTCTATACTTATATTTTGTAGAGTATATCACATATACATTTTGCTTTAAGGGGAAGGTGTGTAGTACACCAATAACTTTCACGTGCACATTACTAAAAAACTACATTTTTCATGTGCACATTACTAAAAAAAATACATTTTAGTAACATAATGTATAACATTACATTACAGATTTAATAGTCTACAAATGTTGAAGAGAAGGGAGGTGATGAAATGAACTTGTCCCCCATACCATCCCATGAATGGATCCCACTCTTGATAATCATGAATCATTTGATACTAGTACATGATAACATGTGGGCTCCAACTCATTCACATAACAAGACACCCTTTCTTTCCAACATAATACAAACTTTGTTCATCATATTTTGATTTAACATCATTTGAAGACAAAAGATTATTTACATATCAAGGGATCAATCTCCACCCTTTATTTTTATTTGATCTAATGGATGAGATTAATCCCAACAATTTAAAAAACCCACTTTCATCATTTTTTTTCAAATATTAATATCTTTAAAACCGTTAATCGTTAAGCGAAAAAAAATATATCATTGCGCGAGCATTTAATCATCTTTCTATAGATAAGCACTTTGATATACTTTCGACAAAATTTTTATTTTCGTATTTTTCACGTTTTTTTTTAAAGTTTTTCGTTTTTTTACGTTACTGAAATTTCATTGCAAAATCATATATGATAAAAACTAATTTGAATATCACATGTGATATTAGTGTAATATCATATATGATATGTAATATCGCATGTGATATTAGTGAAATATCACATATGATATTACATATAATATCACATGTGATATTACATATCATATATGATTTAACACTAATATCACATGTGATATTCAATTTAGTGTTTTATCATATATGATTTTTTCATGTAAATTTCAGTAACATAAAAAAACGAAAAATAAAAAAACGTGAAAAAAACAAGTTTTTTTTCTTTTTTCGAAAGTATATCAAAGTGCCCGTCTATAGAAAGATAATTAAATGCTCGTCGCGATTGTGTAAATATTTTCACTTAACGATTAAAGGTTTAAGAGATATTTAAATTATAAAAAATAGGTGAAATAATAAAATGTTTTTAATCTTATCCATTGATTTTTTTTTTAGATGGATGGTGGAGATGAGTCTCTTGGTGTATGTAAGAAAAGTTTGGTATGTAAAATAACTCTCCTCTCATATTTTTGCTAAAGTATTTGTATTTTGATCAAGGCAAATAGACTTTTAATTAAGGTGATTAAACTTTTATACATGACTAGTGAATGGAAAATATCATTTGGCCCAAAGTATGATTGTTTTGATACTAAGCAAAAGTAAGGAGTTAATAGCTTGTTGCACCTAACTAGTGACAAATGCAGTAGTATAGGATAACAGATAAAGATGCAAATACAGGAATTGATTAATATGCAATAGCAACTTAAAGTTTCATGATCTAAATTTAAGGTCTTCTATCCTTTTGTATCAAGAAAACAAGATATGTTCTTATAATGAAACATCTCAAAATAGTAGTATAACTTGTTTACTAAAGTACCATTTGCTCCATAATTGCGCGCTCCAGATTCTAAAATTACTAATCGTTTAGTGACTTCTAATCAAAGTCCGTGATTAAACAGCATTCGCCATCTCCTCGAACAAAAAGTTTGTGAATTTTATCTCAATATTCTTAGATTTTCTTTAATGAAAAGGTTGAATAGACTGATAAAAGGTCAAATTCTACAAATGCCTAATATAAACTCACGACAGCACGACATCTATAAAGCTAGAAACTTTATGCATACTATATATTTCAAATGTTCTCGGATAAATGGATGTTACATGCCCAAGTCCTCATTTATCCATTTAAACACATGGACAATTGGACATGATGCAGTTTCCGCAAGAAATGTATATACTGTAGTAAGTATACAATCAAACATAATCGTCAACTATCAAAGTAAAGAATCAGTGGTAGATCATGTTAATCTCTTTATGAATCCAAACACTCATATGGGTTGGCATAGAAATATTCTTCTTCCTTTGGTCGATCAGAAATCATCACTCGTCTCATTGGACGTCCCATTCTATCTGCGTGGACTTCCTTGACTGTGTTTGAAAACTCATCCCAGTTTAATGACCCTTCATTGTATCGATCTATTAAGTCAACTAATATCTTTCTGTCAAATCGAATAGTCTTCTTGAATCCTAAGTACCTGGTACATGTTGATTACATTAGATGGTTTCAAGACAAGACTGGTGTGTGTGGTTTAGCTAGTGAAGAACATGCTAGCGGAATATTTACCTTCGATGACCCTCAACGACTCTAGCCATGTTTCCGTCATATGTTGGAACAAATATATCACTTTCTAAAGAAACATAGTAATCAAGTGCAGCCATTTGAGACGAATGGTTTTGAAAGAACCCGATCTCTGAAGGGTCCAGCAGCATCTCCTTTCGCACCTGTTTACAAAAACAGTTAGCCTATGGTAGCAACTAATAGGTTTTAAATAATCAGTTATGCAATTTTGTAACTGACCAAATTTGGGTACTCTGCAGCTAAACTAGTCATTCGCCTTTCACCACCATAGATTTCACCAGCAGCAATATAAATTTGAATGCTGCGATCAATTCTCAACGCGCGTAGAACAAGAGCAGTTTCTTCTGGTGTCATAGGACACAACCCTTCCTTTCTCTTAACATCAGAATCGATTTCTTTCTCTTTCCACCATGGATAAGCGTATCTACAATTTCAATTATGACCCATTTGAGTAACATGATAAAACAAATAGGGTATATAACAGTCGTATATTGTTTAATGAATCACCTCATTCTTGTCAATTCTTCTACTTCTTCACTGTTGCAGCCTTGTGTGCAGCCAGAAAACGCCAACATATCCATTTCATATCTAAGATGAAGTACTAGAAAGGGCCCATTTTTTTTAAGGATTCTCACAACTTTTCTACCTAATTCCTCAATCTGTGGAGTGAATCTCAACCCGCTGAAATTTACTCGACAACGCAGTTTTTGAATCTCTATAGGAAGCCCGTTATTTGCAAGCCGAGCATCGGTTCTATTTAAATGTACAACTTTATACTTACGGATAAGAGGAAGAATCTGTGGATAAATACTTGAAAAAATCAGGATCATTCATGTTAATCATTAACGTGTTGTGGTGAGATAGTCTATGAGCAATAAATTGTACCTGATTATGATAATATGACATGTCAGACCAGCTGATCGGTGCCAAAGAGTGAAATCTTCCAAGTTCTACTCTCCTTTTAATTCTTGGTGGAAGCTCTTTCAAAATACGAACCTCGTCCCTTAACGATCTAATGAAATGATCAACATCAAAGATGTCTTCAAAGTCACTGCAGATCATAAATTTCAAATCTTGTATCAGATTTTATAATCTCTTCTGCTAACTTAATTATAAAGATGATTAACTTACCTTGGATCAGCCCAAAATGATGATTTATCCAGTTCTGGAACTACAAGGGTGACGTTTAAGTATCTAGCAACTGCAACCATGTCACATATCTGCATACCAGAATGACTAACAGTTAACCACTTTTAATCAATTAATGTAACGTAGGTAGAATAGCAAGTACTCACTGCTCCTCGCATTTGATTAAGTCCTCCATTGCATGAAACAATTAGGTAACCATTGTTCTTGTAAGCCCCTGTAAAGAGCAGATTCAAATTCGATATCCATAAGACTCCCAATTTTTAACCAATTCGACCAAAAACATGAAACTAAACACAATTAACTAAGAACAGAAAAAATGTCAATATTATATCCCCTAATAGAATTCATAACCAATTCACAAAAATTTGCCTCAATTATCAGATACTGTTTTACTTCCTGCATACATTCATCTTAAAATCTGTAAAAACAATTTAGTTTTATCAAATCATAACTAAACTACAGAGTTTCGTCTCGTTCATCAGATTGTGCTACCGCGCAGACATCTATCTTAACATCTAAAGTAAAAATCAAGATTTTAGTAATTAGCAAACAATAAGAATTACAGTAATCTACATTCCAAAGACGCAATCATCCATCTCACAAACCAACGAAACTGAATTTTGCATCAACATATCATCAAGAACCAACCAAATGAAGAAAAAGAACTTACGTTTAGGCGGAAGAAAAACTTTAGACTCCAAAAAAGAACCATGAACATTAGCAGCCTCAGGCCGAGAAGTCGAAACACTAGAAGTGGAACTAGTATAACAAGAAGGCCATGTTTTCAACAATCTTGGACCCCAAACTTCACCAACAGTCAAGAATTGAACAACACAAATCCATAACAACAATGTTGTCATTCCCCTTGTCATCCACAATATCATTTTAGCATGTGACAATACCATCATTCCATTATTACCACCATTCTTTTCCATTTCATTCACTTTTTTTAACAACTCCTCTTCACCAACTATTCTACTACTAATACACATATCTTTTTTTTATAACTACTTCTAAAAACAACATTACAACTACTATTTTTATTTTTTAAAACATACCCTTTATTAAAAACATGATTTTCTAAGTGGGTTTTGGATTTGGTGATGTGGGTATTTTTTTATTTTTTTTTATAAAAAAAGAAAAGAAATTCAAGAAAATGTTGGTTCGATCAATGTAGGTGGTTTTAGGAGTAATTGAAGTGGTTACCGGAGACCCTTTTCTGATTAGATTCCGGCGAGTGTGTTGCCGGAGATGTGAGAGTGATTGTTTGTTTTGGTGGTGAATTGTTTGAGTTGTGATTGATGAGTTCGGGTTTTTTGTTTTTTATTTCTAGTTTATTTTCAGATGTTAAAATATTGGAGTACTTTAAATTGTTTTTTCTTTTTCTTTTTTTTGTTTTTTTTTGGCCTGTAATTACGGAGGTGATCATTGATTTTTTCTATTGTTACTTTTCTTAAACTTTGGAGAATTTATAGTTTTTTTAAGAAAAATTCACAAATTTAAGTATAGCATCATACAAGTAAGTGAAGTAACAACTACGACATTTTCGCTTTTGCTATTAACATGTCATGAACTTACAAATTCTTAGTTAACGAGATAGTTGTTTTAGGGTATGTGTGGAGACACGTAGCACTAGCAGTAAGCAATAGCACTAGCAGTAAGCGGTAGCAGTAAGCAGTAGCTGTTTGTTAATAAAACGTGTTTGGTAACGTAGTTGTAGCTGTAATTATAAAATGTAAAATTACGAAAAAGGGCATATACAAATCTTAGACAAAAAATATCAGCAAATAATAATGCAAGTATATAATTTTTAAAGCAAATTACAAAAGTGAACCGTATACATACTCATATTACTAAACTGAACACTTTTCTTATGGTTTACGAGAATGACCAAAATGTGTCCCTTTCCATTACCCCACATATGAGATGTCACAATCATAATGGAACCGGAAGTATTTGAGCTTGGGTTCTTCAAGTTCAGTAAATGAGTTCTTATAAGATGCATTCTCATCTAGCCACGCTCGGCTTTGATTATCATCTTTATCACGTCTTTCACTTTAAGAAGGATCTCCGGTACTCCTAGCTCACCATCTTCAAGCTTCTCACCATCTTCCTCGCTACCATCTTCAATCTTCCTCGCTACCATCTTCAAGCATTCCCAGCATCCCAGCGCCCAGCCGCGCCAGCCACACCACCACGCCCAGGGACACATCACGCCCAGGGCCTCCCACGCCAGAGCCTCCCCACGGTGCGCCCACCTCCCAGCCGCCCAGGAGCCACGCCCAGTACGCAGTCTTCCCACGCCCGGGCCTCCCCACGCCCAAGCCAAAGCGCCCGCAGAATGCCACGCCGACTCCCAGCCAGCGCCCGCCAGGGCCACGCCCAGGCCTCTCCACGCCCAGGCCACGCCCACGAGAATTGGTGTACACGTGTACGGTTTAAAACGATTACGATACCAATCTAACGTCTAATATTGAAAAGTTCATTTTAGAAAATTATACGGGCGTGGTTCATTTTAGAAAGTAATAGGCAAAAGTGTTCATTTAAAAAAATTTCTCTAATTTTTATTGGTTTCAAGATGTCTACACAGCTAAATAGCTAGTAATGCTCTTCCTTCCACTAAGATTTTAGCAAACATTTAAAAAACATGCATAGACGAAGGAAAAAAAGAAAAGGAATAGTGTCTGTTGTATATTTATGAATGGTATTTTCAAAGGCAACATTCGTAATATTAAAATCAAAATGCTTGAGCATATATGGAACGTTTCTCTAAGAAGCATTAAGATTGGAAGCAGTTGAGGTATTGACCGACGCTAGCAGCAGCGTTTCCAAACAAGCATTAAAACCGAAACATTTGCCGCTTGTCGCTTAACACTTTTAAACGCTTTCAAAAAGGTGTTGCCAAACATGACCTTACAGACACCGCTAACTTAAAAGTCTCTTTTAAGACATTCGAAAGCTGGTATTTGAACTTTTAGTGATTAGTAAATTTGAGTTTTGGTCTATGCAATGTTAACAATTGTTTTGTTGCGTCTATTTGGTAATTCATGATTTTGTTATTGCTTTAGACTTTTTAAAAATTACGACAGTGTGAAATCTTTCGTATTTTGAAGATAACATGTTTTAATAGGTTTTAAACATATGTAGGGGTGAGCAAACGACTCGAACGGACCGGACCGACCGATCAATACCGGACCGGACCGACCACATTCGGTCCGGTCCTCGGTTTAAGTTTTTGGGGGAATTTCATATATACCCAAGGAAACTTCAAAAATTACATATTTCCCCAAAACACAAGTTTTTAATGCATGATGTACAATGCTATTAAAGCATGCTTTAGGGAAATATGTAATTATCGAAGTTTAGTTGAGAATATATGTAAATGCCCCTAAGTTTTTTAGCTAATTCGGTCCTCGGTCCTTTCGATC
>OU343219.1:113365648-113394409 GCA_910596185.1 Chrysanthemum makinoi
CGGTCCGGTCCGGGACCGATACTCACCCCGAAACATGTGATAGAGCATTTTGGCACACTAGCTTATCAAAATATTATGATATGTTTGAAAAAATAAGCAACTTAAAATATAAGATTTATTTGATGACAGAACTTACTAAATATGTTTGAAAAATAATCTTTTATGTTTAAATGCTAATTCATGTAGCTTATAAAATAATATTTTTTTTAGCTCGTGCTCCATATTCATCTACAACTACATCTCAAGTTTAAACAACAGTTACTTGCAAACATACTTGAAAAAGAAAAAAAATGGGTACCAAAACAGCTAACTATTGCATAACACAGTTGCTTGCAGACATATATGGCATGCTAATACGTGTTTTCAATTTTCAATTACTTGTGTGTTTTAACATGGGGCATATGGCTTTTTTAAGCAAAGTTAAGGTTGTTGGGAAGCTTTACATAATTGTGTGCTTTGGTTTATATAGTTTGCATATTAAAATCATAATTTGGTAAACATCTTTAGACACCATCACAATAAAGTACTCCCTAGTCCCTTTCATCCTAAACTAATAGTTCACGTTATTTTTTGAAAAATGTCGATGTTTAATTGTTCACCATTAAAAATAAATAAAAAAGTTTGATTGAACTTACCATTACGCTTAATTAATTAATTAGTTTTGGTTAAGATTGTTATTTAATGAAAATAAATAAAAAGCAGTAATAATTTTATTTTTAAAACTATGTACCATAATATTTTTATTAAAGGACAATTATTTTAGACCAAAGGGGATATCACACTGAAAAATTTCATAGAAATCATATCTCTTTAATCCACACTTAATATTTTGCGGTGATTTCCGTAAAAGTGAGACATCGGTTGTCTGCATGAGTATGACTTTGTTTTCATTTTTCCAAATAGTTCTCTGCCAGGAAAATATCAACTAAATCATTCATGAACTCATTGGTAGTTTGAGTGGTCAAATATATGTTATACCAATTATTGAAATAAAAAATATAGTATTTTGGTGATCTTTTTAAGTTTTAACAAATATATACGACATAAGATTGTACAACATTAACAATTTTTAGTGAAAATGCATTTTGAGACCCCAGATATATAACAAGGTATTTATTTTGACGTCTTTATTTTGAAACTCTGTGCAGTAGCATATTTCGCACACCCTTATATACGAGTATGGGTAGTTTATCTATACACATTACACTGCAATTTGCGATGCTTTAACCGTTACATCATTGTTTGGATGTTGTTTGGATGTAGTAGTTGTTATCAACACATAGTTAGCTAACAACTAGTTTATTTTTGTTATCATAACATTTTTAAGATTAAACTATGTGTTTGAAATATGTTTAGTTGCTCTTCCACTTTTATCGTCGCATCATACATAAAAAGCAACCCAATCACAATTCACAAGTCACTCAATGATAAACGCGCGGTTCAAATTTTGAAACCCTGTACGACGATAAACTTGCATCATTCTGATAGCGTAGTCATGTTTTTACAATGCAAGACAAAACAAGGGATCTAATGTGGTCCATTGCGACTTTGTGAGGTATCTATTGATGGTAACAAAACGGATTTCTCCGTCCCAACTTGTCTTGCAGCAAGTAAATATTTGCTGTCATTGATCTATACATACAAATTTTACCACTAAGTAAAAACATTTACGCATAGCACAAAAGCCTTAGATTTACCATTTTACATCTTTGAAAAAGGTTAATGAAATTTGTCTTGGTTTACTCTTTTTTTCATAGTAATATTTTGACTATGTGACTTGTGAAAAAAATCACAAGTTACATTTGATTGGTCGTATAAGTCATAACTAGCTGGCATACCTAATAAGCACAAGATTATAAGAATTCGGAAGTTAAAAAATTTCCAATGTCCCGTGATTGTTTTTGTCACAGCTACAAATATATCCATAAGTCAATTACAAAATTGCCCTTGGCTATATGCATGTCTCGTTATGATCAACCAACAAAATAATATGGAAAATAGTATGCTATTAACTTTTTTATAACCATAATGTCAACAAGAACCTATAAACAGCTTAGTGACTTACCATAGCAATCAATCTGAAAGAGAGAAACAAAAATGAAAAGAATGTCGACTTACATTACTGCGTCTGTTGAAACTCTTTGGTGAGTGCAAGCGACCGTGTTAAAAAAGTTTTTGGTCCTTTTCATTTGGTAACAAAGTTAGGTTTTTAACAATTTTCGGGTTTCCTTATAAGGTGTTTATACGTGCAGTAAAACCTTCTATTAGGCCTTACTTAACCTTATGTGTTTGAATAAATTGACTTAATTTTCAACTATTTTGATCATTTGTGAACAAAATATACAGCTAAAACACCTAAATGACTGTGACAAATTCTCGTATAAAAAACTGCACTAGTTTCTTACAGATAAGTTATTTATTTATTTTGTTATTGTCTATAAGTTAGGTCTACAGTTTCACGAACCACACATCCAAAACAATGTAACTTGGTAGACACAACATAAGACAAATAATTGATGTTTAACTGTGATTAATTATATTATATATTGCTCAAATCATTATTCAAAAGAATGTGTTACATTCTAAAACAGTCTGGATAAAGAAACAATAACATTTCTATAGCATTTCTATCTCTCGCATAAAAAGTAATGTAGCAAGTAACTAGCATGTCATAATAACAACATTTCTATACTTGGCATTTTTTGCAACGACAACAAACTATTTTACAATATACATTAAACTCACATGCTCGAAACAACGAAATGAACTTAAACCTACAGCTATTTAGTTCAAAAGATTGCCACGCAAACATAAAATACTACTATTAATTACAGTAAAACACAAGCTTTTTGGTACTGTGTAGTTTTTCTTTAGATATATAAATATAAGGGGATTTCTTGAGAGTTACTACTGGTGGTGGCACCGGCAATGACAGAAGACTTGATGATAGTGCATTGATTGGGCACAGAAATTACAGTTGTCACACCCCACCACTTCTACTATTTTTCATCATTTATCGTTTTATCCGAACTCACATGTTATACTTATAGTTTTTTCTCCCAAAAATAAAAACACAATAATAGGTGTTAGTTTAATAGAATCATGGGATCCCTAGAAAGATTACCTATAAATTAATCAAGTTTTGAGAATGTTTAATCTATCATCAAGGTAAACTTTGTAACTTTATAGACCACAACCATATAAGTTACTAAAGACAATTGGTTTTCTTCAGTCTCAAATAAGTTATGTTAAGTTACTACATATCTACAATGTGAGAGGTCATTCGAGCTTGTCTAACTGTTCGCTCGGATCGAACATCGCTAGTGTTTTGATTTTCTAAGTCGTGCTCTTACTTGGCTCAAGTGAGAACTGAACTTGGATACGTTAAATGGCTCTATCTCAAAAACCAACTAAACTACACGTAAAGTTGAATTATGTTTATTTAACCGTCTAAAACCAGGTTATGCTGTTTAAACATGGTAATTAGTAATTACTACGGAGTATTATCTTGTCTAAAGCACTAGCATTGCTGGTATCTTACATAAAACATGCCATTATGAATTACTGTAAATATTGAAGGTAATATATTATCTTTTTTATTTAACATTTTGTTGAGAGAGGAGTAGTTGAGTTGTCGAGTACATTTTTTAAATGCCTATACTAAATGTGCCTTAAATATCATATTCATAACGATTTTATCATCATATTCAGAATTATTGTACTTGTTATAAATTTATATCTTTAGTACGTATGCATATTTTTGCACACCCTTATGTTTGTAGTACATGTCGACACTTGACATATGAATAGTATGACAGAGAAGTAATGGAAACGACAACGGTACATAATTGGTGATACCTGGTTTTGCGGACGTATAGCGATGATGACACTTGGTACAAGACGATGGATGTCATGGGTCATGTCACGAATGATGCTTGGCCATGTTGTGATGTACGTCGAGGCAGGATACATATAAAAACAATCACAATTTCCTCATAAAAATTACCAAATAGTTTATTGTCGTGAATTTTGTCTACAACAGTCTACTAAAAGGAACACGATAGACGTTTCAGTACATCTTGGTAGTGAGAAAGGACTACGAATATAAGGACGAGTTGGACGTGTTATACACATGGTGTTGCAACTTGCATTGGCGATCATTAGTTTCTTAAGTGATTCAAATATTATGGTTATTTCTTCTCAATTGTTTGACGATTTAGGAACAAAGGGGACATACAATTCTCTCAATAAATTAATGGCAGTCTGTTAAAAAGCCATATCATGAAGAAGAAAAACATGTTCCAAACTATCTAGCGACACATTTAACGTGTCAATTTAAGTTCAATGATCACCATCTCATGTAGTAAATACGAATATCAAGATCTGTACACATCATTCCTCAAAAGCAAGGTAAGCTCTAAAGAAACAAAACGTCCCAACTAAAGCTAAATGGAAGAAGAAGCAAATATTAGCGACAAGAGCAACAATAAGAACAAAATTATCAGTCAATTAACATTCTCTTGTGCCTCAAAAAACTTATTTGAGCCAAGTAAAAAAACAGTCTCTACAACTAAAATGGGCTTCTAACGGGCTTTTTAGGAGTTTTATACAAGTTGCAACTAAAACATTAAAGCCCAGCCCATGTACAACGTCTATCTAATTCTTTATTTTAGACTTGAGTTTTTGATTAAACGAGTGGGAAACGCACGCCGCGTTGCGGCGGAGTTTTTTTTAGTATCCTTTAGCGTGATATATTAAGTTTCGACGTTATTACTGTTTTTTCGCTTTAATTTGCGTTGATGGGTCAAGTATTTTCATATTTGTTTTAAGTAGTGTATTTATTTTTTACTTAAAGTAATATGTGACATAAATAAAAATGATTGATGTCATTCACAACAAAAGACTACAAATTTGTTACCGATCATCATCGGAACCCTAATTCAATTCATGCTTAATTTATGTCCACTGTTCTTTTGAACCCAAGATTAGTTTTCTTTTTATATTTGTATATAAAAAAGTATATTTTCTACATAAATATTTCGAAAGTCAAAAGTGGAAAATAATTATGGGATGAAGACATTATAAAATATGATGTTAGAAATTTATTTTATATTTGCCAAAAAAGGTATAGCTTTATAAAAAAATATATGTTGACTTCATATTTTGTTTTATGTTTGTAAAGGTGTTTACTTACGTTTGGTACCCTTTTTTTGTTCCATAAAGTTCTCGTTATAAATACTTCTTCATATGAGAAGGTGGCCATTTTTTTGCATTCGCATTTACTATACTTTACCACCTAACAATGGCATCCATGCCTAACATCAAAAAAATCAAGTTAGCAAGCGGTTCTGACAATCTTGCAACGGCGTTCAAGTTCCCTTTCAATAGTGAGATCAGTGAGGATCGCAATTTGGTCATACGTATGGTGGCAGAGCAAGATCGATTCGCGTAGCAAAATTGAAAATCGTGAGCAAACTATTGTGGAGACTCATTGGTTCAGACCCTTTAACGAGAAGGCGATGGACGGTCTAAGGGGCTTTCGAATGCAGCATGTGGATCGCCAAATGCTGGTTGCACTTGAAGCTCTTATTGAAGCCATTCGTGATGGGATTGTTAAGAAAAGAGGCGGTAGGTTTTATGGAGGTTGATGAGGATCTTCCGGCGGTTAGTCCGGTGAAGCCTGGCTTTTGTTGATGTTTTTTGGCCAGTAGTTTGTGTTGATAGCAGGTTCTAACCGTTGTTCAGGTAGTTTGGTGTTTTAATGTTTTTATGTACTTATCTAACCCCAACGGGTGCATGTAATCTGAGGCAGATTACGATTTTGTTTTGTTTATGGTAGTCACCCTATTGCAATGACAACGCTACAATTAGTATTATCTTTATGATGAATGGTTAATGATGGTTGCTATTTTATCTTATTTCTTATTGTCGTTGGATAGTAGCGATAATGTTTGTTGCAATGTTGTTTGTGTTTGGCTTGAATCATGGGTTGAAGAAGGCAAGGAGGGTTAATTGGTTATCGGGGAATGCGGGTTTAGGGTTTTATATGTGTGCATGCTTAGGTTTGAGAGGTTTTTTTTTATGTTTTTCTAGATGTCTTGATACCCAATGCAGTTCCTCTAGTTTTGCATCAAGCTGCCAGTATGTTAGTTGCATGAGCATAAGTCGTTGTTTAGAGTCTTTTGTGGGAGTTGTAGTGTTTCGTGAAAAATAGCGTCGGTATCTTGATTGTTGTGATCAGGCATTCTTGAGATAGTCGGCGTATTGGAGTTGCGGATTTTTTTTGCCGCTATGTTGCAAATGTTGTGCAAAAACCGTGTGCAACTGTAGTGCACAGACCGTCATTTACTTAAGAGTGGTTTACATTACCATTGCTCCCATAGAGCAATTTTTTAAGTTAATTATCCCTACAGGTAATTTATCAGAATTTGTTATAGCAGCATTGTGTCAGCTATACTATAACCATATTACAAAAGCCGGTGATTAAGTGTTTATAGTTATTAAACCTCTGTTTTGGCACCAGGGTCAGCTTTAGGTTTCTTTGTTACTGGCATTTCTTGGTCCTTTCCGAGGCTTGGAATAATGTTTTACGGCCGATGAAGCTTGAGCTGTTTAGGAGCAGCTTCCTTTTCATCAGTTTCAGTAGAACCTGGAAGTGGGGTTAGGGTGTTGCTCAATACCTCTCGATGCAGTTGTTTTGCTTATTAGAGTTTCCATCCGTGTTGAAGGTTCCACGATTAATCGTTTGTGGTAGTGCGGGTGTGGGTGCATCAGCGACGCTGTCAAGTATCAACCTTGGATTCCCTTTTTTGCTGCAATAGCCAAACCGCACTTCAAACTTATGTTTTGTGTTCTGAAGGTCTTTGATAATTGGTGGAATTTTGTATGCATCGGGCTCTGAAACATAGCTGAGAACCTCTGAGCAAACAGGAAGAAAAGCATGTGCCTCGTACCATGTCGAGAGATGCTTCTCGGTTACATCGGCAATGATGGAGTTGAAACAATAGTCGCAATTGTTGTGTGTTAAGTTTGCAATGAGTTACCACTTGTAGCGCTCAATTTCCGTTCGATATGGGTTCGCAATTCATACCTGTAGTTAGCTACGACCGGCACCCTGGTTGTTGGCAATGCCAATGAGGCCTACCTGGCTCGATGTTCTTGTTGCTGCCGGCTGCACTGTTCGTATACCATGCTGCACCTTCCTTAATTCGACTACGACCGCTTCAGTCCACGAACTTTTGGGTTTCTTTGTTAAATGCGGGAGTTAGTGATATATAGTGAGTAATTGTATTGCAGAATTTTGCAGTGCCTTACAGTAAGCGTTTCAGGGCTTATGTCCAGAATTGTTGCAATCCACACTGTCTGCTCGAGTGAGTCCTCCTGTGATTGCTGTTGCTTCACTAGTGGAAACATCAGCGGTGTTCCAGTTGTCAGTAGATCAGCATACCTGCAGCCATGATTTGTGTCAAATAGTGGTCTTGCATATGCATAGATGACCTCATAAGTTGTTGGATATTAGGCGAGACTTACACTCCACAAATTTCATGTGCCTCGGGTATTTTAGGATTAAAGTAATAGCTCGTTGCAGGGGTAGCAGATAATTGTATGTTACCAGCAAAGCTTTTAACCAAACATGAGCTAACAACAAGCACAATAGGTTCTTCAACCCGCATACCAATTTCCGTTTCAAATCTTTTTGCTGTTTCATTCCATAGACTCAGAGTAATGCTATTTCCGCTGCCATGTAAACTAAGTCAGTAGAACTCTATACCAGTCAATGCTGATTATGAGTAGTTTTTATGTGTTAGTGCATACTTTAGATTTTGGATTTCAACATTTTTTCTGACTATTCGATTGGTAGTCAAGCTTCCAAATGTTTTCATGCTTCCAACGCCTCTGACAATTCCTATGTAGTCTGCAAGCGCATTTAAATATTTCATCAACATTCCTGCTATCATTAGTGATTATCTAAATGGATTACCTGTTAGAACCACATCACGAACATCAGCTCTAGCTACAAGTTCATTGTATGCAACAAAATTGAAATGATGGGTTGGGAAACCGTGATCTTCTATGGGCAAAATGTCGTTATACTTTCCAAGTAACAGTGTTGTGTTGTTGGGAAGGGTGCGTTGCCAAATATTGGTGTTCTTGCAGGTAAACCTGCGGATTCTGTAACATGAACCTACTTGCAAAACAGTTTCAAACTGTTTTATGTCCCGGATGTCTACATTTGCCTGAATAGCGTTTCCCTGTGGTAATCATATGTTAAGAAATATTATTAATGATGCTGTTTGTGTTCGGTTTTCCGAGTGTGGTTAGTATGCTTACCCGTCTGTCTAGCAACATGAAGCATAGACCCGTCGGATTAGGATCAGGCATATTCCTTGATGCCCACTTTCGGTAGACTTTAACTTGCAATTCTTTTTGCAAATCCTCGGGTTTGATATTCGTGATGTCAATGATATCAGCTTCTACTATTATCAGTTTCCCTTTGTCTTTCAAGTCTACAGTACTGATGGTATCGGTTGTAGCACTTTCATCTCTGCTTGCTTGAATCAACTCCCCTTCCCCTTTGTCAGCCATTATTCTGCAATTGTTTGGAATACCGGTTAGTGACACTGGGACAACACTAGATAATATTTTGAGCAAGATGCATATGTTTCTACGCACGCCTGACATATCTATGCAATTCATGATGCAACGCGTATTAATGAAAATTACGCTAGTGCATTGCTAGTATCAGACATTATGTAGCAACCGACAAAAACATTTGCATTCTAGGAACAATACCTGTGCTTTAAAAAAATTCACATAACGATATGAAATACTAATCAAACCTGTTGCAGTTTAATTTTATTCAAAAAATCTTTGTATACAATATTTTTTGTAGTGTTTGGTGGCCGGTCTGCCTGCGGTTCAATAACAACTTTCAAACCCTTTGATGAGGTGGCCCTTGACAGGGTAACATATAGTTAGCCATGTTCGAATATAGGCTCGGTGATGCAGGTTTTACTGACTAGGTTTTAATATTTATAGTTACTCGTTATACTTATGGTCTACCCTAATGCACTAACGGGCAGTGTACCCGGTCGTGTGTAGTGTAGTAATCGGTAAAGCCGAGGTCGTCCCAAGAGCTATGTGTGTTGGATTATTACTAAGTCTAGGTGTCACAGATTAATAAAGGTTTCGATAGGGAATTAATTAATTAAACTACTAAAGCAGAATAAGGCAAATAAAAGCAAATAATGGATAAAGGGAAATCAATAAAGGAGAGTGGTGCTAATCTAGTTAATCCTCCTAGCTAGTAATGTCTACGTCTACTTACTTCCAATTACTTTAGGTGGGGTCAAAGTCGAGAGGACAACATTTGGTCAATTCGCCCTAACCTATCAGCAAAGATGCCACCACAGGAAAAGTCAGGTGTCCCCTCATAAGTAATGTTGTTCCTGGTCCCCTAAGCCAAGTCATTAAGTACCGCTACATGCTAGATTTATAATAGTGAGTGCCCGACCGTTAGGAACTTAGACACTCACCCCCTAATTCTTAAGTTCATCCAAACGATAGGTGATCAGTTGGTCAAATCGCACAAGTAGAAAGGGTCTTCGGTTGGTCATATCTTACCCTTCCCGTCTCAATCCACTCACCTAGGGTTAGTTGGTCATATCTCCTAGGAAATTGGCCTCTACTGCCATTCAAAACTACCGAACCAAGGGTGGCTACCAATAAACTATGCATGCATACACTTAGAAATAATTGTACGGAAGTAAAGTAAACGCAAACAAAACAATTAAGGAATCATAACTAGGCCAGCACCAAGAGGTGTTTAGCCGCTCATATTAATCATACAAACCAATTCAATATTCAAAGGTATGAAATACATGAATTGAAAGTAAAGAAAATATAAAATGCTAATGCTTATCGTAGGGGAGTGATTTCTCCCTTGGAGACAGCTCCGTATGCTCCTCTAGACATGCCTTGAGCTTTTTCCCACGTTCTCTGGTTGTTGTGTGTGGAACGGGATGATTAAAAATGCTAGAATTCGTGGGGTATTTATAGGCCAGATCTGGGTTACAGAGTAACTAATATAAGAGTTACGTCATAACCTTCTATTTCATCGTATTTTGCACTAGATCTGCTGGTTACGGCGTAACCTAATAAGTGGTTACGCCGTAGTCTTCAATAAACTTGGTTACGCCGTAGTTGAGGTAATAGTTACGGCATAAGTATCAGCGGCGTGGAACCTCATTTGACCTAATATAGTTACGTCGTAGCCTTTGGGAAGAGTTACGCCGTAACCTTCTGATAAGTTGGTTTTCTGAGTCACGCATTAGTTACGGCGTAATGTGAGAGATGAGTTACGCCATAACTTCTTCAAAGTAGCATACTGTGATAAATCTTTAGATATTTCTCCAGTTCTGTGTCTCTTTAGCTCCAATGCTCGTAATTTACCTGAAAGTGGAAAACAATGGAAAACAAGCGTAAATCCATGTAAATGATATAAATTACAAGCATTATCGGGGGAAATTGACACTTAATATTCTGGACTATTTGATGTTATCAAATATCCCCCTACTTGAACTCTACTTGCCCTCAAGTAGACCTTATTAGAAAGATTCCTAAAAAGATATCTCTCATAACCTGGAAAATATAAGTTTACAAATCCCTTATGCTAGAATAAAACAAAGCAGAACACCTCACGAAAGGGGAACAAAACACTCAAATCTCTCAACTATTCTAAGTGTCAATTTCGGGGTGATCACTCAATCGCATAGTCATAGCATGTATTCTATAATAAGCTTGGCGGTTACACAAATCTCCACCACTAGAGTTAAGGTCTAAACAATTCTCGAAGGTAATATGGGTAGACACGACAAAGGTTAAGGGGTGACTCGTCATTACTAACATGTCACGGCGAAGTGGAAAAAATCAATGATACATGACCAAATCCATGGCCAAGACACCAAAGATTGCTCGCTGCATCACCTAGACATGCTTCATGACTAAAGGGTAGGATAAGACATGGGATATGAATGGTGTAAAATAAAAAAAACAAGCAGGTAGTCTAAATCTATAACCAAGTCATCACCACTTACCGTCCGCCCAAAGTTCAAGCTTTGAAGTCAAGAAACCGGATCATGAAATATAAGGTAGATGTGTCATTAGAGGACGCCGTGATGACGTCGTGATGGGCACACTACCTTTTCTCCAATCGTTGGCATAATTACCAACTTCAATCTTCAAATGTGACCGAGGTGGCCTCCTCGATACTAAATCTATAAGGCTCATAATATAGTGCTTATAACATCGCACTTTACAACAACTAAATCATAACAATTTGTTTTCTTCAACATAACAATAAATACTAAACATAATATCCCCCCACTTGAGATGAACAATGGGAATTCGGGGGTCTTCAATGATCTTCAGGAATGTTGTCGATGAAAGCGTGATTTCCGAACCTTTCCACTCGAACCTTGAACTTAGGCAAATGATAACTTCCCAATCATAAATAAAGACTACAGGGTAGGCTAAGGTGTATAGGTTTATCAAAATAATATATCGGGTTAACAAAATGAAAGGAATGGCTCAGATGGGTGTATCTAGGGGTATCTTGCACTAAAGGTGAGTGCAACAAAAGGGTTTCACATGGGGGTCGAGAAGTCAAGGTGACTAATCGATAGACACACAATGGTAGGCTGTTTGGGGTGATAATCCTATAATATTGCCTTCTAAAACTGAAAAGTCCAAATACATCGAGCTAACTCAACATACCTCGTCTATGGTCTCAAAATGATGCAAAGGCCAAGTTCTAAAGTTTACAAGCTACCGGCACACTCATAATTTAGTGGATTTGGGGTAAAAATATTGAAAACGGATAAGGCTAATCTCACCATAATATACCAAGGGTTGTATGTGCTCGACTAAGGTTTAATCTAGTTAGGTTAAGAAAAACATGTCAAAATTTTAAAAATGGCATAATTTTTCAAAATAAACAAGAAAAACGAGGGCAAAATAATGTTCAAGAGATAATTCTACTCCCGTCCCCCCACTAGAATTGTACAAAGTCCCTTTTGTACTAAGCATTAAATAAAGGTGAAGAGAAAAGTAGAATTAGAGCGAGAACTTCCCTGAAATTTGCTCCATAAAGAAAGAAGGCCCACGAAAAAGAGACGTGCCTTCGTATAAGCATCATGAACAAACTTCAATCCCTGAAATCACAATACCGACAAGCATAATTCTAAAAAGAAAAAATGAAAAATGAAAAACAAACCTAACTTACTTTCGTAGGAATCACGGTTGCATTTAGCATATGCAACAAGCCTTTTAAACCACTTGGTGTCCCAAGTGGACGAGTGAAGTTTCGTGAGGGTTTACAGGGAACACACCCACAAAGTTCATTTAAAATACTAATACAAGGTTATTGCGTTTTAAAATGAAAAAATTAAAGCAGAGGAAGGTTTCGTCGTAACTCTTATAAGGGAGTTACGCCGTAACTGGCAAAACCTGAAATAAGCTGCAAAGCGAGTGGTTGCGGCGTAACCACAGAGATGGTATTACGCCGTAATGATTAATGCGTTAAGAATTCTGCTGCTAAAAGGTTGGTTACAGCGTAATCACATAAATGAGTTACGCCGTAACTCTGGTCAGATCAGCAAACTGTAGCAGCAATTACTTCCTCGTTTTCTGCAAAAATGGTTAGAAAACACAAAACCCTACAGAAATGGAAATAAAACAAAAGAAATGGATAATTTGTGTTGTCTCCCTAAAGAGCACTTTTCTTTATTTACGAGTCTTTAAGTTAGACTCAGAGTCGCGGGGCTACCAGTGCTTGTTGGTTATTTCGTGGATATGGCAATCTCCACGTTGGATCCAACTTACCAAATTCTCATCCCGTTTGTAGTCGTCCCCCAATTCTAAACAGCCCGAGTAGAAACTTTTGATTTTCTGGTAAGGTTGTTCAATGCCTTTTTCTTTTCTTCCTCACTGATATCGAGCAGTGGTTGGGCTTGGCTCAACTGCCTCTTGGTCCAATTTTTAAAGTTCTTGATCGTTCTCGGCATTTTGAAAATAATCTTATCATTGTTAATCTTCAACCATACTAACCCTTCTTTTTCATTTTTATCTAAACCCGACATTTCCTGAAAAGGCTTTCCTAAAATTACTCCCGTAAGTCCATCTTCCACAAATTCACTTACGTCGTCTAAAACCATAAAGTCCACCAAGAATGAATGAGTTCCAACGAAGACATGGATCTTAGTTGCAAACCCAAGAAAGTTATTCCCCTTATATTCTAATTCTTTCTTCATAACTCGGTTGTAGCATTCTTTTGACATGATGTTGACTGGGGAAGTAGTGTCAATAAATGGGTGGAAGTCGATGAACCCGATTTTGCATGAGATCTTGAGATAAAAGCAAATAATGGATAAAGGGAAATCAATAGAGGAGAGTGGTGCTAACCTAGTTAATCCTCCTAGCTAGTAATGTCTACGTCTACTTACTTCCAATTACTTTAGGTGAGGTCAAAGTCGAGAGGACAGCATTTGGTCAATTCGCCCTAACCTATCAGCAAAGATGCCACATGTGTTTTTTTCATGCAAATCTCATATTCGAAAAAAAAGACGAAAAAAAAGAAGAAAAAACGTGAAAAAACGTTTTCTTTTTTTCTTTTTTCGAAAGTATATCAAAGTTTACCCTTCCCGTCTCAGTCCGCTCACCTAGGGTCAGTTGGTCATATCTCCTAGGCAATTGGCCTCTACCGCCATTCAAAACTACCGAACCAAGGGTGGCTACCAATGAACTATGCATGCATACACTTAGAAATAATTGTACGGAAGTAAAGTAAACACAAACAAAACAATTAAGGAATCATAACTAGGCCAACACCAAGAGGTGCTTAGCCGCTCATATTAATCATACAAACCAATTCAGTATTCAAAGGTACGAAATACATGAATTGAAAGTAAAGAAAATATAAAATGCTAATGCTTATCGTAGGGGAGTGATTTCTCCTTTGGAGACAGCTCCGTATGCTCCTCTAGACCTACCTTGAGCTTTTTCCCACGTTCTCTGGTTGTTGTGTGTGGAATGGGATGATTAGAAATGCTGGAACTTGTGGGGTATTTATAGGCGGTCGGGTTATGGCGTAACTAATATAAGAGTTACGCCGTAACCTTCTATTTCATCGTATTTTGCACTAGATCTGCTGATTACGGCGTAACCTTATAAGTGGTTACGCCGTAGTATTCAATTAACTTGGTTACACCGTAGTTGAGGTAATAGTTACGGCGTAAGTATCAGCGGCGTGGAACCTCATTTGACCTAATATAGTTACGTCGTAGCCTTTGGGAAGAGTTACGCCATAACCTTCTGATAAGTTGGTTTTTTGAGTAATGCGTTAGTTACAGCGTAATGTGAGAGATGAGTTACGCCGTAACTTCTTCAAAGTAGCATACTGTGATAAATCTTTAAATATATCTCCAGTTCCGCGTCTCTTTAGCTCCAATGCTCGTAATTTATCTGAAAGTGGAAAACAATGGAAAACAAGCGTAAATCCATATAAATGATATAAATTACACGCATTATCGAGGGAAATTGACACTTAATAGTCAGGACTATTTGATGTTATCACTCGGGTAAAAAAATTCCTATCTTTGCAAGTGATTGGCCTTGGCTTTTGTTTATCATCATTGCATAACATAATTTAATAGGGAACTGCTTGCGTTTAAAAACAAAGGGCATCTTGTTGTCTTTAACCATCAGAATAATGCGTGGCACAAAAACTTTTTCACCTATTCGAGTGCCAGTTATAATCTTTGCTTCTATCACCCTGCTCAACAGTTGAGTGACGATCATGCGAGTCCCGTTAAACAGACC
Organism: Chrysanthemum makinoi; assembly: GCA_910596185.1. Lineage (NCBI taxonomy): Eukaryota > Viridiplantae > Streptophyta > Magnoliopsida > Asterales > Asteraceae > Chrysanthemum > Chrysanthemum makinoi. The sequence goes on from OU343219.1 coordinate 113,380,526, forward strand.
ACCCGTGAGGTTCAAATTCCGCATCAGCATTACCGGAACACCTATTTTCACCTCTAAGGAGTGTGGAGGAATCCCTGAAAACGTCATCGAGTTCAAATAGCCTTCTGGGTATAACAACTCTGTAGCAGCTCCATCGTTTCCAATAGGCACTGCATTGTCCACGCTCATATAGAATTCAGATATCCCAGATACCTGTTGGAGTATCCGTGCATTTATTGCATGTGTCAGCCTTATCGTTTTTTGGACACACTATGGCTTTGTCTTGGAACGTAGTAACTGTGGGTGCTTGCAACGAGCCGCTGTCATATATGAACTCGATCAGCTCGTCCAGTGCTTGCACACCCGGTTGAAAACAATGGATATCCGGGATGCGCACCCAGGAAGTATTTTCTTGGTCTTCGCCATCCTGCATGCCAACATTCCCATCTTCAACCTTTAACAGCCACTCTGAAAATGATCGACACTCTATTTTTTCTTGGTCCGTCATGCCATGCCTTTGCAATCTCATGTTCTCTAGCAAAAAAAAAATTGAAATGTCGCCATAACCCTGATTCAGCAATGGATGCACCAATAATTGCATCTCTTGAAGCGCCTTTCTTTACTAGCAATGTTTGGCGGAAATCTCCACCTAGCATTATCGATTTCCCTCCAAAAAGTAATCGTGGTTCGCTAAGAACGTGGCGCATCGTCCTATCTAACGCTTCAAAACACCTCTTCTCATTCATGGGTGCTTCCTCCCATATGATCAAATCTGTTTGGCTTAGGAGTTCGCTTAATTGCGTGTTTTTTCTTATTGCTCATACTGACTCATCAGTTAGTTGTATCGGGATCTTAAAACGCGAATGAGCTGTGCGGAAAACTAGAAGGGGGGTTGAATAGTGTTACAGATTAAAACTTGGTTTTAAAATATTTAGATCGACTTATGTCAATCTATTTAAATGTGTATGTTGGATGTTGATAGATAGATATGGAAATGTGTAATGCAAAGGTAAAGAGTAAGAAATACATAACCATGACACGAATGTTTATAGTGGTTCGGCTACAAGGACACCTTCCTTGCCCTACTCCACTCCCCGAGTCACCTACTCGAGAGTTTGTAATCACTACACGACACCAACTCCTTATGGCGGAGAAGGCTTCACAACGTCGCCTACTCTTTTTTCGATACTAGGCTAGACACCGGGTTCTTCCACTAGGTAGAACCACACCTAACACAACGTCGCCTACCCTTTATCCGGTACAAGGCTAAATACCTAGTTCCATTACAAAGGAGGAACTACTACCCAACACTACACAACCCCTATCCCAAAAAGGGACCCACTCTTTATTACAACATCATCAAGGGTATCAAAGTCCTTGGATACAACCTATCTCTATTTGTACATCGATACACCTTATCGATTGTACACCCTGGGCATCCTTCACTAATTCCTCTTGACTTGACTTATAGGCACCCTTCACTAATGCCTTTAACACGGACATTTGGCACCTTTCACTAATGCCTTCGTCTTGAATCTTTTGGCATCCTTCAATAATGCCTTTGACACGGACGTTAAGCACCTTTCACTAATGCTTTCATCTTGAATCTTTCAGCATCCTTCACTAATGCCTTTGACACAACACTTCTATGGAGGAAGAAAGAACTATCAACAAGAGAACCTCAATAGTCTTGATGATGATGAAGCATGGCAACTCATGGACTTGAGCTTGCTCGACTTCAAGAGGTAGTGATCTCGCCTTTAAGAGGAACCTAGAGAATCACACAAAAACAAAACTACATACAAAGATCACTTGGATCTGTGGTTAAAGAGTTTACAACTCAAAGAGAAAATATATGTGAAAAGGTTGAGTTACAATGAAGAAATGACTCACTATTTATAGAGGAAAATGTGCTACTGTCCTACGGATCCCACGGATCCCTTACTTGAGGGATCAGTCCAGTGAAAAAGGGGGAACCGTGGGACGCTCCTTTTTACCCATGGGTTTTGGGTCATGGGTCATGGGTTATGGGTCATGTGTCCTAGACTTTGGACCATGGGTATCCAAGTAGATACAATGTATCTAGTATATGCAATGTATTTAGTCCATGGGTCATGGGTTAAATCCATGGGTCATGGATAATACCCATTTATGACTTATGCATGATGTCATGCAATGTGTTATGGGTTATGCTCCATGGGTATGGGTCATGGACTTTGGGTTTTACCCAACTACATTCAATGTATTTAGTCAATGAGTCAAATACTTTAAACTTCTACCCATTGTATTACCCATTACAATACATACTAATTATGTATATATCTACCCAATATATAAACACTAGTTGTTATACATATGCATTACTAAAACATAAAAGCACTATTACTTGTTTAGTGTTTTATATGAAAAATGTAAGTGTGTTAGTAAACTAACTATTGATTCAAACTATTTACGTATTTTATTTGTTTCGTTAAAAAGATTTTACGTTTGTTATCGACAAAACATTAGAAGATCGTAAAATATAAATAAACGTTTTTACGGCTTATTTGTATTAACAATCTCTCCCTTTTTCTTGACGACAAAACATAAAATTATTTTAAGGAAAAACCAAAATTCGTAAAAGTTTGAATTGGAGTTTTTACTCTCTTCTCCCCTTTTTTGTCGAAACAAGAAGAGCGTCGAAAAGAAACTAACACCTTGTTTTAAGAAAAACATGTAAAAAAGAAGGAAAAAGTAAAAATATAGAGGGCAAGTGACGGGAAATTTTCTCGTCTTAGCTCCCCCTTGACGAGTCCATCCCTTTGAGAGGGCGTCAAGTAAGAAGAAATACTAAACTAGTGCATTGCAACTATGTTTGCAAATGGTTTCGTCTTTGTGACGAGTATGCTCCCCCTTGATGATTGCAACTTTGCAAAGGGACGTCATGTAACGTAATCCTAAAGTGAAATATATTGCAAATGATTTTGCAATGTATTGCTTTGACACGAAACTCCCCCTAGCTTAGGGTGTCAAAGTCTTCATGTGTATATTGAAAATCTACAAAACAAAGGTTAGAAAACAAGTATATGAAGTATAATTTCCTGCAAATAAGACTTAAGTTAGTAGAAGACAAGTCTTCTGTTGCACGGATCCCACAGTTCCCTCCTTGGAGGGATCCGTCTAAGCAAAACAGAGGGATCCGTCTGTCTGAAAGTTTAAGACAACAATGGTGATGTGAACAAATGATGTCAACATCAAAATGAGATATGTAATAAGTCACCAAACATACACTCAAGACAATATGGCATAAAACATGTAATCTCATTCAATAAAACTATGAGAAATGATATAAAATCTGTAAAATTAAGAGAATGATTTAAACATGAAATGTGATTCCTAAACGATCTAAGTTATGCTTAAGACTAGGACACCACTTGAATCTTTTAGGCTCACGATTGTTTAGGTTTGTTGACCTCATCGAAACGTTTGAGGAGGTGATAAAACATGAAACGTTGCTTTTCACGTCGTTCATGTATCAAGCCTTCAACGTGTTGACAATGATAACAATCCTTGTCATGGCTTGAAAAAGGTGGTGGTAAAAATGGAGCTGCTTGATGTGGAGGATCAAGTGAAGAGGGTTGAGGTTCCTCAAACGAAGGAGGGATTGGTGGAGGCACATTCAATGATGGCTCCACAAAGGATGATGGTGGAGGTAGAGAAGTGTCAACTTCCATGTGGTCGGGTGGTTGACTTTGATGATTCCTCATAATCCAAAATGGACCATTTGAGGGAAATGGAGAAAAGGATACTTGTGCAAGTGTTGATTCAACACCTTGGTTTTGTTGCACAATCTTCTCTATTGAAGAGTGTGTCGGAAATGGTGGAGGATGAGATGGCCTAGGAGGTAAGTCCTCTAAGTTGTGGAGATGTGGAGATGATTGTGAGGTTGTAAATGATATGGCTCTACGCACCAAAAATGATGGTTGGGTGGAAATGGGTGTGTTTGGTTTAGTAGGAATTGTTGTGTTTGGTGATGATATTTTTGTGGGAACAATCCTCTTGGGTATTGGTTTGATTGGTTGAGTTGGTGGAGGAGAAATCCTAGCATTTGTGCATTTAACGGGAGATGATTCGGTTGAGGAAATTTCGTGTACAACACGAGCAAGTTTCTTGGGTGGTCCTTGGGTGGATGAGTTAGCACTAGGAGCTTTCCTCATGATGACTAAGAAAAAGGTTTCTAAAAGCTGAGAATTAAGTTATGGTTGATGACTAAGAAGTTCTAACAAGATGACTTATAAGGGGAAGGATTTGGGAAGTGCATTAAAGACTTAAGCCACTAAGATCCTTAGAAATGTGATGATTTGCATGCACAAGGGTCAACTACAGATTTGCACTGATCTGTGAGTTTAATTAAGACAAGATGGAGTGTTCAAGTTAGCAAGGTGAGCTTGAAATGATTGTTTTAGGTAGGATTTGCTAAATCTGCCAGCCGGTTCCCACAGTTCCCTCCAATGAGGGATCCATCTAGGCTAATCCTAGGGATCCGGCTATCATCAGTTAAGAATGGAGGAAAATGATGTTGGTAGAGGCTAATACCCATACATCTTGAGTGTCTCAGTCTTCTTAAGTGTTTTAAATGAGGTGTGACTTAAATGATCAATGGTAATGAGTGGTGGTAGCTAATGATTGCCTTTTATGGAAGGAAAATGGGACTTTATGACCACCAATGGGTGATCAAGGATGGCACTAGGAGTTTTAGTAGTGTCAAGTAATGTTAAATGATCCTAAAGATCAGATGGCAACTTGGAATAAAATTTGAAAATTCTTTAAAAATTATGAGAATTGGAAAACTAGTTTTTGACCCATTTTGAGGTAGAGATGACTAAAATCAATTTGCTAAAATTGAGAGATTTACAAAACTAGACGTGTTGACATGTGATAGATGATGTGTGAGTATAAGAGCGGAAGGATGATGATTTTTGGTGATATGATAAATTAAAAAGTACTTTGAGTGTGATCCTAAAATGAGCTATGAGTGAGTGTGAAGCTTACTAAGCTTGAAGAAGACTCAAGTGGTCCTAAGGCCTTATGTTTAGCTAGTGTGAAGTGATCTAGTGAGATGTTTTGATGTGTGGGATTCTGTATTGCACATCTGTTACCACGGATCCCACGGTTCCCTATAGGGAGGGATCCGTCTAGTATATCCTTAGGGATCCGGCAACTGCAGATCAGAAGCATCACAGAAAAGAATGCAGATTTTGCACTATACTATGTATACCAATTTCTATTGGTCTCTACTCTAAAAGAACAAAGCAAGTAAAATATCTCATAAACCATATCATAAATAAGAGTAGTAATGATAATATCCAAACAACCAAACTAAAATCATTTCACAAACATAAGCATTCATTGTAAAATGATAAACAAAATGTCTAAAAGCAACCATAATCCTAATGCCTCTTTTGTCAATCTTTGCTCTTCCTCTTTCCCGACTTCACGACGTAGTTAGTTAGGCATTGGATCATACCATTCAATTGTTTGAATTCTACGGTTTCGTTTGGAAGAGTTGGAAGTTGTTGAAAGTAGGTTATGGGGTCCAAGTCAACGTTGGCAGCGGGGTTGACATTTACTTCCTCTTCATCCGAGGAGTCCGGGAGAGCCTTAGGTTTTCTTCCATTAACCATGAACCGTTTAGAGGGTTGTTTGGTAAGTGGTACTATGATGTGATCGGAAAGGAAATGATCATCGTTGATTGGAGATGGTTGCATTGCACAAACATACTCACGGAGTCGTGTTAGGAGCATACCATAGGGAAGTACCATGTTGGCAACTTTGAATACCCTGGCCATTCTCTTCACCATGTAATAGGCGAGATTAAATGGCCTTTGATGAGAGAGGCAATATATCATTTGGACAAGACATGCATTTGGATGGTCTTTGTTTCCGACCAAACTAAATACATTTTCCCTAAGAATTTCTTCCCACTTTCTATAGATGGGATGCATTTCGAAGAGTTCCATTGAAAGGGATCACAATGAATAAGCTCTTTGTTGCGGTTGAAGCTAGATTGGTCGGCTCTAATTTGGAAAATGGTGTCTCGAACAATTGCGGGGTCATCAAGAGGAGTACGGTAGATTGGTTTGGAATCAAGTGCAAAGGATTGAGTGGATATTGCCCAATCTTGGGAGTACATACAAATTTCTTCACAAGGAATGCGAATGATTTGAGCAAATGTGTTGAGGGGTAGAGTAAAGTTTTGTTTATTGATGATAAAAGCGATTGAAATGCTATCATCGCTATTTCGATTGATCCTAACGCTTTTGTAGAATTCAAAGATGAAAACCGGATAACTTTGTTCATCAATATCAAGGAGACAATCAAAGTTGATTGCAGAGAAGACTTGACGAATGTCGGTATTTTCAAGGAAACATTCCTTGACCACACGACCTTCGTGGATAAGTCGTTTTTCAAGTCTTTTGAAGACTTTACGATCGGTTTTTTACAACCCCTCTTTTCGATAGTATTTAGTGAGGTAGTGAACGGTATCATGGTGGTCTTGTTGGGTAGCTTTAGGCATGGTTGGTCCTAGAAAAACAAATATTCCAATTAGGTAAAATTTGTTGAGATGGGTTTATGGTTTTGATTTGTATTAACAATGTTGTAAGCACAATGTAATCTTAGTTATGTAAAAACCTTTTCTAGTGTTCAATTTTGAAAAACCTAATTTCATCAATTGATTAAGAAAAATTGAAAACCATAAACCCTAGGGTGAGAATGATGAAGATTAGAACATATTAGTGTAATTACTTACAATGATGTTCTAGAGGAAGATGCTTGATGATATGAACCCCTATGGAGATGAAAGCAGCAATTGGGTCGTTTTTGTGTTTTGTAAGAAGAGGGAAAAGAGCAGAATTGGTTTTGAAAATCGTATGGTTGCTTTCTGTTGCACGGTTCCCCCGGATCCCTTGAAATTGGGATCCGGCTAGTATAACTTGAGGGATCCGGATACAGTGGATAGAAATAGGATGTTTGGTGTTATTTTTGTAATAAGTTATACACTAGCTTATGGAACAAAAATAGCTTTGAGGTTCCTAAATGAATAGATGTTTGGTCAACGATATTTGATAGGTTAATTATCAAAGATCTATATGTGACGGCGGCATTAGTTTGATGATCTTTTTAGAAAATCAACGAGGAATACTATTCCCGATGATGAGTAAGTTGGGAGAGTGGCGAAAAGAGACTTTTTAGAGACTAGCAATTATAAAAAAAATAATATCAACAAATTCAAGTAGACGTAAACTAGATAAGGATAAGTGAACATACCTCTACGCTCTTGATATGGTTTATGGAGACCATAAAACCGAAATACTTCATGAGCTTTTAAAGTAATCCATTGTACTTAGAATAAGTAGGTTGCGATTACTTTTAGGTTCTTCCTTGAAAGTTGACTTCATTATTCTTTGAATAGAAATGAAGACTTTGGAGAGATCCTAGCATGAGGATTTCTTGAAAAGAAAATGTTAGAATAATCTATCACTATCCAACATAAAAGAAGCAATTTGTTTTAAAGGATTTCCTTCTTTGTAGTTTTCAAACATACACGGATCGTATCAAGTTTGTAAAGTACAACATACTCTAAAAGACTTGGTAACGAAGCTCTGATACCAATTGTGGAAAACTAGAAGGGGGGGTTGAATAGTTTTACCGATTAAAACTTGGTTTTAAAATATTTAGATCGACTTATGTCAATCTATTTAAATATGTATTTTGGATGTTGATAGATAGATATGGAAATGTGTAATGCAAAGGTAAAGAGTAAGAAATACATAACCATGAAATGAGTGTTTATAGTGGTTCGGCTACAAGGACACCTTCCTTGCTCTACTCCACTTACCGAGTCACCTACTCGAGAGTTTGTAATCACTACACGACACCAACTCCTTATGGCGGAGAAGCCTTCACAACGTCGCCAACTCTTTTTCCGGTACTAGGCTAGACACCGGGTTCTTCCACTAGGTAGAACCACACCTAACATAACGTCGCCTACCCTTTATCCGGTACAAGGCTAAATACTGAGTTTCATTACAAAGGAGGAACTACTACCCAACACTACACAACACCTATCCCAAAAGGAGAGCCACTCCTTATTACAACATCATCAAGGGTATCAAAGTCCTTGGATACAACCTATCTCTATTTGTACATCGATACACCTTATCGATTGTACACCCTTGGCATCCTTCACTAATGCCTCTTGACTTGACTTATAGGCACCCTTCACTAATGCCTTTAACACAGACGTTCGGCACCTTTCACTAATGCCTTCGTCTTGACTCTTTTGGCATCCTTCACTAATGCCTTTGACACGGACGTTAAGCACCTTTCACTAATGCTTTCATCTTGACTCTTTAGGCATCCTTCACTAATGCCTTTGATACAATACTTCTACGGAGGAAGAAAGAACTATCAATAAGAGAACCCCAGTAGTCTTGAAGATGACGAAGCATGGCAACTCATGGACATGAGCTTGCTCGACTTCAAGAGGTGGTGATCTCGCTTTTAAGAGGAACCTAGAGAATCACACAAAAACAAGACTACATACAAAGATCACTTGGATCTGTGGTTAAAGAGTTTACAACTCAAAGAGAAAATATATGTGAAAAGGTTGAGTTACAATGAAGAAATAGCTCACTATTTATAGAGGAAAATGTGCTATTGTCCTACGGATCCTACGGTCCCTTACTTGAGGGATCCGTCTAGTGTAAAATGGGGGAACCGTGGGACGCTCCTCTTTGCCCATGGGTTTTGGGTCATGGGTCATGGGTTATGGGACATGTGTCCTAGACTTTGGACCATGGGTATCCAAGTAGATACAATGTATCTAGTATGTGCAATGTATTTAGTCCATGGGTCATGGGTTAAATCCATGGGTCATGGATAATACCCATTTATGACTTATGCATGATATCATGCAATGGGTTATGGGTTATGCTCCATGGGTATGGGTCATGGACTTTGGGTTTTACCCAACTACATTCAATGTATTTAGTCAATGGGTCATATACTTTAAACTTCTACCCATTGTAATACCCATTACAATACATACTAATTATGTATATATCTACCCAATATGTAAACACTAGTTATTATACATATGCATTACTAAAACATAAAAGCACTATTACTTGTTTAGTGTTTTATATAAAAAATGTAAGTGTGTTAGTAAACTATTGATTCAAACTATTTACGTATTTTATTTGTTTCGTTAAAATGATTTTACGTTTGTTATCGACAAAATATTAGAAGATCGTAAAATATAAATAAACGTTTTTACGGCTTATTTGTATTAACAAGCTGTTCTTCCAACTGGCAATAACAATGATGCAACGCCAGATGAACCTACTGCTAAGACAATCCTTCCTTCAGCTCTAAGTGTTGTTATAAATGTTTTCTATAAAAAGGTTTTACCGGTTCCCCCATGTCCATACACGAACATTAAATGTTGCTTGTGATTGTGTACAACATCTGTTATTGTGTCGAATACCTAGCGTTGCTGGTGATTTAACTGCGGGATAAGAATTCTGCTTTACGAAGTCATTTCAGCTCTGTTGTACGATTTTTCTTCCTTGACTGTACGGTTTTTGAATAAATCTAGCAATCGTGATGGAGGATCTGGTAGCCCAAAATCCCTCAATGATTTTCCATGGATGGTGAGCAATGCCTGCACTTCATATAAAACCCCACCCTCTAATTAAGGATCGTTTACGAATAGCTGCCGAACACCTAGTGCCTCTGATAGTATACGTGGTACATCATCTGACATTCGTCTCCAGAACATTTGCCAAAGTGTTATTGGGCTTGTGATATCCGTGAACAACAGTATATGTGCAAAGAGTGATTGCAACTGAAATGAAGTAGCCGTTGTGCAACTTTCCTGCATAGCTATAATCCATTCTTGATCATCTTCTAAGAAATCCATAGCATCACAGGCTTCCCTATTCGTCGCGTATGTGAACTCGTTAACAGTCCGAATGGCTGCAAACGATGCACATCCTCTTTGGTGACACAATAACATACGCTGGTAAAATAGGTCGCCCGTAGTTGGATGTACATATGCTAATCGGCCAATTGCAGGTTTGTTGAGGTTGCGTCTAGGAGTCCAAGTTTTTTCACCTTTTGTCCACACGAACTCTGACGGAAACTGCAAATATGTAAGATGCATACCAAATGTTGATGATTCATTAAACGCTAACTACTCTGTCAAAGTTGTTCGCTTGGCGCTTGGGTTATTTAGTATAGACTGCTCATAAGGATTTAAAACGTACACTTTTAAGGGATCATTTAAGCCCTTAATCGCCCACTTTTATATCCGTTACTGCTTAATATCATTCCTTTTCACTTTTTAGGTCTCTTGGAAGCAAAATGCTGAAATGATGCATATTTGGACGAAAAGGAGTGAATGTATGAAGAAAATGGCTAAATCAAGATCAAAGACTCTCAAGCTGCTGGAATTACACCTGACGGCGTCACAATCCATGGGCGACGCCGTCCCTCTCTACGTAATTAAATTTGCGACGACTCAGTAGAATTTTTGCTAATTTACACCTGACGGCGTCAGGCTTTGAAGAGTAAGGGCGTCACAAAGACTTTTCTTCCCAGAAGGCCTAGATCCGATTCAACGACGTCACTACGGGAATCTGATGGCGTCACAACCACAACGTGACGTCGTCCCAATGATGACTTGGCCAAGACGAAACCCTAATGACGGCGATCTGACGGCGTCCCAACTATAAAGTGACGCCGTCACGAATGTAAAACTATATATAGAAATCGAATTTTCAGAATTTTAATAGGTAAACTTGTGGAGTAAAAACCTAAAACAACTTAAGTCCAGTTTGGACAGTATCTTAGGGTTCTCATACCCTATTTTACATCAAGATAAGTAATTTACTTCATTGATTTCATTATGTCTTCGATTGTTTGTGTGTATGCTTGCGTGTTTAACATGTCCGGCTAAATTTCTTGTGTGTTTGCTTAGATCTATGAAACCTAGTTATTAATTATTGATTGGTTGTCTCTTATCTTAATTGTGATTGGCTTAGGAGTGCATTAGGCCATCGTTGTGTTTTTAATGCTTGAGTAATTTTTGTGAACCTTAGTTTATAAATCTCTTAGTTGAATTGTAGGCTAAACATTCAAAGATAACCTTAGTGTTAGTTTATGAATCCTAGAGATTTCGTAGGCAATAACCTTATGGTAGTTTCAAAGAGTTAGGGATAAAAGCATACCCTACGACCTTAGAAAACACAAAGCGTTAAGAATAAGGACGTGACAATTCAACCACCAATAAAAGATAACTAGGGAGTAATAGTATCTTGGTAGACACATTTTTAATAATCATACGAGCACAAATCAAATAGACATAAGACTACCCATTAGTTTAGATAATTAGATAGTAGAGTAATCGGTAGAAGTACCAAACCCCCAAATCCAAACCCCGAGATTTTACCCTTAGCTTTCTAAAAAATATAAAAAAGATAAAAAATAATCCTCCTCAACCTCAACCTTAGCGTAGTACACTTCTCACTAGCATTCCTATTCCCCTAGAGAACGATATCAATACCCGAGGCTTACCCAATACTACACTACAACGATTAGGTTCACTGCCTAGGGTGTTGAAAAACTTGCTCGACAAAAAGGAAGTTCCTTTGACCCTGAACGCGTTATACGCGCATCAAGTTTTTGGCGCCGCTGCCGGAGAATAGAATAGCTAGTTAGATTTCTATCTCGTTTAGGTTCCCTTACTTGATTCCTATCAAGTAAGATTTTTTTTTATCATTTTTAGCTTCCTCATAGTCTGTCCCCCTTCTTCGTGAATTTGTTAGTAATCCTATCACTTTTCATCATGGAAGGTGATAACCCGCCACCACTCATCGACCCACCAATCATTGACCCGCCAAGATGTTGTACTCTTTGTGAATACTCTAGACCAAGCCACCAAGGCTATAGGAGCACTATTGAGCTCCCCGATAAAGCTCAAACTACGGCCCTGCGATTCGACACCATCCGGTTGGTGCAAAACGGATGTGCATTCCATGGATTTCGTTCCGAAGATCCTAATCAGCATCTCAAGGATTTCCTTAAAATCGTTGATTCCATCGACCTTGATGCTACCACACGGGAGACCACGCGCTTGCGTATCTTCCAATTCTCTCTGGGACCAAGCTATTAATTGGCTTGGCGACTTCCAGCGGATCCATCTCAAGTTGGGATGATCTCACTACTCGTTTCCTTGCCCAATTTTTCCCACCGGGGAGAACTACTAAACTTAGAAATGAAATCTTGATGTTCCAACAACGTCAAGGTGAATCTCTCTACGAGGCATGGACTCGATTCAAGGACTTGCTCCATAAAGTCCCTCATCACGGCATCGATATTTGGCTCCAAGTCCAAATCTTTTATGATCATGTCAACTTCTCAACTATGCAATCCATTGACCAAGCGGCCGGTGGCAAACTTAGTAATCTCAGCGCGGAAGAATCCTGGGGTACAATTGAGGCCCTTGTCCTCTACGACAACGAAAGTTGGAATGACCCCCGTGAGTTGCCCAAAACTGTCAAGGCAATCTCCTTGCCTCCCATTGACTCACAAACTTCTGATCGTAGGATGCTCGAGCTTGAAGATCAAGTCAAATTCCTAATGAGCTCCTACAAAAATCCTAAGTCTTCATGCCAAGTGAACAAAGTCTCTTCCTTGTGTGAGCTATGTAGTGACACTCGTACTTGCACGAGACTCCCCGAAAAAGCTTCCGTTGACTACGCATCCTCGCGTACCAGTGAAATGGGAGGAAGATTCCCCACAACACCTGGACCTAGGACTTTCAATGATGCCCGAGAAGCATGGAGGGGCAAACCCGACTACAATTGGGGACAAACCAAAGAATTCACCTCTAATGATTCCCCATGGTCCCACGGCCCTAGCCAACAAAACATAGAAGGGATGTTGCAACACCTAGTTACATCCCAAGAAGCTCAAATAGCCAAGCTTTCGGACTGCTCTAACCAACAACAAGCCGAGATGGATAGGAAGATTGATAACCTTTTGAAAGCCATGACCAATAATGATAGGAAGACCACCTAAAAGGTTAATGCCATCTCGACTTATTCTCCCGAAGCTTCCGGTGTGAAAATTAAGGACCCAATTAAGTTATCCAAGCACGTTCAATTCGTCAATACCATCACCTTAGTAAAACCAACTAGGACTAATGACGAAGTGAACCATGAGACGTCACTTGAGGTTAGTGAAACTCCTAAGGAAGAATCGACCGACGACGTAGATGAGGTAGGTGATGAATACTTCAATAAGTTTCCTACGGAAGAGGAACTCACTCGCCACCTACACTTAGTACGCGACCTTCGTCACATGTATGTTAGGAAAAGCCCTCGAATCAAATTTGGGAATCCTTGGAATCTCAACATACCATGTTGCATAGGACATCTTTTCGTGGCAAAGGCCTACATTGATCGCAAGTCCCCAATAAACATCATGACTAGCACCTACTATAATTGGGTAATGAAGAAACCTATCTCAAATAGGCAAGACCCCGATGATCCTAGGGTTAGTTGTAATTTTCTTGGTAGAGTTAAGGGATTGCCCGTCTATGTAGGTAGTTTCATGTACTCTACGGATTTCATAATTGTGGAGGATATTAGTACGACCATAGATCCTAGCTTGTCCCATGTAATTCTAGGAAAGCCTTTCATAGAAAACGCCGGGATGACTTATGATCTGTCATTAGGGATAGTTAGATTCAAAGATGAGACCGATGACGTGGCTTACCAAATGCCATTGAAGATTGAGAAATTTTCATCACTATCCAATGATGAAAAGGAACTTAAGCTATCGGTCTACTATAGGAGT